>CM053581.1:138056541-138076520 GCA_028627135.1 Pseudochirops cupreus
GAAAGAGAGAAGAAAGGTAAGAAAGAAAGGCAAGCATTTTGAATTACATTTATGTATACACATAAATATATAGATGTATGGAAAAAAAAAAGAGAAAGACCCTTGGGTCAGATGGAGAAGTGAGTAAATTGTATCAGATGTTTAAAACTTGTAGCATAATGTAGCAAGATTTCTGTAGCATACTTTGTAACGTAACTGCTACAAAAATAATGCACTGTTATACCTCTAGGATCAAATATAAAGTCCTGTATTTGACTCTTTTCTACCTTTCTAGTCTTATTACACCTTATATTCGACCTCCAACATGCTCTGAAATACACACTGTCTTCCTTGCTAGTCCTCAGGACTCTCCATCCCCTTGCTTTGAGCATTTTCATTTGCTATGCCCTATGCCTGGATCTCTCTCCTCCTCTTCTTCCTTTTTCTCCTTTTCCTCCTCTTCTTCCTCTCTATCTCCTAGCTTCCTTGGTTTCCTTGAAGTTCCAGCCTGAGTTCCACCTATAAGAATCCTTCCCTCATCACCCTTAATGCCATAGACTTCTCTGTGAAATTATCTCCCAGTTTACCATGTATGCTTCTTGTCTGTACATAGCTGTTTGTATGTTGTCTCCTTCCGGTAGACTCTGAACTCTTTTAGAGCAGGGACAATTTTTTTGCCCTTTTTTTGTATCCTCAGTGCTTAGCACAGTGCCTGACAACTAGTAAGCACATAATAAATGCTAAATGACTGATTGACAGAACATTACTCTGTCATCTAATCTATTGAAATGTGAATTTGATGGATTATGTCTTTAACACCCTAATTTCTTTAGGTCTGGCTTATTTTTGGTACTACGCAGTAGATTTAAAATATTCTGTTTTTCTTAAGCTTTCTTTTCTCCCCATTCTTTATCAAATTTGAAGAAACTTTTAATGGGTCGACTTAACAAAAATGCATGTGTTTACATAACTGTTGGTATATGATTGAGAATTCTGCCCACTTTCTAACCACAAACATCTGAACATTACTGAATAGAATCAAAGATTTGTAAACATCACATAAAATTATAGAATTTTTAAAAATCTCATGGAAATAAATGATGTAAACTAAAAATAAAATTTTTTTAAAAACTTGAAAAAAACCTTTTAAACTTTAAAAAATTGCTAACACTTGTTTTTAACATGTAATTGGGGAAAAAATAAAATATAGTAAATAAGAAAAAATAAATTATCTACCAATTAGCAAGAAAAAAAAAGTTTTGTGTAGTTGGAAGAGATTTGAGTTATTTTGGTTGTAGAGTATAAATAGCCATATTGTTTCCCAGCCTGTATTTAACAGCTATAATATTTTTCATTTAATGAAAAGGTAGAAATTATGAAATAATACCACATAAAAATGCTTGCTTTATATGAAATTAATTAGTCTTCATTTAATCATAGCTGCCAAAGTAGACTGACCCTCTGAAGTTGGGGAGTGTTCTTTTATTAGGGATTTCTTGTAACAAATGCTGGTTAAAAGTGCCTTTACTTTGCACATAGAGAGAGCAGTAGTTAATGCACTTCTTTTGGATCTAGATTAATGATCAGTATGCATTGTATCTCACAGACCTTAGTTATAGGGTTGTTGTTATCATTTTTAATGGATGTGTTAAACTAAATTTTTTTTATTAGGTGATGATGGAATCAGTGAGGGAGAAGATGTCAAATCTAAAAAGAGTCAAAAGGATGATGATGAACAGATTACAAAGTACAGGCAACTTTTGCAGCTTATTCAAGAAAAAGAAAAGAAATCCAAAGACAATAACATGGAAATGGAAATTAAATGGGTTCCAGGTAAGTTAAATCAACTAGCCTTTCTTAGACCTTGCTCTATGCTAGACATTTGTGCTGAATGCTGCAGACACAAAGCCAGGCAAAAGTAGTCCCTGTCTCAAGGAGCTCACAGTGTAATGAGGGAGACAGCATGTAAGCAGTGAGTTATAGATGATATATACATTATCAGTCAGGTACATTCTCAGAGGGAAAGCTCTGTGATGAAGTACGAATGGGGAAAGCTTTCTGCAGAAGGTGGAATTTTAACTGAAACTTGAATGCACAGTGGAGATGAGGAAGGAGAGAGTTTCAGGCATGGAAACCTGCCGATGAAAATGCTTGAGGTTGGGACAGAGAATGTCATGTTCATGGAACCAGTCAATATCACTGGAGCTAAGAGTACATGGGGTTGAGTAAAGTGTAAGAAGACTGGAAAAGTAGAAAGGGACTGAATGGTGAAGGTCTTTGAAAACCAAACAGAGGGTTTTATATTTGATTCTGGAGGTGATAGAGAACTGCTGTAATTTATTGTTAGAGCTGAGTTTTAGGAAGACCATTTAGATAACTGAGTGGGGGATAGATTGGAGCAGGTAAATACTTGAGGAAGTCGTACCTGGGGTGTTACAGTAGTCCAAGCATGAGGTGATGAGGGCCTGAATCAGGATAGTATCACTGTCGGAGCAGAAAAGGAGGCTGATAAAACACTTGACCATTGAATGAATATAGGGGTTAAAAAAGAGCGTAGAATCACAGGTGACATGTAGGTTGGAAGCAGAATTATGGAGGAAAGAAAGACCATGAGCCAGACACTGAATTCAGTGAGAAGAAATCACGGGTGTCCTGGAGGTCTGTTTGAAAGAGCTACCAGATTTTTGCTTGGATAATAAATATAGATCGAATAAACCTCAAAGGAGAGTGATGGAGGGCATGGAAGTGACATTGGGGGAACAAGAAGTATTCCAGCTTCCACACCATAGCCAACAAAAGTACAGCCAGTCCTGGAAAATAGTAGCCCAGAAAGAATTAGGTACCTAGCTAAAAATGTTCTTTTTTCATACTGAATTTCACAAACCTGAGTAAATTTTTAGATTTAGAGAAAAAGAACATTTATTTGAAATAACAGTGTTAATTACTAATGTGCTATTAAAAAGAAGCAACATGGTTTTAGTGGATAGATGCTGGACCTGGTTTTAGGAAGACCTGAATTTAAGTTCCACTTATGACTTACTATCTTTGTGACTCTTTACAACTCGTTTTATTTCTCTGCATCTCATACAAATCCTTAGTATTTCTTGATTAAGTCATAGACAAGTCAGCTTCATGTTAGTAGAAAATCTTCCTGTGTCTGAAGCTGTATTCACTGATAAAAATCTCAAATTTAGTAGTAAATGAAGCTGTGACCTTGGGCACTTACACTCTCTAGGATCATCAGTAATAATAATAATCATGATAACAATTACTAGCATTTATGTAGTGCTGACTATGTGCCAGGCATTGTGTTAAGCACTGTCTCCTTTTTTCAATTGAAGAAACAGACAGACAGCTTAAGTGACTTGTCTAGAGTCACAACTAGTGTCGGATGTCACATTTGAACTTGGGTCTTCCTGACTCCAGGCCCACTCTCTGTTTCCTGTGACACCTTGCTGCCTCTGCAAATGAGGCGAGACAAAGTGACTCCAAGGTCCCCTTTAGCTCTGAAATCTGTGAACTTATGTTTCTTTTGACATGGACGTGACTAATATCTCTCTTGGTTTTGTTTGGCCTTTTTTTGGGGGGGGGGATAATGATATAATCATTTTTATCTGTTTGTGAAAGTGGATCCTTGATTCTAGTTATAGTATTCCTGAAAGTAATAAAACTTTTCTTTTTAAGTGCTCTATTTCAAATTATTTTACTGCTTTAGACTGACCTTCCCTGTCCTAAGTGATTTTGTATCTTAAATGTGCTGTGAATTTCTAAGTAAATATACTATGTTGCCGTTTTGGCCATCTTTTTATTTAAGAGTTAGCATGGAAGATCAGGCAGCTAGGTAGTGCAGTGAGTAGAGCACTGACCTTGGAGTCAGGAAGACCTAAGTTCAAATCCAACCTCAGACACTTAACACTTACTAGTTGTGTGACCTTGGTCAAGTCACTTAACCCCAACTTCCCTGTTTTCCCCCTCCAAAAAAAAATTGAGCTGGAGAAGGAAATGACAAACCACTCTATCTTCGCCAAGAAAATCTCAAATGGTGTCCCTAAGAGTCAAACACAGTTGAAAAACAGCTGAACAATAGCAACGAAATGGAATAACAGAAAAAGCAGTGGATTTGAAGTTAGAGAATCTGGCTTTAAGTCCATAAGGGTGGATTGACTTGCCGAGGTTACACAGACAGTACCATAGCCTGGATTCAGTTTTCTCATTTATAAAATGAGATTATTGAACTGGATAACCTTGGATCCTTTCCAGTTCTAAATCTATAGTTCTATAAAATTAATACTATTCTAATGTTACCTGCACTCACAGCAGCAACTGAAATGTGAGAGTGTGAATAATGAGTCCATGGGCCAGGCAAAGATTGCAGCATTCGTATGTTTATTGAATGCATGCTAAGCAAGTCTCAAATAAGCATCTGAGGGTCCAAGTTTATATACCATAGCTAAAGCACTGACATCGTACTTTCTTATGGGAAGCTTCATGTAGTTTGCTACATGAGGCACCAAACTTGCAACCTTCAGGAGGCCATTCCTGTGGGACATTCCCTTGCTTTCTTGTCTCGTGCATTACTTCTTTATCTGTATCGCTCAGGTGACCAGGGTTTCAGGGATGGCCAGAATGTTCCAAGCCTCCCTTGCATGGGGAGAGGGTGGTTGAGTAATAGGGAGTGGTGAATCAACATTCTGAGATACTGGGCCCAGGTGGGTAGAAACAGGCTCAAGGGGGTCCTTGGTCTGGATTTGCACCCATGCCAGACCCCTCAGAGCTAACCCTCGACAGCACCCCTACATTTTAATACAAAGAAAAACATGTTTAGGTTAAATGGAAGAGTGCAGAAGTAAAACCCTTTACTATATTCTTGATTTATATTATATAGTTTTCAGGCATAACCAAGTCAACAAATGTATCTTTAACTAATCAGCAATCCTGCTTTAGTATATTTGTGCTTTTTTTTTTCTTTCAAATTACCATGTATTTCCTCAGTACCATCTAGTTTATAGAAAGATAATTGTGTATTCTTTTTAGACGGCGTCATATAACTTCATAATATTTTTTAGAATAAAAACAAAACTTTTGTTTTGGTAGTCTTTATTCTGGAAATAAGTAGATTAGTGTTTATTTTAGCATGTACATGTTAGAGTTAGCAAATACTAATTATGGTAATTGTACCAAAATTGTTATTCTGTATATTATTGATGACTTAGGATATTAGTTTAATTTAATGTTTTGTACTTTGGAGACATAAATGCATGGCTAAGAAAATGCAGTATAGTACTGTGTTGTATATGAATTGACTGAAGTATGGAAAAAAGAAGAGTAAGGGAAGATATGATAGCTTTTTTATATTTGAGTACTGCCATGATAAAAGAAAAAGGAAACTTGTTATATTTTGTTTGAAAAGGAACAACTAGACCCAATAAATGGAAATTACAAGGAGATAGATTTCAACTTTACATAAAAAAGGGAATAGGGGAATTAAACCTGTGGTTTCTTTGATACAGGCAACTCCTAGGTAAGTGAGGAAGCTACCTCTAGTAATATAAGTCATCACCTTCCCTGTGACAAAAGTCAAGTGACTTTCCTAGGGTCACACAGCCAGTATGTATCCAAGGCAAGTCTTGACCCCAGTTCTTTCTACCTTCAGGAGGGCATCTTCCTATCCACTAAACAATACTGCCTCTTCTACATAAAAGCAAGGATTTTGTAAAAATTGACATATTCTATTGCTGGATAGATTTCATAAAGTCCCTAGTATTCATTCTCAATAAGTGCAGAATGTTCAAGAGAGACTATAGAAATTATCCAGGCCAGTCACCTCAACTTACAAATGAGAAACTAGGGGCGGCTGGGTGGTGCAGTGAATAGAGCACCGGCCCTGGAGTCAGGAGGACCTGAGTTCAAATCCAGCCTCAGACAGTCGGCACACTTACTAGCTGTGTGACCTTGGGCAAGTCACTTAACCCCAGTTGCCCTCCAAGAGGCAAAAACAGAAAACAAAAAAGCAAATACAAATGAGAAGCTAGTCAGTGACAGGTCTGGCGTTCGGTGCCCCTGATGCCCCGTCTGTTACTTGCTTCTTCATGCCGTCTCATACTGTTCAGAGGCTGGGTAGCCTTGCTCACGTGTTCAGTGAACTTTTATTAAGCCTCTTTTATGGCTAAGAGCTGTTCATTGCAGCTTGACTCACTTTGTGAAGGCAAGAAGTCGCTTGCATTCTACAAGGGACCGTGTCATGTGTAATAATAACTGATGCTTAGTGGGAAGAAAAAGTCTTATTCTCATGTTCTCGTTGGAACCGCACAGCCCTGAAGGGCAGGTGCTCCAGGTGTTGTTAGCCCTTTTATATAGGTGAGGAAATTGAGGTCAGAAGGGTAAATTATTTCTCTGTGGCTATAAAGATAGGATGTACAAAGGTAGAATTTAACCCAGTGATCAACTGGGTTGATGACTTCACTTTTGACTCTGATATATTCACTATACCATGCTGCCTTTAAGAGACTTTCAGCAGAGATGGATCATCAATGAGCAGGATAGGTATTGTGTAGGAGAAGAAATTTTGCATTGGGGGTGATGGCTGAACTGAGTGTTAAAGGAAGCTAGGAATTTTAAGAGTAGAAGGTAAGGAGGCACTGCTGCACAAAGGTACAGAGATGGGATATGATTTTTTTACTATTGGTGGCTGATGGAAATGGACTCTTAAGACACTTACAATATTGAATTCATGATATGTCAAGTTTTCCATCAGATCAGAAGTATTACTGTTAAGTTTTAATCATAGTGTGGAGTATATTCTTTTGAATTAATATTTATTTTGAGTTGAAGTAGTAAATTTAAAATAAGTCTGAATTCAAAATGAATCTATCATGGGGCAGTTAGGTGGCACAGTGAATAGAGCACTGGCCCTAGAGTCAGGAGACCTGAGTTCAAATTTGGCCTCAGACCCTTAACACTTACTAGCTGTGTGACCTTGGGCAAGTCACTTAACTCCAGTTGCCCTGCTTTCCCCCCTCCAAAAAGCCAAAAGAAAAATTTATCAGAAATAATTTTTGTCAAATATTCAGAGTTACATAAGTTATATAGGGTTATGTCTGAGGTACTTCCCTTCTTGGAGGAGATCTCCCCCTCATTTTCATTCATTTAGCCTTTCAAATCTACCAGTTGACAAAACACAATATAACTAAAGGATATAGTGAAAAAGAAATGAATTTGGCATCTAAAGACATGTGTTGTTCAAATTTTGCCTGTGCTGCTTAACTGAATGAATTTAGAAAATTTATTAACCTCTAGGCCTCAGTTTTCTTTATTCTTAAAATGTTGGGGTAAGATTAGATGATTTCTAAGGGCCTGCCCACCTTTAGATTTAAGATTTTATGATCCTGAAAAGTCTTTAGCCAAATTATCTGAAAAGGTCACAAAAGGGGGTGCAGCCCCATGGAAGTCTTTATGTATCTTTTTCTCTTTTTGGCCTAACATATGTCTTTTTCTAACAGTCCATATTTCTTTTTTGAATAACAGCTACCCTAATTTATTTTAGCTCTTGACTTTCTTCCTTGCTCTGTTTCTCTGCTACAATTTTTTGTTCTCTATAACTAGTTCAATGGAATATTTTTATTTTTTTCTGATTCTTACTCTTGACTTGTGTGACCTGTGTTTGATTTCTTTTTTTTTTCTTATGCTGGTGGCCTGAGGTAAAAGTGTTTCTTGCTACTATAGCGACTAAACCCCTGAGAGGTCTTTCAGAAATGAGGAACATAGTTGTATGGGCTGATACAGTTCATTTAATTGTTACTCAAGAAAATTCTTCTAATTTTACAGACATACACACATAAAATTAAATGCACATAATATTACATAATATGATGCATTTTATGTAGTAACATGATTACACATTTAATTCTATGAATTTGGCATTTGGTGCTTGAAAAAAAAATTTTGACCCATTAGAATTTTTTCTGCCTTTAAGAGATAGTTTATGATGCTGTACTTCAGTTATCCACAGAGTGTCAGTGTAAGAATGCATTATAATATTCTAAATGAATTTTAACATTGAGACTTAGCTGTTTATTATTTTTTAAAACAAAATTTTGAAGTTTTCATAAATCTTGAAATCAGATTATAAATTGCATGTGAACAAAATGTATGAATTCAAGGTATTATTAGAAAGGACAGATAACTAAAGGTACAGTAGAAGTTCCTGTGGAAAAGTAACTCCTAAACTAGCATGTCATTTTGTCTAGAAATAAACAGTGAGTTATATTTGAAATTTCACACGTAAACATCACAGCACAGTTTTGCTGATTTGAACTAATGCAGGGGAGGCTAGGTGGCACAGTGAATAGAGCACTGGCCCTAGAGTCAGGAGGACCTGAGTTCAAGTCTGGCCTCAGGCACTT
This sequence comes from Pseudochirops cupreus, assembly GCA_028627135.1. Classification (NCBI taxonomy): domain Eukaryota; kingdom Metazoa; phylum Chordata; class Mammalia; order Diprotodontia; family Pseudocheiridae; genus Pseudochirops; species Pseudochirops cupreus. Next base: position 138,064,923 of record CM053581.1, read on the forward strand.
AACACAAAATTAGCCTGTGACCTTGTGTAAAGCCAAGCACGAGCAGCTTTCCAGAGGACTGCTGCTGTGAACAGTTTTAAGGTTCTGATTACTTAGTATAGTGAACTCTCTATTTATTCAGCAGTAAATTAAAGCAAAACATTTGCAGAAACCAAAGTACAGTATTTACAATGTTATAATATAACAAGTTTTCACTAAAGTGACTACATAGTTTTCACTAAAGTGACCACATAGTTTTAAACAAAGATATCATTCAGTAAGTCATTAACTCAGTCATCCTTAAGGAGCAGTCCTCCTTAAGGGACACAAAATACAAAGGTCGAAGTTTTCCACCCCTAGGTCCTGTTGTCTTAATCTCACAGTCAAAAAGTCTTCTTTCTTCTTGATTGGAGATGAGTTTCCAGTCCACCTTAACTGGTTCAAGGTACAAAATACAAAGTTCTCCCACCCTTAGGCCACAGTAAATCATGATCTTCTCAGTCAGCACTAAGTACCCAAGGAGAGGTCTTTTCATCTTGACTCAAGGCTGCCTCCCAAATTCCATGGTTCCTCTTTCATGGTCCTTGCTTTTGCCTGAATTTACCCAGCTGTCACCTGGATTCAAAGGTAGACAGCTCTCAGCTCCTCGTCCAGTTCCTGCACCATATTGAAGCTCACAAATCCACCTCAAGTCCTTCACAGTTTCTGTTTTTTGGGAAGACAAAGCTTAACAGGCAAAACAACATTCATGCACTTTGCCGGCATCATCCACCATCATCAGTTCACTTTCTGCCTATGAAATCAACACAGACCCACAAATAAAGTCTGAGAACTCAACACAAATTGTAAATATAGTCCCAGGGCCTCTGAAACCCTCCTCCAGGACTTCTGTAAACAAACAAGAAGAAAATCCTATTTCAGGGCTTCCAGTAAGGTCCCAGGGTTTCTGTACAAAGTATCACAAAGATCAACCCAAACAGAACAGACAGGGTGCCTAGCCATGACTGAGTTCCCCTTCTCAATTCTGCTTTTTCCCAGCTTGGGCTTCTCCTTATATGTGGTCATTAGCTCCTGCCTGTTCTGCCCCTTCCCATTACATCAGCAAGTTCCTCCTATTGTGGGGTTCACAAGTTTTGTTTGTTAACAAAGACTTGATATAATCATGGACAAAGGTCAAAAGAAACTTGAACTGAAAGAAGGTGCTAAATAGCTAAAACAAGGTGCTAAGTACTTCTTTGCTGGTCATTACACCCTGGGCAAGTCACTTAACCCAGTTGCCCTGCCTTCCTCCTCCAAAAAACAAAAAGAATGAACTAATTCAGAAAAGGAGTGAAGCAGGCTTTGAGTTATTGAAAAGTTTGAGTTATAGGATATTTTTTAAAAAATGTTGGTTTAAAATGTTTACCTATAGAACAAGTATACTGTAACTGATAAAATAGTAAGCTCCTAAAAAGTAGCTGTTCTTTTGGACATTTTTTACTTCTATTCCCAGTACCTCTCACAATCCTTGACATATAGTAGGCACTTAATGCACTTATTCAATTGAATTATAGAGTAATAAAGGATCTTCAAATAGAGGTTCTACAAGCCCTCAATTTAGCCATCATTGAATGTGTTGTATGTGTACAGCACACTGCTAGTTGCGTAGAGATTGCAAATAGGGATAAGATATGGTCTTATTCCTCAAATATTTGACAGTATCAGGAAATTACACACAAATTTAATATAAGGTATAGTGTAATCATCATTTGATGATCAAAAATGCCTGTTATATGCCAGGTTCTATGACAAAGTAATGTGGGATTATAGAGAAAATAGTAATTCTGGATGCGGGAAATAAGACACAGCTTCTTGGAAGAGATAGCACATTTTAGCCTGACTTTACAGATGGGGCTTGGATTTTCCTATACAGATGGGTGGAGAAAGGGTATTTCATTCAAAGAACTTGGTATGAACAAAAGTACAAAGTGGAAAATGTTCAGGAGTAGCAAGTAGCCCAGCTTGACTCTGTTCTAGAACTTATTAAAGAAGGTACTGGAAAATGAAACCTAGAAATGTAGTTGGGGCCAGATCATAGCCCTGAATGCTAGTCTGACAAGTTTTAGATTTTTATTTTCTGTCGGGTTGTTTAGCATTAAAGTAACTATTTCTTAAGGGGAAAAGATTTGAGATAGGGACACTAAGTAATCAAAACAGTACCGATGATACATAGTGATATCCAAAACCAGAATGGTGGGAAATGGGAATGTAAAGGAAATGGTGGCAAAGGACAATTCAGAGACAGATTAGTCGAGACTTAGAAAACAATACTTGACAAGTAGCTTCCTGCTTCTTCGTGAAGACTCCAGAGAGGAGGAACCCATCCCCTCCTGGGTAGCAGCCCATTACACTCTAGAACTGTTCTTATTGTTGGGAAGCTTTTCTTGACATCAGGCCTAAATTGGTTCTTTTTCAACTTCAGCTTATTCCTCCTGGTTCTGCCCTCTGGAGCCAAACAGAGTAAGTCACTAAAAGCATGATAGTCCTTGAAATACTTGAAAACAGCTAACATATAATAATACCTCCTAAGTCTTTTCTAATGTAAATATGCATAGTTCCTTCAAACGATCCTTATAAGACATAGACCCAGTACCCTCTGAACACTTTCAGTTTTATCAGTGTCTTTAAAACATGGTACGTAGTCATAAAGAGGACCGGATACAGTGAAACCATCACCTCCTTATTCTTTGAAGCTTGCCTCTTTTAATGCACCCCAAGATGATAACAACCCTTGGCTGCCACATCACACTCCTGATCCATATTGAGCTTGTACTTGCCTGAAATTCCTAGTTCTTTTTCAGAACATCTGTCTATGAATTCCCATCTTATATTCACAAAGTTGTTTTTTTATTCAGAAGTGCAAGACTTTACATTTATCCTAATTGATTTTCATGTTATTAGATTCAGTCTAATACTGTAGCTTATCAAGATCCTTTTATGTCCTAATTCCGTCATCCAGGATGCTAGCTATCTTTTCCAGTTTTGTGTCATCTGCAGATTTGATGAGCATGTCATCTATGTCTTTATCAAGATTATTGATAAAAATATTAAAAGGCACAAGATCAAGAACAGATCCCTTAGGTTATTCCATTATGAGCCTCTTGTCTTATTTGACATTGAGCCATTATCAGATAGTCTTTCAGTCTGCCAGCTAACTTAGTTCTGAATTCATTTAGTCTAAACTATATCTCTACCTTCTCCACAAGAATAAATTAAATCTTCATATCAAAAGCTTTGTTAAAGTCAAGGTAAACTCTCATATCCTTCATCTACTAGTTTAGAAATCCTGTTAGAAAAGGAAATGAAGTTATTTCGGCATGCCTTATTCTTGATAAAATGCACTGACTCTTTGTAATCTGGATGTTCACTAATAATCAGTTAATTTCTCCCTCTCTTTTTTGCAAGGTAATCAAGATTAAGCAACTTGCCCAGGAGCACACACCCAGACCAATAATTTCTTTAACTGTCTATTCTATAGTTATCTCAGGAATCAAGCCCACTAGCCTAAAGTTTTCGCTCTGGTTTTTTGTTTTGTTTTTGAAAATCAAGACATTCTCTTCTCTATTTTTGGATTATCTCTGACATTTTCCCTGATCTTTTAGATATCATAGATAGTAGCTGATCCCTATAAATAAATTTTTTTAAAACTCAGGATAGCATTTGTCTTTCTTCAGTCTGGTAGCACTTTTCTTTCTCTGTAGTCTGTCAGATACCACTGACAGTAACTCAGCAAACAGATCTAGCAGTTCTTGTAGGACCTGCAAATGTAGTTCATCTGGACTAGGGGACTAGAATTCATCAAAGGCAGTCAGGTTTTCTAACTATTTCTTTGCATACCTTGGATATCAACTCTCCATTAGTGATTTTTGTTCTCTTATTTCTAGTACAAAGATCAGCTCTCCCTTTTCTCTCTTCTCTGTTAAAACTGTCCCAGTGATCTTTCTTTGGCCCTCCTTTTTCTCCTAGTATAACTTTTTAAAAAATAAAATAAAACAGACTTTTTGTTGTCATCAGCTTTCCTCAACAGACTTTAACTTATTGTGACTTTTAGCATTTTTGACACTATTTTTACAAAACTCATGGCATGTTTATTTTTTATCTTTTGTTACCTGTCCTTTCATTTTATTTTAAAATTTTTCTTTTTCTTTTTCATGAACTTAAATATTCAGGTGCACAAAGAACAAAAAAATTATATGTTAAATCATGAACTTGATATTTAGAGTTTGCTTTTAGAAACTCTTATAAACTTTTACAAGGTATAAATTGCCCTGTTTGTTTCTGGGTCTTGTCAAGAAGTTTTTTGTTTTCTTCCATTGTAGCATCCTTAAAATTGATGCTTTGTTTTTGACATTTTGGGCATTTTTCAACAAATATCTAAAGAATCTCCCTTCATAGTACGTTCCAGGTGAAGCAAAATTGCCTGTTAAGGGTGGAACTGATGTTAGAGCCCATGTCATAATAGACAAGAAAGGTACTGGACTTAATTCTGCTGGCTTTTGTACCAGAATGCCTTTAAAAATAGGTTGTCCATATTTATATTTTCCACATTGATGTTATCACCTAAGAAACGTCATTTTTCATTGAAGGGTTAATGCTGACTTCATATTATTCTTAGGTAAGATGAATTTGTTTCCTAAAAATATAGCACCTTACACCTCGATTTTAAATCCTTATACCTTCATGACTTCCTTTCTCAAGTGAGGGAAGAGGGATGCAGAAAGGGGGAAAGAAATTTAATCTAAATTGACTTGACTTTGTTCAAAAGAGTAGTCCAGAGCATTCCTCCTGAGAGGTAATGTTCAAGCAGCAGGGTGAACATCTTACCTGCTATGGACGCCACCCTTCACCTCATTAAAGCCAATTCCACAAAACTAAAACTCCAACTTATATGTGAGTGATGGTGTTGCCTGACCTCTCTTCACATGGGTAACATTTTTTTTCTTGATGTGTATGGTGCTAAAGGGCAGTTGTCTTAGCTCCCGCACATTTATTTAAGTAATGAGGGAAACGTATTTTTTTTTCTGTGTGTACTTCAGAAATATATTTTAGAAAGATCATTGAAAACAGAATTCATAGAATTTTATCAGATTTCGTAGAATTTTATCACTGGAAATAATCTTAGAGTTTAGCTAGTTCAGCTCTTTCATTTTACAGTTAACACATAAGACTTTGATCACATAGACAGTTAATAGACCTGTTAGGACAAGGATATAAGGCTCTTGATTCCCGTACTTTTCTCATTTTAACACAGTGCTTTGCTCTACTACTTGGATTCCCTTTATGAGGGGAAAAAAAGTCTGCAGATATCTTTTTAAATACTGGAAATCTAATATTTTATAGGAGGAAGAATATGAGTTATTCCTTAAAGATCCATAATTTGATCAGAAATTATGCAAATCAAATGTTTGTGTATCTTTGGAGAACTCAGCCAACCTCACATATTCACGAATTTTAAATTTTCATAAATCTCCACCCTCTTTGGTTTTTGTTATTTTTGCATTTTTCTTGATTGCCAAAGTATTAATTTTCTCTACCATATTTTAGTGGGAAACAGTTTTCGATTAAGATATTTCTAATAACCAGGTGTTTAAAGTGTTGTGTTTACAGCATAGCACTTTAAATGGAAAATCAGAATTTAAAATAAGTTTAAAGAGTATATAGTTTAGTTCAGGTTTTAAACACTGAGTTTCAAGAAACGTAATTTCAAGATTTTTGTTTCCATAGAATCATAATCGTTTAAGAAAAAAAAATTTGAATCACCATTTTATTTTTAGCTTTGGGGGTGGGAGGGTTGTGTTTAAAGGTAACGAGCATACTTTTGGTTTGACTAGCTTTACAAAAAAACAAAAAAACCCAACAAACTTCATCTTTGTTTAAAACAATAATTTCCTTATCCAGCCCTTATTACTTCTTTTGATGTTTTTGTATAGTATTTCAGAGAAAAATCATGTACACATTATTTTGTATACATGTGGGTGATCACCATCATTAATCTTCTTAGTGGCATTTTTTATGTAAGTATATCACAGTTATTTTAGCTTGAAACTTAAACCCCTCAGGGGATGTAGACCAGGAATGCTGAACTGAGGTTAATAGATAAAAATAGTTACAGAATTAATTTGACATTTTTCATCTGGAGTAACATCAAATTAATATGATGATTTTAGAAATAATTTTGTCTCAGGCCATTTAGGGAATTGATAAGTTTTAGGAAATGAGTCTTAGGGATTTCTTGAAAATCTCCCCACACTGTTAAACATAGAAAAAGAAAATGGAATTTTCACCACAGCGAAATTAAGCATCCTTTCTGTATTAATGATATACAGCAAGAACATAAAAATTGTAGACATAAATTTGTATTTAATCCATTACAAAGAATGTGATTTAATGCCATCTCTCAAAAAACTTACTCATTGGTCATTATGAGCTAGATACAATGGGGTGGTTTAGTAACTGTATTAACCATGTTTTAGACCTCTGAGGCTGAGGACAATAATTTTGAAAAATGTAGGAGACTACTGTTGATTATTTCTGGACTTAAAGATTTCTTCCAAATGGAAATACTTATTATTCATTCTTAAATATTTGAGACCTCTCTCCTAGATACTTTACAGAACTAAAGCGTATTCATTTTTATTGCCATAATAGTTTGACTATAGAAAACATCTTATTTTTCTGAAAGCTTTCCCTCAACAATGTCATAGAAATGGTAACCATAGTGCCTGTGAATATCAATAACCTAAAATACTTTCTTTCTGAATTAAAATTCTTACAAACCTAACTCCTGATTTTGAGCCCCCAGGTCCTTTTTCCTAGTGCTAATGAGTGCAGCAAGATTCTATGACTATGACTATCAAAGTTCAATAATGTGAAGATGATATGTTTTATCAAATTTTTAGTTGGGTTGCATTTGTTTTAATGCTTATATTAAGTAAGAAACCAAATTAATGCTTAGATCCATACATCAGACTCACTCTTTGGTGATTGTAAGGGGAATTGCTTAATTGTTAATTACTTAGCTTTCAAAGCCTTTCCCAACCATGGTGCAGCCTGTCTTTCTAGATTCATTGCACATTATTTTCCCTCCCTACAGACATTTCTGGGCCATTGCATTGGCTGTACCTCATGCTTGGAAAGCATTCACTCCTTCTATCTCACTGAATACCTTTCTTTATTCAAAAATAAACTGAAGCTCACCCATCTTTTATAGAAAGCCTTTCCTGATCTGCTTAACTACTTTGCAATTTTTCTTTTTGTTTAATGTGTCCATAAATTTTATGTTCTTGTTTCCCCTATTGAAATATAAGTATCTTAAAAATAGGGATTAATTAATTTATTATATATTTGGCTCCAGCATATACCACAGTACCTGGTACATAATACATAATTGCTTGTTGCTTGATGAAAGAGAGAATTTTAATTAAGTTCAGCAAACATATTCAGAGCCTGATATGTACAAAGATGGTCACTAGGTGCTGATGATAGCAGAAAAAAAAAGACCCTGACATCTAAAACCTTACATTTTATTGGTAGGCAGAAGATCAGGATCTAATGTGCACACAAGAAAATAAATAAAAGTACGTGCAAAATAATGCAAAGTACTTTCAGCAGGCAAAAAGTACTAATAGCTTTGAAAATCTCTAAAGTATTCATGTAGAAGGTAGCACCAGAAGCTTCTCTTGAAAGGATTCTACAAAGCAGAAGTGAAGAAGAAAATGCATTCCAGGTAGATATATTGTGCAGTAAAGACTGAGAAGAATTGTTCAAGTAGGAAGAAAATAGAGAAACCAGTGTCATAAGAGCCATGGAAGGAGAATTTTTCTTGAGGCAGCGTTCTTCATTGTTAAAAGCTGCAAAGGTCATATGGAAAACTGAGAAAATGCCATTGGTTTCAGTAGTTGATAAATCATAAGTAAAACTCTAGAAGAAAGTGTTTTAAGGGGCGGTGTCAGAAGCCAGATTGCCAGAGCTTGAAGAATGGTCTCAGACACTTACAGGTTGTGTGACCCTAGGCAAGTCACTTAACTTTATTTGCCTCTGTTTCCTCATCTATAAAATGGTCTGGAGTAGGAAATGTCAAACCACTTCCATATCTTTGCCAAGAAAACCCCAAATGAAGCCATGAAGAATCAGACACAACTGAACAACAATAGGAGGGGAGAAAAAGGAAGCATTATGAGTATAGATAACCCTTTCTAGGGTCATAGGTTAGAGTTGAAAGGGAACCCAGAGGTCATTGAGTCCCTCCTCCTCATTTTACCATTTTGAAAAGCCTCATATTAATGAAATATTGGAACTACATTCATAAATGCAAACTTGTAATTCCCAGAGAAACTACAATTTTTTTTTCCCTTTTTAAAAATTACATATTTTGTAGTAATGTGAGATGGGTGAGCTTTTGTCCCTGAAGATATATCTGACATTTTAAAAAATTCCCCAGAAAATAGCATTTTAGGAAGTTTGGACAGATACCACCACATGGTTATAATAAAAATAGTTTGAACACCTTATATAATTCTGTTGGACTTATGTATATTATATAGGCATAATGGTGCCATGTGTCTCAAGGATTGATTGCTCAAAAATAATATCTTGAACTTTTGTTGTATGTTTTCTGTTGCTTTAAAATATTAGTAGCAATTTGTGAGTAAGATAGATACAGGTTTTAAGACCATGAGAACCAACTAAATTTGTAAATATATTTTTCATTTAATTCATGTGAACTTTTGCATAGGAAATAATATGGAAATTCTGCATTTTTTTTTAACTGGAAGGATTAGTGGTTGAAACATAAAATCATAGTGTATCATAGACCCAGAATGCTCTGGAAGACTTAAAAGTCCGTTCAAGTTCAATCTTCTCATTTTAAGGTCTCTCACATTAGTCATTCTGTTGATTCATGATTGGAGGCCCATGAATCAAAATATTGATAGTACAATGATTTTATTATATCATTAGGAAACAAACTGGAAATCAAGGCTGCAAAAATGACATCTGCAGGATAAATAATCATGATGAGAAACATCTGGAGTCTCCTGAAAAACAGTGGTAGAGCATACTTATGTCCTAGGATTTTTTTTATGTAGTTGATGATGAACATTTCTTTGTGACTTTGACTTTTAGACTTTTAGTCTTTTCTCAAGAAGAGACTTCCCCATCTTTGTTTGTTGCATACTCAGCTGGTTTTTGGTACCTCTTGTTTTCTAGCAGCCCGCAGCTATGTTGAATTCTTTGAAGTTATGTTTCAGTTTTCTTTTAAAGCATATCTTTTTGTTCATCCTGTTTGTAGTTGCCTCATTTCATCTCTGTATATTAGCTGCTTGAACTGCCATTCTCTCCACATGTTCCACATGTGGAGCATTATGATGATAAGTATCACTTTAGTGCTGGGATAGAGTATATTCCAAGATAATCATTGATTATTTCTTTTATAAATGTTCATTTTGGCTTCTTAATGATGATCTTGTGATATCAGTGATAGCTAGACGAAAGTGGGGACGGAGCCAAGATGGTGGAACTTGCTTAAGCTCCCACATCAGCCACCTCCAATACCTGCAAAATATGACTCTAAACAAATTTTAGAGCTACAGAACCCACAAAGTGGCAGAGACAAACAAATCTCCTGCCAAAGGCAGCCTGGAAGGCCGACAGGAAGGGTCTGTCACATCGAGCTAGGAGCCGAGCACAGTCCTGCATGAGTCTCATGGGCCCAGACCCAGGGCAGCTCTGACCAGCATCAAAGATTTCCAGAGCAGACTTCAGGAGAATGAATCACAGGAAACTGTGGTGGTTTCCAGACTTCTCAACCCATAAATGCCAAAGAGAAAGTAAAAGGTCAGTCTGGAACACTGTTGGAACTGGGTGACGGAAGAGCTTGGTCTGGCCCCTGCCCCCAGGGGCAAGAGGTGGCTGAGGCACTGCAGCTACAGCTGCTGCTGGGTGGCTGCCTCCTGAGCTCCTGGCCGCCAGATTGTAGGGGGATCAAGCAACCATTCAGAAAGTAATTGCTCTTGCTTTCACTTGCTTTGATCTGTGTCACAGTCTTGCACAGTGGTCCTGGGGTGAGAAACAGAGCTTGCAGTGGCTGTAGAGAAGGCGCCTTCCTCAGACCTCTGACAACATTTGCTAAAACCCTAGCAACTTGGGACACAGCTCTCTCTGCCCTGGAAGCAGAGTTCTAGCATAGCAACGAGCTCAAAAGTCAAGTAATTGGCTGGCAAGATGAGCAAGCAGGGGAAACACAGTCAGACCATAGAATCCTTTTTGGGGGGACAAAAAGGATCAAAACATGGAACCAGAAGAAGACAACAAAAGTCAAAACTCCTGCATAAAAAGCCTCCAAGAAAAATATGAATTGGATACAGGCCATGGAGGAACTCAAAAAGGATTTTGAAAATCAAGTAAGAGAAGTGGAGGAAAAATTGGGAAGAGAAATGAGAATGATGCAAGAAAATCATGAAAAGAGAGTCAACAACCTGCTAAAGGAGACCCAGAAAAGTACTGAAGAAAATAACACCTTAAAAAATAGACTAACCCAAGTGGCAAAAGAGGCCCAAAAAGCCAGTGAGGAGAAGAATGCCTTAAAAAGCTGAATTGCCCAGATGGAAAAAGAATTTCAATAACTCACTGAAGAGGGTAATTCCTTCAAAATTAGATTGGAGAAAATGGAAGCTCATAATGACTTTATGAGAAATCAAGATACTATAAAACAGATCCAAACAAATGAAAAAAATAGAAGGCAGTGTGAAATAGCTCATTGGAAAAAAAAACACTGATCTGGAAAATAGATCAGGAGAGAGAATTTAAAAATTATTGGAATACCTGAAAGCCATGACCAGAAAAAGAGCCTAGACAATTAATGAAAAGAAATGCTAGGGAAGGTGGCCTAGGTATACTAGATTTTAATCTGTATTATAAAGCAGTAGTCATCAAAACTGCTTGGTACTGGCTAAGGAATAGAGTAGTGGATCAATGGAATAGATTGGGTACAAAAGACTCAGTAGTCAATGATTATAGTAACATACTGTTTGATAATCCCAGAGACCCCAGTTTTTGGGATAAGAACTCACTATTTGACAAAAACTGCTGGGAAAATTAGAATATAGTATGACAGAAACTGGGCATAGACCATCATGTAACGCCATACACTGAAGTCAAGTCTAAATGGATGCACGATCTAGGTATAAAGGCTGATGCTGTAAGTAACCTGGGGAAGCAAGGAATAGTTTACCTTTCAGATTTATGGAGTAGGGAAGACTTTATGACCAAAGAAGAGTTGGAGAGCAGTATAAAATGCAAAATGGATAATCTTGATTACATTAAATTGAAAAGTTTCTGTACAAACAAAGCCAATGTAACCAAGATTAAGAGGGAAATGGGAAATTGGGAAAGAATATTTACAACCAGTGTCTCTGATAAAGGCCTCATTTATAAAATATACAGGGAGTTAAGTAAAATCCGTAAGAATACAAGTCATTCTCCAATTGATAAATGGGCAAAGTATATGAACAGGCAGTTCTCAGAGGCGGAAATTAAAGATATCTAAGCATATGAAAAAAATGCTCTAAATAACTATTAATT
>CM053581.1:138077020-138095478 GCA_028627135.1 Pseudochirops cupreus
GGGCGGGGGAAAGACGGGGAGAAAAGATGTAACTCAAAAAAATTTAATAAAGAATTTAATAAAAAAAATATTTATTGCAGCTCTCTTTGTGGTGGCAAAAAACTGGAAATTAAGGGGATGCCCATCAATTGGGGAATGGCTAAATAAGTTGTGGTATATGAATGTAATGGAATACTATTGTGCTATAAGAAATGGGGAGGAGACGGTCTTTATATTCACCTGGAGAGCCTTATACAAACTGATGCTAAGTGAGAAGAGCAGAACCAGGAAAAATTTGTACACAATCACAGACACATCGTATGTGTGACAACCGACTTTGATAAACTGGACTCTTCTCAGCAACACATAGTTATAAGACAACTTTACAAGTCTTAGGATGGAAGGACATATCTACGTTCAGAGAAAGATCTAGAAAGAGCAGAGTTTAAATGGAGACTGAAGCAATCTACATGCTATCATTCTTTTTCATGTTTGGTTCTCTTTCTTTTTTCTCATTGTTCACTCGATTGTTTACAACCAGACTAAAGTCCAATTTGAAAATATTTGCAGATGCAGTACTTGATTGCATGCCGCCTTTGGGGGGGGAGAGGGAGGAGAGAAAATTTGAAACTCAAGAGATTATGGAACTGAATCTTGTAAACAAAAAGTAAATAAACAAATCAAATTTTAAAAAAAACCTGGCTTGAAAAAAAAAGAGCCTAGAAATCATCCTTCAAGAAATTCTTGGGGTGGCTAGGTGATGCAATGAATAGAGCACCAGCCCTGGAGTAAGGAGGACCTGAGTTCAAATGCGGCCTCAGACACATAACACTTATAAGCTGTGTGACCTTGGGCAAGTCACTTAACCCCAATTGCCCTGCTGTTCCCCCTCCAAAAAGGAAAAAAAAATTTCAAAATAAACTCTCAAGGAAAATTGCCCTGATATTCTAGAACTTAGAGGGCAAAATAGAACTTGAAAGAATTCACCAATCACCTCTTGAAAAAGATCCCCAAAAGAAAACTCCTAGGAGTGTTATAGCCAGGTTCCGGTGTCCCCAGATCAAGGAGAAAATATTACAAGCTGTCAGAAAGAAACAATTTGAGTATTGTGGAAATATAGTCAGAATAACACAAGATCTAGTAGCTTCTACATTAAGGTATCACAGGGCTTAGAATATGGTATTCCGGAGGTCAAAGGAGCTAGGATTAAAACCAAGAATCACCTGTCTAGCAAAACTGTGTATAATGCTTCAGGGGAAAATATGGTCATTCAGTAAAATAGAGGACTTTCAAGCATTCTTGATGAAAAAAAATTAAAGCTGAACACAAAATTTGACTTTCAAATACAAGAAGCAAGGGAAGCATGAGAAGGTAAACAGGAAAAAGAAATCATAAGGAATTTATTAAAGTTGATCTATATTCCTACATAGAAAAATAACTAACTCATGAAACTTTTCTCAGTATGAGAATTGTTGAAGGGAATTTATATGTATACATACATATATGTGTATGTATAAGAGGGTATATGTGTATATAAATACATATTGAGTATGTATTGAGTATGTGTATATGTGTGTACATGTATACATAGACAGAGGTCACAGGATTAGTTGAATAGGAAGGGATGATATCTAAAAAATGAAATTAAGAGGTGAGAGAAGAATATAATGGGAGAAGGAGAAGAGGAGAGATAGAAGAGGGTAAATTATCTCATATAAAAGAGGCAAGAGAAAACTGTTACATTGGAAGGGAAGATCAGGGAGGTGAAAGGGAATGGGTCAACCTTACTCACTGAATTTGACTTGAGGAAATAACATATTGGGTATCTTACCCTACAGGAAAGTAGAGGGAAAGGGGATAACACAGGGGGATGATAGGAGAGGGGGCAGATTGGGGGAGAGGGTAGTTAGAAGCAAACACTTTTGAAAAGGGACAGGGTCAAAGTAGAAAATAGAATAAGTGGGGGAGAGGGATAGGATAGAAGGAAATACAGTCTTTCACAGTATAACTACTATGGAAATGTTTTGCATAATTACACATGTACAACCTATATTGAATTGCTTGTCTTCCCTGTGGGGGAGGTGAGGAGGGAAGAAGGCAAAGAATATGGAAATCAAAGTTTTAAAAGCAAATGTAAAAAAAAAATGTGGTTTGTTTTTTTTTTTACATGCAACTGGGAAATAAGATATAGGTATAGAATAAGATAAGGTATAGAAATCCATCTTGCCCTACTAGAAAGTTGGAGGATGTATGGGGGAAGATACAGGAGAGAGCAGATTGGGGGAAGGGTTTTCAGTAGGCTCGCTATCCTGGCTTAGGGGGTAGGGGGAAGATGGGGAGAAAATTTGTAACTCACAATCTTGTGGAAATGAATGTTGAAAACTAAAAATAAATAAATAAAAGATTAATTACAAAAAAAAAAACCCCATAGGTCAGAGTTCTTTAAAAAAATAGCTAGATGAAAGGGTAGGAAGTCATGATGTTTCCCTAGTCCTTGTATGGAGCTTATACCATATTGGAGCCATACTACCTGGGATAGTAGTTCAGAACTGGAGGAAGTTTTAGAGAACTTTTCGCTCAGTCTTTTCATGTTAAAGATGAAGAAATTGGGGCCTGAGTCACTTCTTCCAAGTGTTTCACAACATAGAAATAGCAGAGATGGGATTTGAACCCAAGTCTAATACACATTGTGAAGGGGAGAAACAGGTATATTCCTTGCTCTTCATTACCACTGCTAACATATCTGATTACCATCATCACCAGAAACCTCTCTTCGTTCTTTTCCATCTTTATTAACCAGTCCAGTTCCTTCTGTCAACCAAGAAATATTTATTAAATCCCTTCTTTTTGCCAGGCAGTTGTCTTAAGTGTTGGGGATACAAAGAAAACATTGAAGTTCCCAACCTTAAGGAATTGACATTCTGTTGAGTGAGGAAATGTACATTATAAGCATAGACAAAATAAATTCAAGGTAATTGGTGGGGATGAGAAGGAAAGCACTAGCAGCTATGGGCATTGGGAAAGGATTCTTATAGGAGATGAATAAACTGAGTGGAGGAAAAAAGGGATTCCTTCCTTTTCCAAAGAGCTTTAGAACCTGGCTCATAGTATTCTTCTGTAGCCCAATGCCTTATGTCCTACACAAGGACTTCAGCATACCCATTGATGTTCCCTCAGGTACCCTGCATGTCCAGTTCATTAATCTCAATACCAGCCACCTACATTTCTAACTCCATCTCAGTTCTTTTGCAGCTTAAATATTGCTATCACTCTGAACCTCCGTGATCTTTGACTCTAAAATTCTACTCTGACAACTTTGACGATTCCATCTTTCTCTCTGTCTCATTCCTTTTAAACCTCTTCTACCTTGACCAGTCATTTTTTCTTTCTGTGCTCTCATAGCCTATCACCTCTTCCTGGTTCCACTTTCCTACTGTAGTTTTAAATATCAGGTTGACCAACTTAAGTATACACTATTTTCTGTCCTTGAATTACCATTCTCTCTCCTTGTCAAACCCAACACTGAGTTACCTTATCATCTGTCTTTTCAACTACTACTTGGATATATTTAACTACTACTTGGATGCTATTCAGGTACCATGAGTTGTTCTGTTTAGTTCCATTATGAATTAATGTTATCTAATTTCTGCAGGTCTGTCTCACTATTAAATGTCATCTTCTTTACTCTTTCCCACTCATACTATACCTCCTCCTAAGCTACCTGTTGCCAGATGTCTCCTTCCTCTCAAAAGAGCATTTTACTTCCTACTTTGAAGAAAAAAAACTGTCCATCATAAGCTTCTTTTTCTCCACTGTACCATTCCTTGAAATTCCTATACATTGTCCCCTATTATCCCCTCCTTTACTCTAGTCTCTAAAGAAAAGGTGACTTTTTCCTTTCCTGAGCAGCTAAGACTGAGCTAAGGACTGGAAAGCACTGAAAGCTTTTAGGTCTTCAGTGTCAGCTGTCACTGAGATCACAAAATGATTTAATACTTCAGTACCTCAAGAAAGCAGCAACAGGACTAACCCAGATGTTTTCTCTAAAAGGGTACAGAGCCTTGTGCTAACATCAAGTCCAAAGTCAAGAACATAGACTGGAAAAAATGAACAAGTCTTCCCCTCCCACCCCACCCCCCAAAAAAATCCCACCACAAAGTTATGATGGTGACAGGGAAGTTCAAGATACAAACTAGGAAGGAAAAAAATACCCCAGGACATCTATAAACAGAGCCTCAAGTCAAAACACAACCTGGGTATAAGTCAAACCAGAATTCTTCGAAGATATAAAATAAGAGTTGTTTTTTTTAAGAGCCGTACATAAATTTAAAAGCCAAATGAAAGTGATAAAGGAAAAGGTGAGAAAAGAAACGTCAACTATGGAAGAAAGATATGGAAAGAGAGTTAACGCCTTAGAGCAAGAGGTATAAGACCTTACGTGAGAAAATAATGCCCTGAAAGTTGAATTGACCAAATAAAAGCTAACGGCCCCATGAAACAATAAGAAATATTAAAACAAAGTCAAAAGATTGAAAAAAATAGAAGTATAACTCATAATAAAAATAATCGACCTAGAAAACAGATCAGGGGAGATAATTTAGGAATCACTGGACTACCTGAAAACCATGATTCCTCTCTCCAAAAAAAATTTTTTTCAAATAGCCTAGACATCTTACCTCAAGAAATTATAAAAGGAAACTTCCCAGATCTCTTTGAACCTGAGTTCAAAGTAGAAATAGAAAGAATCCATTGTTCACCTCCTGGAAAAAAAAAAAACAAATGAAAACTCCTAGGAACATTAAATCCAAAGTTTCCAGGTCAAAGAAGAAATACTTCATACATCCAGAAAGAAAGAATTCCAATACCAGGGACTGACTGGATCATATATGATTTAGCAGCCACAATTAGAAACAAGCAGAGAGCTTGGAATATGAGATTGCAGAAGACAAAACATTTAGGCTTACAACTAAGAATCACATATACAGCAAAACTGAGGATAATCCTGGGGGGGGGGGGAGAATAACTTTTTTTAAAAATTTATTTATTTTTAATTTGCAACATTCTCTTTTATAAGATTTTGAGTTTCAGTTTTTCCACCTCCCTCCTTTTTCCCTTTCCCAAGAGTGCATGCAATCTGATATAGGCTATACATGTATAATCATATTAAACGTATTTCCACATCAATCATGTTGTGAAAGAAGAATCAGAACAAAAGGGAAAAACTACAAGAAAGGGGGAAAAAAGAGAAAATAGTATGCTTCGATTGGGATTCAGATTCCATAGTTCTTTCTCTACATGTGGATCGCATTTTCCTTCATGAGTTTTTTGGAATTGTCTTAGATCATTATATTGCTAAGAAAACTTAAGTCTGTCAAAGTTAGCCATCATAGATACAATGTGTCAAATTCCATGATCCTAAGACCTTTGTAATTTTAAAGACTAAGACATAGGGATTCCAGAATTTGAAGATTGATTTTTCTTTGAGGAATTTTCAACAGAAGACACAACTATCTTTTTGTTTGTTTTTTTGTCTTTCTGGAGGAGTTGTTGTGACTTGCCCAAGGTCACACAGCTAGTAAATGTTAAGCGTCTGGGGCCAAATTTGAACTCAGGTTCTCCTGACTCCAGGGCTGGTGCTCTATTTACTGCGCCACCTCTCTGCCCCTAGACACTACTATCTTTTGAGATTATTTAAAAATACATATTCCTAGAATTGGGGAATAGTTTCAGTCACTTCTTAAATTCCCTTTAGTCTTGTTGTTTTATGTACTTAAAGAAGCAGGACTTTTTCTTTACTTGGAGAAGTTTAATTTCCTGAAAATTGACTAAGAAATGCAATATAAGCAGTCTCCCAATTTACATTCATATAAACCTCTCCTCTCCCAACACCCTTCTTTGGCTTCTAAGATAGAAAGGAGCAGGATACATGAAGATTTCCCACTAGACTCCAGTAAACCTCCAAAGAGATTAGGGTCATACCTATGGGATATTTGTTCTTCCTTGGAAAATTCACATTATAGTTGATCTGTGTTGTAAGTTAAAATATGCCAGCTGGAAACCTAAGCATTTTTTATAACAATGTTTCTTTTGGGAAAATGTGTTCTGAGAGTTCAAGCAATGTATTTATAAATGAACTTTTGGAACACAGCCTGTCTTAAATTGGGAGTTGCCTACTCTATAATTTGGTTAGTATGAAAGGCTTACCATATTTTGTGTATGTTTCTAAAATTAGGACAAACATATAGCTATTTTTCTGAATAAAAGATAATATTTGATGATATTTTTCTTTATGATAATAGTAATAGACACACATGAACAGATAATGCTTGAGTCATTGATCATCAAGTTCACAGACCTCCTCTTTGCTTTTCCATGTCATATTGTTAGACAAAGGCATACCTTCATCAAATTTTGCCACAGTTTTAAACCTTATGAATTTCAAGAAAACTTGGTCTGGCAGTTGTGATGAGCAGGCTTCATGAAAGGCAAAAAGAAAACCAACACAAAATTCAGGAAAATACATAATACAATAGTTCACTAATGAAGCCCAAATGTTGTTTCATGTTTGAAGTCAACTTCTAAAGAAAAGTGGGTTTCTAGGAGAGACAGCTTAATTTCATAGTAAGCAGAAGACCTGAGAAATAAAGGGATAGTAACTTTAAGGGGTGTCAGAAGAAACCTCAGTGAGGGTAGAATTGGAACAAAAGTGAAATGGAGAATATAAACTTCAAATTAAAGATAGAAAAACACTGAAAGCCAGTATAAAATGACTTTGGGGCAAATTTGAAAAATACAGCCAAAAAAGTATAGGTCAAAGGGGAATTTTTGACCCCAAATATTCTTTTAAAATAGCAAATCATGTTTTGAGCAAACTACACAAAAGCCTCATGCCTGTACATCTTGAATAGTTTTATAAAGAGAAAAATCAGAAGCAAGTGGTCAAAGGATATGAAAGATTTTCAAAAGAAGAAAAAGTGACCATATGGAATCATGCTCCAAATCATTATAATAATGAACTTTTGTTAAAAGAAGTCTGTAACTTCACCTTATACCCAACAAATTAGCAAAGATAACCCCAGAAGTGAAAAAGAGTCATTTGTAGGGAATATGGGAATAAGTAGGGAAGACCAAGGCACACAAAAATTTGTGGAACTGTGAGTTGTTCCAACTATTCAGGAAACTGCCAAGTATTATGTGGGAAAGGATGTGTGTCTTTCTCAAAAGCTTGAATTTGTAGTCAAAAAATCTGGGTTTGAATTCTGACTATGCCAGTTATTATCTCTGCAACCATGGGAAAGTCTCTTAAACTCCCTGGGCTTTGGTTTTTTCACCTCTTAAATGAGAAATTTGGAGTACTTGAGCTCTAGGGTTACTTCCAGCTCTATCTTGACACCTTTAACTACACAGTGGACAGCTAATGTCCATCATCTGGGGTGGCTAAACAGACTAGTACGTGGATGTGATGAGATGTTGTGCATTGACGAATGACAAACATAAGAGATTCTAAGAAGCAGGAAGATGAAAATGAATTGATGCAGAGTGAAGAGAACAACAAAGACTGTATATGCAATGATGGCAGTAATATAAATAAAAACAATATTAAGTAATTATAATAGCCCTTATTGGCATGGGAGAACAGATAATGAAACTGTGGAGTAAGATGAAATGGTTTATATAGGGTGTTCCAAAAATCTAAAGTTTTCAGCTTTAGTAGCTAGTAAGTAACTAATTAGCCTAGTAACTAACTTTAACTGCTAAAGCTTAAGACTGTACTGAAACTTTTAAGACACACCCTCTCCATTGTCAAACACAATCAACAATCATTAATTCACTTCCTGCTGATACATGGACAATGTGGGTGTTTTTGTTGAACTTCCCTTTTATACTAGAGAGGATTTATTCCTCAGGGCTAAGAGAAGTGACTGATGGAAAAAACAAAAAGCATCAATAAATCTTTTTAAAGAAAATAATCAGGAGGCACTGGACATGACCGTCACCAACAATATAATAAAAAAGTGAAATTAATTTGATTACACTAGATAGGATTTCCTTTGGAAACTTGAAGCTCACTTAATGCTCCCACAATTTCTCCTGAAGTAAAGGCCCATCTTTCTGATGCCAGTATTCTTCCAGCAATGTTGGATGGCAGAGGGGGACATAGAATGTCATAGTCTTTGAAAAATTGAAGCTAATCACTCAAAGGCTAATAGGGAGGGAGATGCATCATAGGGATGATTAGATTTCAGTACATTACAAATGAAGAAGTATGCTAAAGAAATGGTATAAGGAACAGCATTAGAGAAATGTATTCTTTTAAAAAAAAAGATGGATTAGTCTCAGAGTAGAAGCAAGGAATAATGGAGGGAGAGTCCATGTGCTCTGTTGCTATCAACAATGTCAGGAGAATGTTACAAAGGCCTTGACATGTTTGTAGAACCTCATGTGGATTTGTTTTTGGTTTTTATGTTATTCCTACCTTTTTTATTTTTACATCAGTATTTCCTAACGTATCATACTCTCTTCCCTTACCTAGTTCATCATAACTATCTAGCATTCAGTTTCTTTTTTTTGTTCTTTCAGTTTATATTACATTAATTAATAGTATATATTTATATATATTGTTTTATCAGTTCCAATTACTTCACTTGGCATCAGTTCCCACCCTTCTGTGAATTCTTTGTATGCATTTTTCCAGCAAAATAATATTCCATTGCTTTTCACATCTTGCATTTCATTTAGCCATTCCCTAGTCAGTGATTATCTACTTTGTTTTGTATTTCTTCATGTTTTGATGAATTTGTGGGAGGACATGTTTCAGAATCTCTTGGTATAAATACCCATGAATAGGTCATATCTCCATTATTGAAGACCCTACCTGTATGGATGACGTTATGTATCCATTGAAGAGTATAAAAGAAAAGGTAATTAGGTAAAACAAAAAGTGAATAGAAAGGACATTGCTAAATGTAGGTAGGGATGGGATGAAGATGTCTTTTCCCTAGTAGAATCTCACATGGTAAAGAAATAAAGAAAGCAGCATTGCAGGGAGAAGTAGAGAAAGAAAAGTTAGGATGACCTGGATTTTATAAGACAAAGATTTGACCTGGGGACTACACTTGGGCTTTTGATGCCTGAGATCCTTCGATCTTAATTCCCTGCGCAGGTTCTTCCATAGACCAGACTGTTTTGTCCTACATAATAACCCTCCCTAGCCTTTGAAACTAAAAAACAAAATCAGTAAATATTCCCTGTTGTCTTCTCAAGTATTTGTTGAAAGATAATATATTTAGAAATAAGATTTTGAAATGAGTTGCATTTTACAAAATCCAGTGGCAGTCCCCAAGTTAAATTACTCCCAGTTGTTCTTGTTGTACTCTTTGAAGTACAAGTCCAAGTATTTTAAATGAAAAAGGTCAGGAAAAGTTGCTTTTTCTTTTTTTATGGATGCTTCTTGTGTATAAATTATTTCCAAAAGAGTTCTAAGTGGATTTCTATTTAAGTATTGTTGTCAGAATTGGGTCATCCAAGTTTAAACATTTTTAGTTCTTCAACTCAAGGATTATTGATGTTGTTTTTCTGAAGTTGGGTGGTCCTAAGAAGTAAAAATAATTTTTTAGCTTCTAAAAATAAAATTTGTGTGAAACTGAAAACACTTATGATAGTTATTTTTTAAGCAGTCAAAATAGGGATTAAAATCAGATGGATTTATAACTCCTAAAAAATGTACCTGAATAAATGCCAACAGTCTTCTAGGATAGGTGTCTTTTTAAGAACTTTGAATATAAAAGTCATGTTCTACAGAAAGATTTAAATGATCTCATGGTGACAGTGAGAACATAGCATTAAGTTATCATAATGCTTTGTAATTGCCTGAAGTCTAATTCATTTTTCAATCCTTTGCTGTTTCAATGTCTTTAGAGGAAATTGATGCAAGGAAACAAGATTCTATATTAGTTTTGTTTATACTTTGTGAGATTTGGTTTTAAGCATTTTATAATTATCTTGGTATAATTGTTTTCCTTTGCAATTCTATTCATTTAAAAACTTTAAGAACTCTGCAGCCTTCACCAGACAACCAAAGGTATCTATGACACAAAAAAGTTAAGAATTCCTATTTAGTTGGAAAGAAAAGATATATAATACATGAAGTCAGTAGTGAAAAAAATGCTTTCTATTAGTACAGAATGATTCAAGACAGACTATTTACAAATAAGACAGGCTATAATTAAGTAGTAAAAATAATAAGTGTTACCTCTTGGAATAGTATTGTGCATGCTGATAAGTACAAAAATTCAACTTTGAATTTGAATTGCTTAGGCTCATCTCATTCCCTAGAAAGATAATAAGAATGGGAATTGACACAAAGATAAGCTCTTTTAAGTCATCCATGTGTTTACTTGAAACTCTTCAGATAGTAAGGAATGCAAAGATATTGTAGCACTACCAGTAGTCATGTAATGTTTTTCTTTATACTGAGTCAAAGTGGGCAGAGTTACTATGCCAGTATGCCCTTCAAGTTACATATTCCCTCTAATGTATAAATAAATAATGAAATCTTAGTTGATAAGAATACATAGAGAAAAGACTTTGACTAATTGAATTGTGTGGTTTAACAGGGTTAACCAGAAAACTACTTTGATCTGTCAGAGATTGTGGTATTGGATGATTCATTTCCTTGTAGAATCACACAAGCATGTTGATGTTAAAAAACATAGTAAGGATGATGCTATAAAGACAACTTTGAAAGACTTAGGAACTCTGATCAAGACAAAGACCAACAACAATTCCAGATTTATAATCAACCATGCTGTGCATCTCACTTGTAGAAATGTTGAACTCAGAGTACAGATTGAGGCATGGTTTGTTTTTGTCTTTGTTTGGTGACAGGGAAGAAGGGCAGAAAGGGATGGGAAGGACATGGCTATTGAGAGAATTTTCCTTGACTAAAAAAATGTTCTCTCCTCAGGCCTTTTCCCTCTTCCATCCATCTTCTATATAGCTACAGGATGGATGGGTGGATAGATAGATAGATAGATAGACAGATTTTTTTTTTTAAAGATTGGCTATGCTATTGCCCAGGGAACTCGCAGTAGCTCTCTCTTGCGTTCAGTTCTAGTCTACTTTGCAAGGCTTTTTCATACTACTCCCATTCATGCACTTTACATTCTAGCCCTACTGGACTATTTGCAGTAGCCCAGGGAAGTGTGGTGGCCACACAGAAAAAGAAAGGTTCATATGCAAGAAATATTGTGAGTGTAGAATTGACAATACTTGGCAATTGATTGGCTATGTGTAGTGAATGAAAGCTGTTAGAATTGATTCAACAATAGACCACATCTTGACCATTTCCCAGTTAATTGAAAGTTGTAGAGGATATGAGATCTCACTTTGCTTTGTTGTTTGTTGAGCTTTCGATTCAATAGAACAAAATGCCATCTTCGTTTCTTTTTCAGCAAAGTGTGTTTTATCCACACATCAAAATCTTTCAGATTCTTTGAAAGACAGAACAAAACAAAAATTATCCTGTTCATTGGTTCTGATCATAAAGATCAAGAGTGGCATAAATCAGGAAAATGTGTGGTCTCTAAAGGTGCTTGCACTTTGATGGGGAGATTCCAGCAGAGAGTCAACTAAGGCTCAACTAAGGCTGAGTTTATGTTATAGAGTAGGTGTCAGATTCATGTCTTGTGATTCCAGGTTTCCTACTTTTTCTCTCCCAGATTTCTACTACACATGAGTTAGGAACAGTCATGGGCATGAGTCAAGCTTATTATGCTGTCAGTTTCACTCTGTAATAAGGCTTAAAAATCTTTAGATATGTTGGACTAAAGGAAGACTGTAAGTATTTTTCTTCAGGGTACCTATAAATTTCATGTAATAAGTTTGTGCTTATTTAGTTTAGGGAAACCAGCTTTTGTCAAGTATCGCTCTAATTCAGCTCTGATGAATCTTTTACCTTGAGTCATTATTGATATTCATTGCTGTCTATTGGGGTCTTCTGGACCCAGGAGTTGGAGAGAACCTCAGGTGTCGTAGGGCCCAATGAATAAGCATCAAGGCATAAATGACCTGTACAGCTTTCCTAACAAGTAATCTTCTAGCTTCTGCTGAGAAACCTACAATGATAGGGATTCTAATCTACTTACAAAGCAGTCCATTCCATTGTTGGAAAGTTCTAATTGTTAGGATGTTAATTCTTATACATAAATGCTAAAATTGATCTGTGGTATCATTAATGTGGTCATTCCTTCTAGCAGAGCAGATTGCAAATCATCCGTGCCTGACAGTCCTTCACAAATCATTCATGTTCTCCCACAAACTTTCCACAAGGTCCATCTGAGGTACTAGAGGCCTTCCTTAATTCTCCCATATTTTAAGGGTAACAGGGGAGTATTCTGTTTAGCCAGCTATCATCCTTTACTCTTCTTTTTTGCCTGTTTTACAGTTTATAGACTGAGATCCTTTATTCCTGTCATTGGTTATATATTAGTTTATACCACCATGCATCTTTCCATTACCCTCTGTAATCTGAACCTGATCTGTAATCATTATCTGAATAGCTCTTCAGAGGCAGTGGTATTCCGCATCTTATTGCCACATAGCAGTGCCAGTAGAATGTTGGCATTGAAAAGATGAACCTCTGCTTTCATGGGAATCTTGTGGGCAATAAAGGAGCTTTGCATTTTCCCAAAAGCAGTCCAGCCTACAGTCCTCCCTTTTTCAGTTCTGAGCTCAGCTCATTGTCCTTTTCTACCATGTGACCCAAAATGTCTACTGTTAGACAAGCTATATAAGATCTGAGCAATAGACATTTTTCATCCATTTGTTCTTTACTGTGGGGGTAGACAGGCCAGATTTCTTTGCCTGATTACATATAACTTTTGAGGAGACTTTATAATATTTTACAGTTTGTTTGATGCAGTCAACACAAAGTCACCTTCAAACAGCAGCAGCTCAGAGGGCCTTAATATCCACAGATAATCTCCTCTCAACCTACACTTTGTGCTGGGTCTCCTGCATCATAGTATTGAGTAACTGACAAATATAGGTCTCACTGTGTTATGAATCACCTGACCTCTATTTTGGGAGGGCTATTGAATAGGGTCATTTCTGTTCCTACATCTTCCAAAGAGTCCTTAGTGATCTCAGTGTAAGGATGGGAGACCTTGTAAAAGAGACTATAAGATAGCATATTGTCATAGTTCTGTCCATCTGAACCATCTCAGTTAGACTTCTTCCATGTGACAGACTGTCAAAAATCTGAAGGCTTTTTACATTTCTACAGCAAGATGGTGGTGACAACATAAATTATTTTATCCTTTGGATTTTTCTACAGGCCTTAAAGAAAGTGCTGAAGAGATGGTCAAAAACAAGTTGGAAGGAAAAGATAAACTGACTCCTTGGGAACAATTTTTAGAAAAGAAGAAGGAGAAAAAAAAACTGAAAAAGAAGCAGAAGGTATGTTTGAAAATATTTCATTAAATGCGAAAGATTCTGAACACTCAGAGCTTTACAGAATTATAAAGTACTTTATTATTTAATAATTATTTAAGTATGCCACTTAAATACCTCTTTCACAAGTAAAAATATTAGTACAATCAGGCTAGCCAGTAGTATAGTCAGGGAGGTGTACGCCCACTCTAGGTAAAATGGTGTTTGGATTTAGTGGAACATTACTGCAGATAGGTAGTTCACAAAATAAGGACAGCCTTCAGTTTAGAATAGTTCAGCTTCCAATGCTTCAGTTGTTGTGTTCAGCTAGTTATATCTCACCATAATAGATTCATTGGCAGGATGGCAGGAGCAGCATTCTACTTAAGTTGTATCCCCCTCAGTGTCTCAAGCTTCATTCTGACCCCGTACCCTTACGTTTGTACAGTTGTTTTTCCAGGAAGTCCTCCATTATTGGCTCAAGCCAGTAGGAGCAGCGGTAGAAGGGTTAGAGACAAAGTAGCAGACCAGGGGAAAATATCCTATGACTAAAAGTAGTGAGCATTACTTCCTCTAGTTATTGGCAGATTTTCACTGTAGACCATTATAAAAGAAAAATTGCAAAGATAATTTTAGCAGCATTCATACCTTTAGGATAAGTATATATTCTCCAAAAGCAATTACTTTGACTCAGTATTCATTTGGATTTATACATTCAAGTGTATGTGGATGGGGAAAAAAGAAGCCAGTCTTGTTTTATAATCTCATCCTGTTTGGGAGAAAAAGGCAGTATTCCAAGTCTTTGCAAACCAGTGTTACAAAGCAGTATGCCCTGTCTGTGAAGATACTTCATTTTGATGTACTTGGGATGCAGCCTTTGCATTTAGCTGCCATTCAGGCAAGTTTTGAGCCTTTTTGACATTGTGAAGAAATAACGTGGTGATAGATAAGAGACAGAAATAACAGCTCAGGTTGATTTATGGCAAATATAAATGTCTTTATAACCTTCAAGTTAAAAGTGTAACTACGGTGATTGAGAATATACAGACTCAGAAAGACTTTGTACTTTGACACTCACAAAATCCCAACGACTTAACGTCTAATAGCTGTGCTTGCTACAGGGGAATTTACAAAGGAAAAAAAGAGTGACAAAACGTAAACATGTCCGGATCACTTTATTTAAAAGTGACTAAGGAGTTACTGGGAACATTATTCCAAAGAAAAGGAAAAAGAGCAACTGAAGAATTGATAAATAAAAACAAAACAGAAGGCTCCAACACAATAAATAAATATTGTAGAGTTGAGGAAAAGTATCATCAGAGGGAAAGAATAATACAATAGTTGGATACCCTCTCCTCATCAAAACCAGGCCTGCCACCAAGAATCTTCAGAGTGGTTAATAAGATTGGAGAAATAAAGATACACCTAACAAAGGATGGAATAATATTAATAAAGAGAGAACAAAGATGAACCTAGGCATACACTGCAACTGTAGCTGGGAATTTTTAATAAAATGGTAGTTCTCTGAGAAGTATAGTTCATATGAAAAACAAAAATTCCAGGAGTGAGGAAATAAAAAATAAAACAACATAAGTAGATGCCGTTTGAGTTCCTTACAAATCAGATGCCTAAACGACAGAATTCAATTCAGGAACCTAAAAATTATTGATCTCCCAGAAAAACATGAAGAATAGAAACAGAGTAATATTTTTCAGGAAATCACCCAAGAGAATTTCCCTGTCAGTTTATAAGTTAAAGCTAAATTTCAGATCAGTAGAATACGCAGACCATCTTTAGAGAGGAACTCCAAATCTAACTTATCCAGAACCATCTCTATCATCTTCAGCATCAATCAGTACACTTATTAAAGAGTCTAATATGTGCCAGGCACTGTGCTGTCAGAATCTGTAATAAGCAACTTGAAAGAAAACAGTCAAATCTCAGCAAGTACCTATTATAATCACACAGGGTTTATCATTTATGACAAGGAATGATGAATACAGTACATAAAAACCAATGGAAATCAGTAGTGCCCCCAAAATTGTCTAGACATAAAATTTGAGCCTATTCATTTATGAATGCAGAAATTTTTTAAATGCAACCAAAGAATTCAAACCTTTCTACATAAGAATCTAGGGTCTTTGGCATACCAGACAACCACAAAGCAAAGCCCTAATAAAATAAATCAGACTTTAAAATAAGGAATGAATAAATGGTGGCTTGTATGTGAACATCTATATGTATATACACATACGTGCTTAGGACACTAAGAAAACAGTGACCAAGAACTAAGTGAGAAATCCCACAGAAGGTGGTAATAAATAGATAATGGGTTGGAAGGGTGGGGGTAAGGAGAGGGGGGGACTGAGGGTAAGGATTTTGTACTTTGGATGTGAATACAGTAAATTAGGAAGAGCAGATGAAGAATTGGGACCAAGTTAATTACTAAACGATACTGTTATCTGGAACTAGGGAAAGATGAAGTTTGGCAAAGATTCCATTAGTGAAAATAGAATCCAGCAGGTTGTAGTATGGGAGGAAGAAGGTCAGAGAGAGAGAGAGAGAAAGAGAGTGTGTGTGTGTGTGCGCGCGCGCGCGCACATTCTTGAATATTCTAGGCATAGGATTAGATTATTAGTAAAAACGTGGTAGACTACCTTGTAGTAAATCCTATATTACTTTTTGCCTAGACTATTATAATAGTCTTCTAATTGCTATACTTGTTCAAGTCTCACTCCACTCTAATCCATCCTTAGCACAGCCACCAAATTAATTTTCCTGAAGTCCAGTTCTCACCATGTTACTCCCCTGCTAAATAAACTCAGTAATGTTATCACCTGGCCAGGCCCTCCTACTTTTCCATCCTTTTCCTACATTACTTCCCTCCACTCACTCCATGGTCCAACAAAACTGGCCTTGCCGTTCCTCACACATAGTCCCCCTTTGGCCGAAAAGATAATTGCTACTGCTAAATCATCTTATCAGGTTCAAAAAATATTTTTTCGTAAGTCCATATAACTTAACGAAATAGATTTTGTTTAACTTGCTTACCAGGTTTTCTTAAGTATTTAAAAAATAGAATTTTATAGTCTATTTCCTGAACTTTGTGGTACGGTAATTTTGCACTAAGATCACATTATTTAGTTATGACCCAGTTTACCCAAATGTTATATTGTTTATTTTGTACATTTAATTTTGTGAAGTTGACTGCACTACTTTAGTATCAGATATTTTAGGCCTGGAGACTGGGAGGAGCACAAAAGAGCTTACAAGCAAATTAGAAAATTTGAAGGAAAATCAAAACAGCGACTAGCACCAGTGCTGTGCTTCAGGCTGCTAATGCTTACTGTTCTTACTGTGACTAATATGGGGTGAGTGGGAAATCGGGTGAAGATCTTCTGTATTAATCTGCTAAAAAGAATGGTCTGATGTTGGGAGTAAAAAGTGGGGAGTCAAAATTATACTTTGAAATTTTTAAATGTGTGGTTCTGAGTTATTTTAATCTAATTGTAATGTTAAAAGTTAAATTCCTAAGTTTTTTTAAAATAAGAAACCAAAGGGAATTTGAATTCCTTTGCTTTATGTCAGCAATAACAAGCATTTTTCCATGTATTTGTGCTACTGTACTTGGCATTATAACATCTCAAATCCTGCGTCTGTGTTCAGCTACAGTTGGTAAATGAGAAAGAGACCAGTGAAGATGAGCTTCCTTCTGATGTTGACTTGAATGATCCCTACTTTGCTGAAGAATTTGGAAAAATAGGTAAGTCAGTGTTTATACTTTTCCACTGGATTGAGAATTAGGTCAAAATGAAAAAAGAATAATTTGGAACAGTTTCATTTTTAGAAAGGCAATAAATTTCTGTAATTCCTTGAGTGTCTCAAAGGGGATTTCTGTCATTTTTAAGATAAATGAACCTGATTGGGGTGGTCTAGTTTGCTCCCTTATATACATGTCAGAACCAGCATGTCTGGCATGAAGAAAAGAATGCCAGAAATTCAAAGTTTGGGTTCAAGTCTCTGTTGTAACACGTCCTATCTCTGTGACTGTGGGCAAGTCACATAAGCTCTCTGAGATTCCATTTCGTCACCTTTAAAGAGAATAATATTTACACTGTATACTTCAAAGAGTATCTGTGAGGAAAATATTTTTTAAAACTTACAGTGCTTACTACTTAAATGTATACTATTGTTATATATACTGTAGACTCATCAGTGGAGTAAGGCTACTAATCACAAGGTTAATTTAACTAATTATAAAGAGGCACTGTAGTCAAATGGAAAGACTACTGAATTTGGCATCAGGGGATATAGATGACCTATAAGGACTACTTTCCTTATTTTTAAAATGAAGGAATTGGATTAGATAACATCTAAGGACCTTTCCAGACCTAAATCTTTGATCCTATGACCCTGGACTAGAGTCAGGAACCAAAAAAGATCTTGCAGGCTAAAACAGTTGACTGGATCTAATAAGATTAAATACAATAGGAATAACCATAAATTCTTATACTTGAGTTCAAGAAATCAAGATGACAACTTCAGTTTTTTTGAAAACGATCTGGGAATCTTAACAGACTTTTAAAAGTCCGATATGAATCAATAGTATAATAGGGCAGCCAGAAAAGTGAATAAGATCTTTGGCTATCTTAAAGTAGATACAGCTTTTAGGAAAATTAACCATGGGAGGACATGAACAAGAGTCATACTGTACTTGATTGTTAGAGGTAACATGCAAATCCAAGAGATCATAAATCCATTTGAGTCTTTTAGGGATCCTGCTGTACTTCCCTGTAGTAAAACCAGACAGTCCATAAAGCATTTTTTTAAGCACACTCTATGTGCCCAAGCACTATGTACTAGATGCTACTGATACAAGGACATAAATGAAATAAGCGTCAGCACTCAAGTAGCTGTAATGCCATGCACCAGCAGATTCCCAAAGGAATGCTACTGTGAACAGCTTTTAGAGTTCAGATTACAAAATATAGTGAACACTGTTTATTCCATTACAAATCAAGACAAACATTCAAAACATTATAATATTA
>CM053581.1:138095978-138112670 GCA_028627135.1 Pseudochirops cupreus
AGCCAATCCCCTTCTTCCACATCAACAGGGGAGTTCATGCCTTCTCCACAGTGGGACAGAGTTTGCACCTTCCACACTTAGCACTTAGCACTACTAAGTGCTAAGTATCCTGATAAACTAATTACTATTACAGTAGCTTATCTTCTATGAGAGCAAAGACATATGTATATGCAATAGTATGCAAATTATTGGGAACAGCAATTATTTTTACTTTATTTAATTTTTGACAGCATCATGTGTGTGTGTCTGCTGATAACCAGGCAGACTCAGAATGTCTCACCTCAGCCAGATGAAACTCAAACACATTCCCCCAAACTTAGTTAGGTCTCTGTCATTTGAGTGCTCCATTGCTGCATGCCATACATGCTTGTTTCAATGCTTTCTTTTGTTTTGCCTTCCTTGCGTTATTTTTAAGAATGGTTGTTACTCTATGGACATGTGAAAATGTTGTCGTTCTTAGAGAACACATTTCATTAACTATTATAGATATTGTACTTGCTGTTTGAGGAATTCAGCCTTTTCAAGAATCATTCAAACCCGTAGTAAAATAAAATCAGTTACACAGAAGAGCTAAAGGAAGCATGGTTGGAAACTTAAAACAGTGTCAAGAATTAATAAAATGTTGTTGAGAAGCAATCTAATTAATCCTCAGAAAACAAAGATCTTTAAAAAGACCTGGTAGCTGAAGATACTGTTGTTGATTCCTCTGCAGTGTCTTATAGGCTTCTTGAAGTTAGAAGAACTGTGAGAAGATCATTTTTTGTTGATTTTTTTTAATGCCTGTTAATAGTTGCTATGAATAAAATATGTTTATTACTTACAAGATAACACAAAGGCTAAAGTCCTAAGGATTAGAAAAAGGCACTTTTTGTCAGTCATTAAGCATTAAGTGCTTACTCTGGGCCAGGCCCTGTGCTGAGTGCTGGAAATACAAATACGGCAGAAATGACAGTGCTGCCCTCTAGGAGCTCACATTCTCATGGAGGAGGACAGCACATAAAAAGAATGGGAAAGGGGGCAGGACAGGTGGACACTCCTGGGCATGGTTAAGAAGGTTCAGAGAGGCAGGAATACAGCCAGGAGAGGAACACAGTCATGGTGGGCCTGGTCAGAGAATTAGCGAATCCGTCGGGAGGGCCTGGGTTTAAATCTGTTCTTAGATACTTACTAGCTGTGTGACCCTGGGCAAGTCACTTAACCCCAGTTGCCTCAAAAAAAAGAAAACAAAAAATTAGCCAATCAGAGGAAGAATCTGTGGGGACAGTATAGACAGAGCATTCCAGGGTGAAAAGGTTTCTGTAACAGCATAGGAAAAGTCCAGAGAGTCACGGCTGCTACCTGAATAACAGGGTTGGTTGGTTGGTTGGTTTGTTTTTGGGGAGGGGGGTTGACAAAACATACTTTTTCAGAACTGTAATGGGAAAAAAATCTAGGGGAGGGAGGAAAGAAGAAAGGATTTATTAAATACCTACTATGCTCCAGGCACTGTACTAAGCACTTTAGAATGATTATCCCATTAGACCCTCACAGCCACCCCAGATATTATTTTTATATAGTTGAGGAAACTGAAGAAAACAGATTAGTATCTTCTTCAGACTCTGAAACATCCACCCACAACAATTTTTCAGAGAATGTTTTTTAGCTTTCAGTGCATCTAAAAGTAACCATTGTATCCTCAGGATCTTTGTACCTGTTGTATCCAGATGATATTTGTACCTAGTGGGCCAGTGTCCTGATTGTCCTCTTTGAGGGAATAATGAACTCTAATAATGTATTTTGATATACTGAGAAGCAAAATTGTTCTGGAATCACAGAAATTCCCAAATAGAGATGGAATACTACAACATGACCTTATACACTGCTGTGAGTCATAAAAGGTTAAGAAATTTCTAAGAGTAAGATAAATGGGCTTTAATGGTCTGGAACCTTTTCTGATTTTAACCCTTTTGAAAACTTATGGGTTATAATGAAGGCTAAGCAACTTGGAAAAATTGACTATTTGTTAAAGGTACGTTTAATATCCGATATGATAGAATGTTTGCTGGTGAAAAATTAAATATTAGCTATTAATATCTTGTGAACTCATTGCCACATGGTATAAAAGAAGTAATTACAACAGAGGACACATTGCATATTAGGTTTTACCTAGATGTAAAAAGTTCTTAAGTTTTCTGTATAATTATTAAATTTAGTTATTTTACTCTGTGTCATTTAGTTTGTATACTACTGGAATTGTATGCAAAATACATATAAATAATGGAGGAGGGAGACACTAGCCACTCAGAGTTCAGAAAAGGTCTCATGAAGGAGGTGATCTTAAGCTGAGCTTTTAAGGAAACTAGGGAACCTAAAAAGGAAAGGTTGAAGAGTAAGGGACTTAAAAGCATGGGGGACAGCCAGCCTGTGCAAAAATCTGAAGGTGGCAGATTGAGTGTCATGTAAGAGTAGAAAAGCTGAATGCAGGGAATTCAGTTGGAACACTGTTGCAATAATCCAAGCCAGAGGGTATGAAGATCTGAAGTAGGATAGTGGCCATATGAGTGGAGATACAGAAGCATATTAGAAATGTCCTTTATAGGAAATAAATATTTCTCTAATCTAAAAACCCTTTCCCCAGACTTGTCCCCTTAGAAAGATGGAACAAAAGGCCTTTTTCAGGGAGATGGTTAAGGGTGGAAACTAAACTTTAAACAAAAATAAAATGTCTCTTATTTTGTTGCTTTTAGCAAGTTCTGAAGCAATTGAGCTTTTGATTGATCTATTGATTGATCTCTGAGCAGTCTCCTTTCCCCATTCTCTTAAGCTGTTGGCTTAGTGACCCATCCTCAATTCAGGAAAAATTGGGATGTTAGTTGATGAGGAGGTTCATTTTTGATCCTTGAGGAGAATAGTCCAGGAACAAATAGGATAGTTATTATTATTTAGGCAATTCTGTTAACTCAACATTAACTCAAGGCATGTTTTAATATATTATAATATTTTCTTTAAGATTCTTTTTAATTGTCCCCTCAGATCTTGAGAAGAGACATGGGTATAAGGGCACTGTGCCAGGTAGACCATCTCCCTCTAAGCTAGAAAGGGCTTAGATATTAGATTATTACATTAAATAAAAATTATTTCTGGAAGTTTTGTTCTTTCGTTTCAGTTGTGTCCAACTATTTGTGACCCCATTTAGGGTTTTCTTGGAAAAGATACTGGAGTGGTTTCCTTCCCCAGCTTATTTCATAGATGAGGAAACTGAGTCAGACAGGGTTAAGTGAGTTGCCCAGGGTCACACAGCTACTGCCTGAGGCTGTATTTGAGCTCTTCCTGACTCAAGGGACAGCACTGTATCAACTTAACTGCTACTATTTCTGGCAGAGTGGTGCCCAAATATGGTATTAATATTTTTCTTCTGCGGATAGAAGGGGATGAGATGTGAGAGATATTGTGAGGGTAGCCTCTCTAGAATGAAGAGCAGTGATTTTGGCATAAAGATAAGTTCTACTTTTTGAACATGTTGGGTTTGAGGCTGTTTTTCCACTTGAAAATGTCCAGTAGGGAATTGGTAATACAGAACTGGAACTCAGGAGAGTGACTAAACCTAAGACATACAGGTCTTAGAGCTATATGCAAAAATATGGTTGCTAACCCTTAGGAGCTGATGTGATGACTAAGAGATCAATGTAGAGACAAAAGAGAAGAGGGACCCAGAAAGCTTTGCAAGGCTTGATGTGGATGATGATCCAGCAGAGAAGACTAAGAAGAAACCAAAGTAAGGAAAACTGTGAGAAAATAGCATCACGGAGAGAGAAGAAATTATCAGAAGAAGAAGTTATCGGAATCAAATGATAAACAAAGGTCAAAAAGGAAGAGGATTGAGAAAGGGTCATCAGTTTTGGTGATTAAGAGATAGATTATGGTTAACTTTGGAGAAAGCGTTTTCCTTATAATAAGTTAGGAGATTAGAAGCCAAATTGCAAATGATTACAAAATGAGTGAGAGGAGGGGAAAACAAAAGAAATTAGAATAAACAACTTTTTCTAGGAGTCTTTGAAAGGTAGAGAGATGAAGAGCAATAATTTAAGGGGATAGTAGTGTTGTGTGGGTTTTTTAAGTTAAAGAGACCGGGACATGTTTGTAGGCAGCAAATGAGCCAATACAAAGGGAGACACAAAAGATTGGAGAGGGTTCAGTCAGGTGGAGGCAGAGATGCTTCTGGAAGAACCATCGCGATGGCCACCCAAGGAGAACCCCAAGTGCAGTTCAGACTTGTATTAGTTGGAGATGGAGGTACTGGAAAAACGACATTTGTAAAACATCACTTGACTGGCAAATTTGAGAGGTATTGTAGCCACCTTGGGAACGCCTCTCATGTTTCATACTAACAAAGGTCCTGTTAAATTCACCGTATAGGATACAGCTGGCCAAGAGAAATTTGGTGGTCTGAGAGATGGTTATTACATCCAAGCTCAGTGTGCTATAATGTTTGATGTAACATCAAGAGTTAACTTACACGAGAGGCCCAGGTGGTAAAGCAGCACTGTTCCCCTCTCCCCAGCCCTCCGCGGCTCTCCAGGCTGTCCCCTGTCCCCCACTTTGTGTTCTCAGAACCCTTTCCTGACATCCTGGCACTGACTCCCTCCCCCAACTCCCACCAACCTTCCAGAAAGAGCAGATTTCCCAACATACCCCAGCATCATTTGTAGCCTGGGGCCCTCCCTGTGTTGGCTGAACCTGGAGGGCAGCTGGTGGGGTGCGGGCCCCCTCGGAACACAGGGCTCTGCTTCCCCTGCCCACTGCCCCTCCTGAGGAAGCCAGCCTGCCAAGGCCTGGTCCTAGCTGCCCACCTAACCCCAGGCACCTGCTGGCTCCCTCAGACTTAACCAGGCCCAGGAGCCCTCATCTCTCCTACTCTTTAGGAGTGTGAGTAGAAGGCTTTACACCACTGTCCGTTAACTCAACCTCATTTGCTGGGGCCTAGATTCTTTAGAGCAGGAAGGGGCCTGGAGATCTCAAGAGTCCAACTCCCCCATTTTACAGTAGGGGGGACTGAGGCCCGAAGAAAGGGCAGTAGAGGCTGGGGACCAGTCACACCATGAGTCCTTCGGAAGTACCTACCCTCAGGTGGACTTCAGAAAAACCTGGAACGACTTAGATTAACTGATGCAGAGTGAGGGGAGCAGAACCAAGAGAACACTACACAGTAACAGTAATGTTGCACCATGACTGACTTGGCTCTTCTCAGCAATGCAAGGACCTAAGACAATTCCAAAGGACTCATGATGGAAAATACTATCAACACTAGAGAAAGAACCAAGGAGTCTGGATGCAGAGCGAAGCAGACTTTTGGCTCTCTCTCTCTGCTTTGTTTCTTCTTTCTCGTGCTTCCTCCCATTGATTCTAATTTTTCTTTGCAACATGAGTAATGTGAATGTGTACGTAGAGCCTGTATCAGATGGCACAAAGTCTGGGGGAGGTGGGAGGTCAGGGAGGGGGACAAAATCTGGAACTCAAAAGCTTATAGAACTGAATGTTGGAAACTAAAAATAAACAAATTTTTAAAAAGAAAAAAAAAAGAGTTACTTATACGAATGTACCTAACTGGCATAGAGATCTGGTACAAGTATGTGAAAATATACCTATAGTGTTGTGTGGCAACAACGTGGGTGTTAAGGACAGAAAAGTCAAGGCAAAATCAGTTGTCTTCCACAGGAAGAACAATCTCCAGTACTATGACATCTCAGCCAAAAGTAACTACAACTTTGAGAAGCCCTTCCTTTGGCTTGCTAGAAAACTTATTGGAGACCCTAATTTGAAGTTCGTTGTCATGTCTGCTCTTGCACATCGAGAGGTTGTCATGGACCCAGCACTGGCAGCATAGTATGAGCAGGACTTAAAGATTGCTCAGACAGCTGCGCTCCATGATGAAGATGATGACCTGTAAGGGAATGAAGCCAGAGCCAGGATCAGAGGTCTAGTTTTATAGGCAGCTGTCCTGTGATGTCAGTGGTGTTGCATGTTTGCCACTTTATTATATAGCTGAGCAGAACATGAGCTTAATCTTTCGGATGCTGAAGGAAATGAATGGGCTACAGAATGAATGTAGCAGTTTAAAAAAATATAATTCATAAATTGGACCTCCATATTTATCTGTTTTGGACCGCAGTTACATCCCCTTGAGTTTCAGATGTAAGACTGCTGCAGTCCCATCACAATATTCAGTGGTGAATCTTGTTTGTTACTGTCATTCCCATTCCCCTTTTCATTTAGATCATAATAAAGTTGTATTTCAAATTTTAAAAAAATTGGAGAGGACGGGGGATGCTGGAGAAGATGAGATCCAGAGTACATGTAGAGAAGTTGGCTTTAGCTCCCTCTTCATCAGAGACTGGAATAAAGAAGAGAATTAGGAAGGAGGGAAGGGAGCAAACATTTATTAAGCACTTACTGTGTGCCAGGGACAGCGCTAAGGGAATGGTGTAAAGGAATTTTGAGTTGTTGAGGAGGGGAAAAAGGCTTCTATTATTTTTTTTTCCTGTTAAAAAAGTACAAAGTTGAGAGAATGGGGATGATGGGGGAGGCTTGAAAAAAGGGATTTGGAAAAGCCTCTGCAGAGAGGGCTAGAGAATTATTTAAGGTAGAAAGATTACATTGCTTCAGTTCCTTCACAACATGGCCCCTTCCTACCTTTCCAGTGTTACACTTTACTCTTCTCCACGTATTATGTGATCCTGTGACACTGGCCTTATTGCTAGTACTGACACAGGACAACACCGTTATCTCCTATATCTCATGCCTGAAGGTTTCTACCTGCTCACCTCTGTTTTCTGACTTCCCTGGTTTCCTTCAAGACTGTTCAGTTCTTTCTTCAGGAAGATTTTACCACTCCTACACACACACACACACACACACACACACACACACACACACTCTTTTCTAGTGCCTTCCCTATGAGATAACCTTGCATTTATACTGTATATGTATGTTTTTGACATATTGTCTCATATCACCATTAGAATGTGAGCCCATTAAGGGTAGGGACCATGTTTTTTACTTTATTTTTATCCTCAGAACTTAGTACAGCCCTTGGTAAACACTTAATAA
Source organism: Pseudochirops cupreus (assembly GCA_028627135.1). Lineage (NCBI taxonomy): Eukaryota > Metazoa > Chordata > Mammalia > Diprotodontia > Pseudocheiridae > Pseudochirops > Pseudochirops cupreus. Next base: position 138,103,065 of record CM053581.1, read on the forward strand.
ATGTTGGTTGACTAATTTTCTAACAGAAATTTGTGGTGGAATGAATGAATGAAAAAGAATTTATTAAATATTTATGTACCGGGCACTCTGCTAAGCCTGAAAGAAGCAAATAGAAAAGGTGAAGACAATCCCTGCTCTCTAGGAGCTCGCATTTCAATTAAGTGAAATAACACATGAAAGAGAGTTCAGCTGCAGGGCAGATGGTCAACCTAGTTAGCTTGGCTATTTGATGTCTCAGAACATCATTCAGAGCACATCTGGAGTGCTGTAGTTGAATTCTGGGCACCACATTTTAGGAAGGACATTGATAACCTAGAGAATAGAATCTCTTCAGAAAAGAAATAGCTGGAATGGTGAAAAGACTTGAGTCCATATTATATGAGAATCACTTGGAGGGGGGATGTTTAGTCTTGAGAAGAGAAGACCCAGTGGAGACATGAAAGCTGTCTTCAAGTATTTGAATGACTTTATGGAAGAAAGAATAGACTTGTCTTTGGTCTAGATCATGGAATTTGGAGCGCTGGATAGATCAAAAAAGAACATATGTAAATTTGATATCAGGAAAAACTTTCTAATAATTAGAGATATCTAGAGGTGGAATTGGTTATCTCCAGAGGTAGAATTGGTTATCTCCAGAGGTAATGGGTTCCCCATCACTGGAAGTCTTTCAGCAGAGACCAGTGACAGCTCATCAGGTATGTTAGTATAGGGATAGTCTTTCAAGTGTGGTTTGGATTAGTTGGGTAGTGTGGTTCTTCCATCTGTGAAACCTGCAATTCTGACATTTGTCAGTTGCTACAGAGGCTGATGTATCTAAAGAATTGGAAGTGCTTTAAGGTGCATTATAAATTATAGTTGTTAAAATGAAGTGTGTTTACAGAGGCAGCCTGGTCTTGTGTAATAGTACTGGGAAGCAGAAAAAGACCTGAAAATCCATCTCAGCCCTGCTCCTTTGTGACCTGGGCAAGTCATTCAGCCTTTCTGGGTTTGTTTCCTTTTATATAAAATGAATGGGTGGGATTTGATGAACGGCAAGATCTCTGCCAGCATTAGGTAGATATAATGGTGATGGGAATTTGAAGATCTTCCCTGCCCCTTAATAACCCTAAGGGAATTTGAAGACCTTCCCTGCTTTGAAAATAAACTCTCCCTCCTAATAGGCTGAATGTAGTCACATGAAGCCTGTGGTGGGAGGAGTTTGTGGAAGGGTAGAACAGAACCCACAGGAAGCTGGGAGTGACAACCAGAGAGATGGTGGGAGAGAGAGGACATTCAGGCAAGGAGATAGATAGACTCATGAGTAAAAGTTGGTTTTTTACCACGTGCTGGGACAGCTAGGCTTGTGTTGGTTTGTGGGAAAGCTGAAGGATGGTGTGGCTCTCTGCTATGTTGTGGTGCATTAACTTCTGTGTTGCTGTGATGGATTTGATTTCCTGGTGTTGGGATTTGGTTTTCTGGAATAAATGTTTTGCTTCCATCTTCTATATGGAGAGTCTGCTATATTTAGTGATCAAGCACCATGCAGGAATATTCATAGTCATGATCGGTGCTGTAAGTATTGCATTGGCACTGCAGCAGGTAACAGGCATTTATTTATTAAGTTCTTATTATGTGTCAGGGACTCTGCTAAGCACTGGAGATACAGATAGAAGAAAGACATTCCCCTGGCCTTACAGTACTCACCTGCTAATGAGGAAGATAGCATATATATGGCATTGGAGGGGAGGGTGAGATAAGAGGTGAGATATGGGATACCTAGGTGGGATGTGGTAGCAAAATCCTTTGAGTCAGAAGCCAGGAGTGAGAGGAGAATAAAACACTGCTGTCTGTGCCCATTCCCCAAAATGGAGGCCCCAAAAGTAACTCACCAGTGGAAGAAAGGCTCTGTCATGACAGAAGAACATGGTGAGAGGGAAGTTGAATCATGTGGTATGAAATCTTTGAAGTCAAAAGTAGAACAATAACTGACTTTTATGTAATGATTTCAAGTTTGCAGAGTATTCTCTCAGTTGAACCTGAAAACCTTATGAGATAGGTACTGTAGATCTCATTGCCCCCTCATTACTCTCATATAAAGAATCTGAGTCTGAAAGGTTGTGACATGCTGGTGGTCACACAGCTCTCAAGTATTGAGTGATAACCAGGCCTTCCTTTCTCACAAGTCTAGCACATAACTTGCCATACTGTCTCTTTCTAAACCCATGAACTTACAAACTGCCAACCTCTATTACTGTGCCACTTAATAAGTTCTCCACTCTTTTATACTTTGCTGAAATGCATGCTTTAATTACTTGAAATAGAGGGACATTTAAATCATTTTGGAGAACAACATATATCTAATCTTTTCTACTTTTCTTTTCCATTTTCCCCTACTACTAATACACATCTTCCCCTGAAATTGTATACTTCTCACAAACATACCCCCAAAAGCCATGATGCTGCTGGGACAGAGTCAAACTGGCACAGGAAACACTCATTTTATGAATTTTCTCTACTTTTTGACCCTAGTGACTGGTAGGCCAAAGTGGCTCTCAACAGGGAAATCTAAATTGCTTAAAATTATTTCCTGGTGGTTATATCTTTAAATACTGACATCATACTGGTGAAAACAAGATTAAGATGTATAAAGAAAGGCAATATAATATGTGAGATTCTTGCAAACTGGAAAGGGAAATGGAAACTTTGCATACTCTGTTTTTTATCATACCTGAGCAGTTATTTTCAGGAGATGATGAATTTGAACCTTATCCTCTGATTTCAGGAAACCAAGTTTGCATTGGGGATATATAAAAGATTGTAGTCTCCTTGTTCGAGTTCCAAAGTTTTTTTCATTGGCATGGTTATTCTGTTTGGGTTGTAAAGCTTAGAGTAAAGTTAGTAAGATGAATTCAATGATTTTGTAACTTTTTATGTATTAGGATTCCTAGAATCACTATCTTCAAATTGCAAACAAGATTTTTAGAGATGAATTAGCAAAAGTTTCCTAGGAAAATGAATATAAAGTTATCATGGCTTTTAAAATGTCCTTTTTAACAAATTTCATAATGCCTCCTAAAACTACATCTTTATACCTAGGCTTACCTTTTTTTTTTCTCCAAGAGGGAATTTCTTCATTGGGCATTGACTATCTTTTCTACCTTGTTGAGATCCACCTTGTGCTATATTTTAAATATCTGTTCTCTCAAACATTAATCTCAAAACTCTGGAGTCCCAGGATTCTAAAATCCCCTTTACCTCTTTTTCCATATCCTCCAATTTTTCCTCTCATGACTCAAATCAAAGAGAGAGCAGATAAATGTATGTCTCCCTTCATATTGTATCTTGTAATGATTACCTGAGAAGCATGCAGCATGAAGCATAATAAATTTACCAGTAGTCACATGGATTTAGTTGGGGACAGCCTTCAGTAATTTTGTAATTTTGAGGAATCCCCAGAAAAATTTAAATACATACTTATCAGCTGTAAGGAAGAATAAATGGAGAATAATGAGAGCAGTGTTTTAAATTTTTCAACCAAGATAGTGATGCTTAGAAAGGAACTTAATCAGTTAGCAAAATTTGTTGTAGACCCACTGGTTTTAGGGCACCACAGTAAACAGTTACTATGAAGATTTGGAATTTAGATCTGTTTCACCATTTTGTAGCACAGATTTGTTTTTATGCTGTTGAAATAAAATTACACACCTTTGGGCTGCACAGATATATTAATTTTTAGTGCTCATTGAAATTTTTTATTGCAAAGACACATTTTGCTTTTTAGTATTTAAAAAAAGATATTGAGCTAGTTCTCATTTACTAAAACCAATAGTACAGTTTGTAGATTATTTTGGCCTTTTTTCTTTTACCCTTTCCCCGTTTTGCTGTTTTCTCTTTGGGCCACTTGATTGCTTAAAACTCTACTGGTCAAAAGATAAAGAAAGTCAGCCTCAGGTAGGGCAGTTAATTGATAACAGTTCTCAAAAATAGGGGAAATTGGGGCAGCTAGGTGGTGCAATGAATAGAGGACCAGCCCTGGAGTCAGGAGGACCTGAGTTCAAATACAGCCTCAGACACTTAACACTTACTAGCCATGTGACCTTGGGCAAGTCACTTAACTCCAGTTGTCCTGCCCTCCACCTTCCAAAAAGAAAAGAAAATATGTGAAATAAATCACTTCAGCAAGTTTTGGGGGTTATCTATTTAATACATTCCCTAAATTATCATAACTAATTACAAGTCATGTATAGAAGTACAATTAGAACAAGAGTGTGCTTGACATGAAATTAAACATTTTATTTTCAAAAATACTCTCAACATGATGAACTTCCTCACTATTTAGATGGGTATCTATTTTAAGTCTTTCCATTATGCGGGATGAAGGCATTATAAAACATTTGGATTTACTGTACCTTTGCCCAAAGCTGCTTCTTTATAAAGCCAGATAGTTAGACATCACCTTCAAAAGATAGGAAAGTTAAACTCATTGATACCAGACTTGATGTTTGACTCTCATTAGGTTATAATTTAATATTAACACTCTAGATTTGTTTAACAAAAATTTTTTCCTTCAGTGGTGAGCTTTGTGATTTTTTTTCCTAGATTTCCTATAAAATGCATACCAAATAGGATTTTTAAAAATATGCTTAATATAGTTTCAGAAACACTAATGGCTTTGGTATTTGTTATATTTTTTCACAATTACTCAAGAATTTTTCTTATTGCTTATAAAGAGCAAAAAAACCTGTTCTGATTTGTTAATTTAATTATTTTTAAACAAAGTAGAACTGTTTCTAACTTTATTTTAATGCACTTTGTTCTGTCCTAACCATTTTTTATATTTAATAAACAATTATTTGGTAAGGACAAATGGGTTTTCCATCTCAAGTAGCTCAGAATGAACTGTAGCATGCATTAGTTCTAAGTCAGCAAGAATTTGTGAGGCAGTTGCTGTATGCTAAACACTAGGGAGACAAAGCAAGATAAAAAAACAAAGAGGTTAAGGAATTTCCATCCCCATGGGGGAAGACAGCAAGTACAAATATAAATAAATACAAAGTAATTTCCAATGGGAAAGGGCACAGGTTTAATAAGAAAAGCAGTTTAACAATAAAGCATAGGTACCAGCATGTATAGTGGAAGAGGTGGAAAAGGCTAAGATAGGATATTGAAAGGGATAGAGACTGACGCAGATGGTGACTGGTACTAGGGACTGGCAGTTAGGCTTTGTGTCTTACAAATTAAATCACTGGGATTCCAAGTGGACTCATGAAAGCAGTAGATTGTCACCCCCTTCATAGTTGCCACAGTAATGTTTTCTCTTGATAAAACAGGCTTTCATTGGTCATGTATTTGTAATCATGTGCTCTAAATACTCAGAATAAAAAAGGTAAGGAAAGGAAATTCTAGAAGCTGAAAGTGTGAGATAATAGGATATTCAATAAGGGAGCTTTTCCTTTTTGAAATATTTCAGAGAAGGTCATGAGACAAGAATATTGGAGTGGAAAAAATGAATTTCTAGATAGAAGCTACAGTTGCCAGCTGGACAAGAACTCTTACCCATACGTGGATAAAGTGGTTTGCAAACTTTAAAACTTATATGAGTCACTTACGACTATTTAGTTGCCCTTTTTCAAAAGAAATTTCCAATTTATTTTTCTTTCAGTCTTTTAGAATTTAGAGGTTTCCAATTTAGCTAATTTTTTTTCCTATGAGAAAAATTCTGTGGTTTTCATAATGAAAGTCAGAGGCAGGGCTACAGGTATTTAATTTGCAGAAATCCTGTTTGCACACAAGATTCCTGAAGAAAATCTCAGTGAGGAGGGGATACTTAATATTAATAAATCTATACCACTTTTATTGTTTATGATTTTTCCAAAAGAGTAATAGTAGATACTTGAGTAAAAATTATTCAGACTTCACTGTGCTTAATTGAATTTCATACTTTGAAATCTACAAAGTTTTTGATTTGGTGTAATCAGTTCAGCTATACTTGTTTTCAGTGATGCTAGCAGATGTAGTTCATTGCCAATGGAGTCATTAAAGAATAGAGATAGAGTTTCAGAGCAGGGAATTTTAATTTCCCTTATACTCCTATGTCCAGCCCAAGTCAGAATACTTTCCAAAAGAGAGAAAAAGCTGTTTGGTTTTTATAAATTGAGATCTGTTAATAAGAATTTGTTGAAAATCTAGAATAGGAATTTACATGTTGTTTTCTGACAAAACTGTCCACTGTAGTGTATAGTGAGTTATTTTTTAAGCCTTTCTCCCTTGCTTCACCCCCAAATTGATCATAGTAAAAATGAATGTAATCTTTAACCCTGGCAGTCTTTGAGATCCCTTTTCCCCTTGCCCATTCTGTAGTCTTCCAAGTGTATTTTTATGACTTTTCACCAGGTTGTTATAAAACCTGGAACAGCTCATTATGGGCTCTTTGAAATTATTTCCCACAGCTGTATATGAAGATCTTTATCTCTCTTTTTTATATTAATCACATACAGCCTGATTTTCATCCCTGCCACACTATCTCTGCACATGGAGCACTCTCACTGACTTCAAAAGAAACTATTGCCTTAAAAAAAAATTGGCAGCTGTGTTACAAGGTTGAAAATCAGACCTTGGTAAAATGAAGTTTCAACTATAGACACTTGTAGGAAGGGTAATCAGTCAACGAGCATTTATTAAGTTCCTACTATGTGCCAGGAACTATGCTAGATAATAGAGACAAAAGACAAAAAAGACAGAATATAGATAAAAGAAAAGGGTTTTTTAATGTAGATTTATTATTCTCTGTATTAGACATGAGGAATGTATGGTAAACAGGTCATTATTAGTTATTAGACTGTAGGTTTACATTTCTCTTAATAAGTGCTACAAAAATATATATGAACTTCCTATACATAATGATACTGCCATCCCTCTGAGATTGTCTTCAGTTTATCTTGTTTGTATATTGTTAGTACACAGTTATTTGCATGCCGTGTCCCCCATTAGAATGTGAGCTCATTGAGGGCTGGGACTATCTTTGCTTTTCTTTGAATCCATAGCTCCTACCTTGGTGTAACACATGCAATAGAGAATAGAGCTGCTGCCTTTGATGGATACTGTTATGTCTGTCCATGGACAAGTCATTTAATCTATCAAAACTCCAGGCAGCTTTGTAAAGGTATAGATAGCAGGAGAGTTGAGCAATATCACAAAAGCCACAGTAGGAGAGAGTACTCTAGAGGAGGGCATTGGAAATAGTGTTTTCATCCTACCTCTCTGATTACTACTTCTCAGTCTCCTTTGCTGAGTTGCCATCTTATTTCCACCGACCAAGTATGGGTGTCCTGAAATGCTCAGCCTTCAATACCCTCTCTCTTGGTGACATTATTAGCTCCTATAAATTGAATTATCATCTGTAGATAGATGACTCCCTAATCTAAATCCAAAATGGAATTCTTTTTTCTCCCCAAACCTTCTTCAGACCTCATCATTCCTGTTGATAAAAACCACCTTCCTGCCACTCACCTTGAAGCTTTTCTTAACTCTCTTCCATCTACTTCAATTCACATGTCCATTCATTTGCCAAACCTACCTTCTTGGCATCTATTAGATCAGCCCCCTTCTTCCCACTCACACAGCTTCTACACTTTTTCAGGCTTTCACTGAGAGATTTAAAGACTTATCCACTGTCACAGAGTCAGTCAAGACTTAACATTTGGTCTAAGGACTCTGAGGCCAACTCTATTTACTGTGCTAAGTGCCTCTTATTTTGTTAATATTTTGTATTTATTTACTCAGACTTATTTTGTAAACTCTTTTGAAATAGGGACTTTTATTTTTATCTTTGTACTCCTAGCACAATGACTTCTAAATAGTAGGGGCTTAACAAATGCTTGTTGAATTTATATGTCATAAAGATAAGCATTTCATCTCATGTAGCATGATCTGGAAAAGTCCCAGGAAGAATTTTTTTGAGTCAGATACAACTAATAGTGAAAACATTTATTTACTGAAAATCATCACTGTCTTATTTAAAGAAAAAGTGGTTCTTTTCCTGTAATTTGTTTTAAAGCAATACTTAAATAACCTTACTAACTTTGAAAGACCTTGGGGCAAGAAGTAGAAAGGGAAGACTTTGGGGAAAGGTGGTAAAATGCCGTTGAAATTCACTTCTCTTTTCCTGGCAGTGAAGCTTTAGTATTCTTAGCCTTAAATTCTTTAAAATTTACATGTCTTATTATTGTTTTAGGTACGAAGAAAAAATCCAAGAAAATCTCCAAGGATGAAAAGTCTCCAGAAGAAGAAGCTGAGGTTGAAAGACAAAATGTAAGCATTTGGGGATATCACACCCAGTGGGCAATCAACACATGTTTCAATAAAATATTTGCTGTGTGGGGGCAGAGCCAAGATGGCGTAGGAGCAGCAACATATCGCAGCTCTCACATAGCCACCCCAAAATACCCATAAAATATGACTCTAAACTAATCCTAGAACTCCAAAACGCACACAAATATACTTTCCACTAAAGTCAGCTTGGCTACGAGGAACCATATTAGCACTGTGAACCAAAACCAGCCTCGCCTGAAGCCCTGGCTGAGCCTCAGGGGCGGCTGGATGAGAGGAGCTGCTGGAGCTTCGGGTGAGGGGATTGGCAGCAGCTGCGGCAGTGTTCAGAACTATGTCAGTGGGCCTTGTGAGGTCGTGGGACAAGAGCAGTCCGGCTGAAACGCCTCCAGGGCTGGAAAGCAAAAGGCAGAGGTTTTGCACCCGCCTCCGCATTGCAGCTTCCGCACCCTTGGCCTGCAGACTGCAGGGGGACCAAGCGATCGTTCAGGGGCCAAGTGCTTGCGTTGAGCACCCTGGATCCAGATCACGGTCTTGGGCTTTGGTCCTGTGGGTCTTCTTTATCCAGTGAGCCGGAAGTGGGAAAGGGACCCAGCACCTTCTTGAGAGCTACGGCGGCCGGGAGGACCCCAGCGATTTGGGACAGAGCATTCCCTTCTGGAAGCAGAGCCCCACAGAGATTTAAAAAAAAAATCACGGACTGACCAACCATGAGTAAGAATAAGCATAAGAAGCAAAGTAAGAACAGCAACCAAACCCTAGATTCCTTTTTTGGGGAAAAGAAAGATCATGGCAGAGAAAGGGAGGAGGAAAGTGCAGCCAGAGCGCCCCCACCAGGGGCTTCCAATAAACATGAAGATTGCCTTAAAGCTAGAGATGAGCTGAAGAAGGAGTTTGAAAACCAAATAAGAGAAGTGGAAGAAAAATTGGGAAGAGAAATAAGAATGTTGCAAGAAAATCATGAAAAGAGAGTCAGCAATCTGACTGACTGAAGAAATCAACGCCCTAAAAAATAGATTAACTCAAATGACAGAAAAGGCCCAAAAAGCCAATGAGGAGAAGAATGCCTTAAAAAGTCGACTTTGCCAGATGGAGAAAGTATCTCAAAAGCACTCTGAAGAGAATAATTCCGTCAAAATTAGAGTGGAGCAAATGGAAGCAAATGACTTCATGAGAAATCAAGATACTATCAAACAGATCCAAACAAATGAAAAAATAGAGGGCAATGTGAAATATCTCCTTGAAAAAACCACTGACCTGGAAAACAGATCCAGGAGAGACAACTTAAAAATTATTGGA
>CM053581.1:138113170-138146476 GCA_028627135.1 Pseudochirops cupreus
GTATTTATATACATATACAATTATTATTATTATTATTATTATTATTATTATTATTATTATTATTATTATTGTTAACTACATCCAACTGGAACTTGAGATACACAGGCACTGTGGTTGGGAGATCATCCTGCCCTACCGAAAGGTCAGAGGGGTGAGGGGGGAAGACATAGGAGAGAGTTGATTGGGGCAGGGGGGATACACTGGGATGGCTGTTTTGGGACAGTGGGTGGGGGAAAGATGGGGAGAAAATCTGTAACTCAAAATCTCATGGAAATGAATGATGTAAACTAAAATAAAATTTAAAAAAATATATTTGCTGTGTGCATCTCAGCAGTGTATCTGAATATAAATGTTAACAAGTATGTATTTAGCTTTATCTCTTATGTGAAAAAGAAAATTTTATTCTTATTCGTATATAATAGTATATCCTTATCCATTTTGAAATTGTTGGATATTTTCATAGGTTAGTGGCCATCTTGCTGTCTCTTGCACATGCCAGCTCAATCTCCCAGGCTATACAGGGTGTTAAGGGAAGAGTAGTATCTCTGTTGTGAGAGCTGCCAAGCCCTTTTTTAGGGCCACTTTCTACCTGCCATCTCATTCTCAACTGTGGCTCCAACCAAGGGGCCTCAAACCTGTTGGTGAATTAAGGAGATGTTTACCCCAAGCATGTGAAGACTTACCACAGCATAATGGTCAGATAAGAATAGTTTGTTCCAATGTCCATGAAAGCAACTGAAGCAGATGCTGTGGAGCACCTAGAACTTGATTAGACATTGAAGACTCCAGGGTCATCAAGTGCATCCTGAGCCATCACCAGTCATCTTGACTTTTATCTTGCCACTGGACTCTGATCACTCTGGAAGAAAGAGTGAGGCTGATGACTTCACACAAGTCTTCCTCACTTAAATCCAATTTTTTGTGCAAGTCAAAAGACATGACCCATACCGTTTTACCTATGATACATCTCATCTACCCAGTGCTGATGGAGCCACATTGATTAGTGAAAGGACATGAACTTGGAGAAATGAGCGAAACATTTCCATAGTGTCCTCCACAGACTATCATCAGTCAATGCTGAAGCCGTTGACTATATACTTCAGGTTGAAGTCAGTCCCTCTTTAGCCAAACTTCCAGCTGAAGAAGAGGTTTTGAATGCCCTATGCCCAGTGCTTGGTGCTGATTCTATTCCAGCCGGGATTTGTAAGGCATGGGTTCACTGCTTATATAAAAGTTGACTGAAATTTTCTGGGTTTTATGAAAAGAGGAGGTTATCCTTTAAGAGTTCAAGGATTCCTCTGTTTTCCATCTCTATAAAGGAAAAGGAAGTAGGTTATCCTGTGACAATCATGAGGGAAAGTGGGGTGTCTTCTTAGTCATAACTGGCAAAATTCTTGCCAGAGTCCTCCTTAATGTCTTTTCTTACACCTGGAAGATGGTCATCTGCCCAAGAGCTAGTGTGGCTTCAGAAAGGGTCAAGGAACAGACAGTATGGTGTTTGCTGCCCAACAGCAGACTCCAGGAAAAATGGCCAGGAGCAGAACAGAGGTCTCTACACAGTGTTCATCAGTCTGAGCTTTGATACTGTCAATCTTAAGGGCTTTGAAGATCATAGCAAAATTTGGTTGCCTGGAGAAGTTCATCAGTATTGTATACCAGTTTCATGACAGCATGCTTGTTCAGGTTCTACATAACAGATGATGCTCTTATGCTTTCTCAGTCACCAGTGGAGTTAAGCAAGGCCATGTGCTTACTGCCATGCTTTTAGCATGATGTTTTCAGCCATTTTGTCAAATGCTTTCAATGAGGATGAACACGATATCAAGGTCAGCTACCACACTGATGGTAAATTCTTCAACTTGAAAAGGCTACAAGCAAAGACCAAAGTGGAGAGAGTGTTGGTGTATGATTTTCTGTTTGCAGATGATTATGAATTCAATACAGCCTCTGAAGCTGAGATGCAACAAAGTATGGATCAGTTCTCTGCTGCATGTGCTAATTTTGGCCTAACAATTAACCCCAAGAAAACACAGGTGCTCCATCAGCCACCACCACACCATCCATACATGGAACCGTCAGTTACAGCAAACTTGACTCTAGCATAGTGATGTTATTTTGGTCCTCTTCTAGAACAAAGAACAACAACCAACCAATTGAATACCAACTAGTGAATCAGTACATATTTTTATGGCCATTAAGATTAAGTGAAAGACTTCTAATTTTTCTGATGCATAATGTGCTTTTACTTTTTCGGAAAATTTTATTGATATCTTTTGTTTTTATATCATTATCTTATCCCTGTATATCCCATCCATCATTGCCTACCAAATGAAATCTATGTTAGGACAAATACTTAAAAAGAAAGAAGAAAAATAATTTAGAAAGACTAATCATAGCACATCAACCAAGTATATCATGATGAGTGGTATTCTATACCCGTAATCTCCCATATCTGCAAAAAAGGAAGGGGGAAGGTACATATTCCTGTGTCTCTTCTTCAGAGTCAAGCTTAGTCATTAGTTTCATAGCATTCAATTTTGATTCTTTGTCCTTTCTATTAATATCAGTGTATTCCATGTATATGATGCTTTCCTGCTTCTGCTTATTTCACTTGGCATCAGTTCATGTAACCATAAACCTGTTTCTCTGTGTTTATATTCACCATTTCTTGCAGTACAGTAATATTTCATATACCCTAGTGTGTTTTTTCCATTTTTCAATGGCATCTGCTTTCCTTACCGTACTTTGCTGCTACAAAAAGTGCTGCTATCACAATTTTAGCATATGGTGACCATTTTTATCATTCAACTCCTTGAGGGCTATGTCTTGCATCTTTGGAATCTCTGGGTCAAAAGGTGTGGAAATCTGAGTCATTTTCTTAGCTTAATTCCAAATTGCTTTCCAGAATATTCGTACCAATTCACAGCTCCATCAGCAGTTTATTTCTAATATATTTTAATAATGCAGTTTTGCTTAATAAGAAAGTATCTATTAGATTTATTCACTATGTACCAGAACATAAAATAGATTTATGAGATGTATAAAGTACAGTTCAATTAGTTTGGCTACTTAAACTTGAAACTTGGGAGTATAAACAGCATTGAATTCTGCAGTTGTTTCCCATTGAGATTCTAGTGTTTTTCAGGAAAAGTCACTGATAAGGAAATATTGCCAAACATTCAGTTAAAAAGAGGAGGCAGTGTATATTAGCCTAAAAGAGAGAAGACTAAGGAAATTAATGCTCTAGTCTTGTCTCTGTGTGACCATAGGCAAATCACAAACTCTCAGTTTTCCTAATTTTCCTAATTTATGAGCAGATACAAATATTGGAATATAAAATCTCTAAAATACCTTTCATCTTTAAAATTAAAATGCTGAGAGGCTGTGACTTAGGCACTATTACTGCTAGAGATCAGTACATCAGAAAATAAACTAATAACCTCATTAATAGTATCAGTTTATAAATCACATAAAATGAGTTATAATTGCCAAAGACAAACTGACAAATAAGCATTCCTAGGAAAAGTGTTTTTTAACTGTCATATGTTTGCCATAATTTAGTTATTTTACTTTTAAGTAAATTCTTAATATGTGTCTACAAATTGGGAAAAAGGCTTTTTATGAGAAGGGAGAGACACACAAAGACAAAAAGAGAAATCCTATAAATTTAATTGATATAGAAAGTATCAAGATGTTATTATACAAATTGCCAGGAGTTCTAAAATTTTCTTTTTGAAACAACTCAACTCTTGAAGTAAAATAAGGGTAAATGAAGATTTAAAGATCATTTTATGCTTAATTTTTTCCATTGTGTGTTCCAAATGTTGTAATGATATTTTAACATATTCTTCTATTTACACCCCCCATTAAATACACAGAAATAATAAAGTCATTTTTCTTCAAAGACATTTTCCAACTCTCTAGTGTAAATTCAGAAATCACACATGATTTGTTTAATTAGTAAAGATGAAATGTTTAATCATTTAGTCTCTGAGTTATACTTTTTTTTTCAGTAAAAAATAAAATAGAAGTCGGGGTAAACAGATATGGTATTAGAGAAATATATCTCAAATCTCCTGTTATTCAGAAAATTAGGAATATGGGAGAGGTTGGTTAATAGCAACAATAAAATGCCTTCTGGTATCAGGTCACATTTCCTAGTTCACAGCACAGAGTCCTGCCTACAGCAGTTTGCCCAGCTAATAATCCTCTTTGTTTTAAAAGATGTGTATGTGTTTGTCTAGTGCAATTTTCTTTTGTTTTAAAATACAAACTTTCCCCCCTCACCTGTTCTCAATGCTATAGTAGCTTCAAAAGACTTTTTGCATTGTTGCAGTCTGAAGACTTCTGGTTTTCTTTATGATCGTCTGTAATCAGTTTACAAATGACAAATGTTACCCTGGAGCTTTAATGATTGAGTTCTCTGGTTAGAGAGGGGACATCTGTGTCCCATACTCTATTGGAAAGAAATGTTGTCTGTGTGAACTGTTTCTTCTTGCAACAGGCTGAAATGGCTTTGCTTATGATGGATGATGAAGAGGATGGCAGGAAACACTTCAATTACAACAAGATTGTAGAGCAACAGAACCTGAGCAAAAAGAAGAAGAAAAAACTCATGAAAAAGAAGGAACTATTGGAAGATGACTTTGAGGTAACTTAAGAGACATGCAAGTTAAATCATTCTTCAGTAGGTCAGCACTACTTATGTGTTAGGTATACATTGTTTTCCTAAGAAAAAATTAAAACAAGGATAGGTCTGTGGACAAAATCAAGAATAGTAGAGCTCCCTTGATAGGTTAATAGTCATGTCTAAAACATCTTATGATCAAATTCAGTTGTCCATAAAACTTAATGTTACTTTTTATCGCCTTCTCTTAAAAAAAAAAAGACAGTGCCACTGGCCCGTAATTAGTACAAGGATATTTTTATTTTTCTATTAGTAATGTTACTGTAAGCTGTCTACAGTTTCTTCACATGTGTGTGTATGTGTGTGTGTGTGCACACGCGCACGTGGGTGCACATATGTTTTTAAAGTTGTTTGCTGGAGTTAGAGGGCAGTCTGTGAATATGGAAGAGTGAGTTTCTCTTGTGAAGATTAGTGACCCACTTGGGGAATTTATCCACTTATTACCTTGACCTCAGTAACATTATGTATTAACTTGTGGTTCTTCTCTTTTTAATCCTTTATTCATTTATGTCCTTAGTTTTATTCTTGAATCAAACCCAATTGAATAAATGTTTTAAAAGATTATAGATGCCAGGAAAAGAAAGGTAATTTATTTTAATGCCTTCTCTTTATCCCTGACATTTTGTTAGACAGTGTAGGGGAGAAGAAAATGAATAATTATGTGGTTCCCACTCTCAGAGAGCTTTCAGTCTATTAGGATTTGACCCTTGGCATTTGTTATTGCTGGATCATTTGGATTGATTTTATTCTTTCTGTTTGAATTTGCAGGTGGATGTTTCAGATACTCGGTTCCAAGCAATGTATACTTCCCACCTGTTCAACTTAGATCCTTCTGATCCTAATTTCAAGAAAACAAAAGCTGTGGAAAAAATCCTAGAGGAGAAGGCTCGACAGAGAGAACAAAAACAACAAGAACTTACAAAGGCAATAAAGAGAAAAGAGAATGACCTGCAAAAGGAAACAGCCAAGAAATCCATAGATCCTGCTTTGTCCATGCTAATTAAATCTGTCAAAAACAAAACACAGGAGTTTCAAGCAAGGAAAAAACAGAAAGTCAAATAACTTGTTTATTTTGGTACATCCTAAATGCATTCTCCTAAATTGAAAGAATAAATTATTTTTAATGACTGAAGCTCTTTCTGACATAGGATTTAAACTTCGATCCTGCTGACTATTTTTATATTTTTCTCCATGAATAATTACAGAAGCATAGATTTAGAGCTAGAATGGGTCTTAGAGGCCAACTTCTTCATTTTGCAGATGAGAAAACTGAAGCCCAGAGAGGTTGTGTCTTACTCAGCTACTAAGGACAGAGCCTGGAGTTAGACCCCTTCTCTTCAAATCCAGCACACTTTCCAGTGTACCATTTGCCTATAGGTTTTGGGTATGGGTATACACAAAAATTTCTTATTTGAATATATACCAACTTGAAATTTTATTTTATTTCTTTCACAAAATCAAGTTGGATACTAAGTGAGAATCAGTGAAATAGATTTTAATACATATTTAAAAGTTTAGTTTGTGAAGAATTGAAATTTGGTAGAATCTCAATATAAGCTTGTTAGGACTAATTTGATATTATTTATGTACTATGGCAAATCAGTCTGGTCTTAGCAACCTAGAAGTCTCTTAAGTTCTTTATCTAGCCTTAAATGGAAGTCAAAAAGACATTGTATCCTATTAGACAGAATACTGGCTTAGCAGACAGGGGGACTTGGATTCAAATTGTGACTCACAGTTAAGTCTGTTAACCTCTCTGAGCCTCAGACAACTCTTTTTAAATTTATCCAGAGCATTCTAGACAGGTTGCAATCTGTAATGGTGGCGCAAGTTCCCACTATTGATTAATAGGCTAGTAGTTTGGTCTATTGACATTTTTTAAGGTAGTAACCCTAAGACCTTTCTTTGAAACCTACATATGGTATGTGTATATATGTATATACACACACACATTTTTTGTTATGAATTTAAATTTTTCAATAAATATTTGAAGTCTTTTTGTTCATTTGTTCTACTTTAAGGATGCAAGTCAGCCAATGATGAGGAAGTAGATTGTAGATGACTTTCTGAAGAAGCTTAGCAGAGAAGGGGAGGAATCATATGGGAAAGGAACTAGATTGAACAGCAAGATCAAGGGATGTCTCTCACCTTTTCTCATTTATCTATTTTTTAAAAACACATACCCTAGGGGAGAAAAATCTGGAAAATTAATTCAAACAAGAGACTATCATAATGAAGATGAAAAGAAAGTTCGTATTTCTAATAACTAGAAATGTTCATGAAGAAGTCTTATCTAGTGATTTTTCTATTTGCAGTAGTGGAGAATTCTTTTGTCTGACTTTCAGCTTTTAAATGGAGTACTTTTAAATAGGTGGATATGCTGCTAGAAAACTTAGGAAAAGGGTCTTCACTTTTTAATATTTTAAATCTTTGGTCTCATCTGTTCATCTGTTTTAGGCCTTATCAACTAATAACTGACCGTTTGTAAGAGTCAGTATTGCATTTCAATGATGTATACGCAAATAAGATTGGAATGGTCAGTAGGAGCAAATACTAAATGTGGTAGTTTCAGGAATGCAAAAGGAGTTTGGCTGGGTTTGTGGGTTATAGTAAACGTGGCATATTCAGTATTAAAATTCAGGCTTGCAGATGTAGCATAATTTTGTAGTGTATGGGGATGCAAAACTCATTAGTGTGGTATCAAAGAAAAAAAGGGAATTCAAAAAGCCTTTGAACAGGAAAAAAAAATGGAACATTTGAATTGTTTAAAGCTAGCTGCCAGAACTTTGGAATGCCTGAAGAGGGAATTGTTTTTATTATAAAGCAGTGACACCATTAAATTACCCAACTGTATTTACCAGTTGGCTTTACCCATTTTGGCTTTACCTTGCCATCTGTCTATGTTAAATCCTAACACTTGCTTAAATGCTCATCAGTGATTTTAATACATTTTATAATTAAGTTTATAAACAGTTTACAATAGTTTATTCAGTACATATACATATATACATGTTGCTTAATCTCAGCCAGGCCTTCCCTACCGCTCAACCATCCTACTTTTTTAACTGCCTGTTTCCTTAAGCAACTATTCTAAATTATTTCTTCCTACTTCAAGTAGCAACCACATCTCCATACCCAAAATATATAGAGATGCCCTTAAGATGGACCTTAACAATCACCTCTTATTAAGATGATTCCTGAATCTGTATCCCCAGACCTAACCTCTTTCACACTCCAGATCCATATCTGACTGCATAAAGACAATACATCTAAAGGTCCCATGAGTACTTAAAACTCGTCACAAAATAAAATTTATCTTTTTCTCCTGACTTCATTTATCCCTGATGTCACTGTGTGGGCTCCTATACTTGACCTTCATGATGCTACTCTGCCTCATCTCTCATTTCTGATCAATTTCTTGGACCTGTTGACGCTCATAACTCATAACACACATGCCTCATAACTGCTCTTGTCTGCTACCATTGAAATCATCCATATTATCCACCTAGCCTATTGCCACAGCCTACTAAGAGGCTTTCACCCACTAATCCATTCCTCACTAATTCATCCTTTGTTACTAGACTTAATCTTTCTAGATCTTTCCCCACTCAGTATTCAGGGGCCCCCACATTCTACTTCTCATGCTCCTTTCCTCCATATTTTCTATGTTCTAGCTAAACTGAATCATGCTGCTCTTTACGTTTGCTTATTTTAGTCCCTGGACCTGAAATGTTCTTACCTCCCTTTATCTGTTGAATTCCTGCTTATCCTTTAAATCTCAACTCAAAGTCTACCTCTTCAATGAAGATTTCACTCTTCCCCTTCTTCCCACAAGTATCCACAAGGGTATTTAGTTCTCCCCCTAGCACATTTAGAATTCTATTTACAAATAACTTTTAAAGAATAAAGGAAAAGCAAATGTTTGATAGTAAAATAAGAAGCAAGGTTTAATATTAAATATTATCTACAGCTGTGTAATAGTTGGGTCTATACACTCCCAGACCTGGACAATACTGAAGAAATAAGATTCTCATCTACTGGTCTTAGTTTTTTAGGTACCAGCAGAAATGATAGGATTCCTTCCCCTTTTGAATGCAGCGTGGCCTTGTTCTTCCTACCCCGCTCTAACTGCTTTCTTGGGTTTTAGTAGTAACTTCTAAATTACTATCTAAGGATGAGCAAGCAACTTACTTACCTTGTCTTTGTTGCCACTACCTAGCTCGTTGTGTGTGCCTTGCACAAAGGAGGCGCCTAAGTACTTGAATTAATGACTGAAATAAAACAAGTAATATTACCTATATTTTATAACTGGGGATACATAACCCATATTTAAGTTAGTTGAATTGGTAATAGAACCAGAATTAGGCCTCACATGTCTTGACTTCAGTGTCTAACTTGCTTCTCTTAGATCGCTGATGTATATGCCATGGCTCTTGAATATTTATATATAATCTGAAACTATTCCAAGAATTAAGATTTCTGTATCAGATTAATGATGGTAACATTTACATAGCACTGTTAAAGTTTGCCAAAGCAATTCGCAGATACTTGGTAGGTAGATGCTATTATTCCCATTCTACAGTTGAAGAAACGTAAAGGCTTAACAGGTTAAGGGATTGGCCAGTCACACAGCTAGTAAATCTCTGAGTCTGGATTTGAGTTTGAGTCTTCCTGATTCTAGGACTAGCTGGCATTCTTATCCACTGAGCCACCTAGCAACCTCATGATTACAAAACTATGTTATACTGAATTCTGTATGGCTCACAATAATGGTATTTTTAGTAAATGGTAATTTAAAATGTGACTCCGGAGTCATAACTATGGGTACCATTACATTAGACGACTGCCCCCAGATCCAGATCAGAGAGGTCCTGCCCTTGCTAATGTCATGAGGCTTAGGAGGAGATAGATATTCCATCATCACTCCTGGTTAGAGACTTTGCTATAGTTTTTTGATCTGGAAAAAGGCGTTGGTGATAGTTATTACACTTTGTAAGTGATAATTTCAGTAAACTAAAATTAGATAAGTAAATAATTCCATTGAAGAGTCCTTTACCATTTACCTGGTATAATAATTATGGGCTTTTCCATTTGGCATTTTATGCATTGTGCCACCTAATTGTCCCAATGTCCATCAAAAAGCAAGGCCCAGGCCACTGACCTTGTAATATTCCATTTGGTATAGGTAGTTCTTTAATTTGGCACATTTACCTTTTTAAGATAGACTTAATTTTGCACTCTTTATTCAGTATCTGTGGTGGAGACGGTCGTCTTCCTCTTAAGAATTCTTAATAATTCATGAAGGGGGCTTCCAGTAGCCTGCCAAAAAAGAGGCACGTGTGTAGAAAGTGGTGCCCAGTCTAAGTGTGTGTTTGATATTGTCCAAATCCTACCAGAGCATGGAGATGGAAAATCTATGGCATTGACTGCCAAAACAAATATAACAGTAATTTACATTGTGTTTATGGTGTGTTGTAGGAAATGCCAACTTCTAAATTATGGGTTTGGAGTTTGGGGTTTTTTTTTAATGAAAATTGAAATTGAGTCATTTTACCACATCACTACAAAACCTTACTACTTACTTACTGCTCTGTCTGAGTTGCTTGAACTTCTTAATGAGTTCTGAATTTAATTAGCAGTGTCTTGTTATGAGGCCAACTGATAAAATGTCATACTTCAGAGAGTTCAACTTAATGTGAACATGAAGTAGTAACTAAACTTACTTAAAATTTTTATTTTATTTTGGACAAAATTCTTGAATATAAACTGAGAGTTATCTAGAGCCTTTCTTCCACATCCACTCTTTCAAGGTTGAGTTGAAGCAGTTCCATTTTGCCTAAAAGATGGTTGAAAGATTAAACTCTTTATTTGACTAGCAAAAGAATTCCAAAGCATACAAATATGTATATTTTTTATACAAATATGTATTTTTTTATTTTTTAATTTGGATCTCTTATCCAGAGTAGCTATTGGCCCATTTTCAAGGTTCATCTGGAGAAAATTTCAGGCGTTTACCATCTGAGCCCCTTCAAAAATTTTCTGAATTGAGGGAATCCCAGCTTTCTAACCTAACCTACAGGTTTTTTTTATGTATTTTCAGTAGCGTATATAATAATGATATCAGCAATGACTAAGTAGTTTAACATTTTTGTTATATAAAAATTAAAGAAACTTCAAAATCAAGACCCCCTACATAAAATGGCATCAAGAAATCTCTTGTGGTACGTTGGACTATAATTTGATACTAATGTTCCCAGTTTTCCAGGTGTAAGTACAATTCTGATTACTGTTAAGACGGGCCAGGTATAATTATATTTTCTTCCTCAAACTATATCTAACCCTGACAGTAAAACATTTCAAAATTTTATTAAGGAAGAGGCACTAAGCGTACCTAAAATAACCTTCCAAATTGGGCACAATCAAAACACTATAACTAGCATTTTAAAGAATTTTAACTATAATGCGCACATGTATGTAAATAAGATGTACATATACATATATAGTAGAGATGTTCAAATAATAATTGAAAAGTCTTTCAAGTTGCAATCAAGGTACTTCATTTTTAAAGACAGATTCTCTGTTACTTTATATGCTTTCTCTTTACTCAGTAAATTGGTAATAGGGTCTAATAAGGCTATTGATTCAACATCATGTGCTTGAAATTCTTTTCCAATGGTAATGATGGATTTACACTTTCACTTGATGCCAATTTAGAACTAAGTATTACAGGTAGGATGTGACAAATGGAAACTAATTAGTGCACACTGATGACCTTACCTTAATTAGCCTAACTGAATTACTGGTGATAGCTATAATCATAAATTCTTAGAGTCAGAAGAACTCTCAGAGATTCTAGTCCCATGGACCCTTAGAAGAAAAATCCTCTCTAGAACATGGATGATGAGTGGTCATCTAGCCTTTACTTAAAGGCCTCCACTGAGGGGGAACCTACTACCTCCTTAAATATCCCATTTCCACTTTTGGGTAGCTTTAATAGTTAGAAAAGGGGGAGGGGTAATTCCTTTTCCATATCATAGTCCTGCCTGATAATCCTTCGAGACAATTATCACATTCCTACTTTGCTTTCCTTTCTCTAGACTAAAACTTCCCAATTCATTCTTTCTACCTATCTAAAAGTGTAGCAGTGGGATGGCATTGATCATAGACCTTCTAGACCTGCGTAGACCATAGGCTTCAAGTGAATAACTGTTATTTCTCAGTGACCCAAAAGACACAGAATATTCCCTGGTGGCTTGTAGCCTGAGTAGGAGCTGCTCTCTTCTTAGTCCCTTAGCCAGAGTGGTAAACAAGATTCTGAAGGTCAGGCTCCTGTAATGGTAGTTTAGCTTTTAAAATAGCTGGCAGCATTGAGACAGTGAGTATTTGTGTTTAAACCAGAATTGTTTGAATTCCTATCCTAGCTCTCTCTTGATGAGACAAGACAATACTGCTCTGTTGTGCCTGCCATCAAATCATGCTAATTTGGTAGAGAGCTGTGAGAGTTGTAGTTGGAGAAGCAGGGGCAGTTACATGACATTACAACTATGGAAGATTCAAATAAGCCCCTAAGACTGTTGAGGGAAAATAAGAGAAATCGTTCTGTTTTTGCAGTTCTGAGATGCTTGAAGTGCCCCAGTGCTTTCCTACAAATTTAGGCACATTATTAGGAGTGATTACTGAAAGTGTAAGTCAGACATTCAGTGATCTAAGATTACAGGTTGAAACCACAAGAGGTTTTGATTTATGTAATTGTTGAAAGAGATCAGATAGGCAGAGATGAACAGCCCCACATGATTCCTATTACTCCTGCCTTCCAAAATTAAATTTATTGCTTCCAATTAATAGAGACGGTTGGCTTTTGTTCCCCTTTTATATTTCTGTGGCATCCAAAAATAACATCTCTAAGTCATATTGACACATACTTTAAATAACCAGTGTTGCTAAAGAACAAAATGACAAATTAGAGCACTGACCTCCTTTAGAATAGCCTGGTGATGTCTAGCAAGGGCTGACAACTTTGCAAAAGTAGTAGGCTGCCCCCCTCACCCTTGATGCTCCTTGACCTGCTAATCATCTTTGATTCTTCTAGATTCTTCTACAATTATCTTCTAGATTATCTATTTAGATTATTCTAGAATTCTTTTAGATTATCTCTCCCTATAGCTGTCTGATCTATCAAAGGTCTCAAGGCATCTTCATTATTAGGTAATTTCATAATTATGGACTAAACCTAATCAAAGATTTCAACCTTTATTTGTAACAAGATTAATTTTTAAAAGGCACCTTGAGTACTAGCTCTTAGGACTGAGAGATTTTTATTTGTTTTGATTTTAGACTATAAATAAAGAAATGACAGTCTTTGAGTATGTGAAAAATAGAAGCTTTTCCTTAGGCACAAGAATATTCTGGTTTAGGAGATTTATACTATTCTTGTAGTTTTGCCCAAAAGGTCTAATGATTTCTGTGTTCTTTTTGGAAAAATACATGCCCAGGTGGAATTATTTCCTCTCCACTAATATATCTTGGGGGCTAAATGGCTTTGAATTATGGAATACTACTGTCTCTGAAGGATAAAAGTTGAGTATCACACAAAGGGCAATGGAGGAATGCATGGTTCATGTGAGCAAGCTATAATACGTTACAAACAAGGAATTATGTGGGGAAAAAATGAGATTTTTAAAAGATGTCATTAGAGGAGAGTAGGACCACAAGAGACAGGCCAGTCATAAGAATAAAGGATAAATGATGGTCTGCCTACTCCTTTGATATCCATGCAATGAAATGACAGCAAGAAGAAGGTCCCAAGCTTATTGGGTAGAATTTCCGTGGCACTCTTATGAGTTCCATGATGCACGTTCAGTCCTAGATGAGTCGCAATCTGCCTCACTGTAAGGACACATCACATTGCTATATCTGTCTTCAGTGCCCAACATATAATAGGCAATTAATATTTGTTGATTGATTTGATTGACTATCCACATTAATGTTTATATACCTATTGACAGTCTGGCTTACATATTCAGTATTGGAGGTAAGAGAAAAAATGAATTGCTTTATTTCAGTCTCTCTTGCAAATAGAGGTTCCCATTCCAATTGAATTGGAAATCTCACAGCCTAAATGCCATAATGCATACTTACCTAAAAGACTATTTTGTAGAGAACTTGCACCCAAGCACTCACACAGTGGTCAGAAGAATCAGTACCTGGACACTCTCAAGGTCTCTCTGAAGAACTTTAGTATCAGTTGTGAGCTATGAGAGACACTAGTGAAGGACCACCCAGCATGGCCTGCCAGCATCAAAAAAGGCACTGTACTCCATGAACAAAGCAGAATTGTAGTAGCACAAAGGAAACTATGAGCTGCACAGATCCAGAGGCATCTCCATCCCAAATGTTCTGATGGACTACTTGTGCCTAACCTTGTGCCTGAGCCCTCTGAATTCATATTGTATTAATTAGCCACAGCTGAACACACTGTACCTTGACCCAAACATTATGATGTACATTGGTGCTCTTCGAAAATGAAGGATGAACGTCAATAGAATTGCTCTTCCAAATCCCTTTGTAGAAAAAAATATTTATTACTAATCATTCAACAATGGGCAGTAAGTTATGTTAGAGTCTATGAGAGAGACCAGATATTAATGTTGTCTTTACAATCTGGTTTGGGAATTATGTGCACTTCAAATGACATAATACAGTCAACAATTAGCACCAAAGGAGAGGTAAGGACATTGTGTTCTAGGCGCTCAAAGGAAGTGGAGTGTGATTTAGGCAATAAGAGATGAGTAGAATTGCATAGGCAATAAAGGATCAGGGAGCACAATCCAAGTGTTATGGGACAGCTTGAGCAAAGACAGATGTAGAAGAAAAGTATATGTTCAGGTTATCAATGAGTAGATCAGGTTGGCAGGAGTGAAAGCTTTCGGTAGGAGGATAGTAGGAGGGCCACTTTCCTTAAGACTAAGGTGCTAAATTTAAATTTCCTGTAAGTTTTCAAGACTTGATAAGATTGAATACGTAGCCTGAATTTCCAACATTTTGTGTGAGATTCTGCTAAATTAGTGGAGAGAATATTGACACAATGTCACATATGCTAATGTGAGTGGCAGTTTGCAAAGGCTTTAGAGAGGATAGAAATTATTCCTTTTTCAAGTGAGACACGCATGGTTCCAGACTCTTTGGGACCAGCTCTAAAGAAAAGAGGGTAGCTAAGTGGCACAGTGTTTAGAATGCCATGCCTGGAGTCAGAAAGATTCATGTTTCTAAGTTCAAATATGACCTAAGACACTTTCTAACTGAGTGACCCTTGGCAAATCACTTCATCCCTTATCTGTAAAATGAGCTGGAAAAGGATATGGCAAACCACTCCAATATCTTTGCCAAGAAAACCCCAAATGGGGTCATAAAGAGTCAGACATAACTGAAAAATGACTGAACAATAACTAAAGAGAAAGAGATGAAAGAACAGGCTGTCTTGAAGACATGTAGAGGAAACTGGCTCTTCAACATGCTTCTGATTTCCATCTTGTCTCCCTAAAGACTTCAGGGACTTTGCCCTTGGGTGAAATTAAGGCCTCTCTCTTGGTTGAATGAGAGCTCATCTTGCTCCCATTTAAAGAATTCATTCACTCTTTGTATTTCCTGGTATAGTCTAACCTGGCATTACTTCCCAAATTTCTGTTTGCTATCATTTTAGGTAATTACTTACTATTTACTATGTCTGGTGGTCTTTTGTGCAGTTAGCATTTGGTGGGAAGGAGTCAAAGTAGTAAGTGTAAGGTAAGGGCTATACTTCCTCCATTATAACATACTGACAAGGAAAGCTAGCAGTTTTTGAACCTAAAAAGAAAAAAAAACCAAAAAAAACCATGTCCCTAATATAGCATTATTTGGAGAGGAGGCAAAACAGATAGATATAATTGTCGGGTACTACCTCTCTCATAGGGGAATGTAAGTGGTCAGATTTATCTTTATAGCCTCCTTTCCTGTTCCCCTCAATGGAAGAGTCTCCTTTCGAGAAGGGTGGGCAAAATTCCAAAGGTATCAGAGATACCCAGTGAGCCACAATTAGACAACTCCCTTGAATATGGATACCACAAGGTGTGCACTACCACATATGGGTAGCACCCATCTTACAAATAAACATACTATCAAAATACTTACTATTCTTTCTAATACACATCTATGCAGCTAAGCAAATATTTCTAAATGTATTTAATTGAAATGCTACCAAATTTCTGGTGACAAAAAGGGCAACAGAGAGGTGTATAATGGGCTTGAGTGTTCTGCAATATATTGTTGGTGATGACTTGTACACAGGAAATAGTACATAAGATAGGGATTGGATCGGTGGTGGCACTGGTCTAGAGAACTCCTAGATGAGCTTCTGCCTCAACAAATAATTGTTTTGTTTTGTTTTTTGTTAATTAACCAGGAAATGTATAATCAGAAAAGATGATGAGCATCAACATTCCCAGAGTAAGAGATAACAGATGAGCAGCCTGAGTGCTGCACTGGGAAGGGTAAAGAATTTGCTATCAAAAGTCTTCTATTTATGACCTCTCTGGTGTTGGCCTATCTCTTAACTTCTCTGGGCCTCAATTTTCTCATCTATGAAATGAGGAGATTGAACTAGGTGACATCTGATATCCTTTCCAGCTCTAACTGTATGGTACTACAATCCATGGGCTGTTAAAATACTCCATGGAAGGCCTTCAGAGCATTGAATGGATCATCTCTGGAGGATTCATGGGAAAGCATGGATAAGAATCCCACAGGATGGGGGTTGTACAGGATGGTACACCATTGCATCAAGAGCCTTTATTGATATGACTCCAGATCCATTAAAATATATCAGTATCCAATTATTTATACAAGCAAACTTATTTTAATGGATATTGTTTCCTGAAATTATCACTTTTTTTGCTTCTTGCTAGCATTTCCAGTCAACCTGGAACCATTTTTGATCATTTAAAAACCACATGCCCAGCACTGTTCTTGACACTGTGGAAATGCAGAAGTTAAAAAACTTGGTCTCCATTTTTAAGGATCTTGCAGCCTAATCTGAGTGATAATACATACAGATGAATAGGAAATGATGAACCAATTACAGAACAACAGAAAAAAAAAATATGAAATTAAGTACTAACCCATCTGTTACTGATTAAGTGAAGAAGGAGTTCAGAAAAAGGGAAATTCAGTGTGGTCTCAAGCTCATCTTGACAGCTAAATAACACTGAACAAAATTAATGTACTAATATAGTGAGAACATATGTACTAATATAATTTCTGTGTATAATGCTCGTGTCTCTGCAGATCAATTTGTGGAGTGCCTATGAAAAAGATAAAATCTACTCTATCCTATACCACAGTCTTTGCCCAGAATAAGCAATTTTAATCCATATAATGTTCTCATTCGCCTTCCCCACCCAGTCACATTTTATGATATATAAGGAAGGAAAGGAACATTAAGCACCTACAATGTGACAGGTACTGGGCTCAGCACTTTACCAACAGTATCTCATTTGATCCTCACAACAAGCCTAGCAGGTGTGTGCTATTAGTATCCCCATTTTACAGCTAAGAAAACTAAAGCAAACAAAAGTTAAAAAGGGTAACGTAGTAAATGTTTGAAACATATTTGAACTCAGGAAGATCTTTTTAAAAAAATTTTTGTTTATTTTATTCTGAACTTAAGAAATAAAATGAGCGTTTCCATAACATAGTAAAATTGAAAAAAGGATTGCATGTGAAACTGCAATTATGTACAACTTGCTATTCCTTTTAAATGTACTATAAAGTTATCATGTAACCTCTTTTTTCTTTTTTTTTTCTTCGCTCCTCCCCATACTAGAGACAGCTACCATTAGACACAAATTTGTATACAAAAATACACATATGTGTATACATATAAACACATATGTTTATATGTGTAAAATCATTCTATACATACTTCTGCTTATCAGTTCTTTCTCTGGATTCAGATAGCATCCTTCATAGCTCCTTTGTAGTTAATTTGAGTATTTATAATAGTCAAAATGACTTATTCACCCAAAGTTGTTCTTAAAACAATATTCCTGTTACTATATACAGTGTTCTCTTGGTTCTACTCATTTTGCTCTTCATTATTTTGTGCAAACCTATCCATGTTTTTCCAAGATCATCGAGTTCATCATTTCTTATGGCACATTAGTATTCTATCACAATCATATACCACAACTTGTTCAGTCATTCCACAATTGACAGGCATTCCTGCAATTTTCTGTTCTTTGACACTACAAGGAGAACTGCTCTAAATATTTTAGAACACGCAGGTTCTTTTCCTTTTTCCCCTAATCATCTTGGGAAACAGTATAGGCAGTTTGAGCATAATTCCAGATTGCTCTCCAAAATGATTGGGTGGGTTCATAGTTCTATCAACAGTGAATAAGTGTCCCAATTTTTCTACATCCTTTCCAACATCTGTCACTTTCCCCTTCAATCATTTTAGCCAACCTGATAGGTGTAAAATGATATCTCAAGTTTGTTTTAATTTGTATTTCTCTACTCAATAATGATTTAGAGCATTTTTATATAACTATAAATTGTTTTGATTTCTTCATTGGAAAGCTGCGTATTTATATCCTTTGACCATTTATCAAATGGGGAATGATTCATATTCTTATAGATGTGACAATTCTTTATATATCTGAGATATGAGACTATTATGTGAGAAACTGTCTATAAAATTGTTTCCCAATTTTCTAGTTTCCTTCTGATATTGGTTATATGTGTTATATTTGTGCAAAACTTTTTAATTTAATGTAATTGAAATTATGCATTTTATACCTCATACTGCTCTTTATTGTTTATTCATAAATTGTTTACCCATCTATAAGTCTAATAGATAATGTGTTTCATGTTCTTGAGATTTTCTTATAATCTCTCTCTTATCTCTATCTCATGTCTCCATTTTGTCCTTCTCTTGGTAAACGGTGTAAGATATTGGTCAAAGGCCCATTTCTACCAGACTGTATTCCAGCTTTCCCAACAATTTTTAGCAAATAATGAATTCTTATCCCAAGAACTTAAACTTTACACTTCTTAAGCATAAAGTTACTATAGGCGTTTGCTGCTGTAAGTTGTATATTTACTTTGTTCCACTGATATACTTTTCCATTTCTTAGCCAGTACCAGAAAGTGTTGATAATTACTGCCTTATATGGTTTAAGATCTGGTACTGCTAAATCTCCTTTCCTTTACATTTTTTTTTTACCGGTTCCTTTGATATTCTTGACCTTTTGTTATTTCAAATGAATTTTGTTAATAGTTTTATTGTTAATATGTTAATATTCTAACTTAGTAAAAAAAAGTTTTGGTAATTGAATTGAGATAGCATTGAATATGTAAATTAGTTTAGGTTAAATGGTCATTTTTATTATATTAACCCTGTCTACCCATGAACAATGAGTATTTCTCCAATTATTTAAGTCTGATTTTACTTGTATAAAAAGTGTTTTATTGTTTTGTTCATATAGTTCCTGGGTCTATTTTGGGAGGTATACTTTCAGGTATTTTATACTATCTAGAGTTATTGTATTATTTTAAATGGAGTATTTCTTACTATCTCTTCTTGCAGAGTTTTGTTTGTGATATATAGGAATGCTGGTGATTTATGTGGATTTTATATCCTGCTACTTTGCTAACATCATTATTTCAACTAACTTTTTAGTTAAGTCTTTGGATTTTCCAAGTATATCATCATTTTATCTGTTTTAAAAAATAGTTTTTATTGCCTCATTTCTTATTCTGATTCCTTCTGTTTCTTTTTCTTCTTATGTTGCTATTGCTAGGATTTCCAATACAATAATGAGTACTATTGATGACAGTGGGCATCCTTGTTTCACATCAGGCAAGTCTTCCTGACTCCAGACAGAGTTCTACTGCGTCACCTAACTGCTACATTGATCCATATTGCTGTAGGTTCTAAGTTGAGTTATAACAACAAATGCTCTTGTAATTCAGTCAATCATTTCAAAACACTATAGAAGAAGAGTGTAGGGTGTATTTCTTTAATTCCACCACAATAGATGTGCTGCTGTGAAAAAAAGTAATTCATGAGTTTTAATTACAATTAATCATTTAAAACAATTAATACATATTTAAATCCCTATGTATTACCTGGGGAATAATAAAAACTGTCTCTCATAAGTTGTGTTTGCTATCCTTGGCTAGTGAAATATTGAGAGGATGCATGACCAATTGGTTAGCCATTGATTGGGGAATTCTTCATGAAAATAACCAGTCATGAAATAAAGAAAAGTACAAAATGGCCCTCAGTCCAATGTGGCCCATTTCCATTTCTCTAGTGATGATGACAGAATAGAAAAATGGATCACTAGATGCAATAGATCACCCCATTTTTAGACCATCTATAAACATTAATTTAACTGTTGATACTCTAAATGGGAGATCTTATTTAACAAGCAAGTTGATTTACTACTAGAGCAACTGAATATGTCAACATTTACATTCCCATTAAAAATGAAATCAGAAGGCATAATGCAATTGTAACTAGATGGTTATCCTTGGAGAATCAAACAAAGAGTTGCTTTTTAGAGAAGCAAAAAATGAGTTTGTTTCCTCCCCCAAAAAGTAAACAAAACATCATTTCATAGAACAATTGGTCATTTTGCCTTATAGGATTTTGTGATAATTCAAAGGGTTCACCATGAACATAGGTACAGCATCTGTCCCAGAGAACAAAGAGGTGTAACTGGGCTTAACAAATGATCCACATCTTGAGAAGATCTATAGAAGACTCAGGGATTAGAATGATAGTCATGGCTGGATATGGCACATAATAGGTGCTTAATAAATTTTTGTTGACTACTGAATGACTTGCCCAGAGTCATACGTCAAGAAAGTGGCACAGCTAGAATTTGAACACAGGTCGTCTGTACAAGTACAATGTTCTTTCCAATTATATACCATGATGCCTTTGACAAGGAACAAAAGGCTACTAGCCCCTTTTCCATATATCTCCATAGAAAATCTCCTCCTATAGATCAGATCACAGTTTGTATAGTCTTGACTACTCACCTGACAGACCCCTGACTTTAGGGAGCTTCCATTTGCTATCAGTTAGAGATATGGGTGGAAAGGCTATATCCTAGTGTTCAAGGGATAGTGGCCATAGAATCAGGCTGGAATTCCTATGGTTCAGTTCAACTACAACAGTTCAGCAAATGTATTAAACTTCTACTTTGTACATGTCATGGGAGAATATAGTCCTGCCCTCAGAAAGTTTATTTACTCAATAAATACACAGCTACATAAGTGCAAAAGATATACAAGGTTATTCAAAGACATTTTAAGAGTTAGGAAGTTCAGGTAAGACCCACATAGGATCAGAACTGTGTTTTGAAGGAGACTAGAGATTCTGAAAGGCAAAGGTGAGTCCACAACAGACATAAGAAGCTATCTGTACAAAGATACAGAGATGGAAGATGCAGTATCTCATGAATGAGGGACAGCTAGCAGGCCATTTTGATTATAGAGATTGTAATGTACATGAAAGAGAATAATATGAAATAATGCTATGCCTGCTTCCTGGAACATACACAAAGATATCTAGAAATAGAATTTTGTTCTGTCCAAGGAAGTTATTCTACTCTTTTCATCTTAAAACAGCTTTACCAGAAGTTGAGTCTGAGAATTAAGCTCTGCATATTCAGGGTATTAGAATCACTTAGGTCCCTCATTCCACTTCATTCTACATCACTATAAGCAGGATTGGCTGGATTTAGTTTCTCTACTTGGAAAACATAGTTTAGGACTTCTGGTTTCCAGTTCCTGTTCCATTGTTTGATTTATCAGTAGAGTTTGCTCTGAAAAGCAGAGTTGATTTTTCATAAACTGAACTTATTCTGAGTTTTCTGGGCTCAGAGATCATAAGCTATGTCTTGGTAATACCAAGGGAAACATAAAAGTTGAAATCTCATCTCTATTAGGATTGCTATGGGGCTCTGGAGAACCTTTTGCTGAGCCCTGGATTGTATTTTTGCACTCAGTCATAATTTCAGCATCCAAGAGTACATTAGACAGGATAAACTGTTCACCAAATGTTTCTAGATCCCCTTTCTCCTTTACTGTGGGGACCCTGAGCACTCTAGCCAAGAATGAAAACTTGTATGAACTTGCTTGAACTCAGCCTAAAAGAATTAGACTGCCAACCTAAAAAACAGAAGATATTTAAAGAAAACAAACTCTAAGCTTGGTTTTGGATTTTTTTTTCCTTCTGTTTCAAATGACCTTGTCCTCTTCTTCCAGGACTAACCTAGATCATCACCCTTTATGTGTCCCAACTGTGTACTCACCAATAGTCTAAGGGAAAATGAATAATTCCCTAACAACCACTGAACCCTAATGTCTGCTCGAATCTTCGTTGAACTTGGTTTAGGAAGCTGGGAAAGGAGAGCTGGAGAAGGGTAAAAAGGGAAAGAAGCCCTTACATTTCTTTACATCTTTTTATTTCCCAAAACATTTTCACATGTATTATTTTGAATAAACCTCACAATAATACTGTTAGGTAGATAAGGCAGATATCAATCCCATTAGGAAGCAAAAGGCAGCTAGGTAGCATAGAGCATAGAGAGCAAGGCCACATGTGGCCCTCTAGGTCCTCAAGTGCAGCTCTTTGAATCCAAACTTCACAGAACAAATCCCCTTAAAAGGATTTGTTCTGTAAAACTTAGATTCAGTCAAAAGGCTGCACCCAAGGATCTACAAGGCCACATGTGACCCCAAGGCTGCAGGTTCCCCACTCCTGGTGTGGAGACTTGGACTTGGAATGAGGAAGACCTGAGTTCAAATCCTACCTCAGATACTTACTAGCTGTGTGACTCTGGACAAGTCACTAATTTTTCTCAAAGTCAGTTTCTTCAATCAGTAAAATGGGAATAATAGTAATACCTAATTCACAGGGCTGTAGTGAGGATCCAGTGAGGTAATAAAAGTAAAGGGCTTTGCATATTTTAAAGTGCTTTATAAATGCTAGCCATTAGGTTATTATCTACTTTTCATGGATGGAGATAGCCCATATGTCATAGTGGATGGAGTACCAAACTTGGAATTAGGAAGAACTAGACTCAAATCCTATGTCTGACATTTACTGTGTGACTATGGGCAAATCACAGTCTCACTTAAGCTTCAAGCAATCTCTGTTTTATGTACTAGTCAATCCAATAAAGCTGACCTTAACAAATATTTATTAAGCACTTAGTATGTACTAGGTACTCTGCTAAGTGCTGGAAATACAAAAAAAAAAAAAAAAAAAAAGCAAAAGATTGTCCCTGCCTCCAAGGAGCTCACAATCTAATAGAGGAAGATCACACATAAAAAACAGCTAAAAAGGAACCTGGAGGATGGGCGAGTGGGGAGCAGGGGGGCGAGAGAAAAGGATGATGAAGACCTGCAGCTGGGTGGGAGATGATGAAGTGGCAACACTGTGCCCTCTCCTTCAGTAAAGGATCTGGGAGGAGCCATTCCTCACTTAAGGCCTCCCATCTCCCATTTCCATACCTTTGCACAAGCTGTACCCCATGGCAGGAGTACTTTCTCCTTATCTTCTCCTCTTAAACTCCCTGGCATCAAGCCATTTGCCAATTAATAAAAAGCCAGAAAGGATGAACAGGCAGTTTTCAAAGGAAGAAAACCAAGTTATCAACAATTTTTTTTAAATGCTCCAAACCCCTAAGAATTAGAGAAAGGCAAATTAAAGCAAACTTGAGGTTCTACTTCACAGGCCATCAGATTACCAAAGGTGACACAAAAGGAAAATAACAGTTGTTGGAGGGGCAATGGAAAGACAGGCACATCATTGCACTGTTAGTGGAACAGCAAATTAATTGAGACATTCTGGAAAGTAATTTGAAATGATAATTAGAACACAAAACTATGCATACAACTTGACCCAATGATATTACTTCTAGATCTATAACCTAGTGATACTATTTCTAGCTCTATAACACAAAGATATGAAAGAGGAAAAAAACTTATATGCACAAAAAATATTTATAGCGGCTTTTTTTGTAGTCGCCCCAAACAAGAAACAAAAGGGGGTACTTACCTGTTGAGGAATGGCTGAAAAAAATATGGTATATGAATGTAATGGAATATTATTGTAATGGAATATTATTGAATATAAAATCATTGGTTTTCATGGAAATTGGGAAGATTTCTATAAAGTGATATGGCGTGAAATAAGCAATACTAAGCAATTTATTCAATAATGACAACATTATAAGGAAAAACAATTGAACAGCTCTGATCAATGCAATGACCAATCATGATTCCAAACACCTGGAAATGAAGGATGCTTCCCACCTCCTTTCAGAGAGTCAATGGACTAAAGGAACAGAATGAGACATACATTTTTGGACATGGTCAATGTGGGGGATTTGTTTTGCTTGACTATAAATATTTGTTACAAAGGTGTTTTTTTAACTGGGTAGACAGGTGGGAAAGAGAAAAAAAAATGTTGGTTGGTTGAAAACAAGTAAAATAATAAAAGCTACATTTTAAAACTTCTTTGTCCTTCAAAGCTCAATTCCAACACCAATGCTACACAAAGTCTTTCCTGATAAGGTAACTAATGGATAAAGTGCTAGATTTGGAATCAGGAAGACCTAATTTTGAACTCTGCTTCAAAAATTTCCTAGCCACGTGACCATAGACATGTCATTTAACCTCAGTTACCTCATCTGTAAATGGGGGATAATAGCACCTGCTTCACAGGGTTATCGTGAGAATCAAATGAGACCATATGCATACATATATGTGTGTATATATATATATATACATATACATATATATGTATATATGTCTTAAAGTGCTGTATAAAAATGCTAGTTTTGATGATGATAAAGATATAAACTCCTTGCAAACCCTCAGCTGCTAGTACCACTGCCTTTGTTAAAAAAAAATTACCTTGTATTTATTTTATATACACTTATTTGTAGACAGAATTGTTTCATTAATGTCTTTGTACTCTCATCTGAAATATAGAAGGCACTTAATAAATTTTTGATTTGTTGATTGACTTAACCTAGTAAGTTATTGTTGGGATATGGTTTGTGCTGGTGCTTCAGTGATGAATCACAGATCCCTGACATTTGGAAGTAGGTGTATAAGAAAACAGCCTCAGAGGGTGTAGTACTCCCTCTAACTCATTATCCCGACCTCCACTCTCATTAGCAGGTTGAGTACTTTGCTCAGAATTCTGGGAATAATCTAATACTATCACTTTTGAAACCCATCAATGTGCTCCCTAAAATCAATTAACCAATTAACATCTTTCCAATAATAATCAATTGACATCAACTAGCTTTCACAAAAGGATATTTGCTTTTTTAAAAAAAAGCATAGTTGGGGGCGGCTAGGTGGCACAGTGTATGGGGCACTGGCCCTGGAGTCATGAGGACCTGAGTTCAAATCTGGACTCAGACACTTAACACAGAAGTAGTTGTGTGACATTGAGTAAGTCACTTAACCCCAATTGACCTACCTTACCCCCTCCAAAAAGCAAAAAAAAAAAAGTGTACCTAAAAATAGAAGCATAAAAAAACTCCCCCAAATTGTTGGGCACAGTCTTTCCTCTGTATACACTTGGTCCCTGAAAGGAGTAAATTCAAGCATGAAGTACATAGCACAAAGACATGTAATGAACATTTGGCTGAGACCTACCTCTTAATTTCTATCCTTGGGAGTCCTTTTCTTTCTTTAAGAGATCCCCACCAAGTCTACTTTAAGGCAACTCAGCTCAGCTAGCTCCTTGAAGGATTCAGTGCCTTGGCTGACATATCAAAGTACTGCTGGCCTGTGTTAAGCAATTTGCTTCTCAAAGCTGCCTCCTCATCACACTCAACCAGAGATGCCACCAGTTCAGCTAATTGCTGAGGGAACCTTGAATGGCTCTTCTGACTTTTCAAAGCTTACAGGCTTCCAACCCAGTCTATTCTGTTGCAGGATATTTATTCACTTAAGATCAGAAAAAAATTAACACAACAGATAACAAGTGCCATGTACTCAGGATACATGAAGGCCAAGTGGGCAAATGGAGTGGTGAAAGCCACTGCCACTGCCCTCAGCTAGAAGCTTATAGCAGTTCCTGTTTCAATTGCTATCATGAAGGAACATAGCTAAAATGAGGCTGAGGGAGGAGTAAATTAATCCTCTTATATGCAAACTCATTTCTGACTCTGTCATTAGTCCTTCCAACTCTGAAACTAATTTAAAAACTTGTTACCACTTAACACTAGCCCCTTAGTCACTCATGTCTAGAAAAAAGCTCACCAAGCCTTCATAAGTTGGGCTATTGTACATGCTAGGAATGAGCCACCAAGATGGCCTGCATGTGCTTTAAGGAATAGGTCTCATTAGCCAGTCCCCCATTGCACTGATGGTGAAATTGAGGTTCAGAGGGTTAATTTTATTTGCCTGTGGTCACATAACTAATTGATACCAGGGCTATGACTAAAATCCCAGATATATTACACTGCATCACAAGAAAAATGTCATTCTAGAAGTCCACATTCAAATAATATTAATCAGTGAGGTAATATTTAAACAACTGTCTTAACCATTAAATGAATGGAAAGACCACAGGTAAAGGACTTGAGTACTAATCCTGCCTCAAATATCTACTACCTATGTGACTTAAGACAACGTAACTTCTCTGGGCCTTAACCTCATTTATAAAATAAGGGGTTATTTCCACCTCTAAATTTACATGCAAGGCACTTTAACAGGAGATTCATAACTAATCATTTATAGTAGGTCAATTCACTTAAAATCTTCAAGTCGGTGGTGTAGACACATACAAGCATATCTCATAGCTTCCACTTGTTTACTTGTCCAAGGGAGCAAATAAGTAGGTCTTTGTTTCCTATCTCTGCTCACCCTCCATCTTTAATCTTCTCCCAAAGACACTTCTAGCTTTTCCTCTTTGCCGAGTGGAGGACCACCATCCAAATTCTGGCTCTGACACTTACTACCTATGTCTTCAGGGGCATCATTTAACCCCTTGGGGTCTAACTTTCTTCAACTGTGAATTGATACGGTTAGACCAGATGACCCAGTGGAATCTTCCCACCCTACATCTATGATCCTATGATCTTAGCAACCTGTGAGGGCAGTATAATACTAAAGTACAGTTTAAAAAAAAAAAGACTGCTGGACTGTGAGTTAAAAGAACTAGGTTTTGCTCCCAGCTCTGTGGTTAGTCTAACAAGTAAGGAAGTCACTTCACCTTTCCCAGCCTTGATTTCCTCATCTGTAGAATGAGGGATTTGGATAAGTTGATCTCTGAGGGTTCTTAATAGCACTAAATTTCCGTGATTCTCTAACTGGGCTCAGGATCAAAGGGACATATACTAGAGAATTTTGCCCTTAGAGATAGTATGATTAATGCCTATTACATTAGTGGCAAGGGCTAAATAGAAGTCAATGAGAAATTGTGCTGGTTTTTATTTTTTTTTAAAGAAGAAAGAGAAGTTGTCAAAGCTTTAACTTTCCCATTCCTTGGTTATTCTCCAGCAGGGATCTGGAGAAAGTTTGATGAAATGTCCTTCTTTTGAAAAAGCTCATTTAGTAACATTTCACTAAGTGAGACCAAAGGCAATTCCTAGAAGCCTTCCTTTGGAAAAGAGGCTATTTAAATTCCTCCAGTCCCCAGTGAAAGATGGATGGCAGGAAGCAAATGGCTTTAAAAAAAAGCCAAAAAAAAAAACCCCCAAACCCCACTATATGGTGCTTTGGGATGTCTGTTCAGATGAACTGCTAAAAAATAACTGCCCCTTTGGTTTTGGAAAGATTTGCTTTTTAAAATAACTATTCTTATGCAATTAAAATGCTATTATTTCCTCAGAACCTGGCAAAAATAAGTTTCTTGTTCAACACTATGTACTCTGTTAATCCCACTGTGGTAGGCAGACACCATTGAGGAATGCTGTGTACTTAGCTGAAATCATTCCTCTAATTCAGAAATGTTTAAGATTCCTGTTCAAAATTTCTTTTCCTGAGGGAAAGAAAAGATTTTTAAACTTCACAAAATAATTTCTAGCTTTGTTCCATGTTAAATTTTATTTGGCTTTGTTTCAGAAACATTTATTTTTCTTGTTATTTCACTAGGTTTTTCCATAGGTCCAAAGACTACATTTGGCTATGCACCTTTTTTTTTGGTTAACATTATTTCCTGCATAGTCCTGCCCAGTGAGTATAGCTGTTACAAGCTGACTTCCCACACAAAAATCGATCAAGCAAGATGATTTAAACAGGACTCTATATTTCTGCAACTCTAATGGCACAATAGGTCTGACCCTAGGTAGAAATTATGAAGTAGTCTTCAGTGACCAGTCTTTCTCACCTGACATTTTTTTCTCCTTTTCAGTTCTTTTTTCCCCCTTTCCCAAGCACTTCTTACAGGACTTAAGGCTCTGAACTTATCCCATTTCTAGTATAAAAATTAACTAATTCTGCATCCCATAACCTTAAGGAATCTATGCTCTCTGCTAGAGAACTGATCTCTCATAGATAAAGCCTAAGGAGTAAGTCTTGTGGTGGGAATATCAGGCACCATAATAATAATAATATCTAGCATTTTTATAGAACTTTAAAGTTTAGAAAGTGCTTAACGAATGTTATCTCATTTGATTCTCACAAGAATCCTATGAAGGAGGTGATATTATTATCCTCAGTTTACAGATGAGGAAATGAGCCTGAGAGATCTCAAGTGATTTGCCCAGGGTCACAGAACTAGGATCACAGCATCCAATATTCAGAACAGAAAAGGACCTTCGAAGAGAAGGGGGGAAGGGAAAAGCACTCATAATGTGCTTTACAAATATTATCTTATTTGATCCTTATAAGGTAGGTGCTGTTATTATCCCCATTTTACAGTTGAGAAAACTGAGGCAAACAAAGGTTAAGTGACTTACTTGTCCAGGGTCACAGCTAGTAAGTGTATGAGGTTAAAATCTGACCTGATTTTAACTTAGACCTTTATGATTCCAGGCCCAGTGCTCTATCTACTATACCATTTGGTCACCATCTTAGTCTTAGAGACCTTCTAGTCCAAATAAGAAAACTGATGCTCACTCACTTACCGATGA
This sequence comes from Pseudochirops cupreus, assembly GCA_028627135.1. Classification (NCBI taxonomy): domain Eukaryota; kingdom Metazoa; phylum Chordata; class Mammalia; order Diprotodontia; family Pseudocheiridae; genus Pseudochirops; species Pseudochirops cupreus. The sequence goes on from CM053581.1 coordinate 138,142,010, forward strand.
GTTTGCATCTAGGGTCTGTGGCAGGTTTTGAACTCAAGTCTCTCTGATTCCAAGCCCATTATTTCACCTAAGGTCATTTTTTTTCAGATTGACCTTTAATTTCTTTTCAAATTGTGCCATATACGTAGCTTCCTACTTGACCTATGAAAGACTGTTTGATATGAGACCTAGGTTCTGATCCTGGCTCTGCTACTTACTAACTGTGGCTTTAGGCAAAACACCTCACTCTTCAGACCCTCTTTTTTCCTCATTTGTTAAAAATGTGAGGATTAAAAGGCATATGCTCTGAAAGTGGCCCTGGCAGCACTTTCTCACAGTGGTGAGAATAGGTCATGGAACAGGAAAAAAGATGGCAGAAGTGCTGCCAGAGTTTTCAACTGAAACCCCTCTGAGAAATGTGATGCTAATAAACTACTAAATGAGGCCCAGGAGAAGAGGTAAATTATGGCTCTAATCCAGATCTCAAAGGGACATCCTGAATGCATCATCACCAGCCCACATATACAGTTCTTTCTTCTGACCTCATCAGCTCCTGTCTTTTTTAACACGGTGGTATTGGTGCTGACTGCAATCTGTGGGTACAGGTGCAGCTGACAAGACCCATGAGCACACAAGAAGTCTGTTCTTTGGTTTGTTGGTTCCAGCTGCCACCTGAAGAGCCTCTGATCACGTATGTCCCCGCTTCTTAGATCCAAGGATTGTGGTGCTCAGTAAGAACCATTACATTCCTGGTTTTTGCTCACCAAACTTGCCTGTCTGCTGTTTTCCTAGCAGTTGACAGCTATGCCTTATTATTGGTGCATTCCTTTTGCCACCTCTGCTTGCAATTATTCCTGATAGAATTGATCACAGATTCACTGAATTTCAGAATTGGAGGGGGCCTTAGCAGTCATCTGGATCAACTCATACCTCAAGTCAAGAAGCATTTATTAAGGACTTACTATGTGCAAGGGATTCTATTAGAGACACAAAGACAAAACTGAAATAGTTCCTGCCCTCAAGAGGATTACCTTCCACCAAAAGAAGAAAATAGGTATGCAAAGTAAATGAAACTATATAGCAATTTCCAAAAGGGAGAGAACACTAACAACTGAGGGGATGGAAAGGGGTTTCATATAAGAGGTCACAAGTTTAGTTGTGCTTTTAAAGAAGTTAATGATAGAATAAACATTTATTAAGCACCTACTTATGTGACAGGCACTCTGCTAAGCTCTGGGGGATATAAAAAGAGGTAAAAGACAGGCCCTGTCCTCAAAGTGCGTACAGTCTTTTGGGGGGGGGGGGACAATATGCAAACCAACTATACGAAGCAAGCTATATCTAGGATAAATAGGAAATAATTAACAGAGGAAAAGCACTGGAATTAAGAGAGGAGTGGGGAAAGGTTTCCTATATATGGGATTTTAAGGTATCCCAAGGCAGAATGTGGTCATACATTATTTTCTTGAAAGTGTCTAATGAGGGAGAATCCACTTGCCCCTGAAGAAGATCATTCTGATTTTGGAGAACTTTCATTGTTAGTAAGTTTTTCCTGACATCAAGCCTGATTTTGCTTCCTTGTTCCCACTGCTCCTAAATCTTCCCTCTCAGTCCCATCAGAAAAAGTGGGATTCCTCTAACACATGACCATTAAATACTTGAAGAATGATATCATAACCCTATCTCTAATTTCCTCTTGGCTAAATATCATGAACTCAGGGATCTTCAACATCATGGCTGTCGTACTCAACTTTCCAGTTGATCCATTGGTGGTTGTTTAGTTATTCCACTGCCATCCACTTTTTTCCCTTGTCTAACTCAGGCAAGTAGTGCTATACATCAATAAGCCTTGTGTTAGCTTCTTTTGTGATATGAAGGTTTGTGGTACAATTTGAGGACTTCTCACTTAAATGACTTATTGTCTCTGTCCAGGTGGGACCTTACAATCACACAGTAGGGGCAGGGATGTAGAAAGCAAGCGTTTATTAAGCACTTACACTGTGCTAGGCACTGAGGACACAGATGAAACAAACAGACAGATACTGCTGTAGAGAAGGGTAAATTTTAAAGGGGGGAGGGGGTTAAGATTATGCATAAAACGGAATTGAAAAGTGAGGGGGACAGGAAGAAGATAGCTTTGTGGAGGCATTGTGGGTAAAGCCCTAAGAGCCAAAACCACACCTGAGAGGGAATGAAAGATGGCTGGCTAGGACCCTTAGGCAAAATGGAGGCCCTAGAAGGAACTTTTCAGTGGGAGAAGGGAGCCAGAGTAGAGTGATATTCAAGAGCAAGAAGGCCCTAGATTCTCTAGGAGAAGTTCTGGGGTGAGAAAGCAGCTGGGTACTGGTGGCAAAATCCTGGAAGTCAGAAGTATAACCAGGAAGGGAATAAAAACTGGCCAGCCTTTGTTCCTCCCTAAAACAGGCTCTAGAAAGAACCAGTGGGAGAAGGAAAATAAAGATTCTTGATGAAAAGACAAGAGTGGTATATGTACTTTGTGTAATAGTACTACTTTGGCCCTAGGTGTGTCACAGGTTCTCTGATACCCCTAAGGAGTTAGGGTATGTCTGGTTTCTGACATTGGCTCAAGCTCACACCAACGTAATATAGTCACACCAAGTTCCAAGTTCAAGTCATTCCTAAATTGGAGTTCAGGAAACTTGGATTCTTAGGGGTTCTTTACAGGGCCTACTGGCCTAGAAACCTGGTTCCAAAATCACCATGATTCCTGGGTCAAGGACTTTGCCATCTATGTCTAAAAAAAGACAACTGAAACAAACCAAAACCTCATGCCCATTTCTTGAGGCCACAGGGGTTAGGGGAAGGTAGCTCTTCCCTCCACCCAGTGAGTGCATGGTACCCACGCTGTGGGTAAACAAGACTTTCATCTCTCTACACCACCAGAAAAAGAGCAACTATCCCAATCCGGTAGTTTTAAAGATGTAGCCTGTTGCAACTACATAGCCAATAGAAAGAAACTGCTCCCACCTATATGGCAGAGTGTTTTCTACGAGAAAAAATAGGAAAGGTCAGCCTGTCAATTAGCATTGATCAAGTATCTGCTATGTACCAGGTTCTGTGCTAAATGCTATTTTTAAGAAAATAGGAAAAGGATTCCTACCAAATTTTATCTATGATACAAATCTAGTCTGATATCTAAACCAGGGAAAGTTGAAACAGAGAAAGAAGAGTATAGATAATAAATATTTCATTAAAATGACAATTTTAAACATAATATTAGCAAGGAGATTATAGTATCATATCACAAAGATTACATGCTATGACCATGTTGGGCTCATACCAAGAATGTCATGTTGGTGCAATATTAGGAAAACTATAAATATAGTTGACCTTACTGAAAACAAAAACAACAAAAATCGTAAGATTTTAACAATAAATGCTGGAAAAGTTTTTACTAGATATAACACCCATTCCCAAAGGGGAAAAAACCCTACCAAAAAGCCTAAGAATAAGTGAATATTTCCTTATTACAAGCAGTATTTTTCTAAACCAAGAACCAGCATCATATGTAATGGTAATAAATTCGAGGCCTTTCCAATAAAAACAGAGAGTAAAGCAAGGATGTCCATTATCTTCATTACTATTTAGTATAGTGCTAAAAATGCTAACTATAGCAATAAAACAAGAAAAAGAAATTGAGAGACTAAACATAGGCAAAATGGAAACAAAATGGTTATTTTTTGCAAATGATATGATAGAGAACCCAGAAAGTGAACTAAAAATCTATAGAAACAATTTAACAAATTTGGCAGACTTGGAGTATATAAAATAAACTCACACAAATCACCAATATTTCTGTATATTGACAATAGAATCCAGCAGGAATCAAGAGAAAAAGAAATTCCATTTAACATAGGGAAAGTTTAAAATACTTGGCAGTCTACCTGACAACACACACACATACCCACACACACACACACACACACACACACACACGCACACGCAAGAACTATATGAATAGAACTATAAAACACTCTTTACACAAAGACAGATCTAAAAAATTGGAGAAGTAACAATTGCTCATGGTTTGGCTGAGTCAATATAATAAATAACTTACATATTCATTGTCATTCAACCAGACTACCAAATGATTACCTTGTGGAGCAAGGTAAAGTAACAACTAAATTCATCTGGTAGTACAAGAGGTTAAGAAGCTTCAGGGGAGGGGGCGGAGCCAAGATGGCGGCATAGGAGCAGCAAGGTATGGTAGCTCCCACACAGCCACCTCAAAATACCCATAAAATATGACTCTAAACAAATTCTAAGGCTCTAAAACGCACACAAATATACTTTCCACTGAAGGCAGCTCGGCTGGGAGGGACCATCTCAGCTCTGGGAGCCGAAACCAGCCCAGCCTGAAATGGTGGCTTGGCCTTGGGGGCAGCCTGACAAGCCGAGCCTAGCTGCAGCTGGAGCTTCAGGAGAGCCGGATCTGCGGCAGCTGTGGCAGTTTCCAGAATTATCAAG
>CM053581.1:138146976-138162164 GCA_028627135.1 Pseudochirops cupreus
CAGCATTTGTCATTTTCCTGTTTTGTCATCTTAGCCAATCTGACTGGTAAGATGTGGTACCTCAAAGTTGTTTTGATTTGCATTTCTCAAATCAATAGTGATTTAGAGCATTTTTCCATATGTTTAAAGATATCTTTAATTTCTGCCTCTGAAAATTGCCCATTCATATCCTTTGACCATTTATCAATTGGAGAATGACTTGTATTCTTAGAGATTTGACTCAATTCCCTATATATTTTAGAAATGAGGCCTTTATCAGAGACACTGGTTGTAAATATTCTTTCCCAGTTTCCCATTTCCCTCTTAATCTTGGTTACATTGGCTTTATTTGTACAGAAGCTTTTCAATTTATGGATGATCTCTCAACTGACAGTATCTGGTGATCTACCATATCATTGCTTAGAAGACAAGCAGTTGCCACCTTTTCGTAGAATCTATCTAATCTTCTTCTTGAAGATCCTCATTTTTTTTTTTAGTTCTGTGTTTAGTGGTCCTTTCCTTCCTCTTTCTGATATTTTTCTGCTCACCAGCCTTACAATAGAAGTTTTGATTTTCTTTTCTGCCTTGTCAGTTCCTTAGTCTTCTTTCTTTGCACATGGAAACCTTTGCCCTTTCTCTCCTCTTCTACTATGTCCTCCATACTGGTCCTCCACTCCTACTACACCCCAAAATGTGGAAAGGCATTCCTTAATGCCATTCATATTTTATTGTCAGGAGAGAGACATTTTCCTTTGAGCATAGATAAATCATTTGGCAAGAACAGAGGTTAAAGTCATCACACACTTAATGAGTCATTACAGAATTGTCTCTGCTGTTCATATTTTCTGTGAAATACTCATCTCTGTATTTCATACTGCTTGTGGGTATTTATAACTTTTACCTTTAGGACCTTGTGAATAACTTGAATAGTGTCTTAAAAAACTTTTTTTTTTTTTTTTACCTATTTTAGCAAACACAAAAAAGAAAAATAGAGCATTTTCATATATAAAAGAGGATAGAAAAAAGGATTATATGTAAAAACATGAATAGTTGTTATGTAAAGCTTGCTTTTTAAAAAAGTCTGTAATTCAATATTTTACTTTTAAAACTGCCCTGCTGGACATTTTCTTAACTTGTTGGTTTCTTTTTTTTCATTCTTAACTTCATTCAATGAATTTTAAAAAATGCTGCGATGACCGTCTTTAAAATTTTTTTAAAAATTTTAGTCAGCAAAAATCTTCCTTTTCAATCTCCCACCTTAAACCTCCCCAACTGAAAACAAAAGAGAAATAAAACCTAATACAAACATGTATAGTCAATCAAAATAAATGTACACATTAGCTATGTCAAAAAATTGTCTCTTTTTTCACGGAATCCTTCCTTTCTATTAAGAGGTAGGCAACATGTTTCATCATCCATCCTCTGTAATCATATTTGGCCATTATCTTCAATAGAGTTCTTAATTCTTTCAAAGTTTTTTATCTTTACTATATTGTCATTTTGTAAATTGTTCTCCTACTTCTTTTCACTTCATTATATATTAATTCCTACAAGCCTTCTGAGGTTTCTTTGAAATCCGAATTTCCTTCATCATTTCTTATAGTACAATAGTATCCCAACACATTTATATCTCATAGTTGTTCATCTGTTCCTGAATTTATGGGTACCCCCTCACATTCCATTCTTTGTCTCATTAAAAATTGTTAAAAATATATTTGTTCATCCTTAGATTTTGTTTTTCTACAAAAACCATTTCTTAATCTATTTTCCTTTTAATTCTCCTTGTCCCCTTCTTCCCCCCCCTCCAATTTTTTTGTTGAGCGAAATGTTTCTATATCTAACTATGTATGTTTGACCAGTTTAGATGAGAGTGAGATTTAAATGTTAGTCAGCTGATCCCACAACTGGCCCTTTCTCCTTGTTTGAATAAATGTCTACTTGTGTATCTGTTATGTGAGGTAATTTTCTCTAACCTTTTTCCTCCTCTTCCTCCCTCATTCTGTTCTTCTCTTAAGAACATCAAGATTATAACAATTACTTTCAGGCATTGTCTAAAGAGTACCTCTATGACCCTGATGATGTGATAGGTTTCATATAGATACACATGCATCATCTACTCATGTGAATGGGGAGATGTTTATCTTCGTTTAGTCCTTTATCATTGTTCATTTATGTTTCTCTTTTTATTTTTCTTTTCACTCCTGTGTTTGAACTTCAGAGTTTCTATGTGGTTCTGATCTTTTTATCAAGGATGTTTGGAAGTCCACAACTTCATTAAAGGTCCACTTCTGCCCATAGCATTATGTTCAGTTTTTCTGGGTTAATTATTCTTGTCTTTAAGCCTAAATCCTTTGCTTTCTGGAATATTGTATTCTAAGTTCTCTGTATAGTGGTGGTTGCTAACTCATGTGTGATCCTACTGTGGTTCCTTGGCATTGCACTGCTTTCTAGAGGCTTGCAGTATTTTCTCTTAGATATGAGTTTTATATTTTGACCATGACATTCCTGAAACTTTTCTTTGTGGAGTTTCTTTTAGCAAGTGGTTACATTCTTTCTTTTTTTCACTTTACCCTTCTGTTCTAGTAGATCTTGGCAGTTTTTAATTTATGATATCATGAAATATAGTGTCTAGGTTTTTGAAAAAACTATAATTTTCAAGTTCAGTGATTCTTAAACTTTCTTGTTGTGTTATTTTCCATGTCAGCTATTTTTTATATCAGATATTTTAATGCTATTTTTTTCAATCTTTTGATTTTTTTTCTAATTTTTTTTTTGTTGCTGTCTTCTGGAATTGTGCTTGGGCAAAGTTTATCATTCTCTATTCTAAACTATTTTTTTCTCCTTACAATTCATTCCTCTAGAGCTTTTATTTAATTTTTTTATTTCTTGCTTCATCTATGTATTAATGTAGTCCTTGTAGAAAAATTTGTTTTTTTTCCTTCCAGCTACTGCTTTCAGTTACATAGTTCTTTGATTTTTTTTAAAGGAGATTTCTAGATCTACAATAATTTTTTATATTCATTGTTCTTATCTTTGATTTATTCATCTTTCTAACTTAAGTTCCTAAAGTGGAGACTTCTGCCAAGGTCAGGCTCATTGAATTTTTGGTCTAGATGATTGGCCCCAATTGGCCGCCCAGGTCTCCAAGTTTCTGGGCTGACTTCTACCTCTCTATTACTCTTACCTCCTTGGATCTTTGAGGTACAGAGCACTAACTGTCTCTGGACTCTCAACATAGTACTGAGGACCTCAGAGTACTGGGAGCAGGACTCTGTTGGTCTGAGTTTTGTGATACTCCACCTCTCTGAATTTACTTTCTTCCCAATATGTCTTCCCCCCACTTTGGTTTGAGTGCAGAAGTGTTATGGTATAGAGACAATTCAGTCAATCAGGCAGTATAGTCAGTCACACAATTGACTAAATAGTAGATAGAATACAAAATTCCACAATTCATTGTTGATTATAACCAAACATTTAAATTTATATAACAAAATGCAAGCTTAAACTCCAAAAAGAGGTGCTTAAGAATATATCACATGATACAAGATTTCACACTAAACAAAATGAAGAAATAATTGTTCAATCATACTGAAATTATTAATGTCAAGGGCTCCATAGGGAGACATATACTTGGCAAAGTTTTTTGCCATTATCATTGAATCAAGTCAACAAGCATTTATTAAGTGCCAGGTTTTAGGCACTGTGCTGACCTGGGAATACAAAGAAAGGGGGAAAAGTTAGTCCCTGCCCTCAAGGAGTTCACAATCTAATGGGGGAGACAAGTACAGATGAAACAGGGACTGTGTATTGATGGCAAAGTTCTCCATATGCTTCTATGTGCAGATAACATTGTACTGATTATAACAAGACCCAGAATGTTAAAGGGTTTCCTCAGTGTGGTTCATGATCACTAAAAAGAGGCATTCTAGCAATCCATATGGGAAAACTAAATAAAAAATGCTTGCTTTCTAGAGTTTAATATGCAATTGGATGGCCAGTCTGTATCTGCATCAGTACTTACACCTCAGATATGTATTTTTTTGGCCTCAATTGATGTTTATGATTAGGGAATCACTGAACAGGATTATTTAAAAAAATTATCTTTCAAATAATCTTCAGTGATTTTGTGTGGATGGTTGGTGCCCTTTTGAAAATTATCCTGGTGGCATTTTGTTTTACTGAATCAAATACTTTTTCATAATAGACTATAAGCACAGTGGGATCTTTTATTCTGTTTATCTTTTGGTTATTTTTTTTAATGATAAAGAAATGCTCTATTGTTGAACATCATTTGCAGAAGCCTGCTTCCATGCTGTTACCCTCTTCAAAAGAAAAAACTTAACATGACATTCACTTAAATATAATCAACCCAAAGCTATTTAAGGATAAAAAACAGAAGGAGAACAATAAACAAAAGTAGAATGGAAAAGATTTGTAAATATCATTTTAACTGTTGTTTCCGTCATGGATAGGTGAACCATCATGCGTGAGCTCTAACATCACAATTCTGAATGTTAGGGGAGGTAGAAATAGTAATAAAGGGAAAAAAGTATGGGGTTAAATATACATAAAAAGACTAGAAAAAGTGAGAAGGGAACAGATTTCAAAGAAGCTTTAAATGCCAAAGGAGTTAGTTTTATTCTAAGGGCAATAATAGTGAGCCACTGGAGTTTTATTGAACAGAAGAGTACCACAGTAAGACTTAGGCTTTGGGAAAATCACATTGGCCACTATGTAGAGAATGGATTAGAGTGGGGAGACACTTGAGAGCCAGAGACCCGATTAACAGGTTAATACAACAGATCAGGCAAAGAGTGTTGGGAATGAAAACTAAGGTGGTATCTGTGTGAGTAATGAGGTGGAGGATTTATGCAAGAGATGTTGTGGATATAAACATCAAAGGTATAGAAAAATATTGAACTGGAAGAGTAAAAACAGGACCTCCGCATGTCTCTGGCTCCTACCACCTCCAATACATGTAAATAAATGACTCTTAAACAAATTTTAGAGCTACAGAACCCACAAAGTGACAGAGAAAAACAAATCTCCCACTGAAGGCAGCCTGGCAGGCTGACAGAAAGAGACTGTTGCACTGGGCACAGTCCCAAGTGAGCTGTGCGGTTCCATCTCCAGGATGGCCCCGACTAGTGGCAGCCAAAGCAGACTTCAGAAGAATGAATCACCAACAATTGTGGTGGTTTCTAGACTTCTCAACCCATAAACGCCAAAAAGAAAGTAAAAGGTCAGTCTGGAACACTGTTGGAACTGGGTGGAGAAGAGCATGGTCTGGCCCCTGCACCTGGGGCCATAGGTGGCTGAGGCACTGCAGCTGTAGTCCATGCCACATGGCTGCCTCCAGAACTTCTGGCCTGTGGATTATAGTGGGACAAATGAACATTCAGAGGGTAAGTCACTCTTGCTTTAACCTGCTTGGATCTGGGTCGCGGTCTTGGGTGGTGGTCCTGAGGTGTGTGGCCAGTGTGCCAGAGCTTGTGGGGTCTGTAGAGAGGGTGCCCTCCTAATAGTTCCAGCAGTTGCAAAAACCCCAGATTTTGGGGACAAAGGTCTCTTCAATCTGGAAGCAGAGTTCTACCATGGCAAAGAGCTCAAAAATCAAGTAATTGGCTGGCAATATGAACAAGCAGAGGAAGCACAAACAGATCATAGAATCCTTTTTTGGGGACAGAAAGGATGAAAGCATGGAATGGGAGGAAGACAACAAACTCAAAGCTCCTACATCAAAAGCTTCCAAGAAAAATATGAATTGGTTATAGGCCATGGAGGAGCTCAAGAAGGGTTTTGAAAATCAAGTAAGAGAAGTGGAGGAAAAATTGGGAAGAGAAATGAGAATGATGTAAAAAAAATCATGAAAAGAGTCAACAACCTGCTAAAAGAGACGCCAAAAAATTCTGAATAAAGTGACACCTTAAAAAATAGACTAACCCGAATGGCAAAAGAGGCCGAAAAAGCCAGTGAGGAGAAGAATGCCTTAAAAAGATGATTTGCCAGATGGAAAAGGAATTTCAAAAACTCACTGAAGAGAATAATTCCTTCAAAATTAGATTGGAACAAATGGGAACTAATGACTTTATGAGAAATCAAGATACTATAAAACAGATCCAAAGAAATGAAAACATAGAAGGCAATGTGAAATATCTCATTGGAAAAACCACTGACCTGGAAAACATCCAGGAGAGAGAATTTAAAAATTATTGCACTACCTGAAAGCCATGATCAAAAAAAGAACCTAGAAATCATCCTTCAAGAAAATATCAAGCAAAATTGCCCTGTTATTCTAGAACCAGAGGGCAAAATAGAAATGGAAAGAATTTACCTATCGCCTCTTGAAAAAGATCCCCAAAAGATAACTCCTAGGAATATTATAGCCAAATTCCAGAATTCCCAGGTCAAGGAGAAAATACTACAAGCAGTCAGGAAGAAGCAATCTGAGTAATGTGGACACACAGTCAGGATAACATAAGACCTAGCAGCTTCTACATTAAGGGATCAAAGGGCTTGGAATATGATATTCTTAAGGTCAAAGGAGCTAGGATTAAAACCAAGAATCACCTACCCAGCAAAACTGAGTATACTGTTTAAGAGAAAAATATGGTCATTCAATGAAAAAGAAGACTTTCAAGCATTCTTGATGAAAAAAACCTGAGCTGAACAGAAAATTTGACTTTCAAATACAAGAAGCAAGAGAAACATGAGAAGGTAAACAGGAAAAGAAATCATAAGGAACTTATCAAAGTTGAAGTATTTACATTCCTACATGCAAAAATGATAATTGTAACTCATAAGACTTTTCTCAGCATGAGGATAGTTGAAGGGAATATATATGTACATATATATATATATATATGTATGCATACATATATATGTATGTATAGGAGGGTGTATGTATATAAATATATATATGTGAGTGTGTGCATATATATGTATATGTATACGTAGAGGGCCCCGGATGAGTTGAATATGAAGGGATGATATCTAAAAAAATACAATTAAGAGGTGAGAGAAGAATATATTGGGAGAAGGAGAAAGTCTCTAGGGTAAATTATCTCATATAAAAGAGGCAAGAGAAAACTGTTCCAATGGAGGGGAAGAGCAGGAAGGTGAAAGGGAATGGGTCAACCTTGCTCTCACTGAATTTGGCTTAAGGAGGGAATAACATACACATTCAATTGTAGGTTGAGTAGGTAAGATACCCTACAGGAAAATAGGGGGAAGGAGATAAAAGGGAGGATGATAGAAGGGAGGGCAGATTGGGGGAGAGGGTAGTTAGAAGCAAACACTTTTGAGAAGGGACAGGGTCAAAGGAGAAAATAGAATAAGTGGGGGGTGAGATAGGATCAAGGAAATTATAGTTAATCCTTCACAATATAACTACTATGGAAATGTTGTGCATAACTACACATGTACAACCTTATTGAATTGCTTATCTTCCCAGTGGGGATGGGTGAGGAGGGAAGAAGGGAAAAAATCTGGAACTCAAAGTTTTAAAAACAAATGTTTTTTAAAAAATTGCTTTTTACATACAACTGGGAAATAAGATATACAGGCACTGGGGTATAGAAAGCCATCTTGTCCTACTAGAAAGTTGGGGGTAGGAGGAGAGAGGATAGAAGAGAGAACAGATTGGGGGGAGGGGTATTCAGTAGGCTTGCTATTTTGGAGTGGGGTGAAGGGGAAAAGGGAGAGGAAATTTTGTAACTCAAAATCTTGTGGAAATGAATGTTGAAAACTAAAAATAAATAAATAAATTGGAAAGGAAAAAAAGGTTAGCAATAAGCTCAGAGGAGAATTCAGCATGCAAATGCAATGCATCAGTAACAAGAATCCTAACCTTGAAAGAAACAAAGACTACAAGGAAAATGAACTCAGTGAATAAGAAGAGATCAGCCATTAACAGGATTCCTGATGCACAGATGGGGTCAGGAGAACCTGAATGTGCCCCTGGGGATGAATCACCACTATGGAACACTGATTAGCAAGGATAGGGGCTATATTGGTATACATCAGTATCTGTATAGGGACAGGTTAATGACTGGACAGTGATTCACTAACTATAGGAGACTCCAAGGTGAGAAAATTCCTCCCACCAATGTCAGTTTGCATCTTCTCTGCAATTTTCCAAGAGTTAACTAAATCATTGAGAGTTCAAGTGACATACCCAGGGTCACACAGACAATATGTTTCAGAGGAAGGATTTTACCCAAATATTCCTGTCTGATGCTAGTCTTTTGTCCACTATACCACACTTGCTCTCTTATAGTTATATAAGTAAATAATAAAAGAGGTTAACTCTCTGGGGAAAAAAAATATTGAACCAAAAAAAGGTGACTGAGGAAACATAATAACTAGCCGATATTCCTATTCTCCCTTCTATATAAAATCTTTAAGAAGAAGTGATATTAAAATTAAATTTGATATAATAGAATACAACATTCTAAGGTGGGTAAACAATCTATAGTATTATAACATCAAATTTTTTGGGTGGGTGGTGATCTCCATACTTAATTTCTTTTTTTATTCCTAGAGACTAGCAAATATTTGCACATAAAGATGTAAATAACAATTCCAACTATAAAATAGATTTTTGTTCAGCATTATTTTTGCATGAATTTAAAATAAGTAATGTCTTTAGCAGTGGAAATCTGTAACATCTGTGTTGGTTTTTCTTTAGGGTGATTCCTCTTCAGAGTTTACTTTTTGTTGGAAATATGCAATTTTTTCAATAGAAGATGGTAATTGTGGAGAATGATCATGGAGAAGGGGATGAGTTCAGCAGAAGTTCTACCTTCCAAATCACCTCAGGTTGTGGCTGTTAAGGTAACAGCCAAAGAGCATGAAACGAAACTCCCCCATAAAGAGAAGCGTGTAGGATTTGTTTTGGTGCATGCAGGTAAGACATCAAGAGTTTGGAAGATATATATAATGTTGAATTGTGACACATCTAGAAATAAACTAATAAATGAATTTTATACAGAGTGGTGAAAGCTTCTGAAAAGAAATTTGAATGAAAACAACTGAGTTTGGTATACTGAATTTTAAAAATGTTTAGTCTAGAATGTTTTATGAGGCAGTCTGTAGAAAATACAGGGTTTTTTGCATGCTATGGACAAATTCTGTAATCTTGGTGAGAAAAAGAAACCAAGCTAGAAAGAAAGTTGATGATTTTCAAATATCATCTTGACCTGCTCATTTATTTTATAAATGAGGAAAAAAGAAACTCAATGAAGTGAACTGTCCAAAATCATGCAGCTGGTTAGTAATACAACCTGATTAGAATTAGGTCTTTTAAAGCCTAGTCTAGTTTATCCCCCCACTATACTGTGCTTTACACCCCTCTTGTTTGAAATGAGTTTGCTGGGTAGAGAGAATTATGGACTATATAGAGGCTCATTAGTCTGAAGCAATGCAAAATGCATAGCTTTATTTTCTGGGCATATTCACGTGAATTGGATGCTACTCTTTGCTGGGGTCTGGGAGTGGAGCTGAGCCGTTTGGGGAAGTTAAGTACTTATAAAGCATGGTGACTTAGTTGGGTTGCCATTTAGTCTAACTAGAGGACATAGACTTGCTAACCCCTCGCTTAATCACCTGCTTAATTAAAACTATCTGGAGCCTTTAATTGTTGAATAATAGCATAGTTCTCTCTTTTTACCACTCTGGATGCTTGTGAGCACCCAAAGATCACTACGCTCTACAGTAATCAATGTTAAAGTTCCACATGGGGACAAAGCCTAGCTGATAGCTTCCTGCCTTTTAAAGAGACTGTTTACTATTCTTCTAGTTTAGTAATGGTATATAATACCATCTATATGTTTGCCTTCTGTGGTTTGGGAGTTCTTATTATGTTGACTACTTTTTTTTTGTTTTTCATATTTCAATTCATTTATTTATTTATTTTCGTATTCAGCATTCAGTTCCACAAGATTTTGATTTTCAAATTTTCTCACCATCTCTCCCTTCCCACCACCCCTTAATAGCATGCATTCTGATTACCCTTTCTCCCAATCTGCCCTCCCTTCTACCTCCTACCACCTCCTTCTCTTATCTCCTTCTTTTTCTATTTTCCTGTAGGGTAAGATAGATTTCTATACCCCATTGCCTGATTAGCTTATTTCCCAGTTGCATGTAAAAAACAATTTTTAACATTCGTTTTAAAACTGAGTTCCAAATTTCTCTCCCTTCCTGCCTCCCCACCCACCCTCACTGAGAGGGCAGACAAGCAATTTGATATTGGTTATACATGTGTAGTCATATAAAACACTTCCATAATAGTCATGTTGTAAAAGATTTGCTGATTTCCCTCTGTCCTATCCCAACCCCCGTTTATTCTATTCTCTCTTTTGAGCCTGTCCCTCCTCAAAAGTGTTTGCTTCTGATTACTTCCTCCCCTAGTCTGCTCTCCCTTTATTACTCTACCGTTTTTTTTCTCCTTCCCCCTACTTTTCTACAGGGTAAGATAGATTTCCATACCCCATTGAGAGTGTGTGTGTGTGTGTGTGTGTGTGTGTGTGTGTGTGTGTGTTATTCCCTCCTTAAGCCAAATCCAAAGAAAGGTTCACTCATTCCTTCTCAGCTTCCTCCTCTTTCCCTCCATTGTAAAAGCTTTTTCTTACCTCTTTTATGTGAGATAATTTACCTCATTCTACCTCTCCCTTTCTCTTTTTCCCAATACATTTTTCTCCACTCCTTACTTTTATTTTTTAGATGCCATCCCTTCATATTCAACTCTCCCTGTACCCTCTGTCTAATTACCCTAATACTGAGAATGGTCTCATGAGTTATAAATATCTTTCCATGTAGAATATAAACAGTTCAACTTTAATAAGTCCTCTATGATTTCTCTTTCCTGTTTACCTTGTCATGCTTCTCGTGAATCTTGTATTTGAAAGTCAGTTTTTCTGTTTAGCTCTGGCTTCTCAAGAATGTGGTAAATTCCTCCATGTCATTGAATGTCAATTTTCACCCCTTATTACTTACACTCAATTTTGCTAGGTAGGTGATTATTGATTTTAATCCTAGCTCCTTTGGTCTCCAGAATATCACATTTGAAGACCTTTGATCCCTTAATGACAAAGCTGCTAAATCTTGTGTTATCCTGATTTCCACAATACTTGAATTGTTTCTTTCTGGCTGCTTGCAATATTTTCTCTTTGACCTGGGAGCTCTGGAATTTGGCTAGAATATTCATAGCAGTTTTCATTTTAGGATCTCTTTCAGGAGGTGATTGATGGATTCTTTCAATTTTTATTTTACCCTCTGGTTCTAGAATATCAGGGCAATTTTCCTTTATAATTTTTTGGATGTCTAGGCTGGCCTTTGGGTATTCCAATAATTTGAAAATAATCTCTCCTGGATCTATTTTCTAGGTCATTTGTTTTTCCTTTCCGATGAGATATTTCACATTGTCTTCTATTTTTTCATTCTTTTGGTTTTGTTTTATAATTTCTTGATTTCTCATAGAGTCATTAGCTTCCCTTTGCTCCATTCTAATTTTTAAGGAATTATTTTCTTCAGTGAGATTTTGGACCTCCTTTTCCATTTGGCCAGTTTTGCTTTTTAAGGCATTCTTCTTTTCATTGACTTTTTGGACCTCTTTTGCCATTTGGCCTAATCTGATTTTTAAGGTGTGATTTTCTTCAGTATTTTTTTGTCTCCTTTACCAAACTGTTGACTTGTTTTTCATGATTTTCTTGCATCACTCTCATTTCTCTCCCCAATTTTTCCTGTACTTCTCTTGATTTTCAGTATCCTCTTTGAGCTCTTCCATGGCCTGAGACCAATTCATATTTTTCTTGGAGGCTTTAGAAGTAGGAGCTTTTACTTTGTTGTCTTCTTCTGATTGTATGTTTTGATCTTCCTTGTTATCAAAGTAGGATTCTATAGTCTGAGGTTTTTTCCCATTGTTTGCTCATTTTCCCAGCCAATTATTTGACTTTTAAACTCTTTGTTAAGGTAGGGTTCCACTTCCAAAGTGGAGGGCACGTTGTCCCAAGCTTTAGGGGTTTTGTGCAGCTATTTTCAGAGATACTTCTAGGAACCTGTAAATTTTCAGTTCTTTCAAGGTGGTATGATTTAAGGAGGGGTGTTTATTCCTCTCCTCACCTGTGCTCTGATCTTTGAGTCACCACAAGCACTCTTTTCTGCTCTGGAACTGTGAGGAGGGTTCACTCTACACTGCTGCCACAAGCTTTGTTATGCCTGTGCTCTTCCTCACTGCAACCCAGATACAAGTATGGGCAAAACAATAGAATCCTTCCTCAGTACCACCAAGGAGATCCCTGTAATTTCCTTATGACCAGTTGTTTAATCCCCTTACTATCTGTGGGCTGAGAGTTCTGGAAGCAGCTGCTGCTGCTGCTCCAGCCACCCACCTCAGGGCTGCACTCAGGCTGAAGCTGGTTTACACTCCTCTCTCACCCACGTCCAACAGACCTTTCCCGCAGACCTTCTAAGTTTGTCTTTGACATTTGTGGGTTGAGAAGTCCAGAAACCACCTCAGCTGCCAGTGATTCAGTCCCCTGAGGCCTGCTCTGGGTTTGCTAGGGCCTGGTCTGCACTGGCATGAACCACTGTGGACTGTGCTCCTCAGAACTGCATTTAGGAAAATACTTTGTAAATCTTAGGATAGGGCAAGGATGAGATGTTTGATTTTGTTGGTTTAGCAAAAACCTGTAAGAGGAAGTTTCTTCCACCAAAGCAAATTGACTCCTCTGCAGCTTGTGCACTTAGAGAATGTCTTGAGCACTATAAAGTTAAATGACTTGACCAGGGTCACACAGCTGGTATGTCAGAGGTGGGACTTTTATGTATATCTTCCTGAGTCAAAGGCCATCTCTCTATCCACCATGCCATGATTAATCTCTAGAGAGATATTAATAGGCACTAATGTTCAAGGCTTTTTTCATATTGTTTATTTTTCTGTAATTGTTGCTGGAAGGTCACAGAGAGATCATTAATTTTGGAACGTCCATTTATACATTTTAAAGTTTGATATTTTAATGATAGAGTATTGATCAGTTTTCTTCTCCATAGGTGCAGGTTATCATTCTGAATCCAAAGCTAAAGAATATAAACATGTGTGCAAAAGAGCCTGTCAAAAGGTATGAACAAATTTTAAGTTCTAAATATTAAACCTTTTCTGTTTCATATATACTAAGCTGTTTCCCTTGAATTTAATTTACTAGGGTCATATTTGTGAAATATTTTGGGTTTGTTCCATAAAGTTGTTTTGCTCATATTTGTGGGATTTTATTTCAAATGCTAGTTCTTTTACCCCCAGATTAAAGTATGTGTTTTTGGAATTGATTTATTGCTTTAGGCTCCCTCCTTACCTCTTGTATATAAGTAGGCACACATATTCCTCTGTAATACTCTGGAGAAGCATGAAGCTCTATAAAAGTGGTAGGGAAAGCAATTCCAAAGCATTTACTCTTGTTTCCCTGAAGGGTGTTACCAAAAAGAAAAAAGAATTAAAATAGGTGCAAATACTTGTGAAATTATTATGTATTTTTCCTTATGTTTCTCATCACTTAGTCTGTACCATAGCAACCCCTCATTGTCATTCATGGTTGTTTTAGCTATTCAGTCTGCCTCAGTTGTGATTTTTCCTTTGTTTTTTGAGGTTTTGCTGTTTTTTCTAAATATAAATTGTCAAATGCTTAATATGGATTATTGGATCATGTTAGAAGAAATACTAGATTTGTTTCCATTTTGATCTTGACTATTCTATTTTTGCAAATAAATCTCCCAATAGTTTTTATGCAAATGGATGTTAATTAGATATACTAAAATAAATATAGGTCTCTTGGTTCTGTCTCATTTACACAGAAATAGTCATTATAGTATATTAAAGACAGACATCTTTTGCTATAATTGAAATCCAGTATGCAAATTTCGAATACAATAACTACTATTGATTTTATTCTTTGTCTTATAGGTAGTATATGAAATGGTAAAGATGAAGGTGGGGAGTTGTAACTTTTTGTAATGCTACTAAAACTATCTTACACTTTATAACTCATACTTCATCAATCAGCATGTATTTGCTATCTGAGTAATTTTGTACTTTGAGGGAAATACGGATTTCAGAAATAACATAATATATGTAGATTATGCTCACTTTTAGAGAAGTATAGAACTGTAGAATTTTATAGCAGGAGGGAACCTTACAGGATACTCCAATCCAACCCCTTCATTTTATAGCTAGGTTCAATTGCAAAATTGTCCTTGATTAGAGACATTTATTATAATTGTTATTTTTATAACATACCATGCTTACATTTTAAAAAGTCATATCTCATTCAAATGGATTGTCTATGATCTTTATTTTCTGAAGATGCAGTAGCAATAAAAAGTTCTGGCACCTTAATTTTTACCTATAAATCTCAGGGATAAAAATGTTTTAAGATTTAAATAGAGCTACTAAATACAGGATAGAAATGTCACATTAAATGTTTTATGATTTTATATTGATTCAACTTATATCAATTCAACTTAATCATGTATGGTATGATGTAATGGAAAGTAAACTGAAGTAGCATTCAGGGGGATTGAATTGGAATTTGATTGGAATTAAATCTTCATTCTATTTCCCTGTGTGACCTTGGTCTCACAGTTTAATCATCTGTAAAATGAAGATTAGATTACATGATTTCTGAGGACCCATCCAGCTCTTAAATCTATAAATCTAAATCTTAAGAAAGTATATTGATGTTGTAAGTCATTTTTTAAATGAAATTTTGCTACTACTTTTTCTGCAGGCCATTGAACAACTTCAGGCTGGTGCCCTTGCAACAGATGCAGTGACTGCAGCTCTAGTTGAACTAGAGGTATTTCTTAACTTCTTTAAGATATTTGTTTTATTAAAAATTTATTTCTGTTCTGTATTGCTAAATAACATGCTGTTATTGTTAGTAAATTATATAAATAGCTCTTGCCATCAACTTTGAAAGCAAATCTTTGTAAAACATGCTGGAATCCATGATGTCAGCAGGTTTATTTCACTGAGTTTTCTTGTTTTTAAAAGATAATTATCTTTAAAAATTAAGAATTTTAATAAATGTAAAGAAGAAAAATTTAAAAATTAACAAAACCCCAAATAAACCATTAAATCTGACCTGTTTGCAGTTTTATAAAACAAAAAGAAACTTTAACAAATAATAATATAGTTGTTTCCTCCTTTCCCCCCCCTT
>CM053581.1:138162664-138179730 GCA_028627135.1 Pseudochirops cupreus
CTATTTTTATGCTTTTTTAGTGTTTTTGTTTAAGGACTTTTTTGTAGTTATGGATTATAATATACTTAAAATTTCTATTGTTAATATCATTTATCACTTTTTTATTAATATCTAAATATATTTGTATTCCTTATATATATATATGTGTTTATACTTATACATATAAATCCTGCTTTGTTACAATAGATACATATCTTTTATAAACTGTTTTCCAAATATTTTATTCAGTGCTTTCAATTGAGAATTGTTGTATTGGCTGATAATTTTTGTTTTCTGTCAGGCTGGAGATCAAAACTACATTTGCTTCATTAAAAAAACTGGACAGTATACTCTATTTAGAAAGAGTCAATTTTACATATATATGTGTATATATATATCAATTGTTCTTTGAAAATTTAGAAGAATTTACTTGTGAATTCATCTGGTCCTAGTCTAATATTTTGGTTGCATCTCATTAATGTTATAGATTTCTCTATATGTAATTGGCTTTATACTTTTCTATTTCCTTTTTTTGGATATTTTAATATATGTTCGTAGAGTGTATTAAATTTCTCACATTACTGCTATACATTTGTATGTAGTAATCTGGTGAGTTTCACAATTTTACACTTGTCATCTCCACTTTTTCATTGCCTTTTTTGCTACTTTGCTAATTTTGCTACTCCCCAGTTTTGGGGATTCAGTTTGCAAGCTATTAATCCATGTTCTGAATTTTCTCAAATAGTTTTTAGTTTTTGGTTTTCCTTTATTCATTCTTTTTTCTTTTCTATGAATTTCTGCTTTCATTGTTTTGATTTATCACTGTTTGCTTATCTTTGCTGAATTACTGTATTAATTTTCTAATTTCTTTAAATACAGACTTGATTGAATTTCTCTTTTTCTCTCTTATTAATATAAGTTTTTGGTGCTATGAATTTTCTTCTAAGTACTGCTTTGGTTTTAGCTTATAAATTTTGTTATATGGCTTTGTGTTATCTTTGAGGGTTTTTTCTTGTTTTTCTTAATATTCCTTCTAGATTTTGTAATCCAGATATTGTTCCATAAATTATTTTAAAATTTCCACATATACCCATTTTAAAAATCATATTATTGTTTAAATTTCCTATGATTCAGGAAGAAAGTATTCAAAATGCTCTCTCTTTTAAGGATTCTCTGTTCAAAAATTCTATCAGTTTTTCTGTGTTTTTTGTGTACATGTAAAAAAATGCATGTTAGGAATTTTATATTATCTGTGTTTTCTATCTATCTGTCTGTGTAATCCAATTTATTCAGCACTATTCATATCAGTAGTTTTTTACCTTTTTTATTTATGTTCTGATGATGGTGTGTTAAAATCTAGTATTATTGATTTTCTGCTACTTGCAAGACTGAACTTATTAAACTGTAGTTATTTTTGATCACTCTATTGGGAGGGTCATAAAATGAAAAAAACTAATTGTAAGGGAAATATATTGAGCTCAGGTCTAAGGGTTTTGGCATTTGAGAAGATTTTGTTTTCATCTCTATAGTTTGAATAATAACAAGGTACTTGGATGAGTTGAATTTTGGCCTTCTTCTTTTAGGGATTTTATGAATTCTTTCTTTTGTGGATTGTGGCTTAATTTTTATAGTTGTAAGAAATTTTCATCTCTGGTTTCCTGACATATTGTAATTCGATTCTTCATATTTTCCATGATTTCATAATCCTGAAGTTTCCTTTCCTTGATCTATCTTCCAAATCCCTCACTTGTTCTATGCATTATTTTAAAGTCTTTTTCTAGTTGTTATTTTCTTAGCTTTTTTCCCATTTCATTTGTGTTTTCTCACTGTCTTCTGTTGCAATATTAATGCTTTTCATTGCATTTTAAAAATAATTTCAGGGCCTGTATTTTGTCCATATTGTTGAATTTTGTCATCCTCTCCTCACTTGACTGTATTTTATATACGTTCTCTCTCCTTCAAGTCCCTGAGCATATTCTTTTTCTATTTAATTTTATCTTTTTGGATTTTCCTGTTCTATTGCTGTTGCTGCTTTTGAACTTTTTATTTCCCTTGCTTTTCTCCTTTTTTTGTATCATACTTTAAAAATTATGTCTGATTTCTTCTTCAATTTGTTTTTCAATTTTTGGTGAGTTTCATTCTCTTGTGAGAATTCCTAGCAATTTTAGCTCTTTTTTTGAATTTTCTTTTACTTTTGAGGGAGATCATGAGAAAGCTCCTTTGGGACCTCTTCTCACATCAGAGTCTACATAAGTAGTTTTCTTGGCAATTTAATATTGACAAATTATTTTTATTCTCCTGTGCAAGAGTAATACATGAAAAAGTTGGTGACCTGTCACCCATTTGTTTACATTTTTCATAACTAAATTTCCACAATAATTTTTTTTTTAATTTTTGGAAGGGGAAAGGCAGGGCGTTTGGGGTTAAGTGACTTGCCCATGGTCACATGGCTAATAAGTATTAAGCGTCTGAGTTCAGATTTGAACTTAGGTCCACCTGATTCCAGGGCCAGTGCTCTATTCACTGTGCCCCTTAGCTGTTCCTTCCACAATAATTTAAACCTCAGGATTCTTCTATCTGTTTATTATCTAGGTCTAGGATGTTTTGTTAGTGTTATTGTTTTATAGTGTGGGAAAACAGGAATAACCAGGTAACAGGACCAGAAATGTTTAACAAATGCAAAGTTTATTGAGTTTACTTAGCGAGGGTGACTTTCCTGGTCAGGTAGAGTCATAAGGTTTAGGCAGGGAGGAGCATTTATATGGGACCGTGGTGGACATGAGAGGGATGGAGTGGTGTAGGAACGAGGAATCTAATCCTGATTGGAAATAGTGCTGTTCCTAGGGCTCTGGGGCAGATCTTTAGTCATACTTGTTTGTCCATTTTAATCTTAACCTTAAATATTGCTGCTAAGCTAGTTCTTATAATCAAGGTGCACAGCAGGACATGTTGACATCTTCTTCGAGGCTACTTGAAATTTCAAACAAAAAGTGAGTCAGGCAGTATAATGGGAGCTGGGGAGAGGGGTCATTATCAGGAGACAGGGTGATGGGGTCAGGACCCACAGTAGTTCTCATACATTACTGTGGAAGTTTGGGAAGTTGAAGGTTGTTATCTCTCTACACTCCAAAGTTTGGTGTTTCAGCTCTGCTATCTATTTCTTGCTAGTCAGTTTTCTCCAAGGTTTTGTGGTCCTTGAGAAACTGGTTTGTTTCCTAAATTAAAAAAAGTTACTAGGTATTAGAAACTCATTTTAATAGTTTACAATAAAAGAAATATTTTACAATGGGGTAATTTGGGAAACCAAAATAAAATTAGGTCATTTTTTGATTAGGGGGATAAGACAGCCCTGGCTGTCTTATCTTATCCCTCAGTTGGCTGAATCAGTTTATTGATTGCCAGGAAAAGATAACTGCTTTTCCCTTAAGCTGCATTTTTCTAAAATCATCTATCATTCAGTGTTCTAAACTGTCTTTTTTTATTATAACATCAGAGTGAGAAGTCTAACAGACTTTTAAAATATTTTCCCTGAACATCAGTGACCTTTTAAATTAAGTCAAATAAAATAGGTTTGTAGTAGTTGTTAACCTTGTACTTAGTACCTGAAGTAGTCACCCAGGGTGGATCTACAGTTAGTCATCTGCCACATTGACTAGTTACTCTTATGAATAAAGTGCTTTGAGATAGAAAAGCATGAGATATATATTTGTGATAAATATTGACTACTTTTATAGTATCTAGAAAAGACAATTTTGTGTTATGTGTAAAAAAACTACAATAATAAGAAAGAATATTGATGTACACATTAAATCTTTTTTAAAGCATGTACATCAAGGTGACCATTAACCTCTCATCTTTTGGTACTCTACAGTAATGTATAGTGTAATATACTTAGTTACTTAAGTGTTAATTAAATCAGCACGGATTGAGGAAAGAGTTGAATTGAAAAAGGATGGTTGTGGGATCCTATAATTTTCAAAAATGAATATGTAGTTAAATGTTATTTAAAAAAATAATAGAATGCCTTTAATTTCCTCAAATTGTATTTTGGATTGTATGTTGGATATGTCATAATGTTTTTTCAGTGATGGAATCTGCAGTTTGTTGGTGCATATAGTGTTCAAAGGCAGGTAAAAATATATTGATCATTGGGATAACCAGTTACTCATAAATGGGTGGATTTTCTAGTACTTGTAACCACTCTATAAATAAATGGGTGATTAATGCATTTTAAAAAGTGGAATTTATAGTATTGAATTCAGAATTTTTCCTTCATAAAGGTATGGTGCATTTTTTTTTAACTAGGCTTATGATTCTGTTGCAGTAGGGAACTCTGTCAAGAATTCTACCCATCCATATCAGTGTACTTACTGTATTTAACTAGGAAAAATTATGAGAGTAGAGTTTTCCTCATATTCTTACATGAGTAGATGTGGTACAGTCATAGTTATTTTTATCTCTTCATTTTAAATCTAGTAGGAATTTTGTTATTAATTACTTTTTGAGAAGCAATGTGTCTCATTGGACAGAAAGTAAACCTTGAAGCTTGCAAAGCCCTGCTTCAAGTCCTGTCTCTGACACATATTGGCAAGTCATTTAACTGCTTCATAATCTAGGCAATTCTCTAAGTTACAGAGAAGATGCCGACCTTTGTAGGTTGAAGGGAGTTCCTTATCCCAGTTAAATCATAGGCCCATCCTCTATTCTAATCTTTTAAGGCTTCACCTTTGTACTTTAAAAGATTTATATTTGTTTGATAACTTAAACTAAGGCTTTCCCTATCCTGATTGGAAAATTGCTCTCAAATCACAAGAAATTATTTTTGAAAATTGTTTATAAGTTGCCACCTGAAACTCTTTTACTATTATGTAATTTTTATATTCCATCATTATTTAAAAGGTAGCAACTAAAAGTTTCCAGTTCCTTTAAAATTAGAAGTCTTGCAGAAATTTTAGATGAGTAGAAAGAATGTTAGCTTCTTAAGCTTCCTGATTGTAAAAGAGTGTGTGTGTATACACACACACACACACACACACACACACACACACACACTTGATATCCTACAGTATGATAAAAAATATTTGAAGAAAATAAAGCACTGATCCTAGACTTGATTTTCTACATTAGTGTGCCAGCCACTAACCTTGTTTTGAGCAATTTATGTGTTTTGTATAGTTAATTCTCAATTATGCATTCTAATGGAGATGAGCAATGAAAGATTTTATTTGGCTTTGAAATGAATTCATTTCGTTTTTTAATCCAATTTTAAAAAAAATTTATAATTTTATGTCTTTGCTGCCTTGATGCCTTATCTAGGCATCAAAGGCTTTACTAGTAGAACACAAGTAATGGCAGATTTTTAAACCTAGTTTGTCCTAGGACCAGCCTAGTTAAGTTTGGAGAACTTCATCACCAGGTGATGAATTGTTTTGAAGGTAACAACTCTAACATAATCTCCTAAAGCTTGGAGGTGTTGTGATCCACACAGGGTAGGTAAAGTAACCACAGTGAAGAAAAAATGTTTCCTTGATAGTACTGAAGAATGATTTTTTGAAATTGTCTTATTAGATTCTTCTTTGATTTTCATTAGAATTATTTTTTCAATCCTTCAGCATGAGGATAATATTAGATTACAATATTACCCCCATGTAATCTATAAAATATATACCTAGGGGCGGCTGGGTGGTGCAGTGAATAGAGCACTGGCTCTGGAGTTAGGAGGACCTGAGTTCAAATGCGGCCTCGGACACTTAACACAAAACTAGCCATGTGATCTTGGGCAAGTCACTTAACCCCAATTGCCCTACCTTTCCTCCTCCAAAATGCAAAAAAAAAAAAAAGAAAGAAAAGAAAAATATATACCTAAATGATCCAGAGCTGACTATGTTTGAACCTATGAGTTGGCTTTGATTTATTGGTATAAAGTAAGCTTTTTGAGGACAGGATGGTTTTATTATTGACTTTGTATTCTCAGTACCTTGCATAGTACTTGGTGCAATTGTTGATTGCCTGATGAAGGACGAATAAAAGAATAGAAGTAAGGAAAAGAGAAAAGGAGTGAGAAAAAGAAAATAGCCTTTCAACGGCAGCTCTGATGGTATATGCTCTAAAGGCAGTACTTTGTACCACTTTGAAATATCAGGACTGAGACCACGGAAGTCCTGACCTCTCATCTTTACTTTGAAAGCACCATCTTTTAGCAGTATTCTAAGGACCTTTCCTTACCGCCTCTTGACACCAGAGGGGGCAATTTATCAGTTTCACTAAAGGAATAATAAACTGGCAAATTTCTCCCTCTGTTTTCTTGTTGTGGGGTATGGATATTACTGGATTCTGGTGTGGGGAGCCTGTGGCCTGGGCTTGGGGTAGGGACTTGGCCCTCTAGGTCCTCAAATGTGGCCCTTTGGCTAAATCCAGACTTCACAGAACAAATCCCCTTAATAAAAGGATTTGTTCTCTAAAACTTAGACTCACAAGACTGCACCAGAGGGCCTACAGGGCCTTGAGGCTACAGATTCCCTACCCCTGGCCAATGGATACTTGTTGGATAGAATAGATCTTTGTGTTAAGAAGAAAGGAATGCAGATCTGTATCTAATTTTATTTATCATCAATATTTAGAATCTTGAAAGAGGTAAAAAGCTAAGATTTTATGTCAGATTTTGTTTCAGTTTCAAAATCAACTGAACTTACTATTGTTTTACTTTCTTCCATTTAAAAAAATACTTTTTTCCTGAAAGGTCTTTGTTAAAATTACTTTTGTAGCTGCTGAGAAAGTGAACTCTCTTCATAGTTGGGTATGGTACATAATTTGACTGTAAACAAAGCAAAACAACAACAGCAACAACAACCCCCAAATAAAAACCCAATCCAGATAATATTCATTTGGTCAATCACAGTATTTTTAAAAAATATTTATCTATTTATTTTTTAATTTTCAACATTCACTTTTATATGACTTTGAGTTCCAAATTAATAAGTTTATGAATTTTGAGACTTTGACAAATTTCATTTCTTTAATTTTTAATTTTTTGAGGTAAATGGATAGATCTGGATGAACCATGGCATTATTTCTGAGAAAAATTCTTAAGATGGAATTAGCATGCTTTTATGAATTCTGGTTCATATCACTTTTCAAACCATTTGTATATATTGTATATGTTTTGGGTCTATGTTTTCATAAGTATAAGATTTAGGTTTAAAAAATATAGTGAAGTAACAGAGTAAATATATTGAGTTTTTTGCTGTTTTGTAGCAGAAGCTCAATGAAGAGCAAGGTAACCTTGAGAATAATTTTGGTTAATTCATCATGAATTAGTTGAAAAAAATTTTCCATGTCTGCCAGAAGAAATTCAGTGTTACTTTAAGCAACCACTTATTCTCTCATGACCTCAATTTTCTCGTTTCTAAAAAGAGCTGGATGGACTACCATGATCTAAGAGCCATTTTAACCCTAAGTCCATAATCCTATGAAAGCAACTGACGACATTACTGTATTAAATTCTTAATATGTGCCAGGTGGTGTGCTAACCATTGGGATTGTCTATACAAGCCAAAAGAAATGACATTTCATACCCTCAAGGAGCTTACATTATAATGGGAGAGCATAAAACATGAAATGAACTGAAAAGCTTTCCTGGGGAAGGGACAGCAGGAATGCCTGTTGTATGATGCTGAAGTCCAGAAAGTCCAAAGCAGAGGCAGGAAGGGAATGAAGATTGGCTCGCTTTTCCTCTTCCCCAAAATGGAAGCCCTGGGAGGATCTCACTAATGGGAGAAGTGGTCAGGTATGGCTGAGCGGCATTCTGGGATGAAAATGTTGCAGTGGTAGATACATGTTCTAGGGTGAGGAGGCCCCAAATACTGAAGGAATTTCCAAGGTGAGAAGTAGTTAAAGGCAATACCAGTTTGGTTTACAAAGCCTGGTTTATAAGAGGACTGATATTTTTTTTTGCTTTTTGTAGGGGCAGCTGGGGTTAAGTGACTTGCCCATGGTCACATGGCTAGTAAGTGTTAAGTAAGTGTCTGAGGCCAGATTTGAACTCAGGTCCTCCTGACTCCGGGGCCAATGCTTTATTCACTGGGCCACCTAGCTGCCCCAGGATTGATATTTTTTATGAACAGGGAAAGTATAAATATTTAGGAACTGGTTGGCTACAACAACCCTGAAAGTTTATCTTCTTAAGTTTGAGAGAGATTTCAGTCTATGTCAGCGTATAGGCAATACCCTCTATCAATAAAATCTGAGATTTTTGAAGTATCTTCAGCTATGTTAACTTAGGAACTATAAGTAAGAAGTTTAGTTCATCATGCACATTTTCATGCAGTAGATATCATGGGATAGGAAAAAGAGAAATAAAACACAACTACGTTCTTAGATTTTAATTTTCTATGTTAGAATGAAGATTGTTATACCTTGATGCTACCTTGACTCTGATTTCTTAAGGAAAGAATTCTGAATGCCTTCTTCTTCATAGTGAAGTCCTAGCTGTAGTCTCTGTCCATGATCTCTTTTATGAAATTTGAAATGATAAAACTTACATTTATATAATTTTTTGCAGCATTCAATTATTTTACCATAGCTACTACCTGCAGAGGCAGTAGGCTTCTTAGAATAGCTAAGCCCAGAAGCTGTTGACATGCCTCCATCTCTATATTCTGTGCACATTCGGAGTGATAGTTTAAAATATCTATAGGCCAAAATGTTTATCGGTATTTCAGTTACCTATGTTCTAGGGAGAAAGGGTCATTAAAAACTTCATGTTGGAAGCAATGGAACTTAAAATGTTCCTTTTCCTTTTGACTTGTTTATAACTCAACTTTTCTGCTACTGAATTGCATGCTCACTCCGACGTCTTGGTCATGTTACAAGACTTCTGGTGAGGTGCTTTGCTATAAAATAGTTGGCATTTTTAAGACTTCTTCATAATTGGGAGATTTCTAAATTATTTCTTTTCAGAAATTGACTCAGAACTATGATTTTTGCATTAAATTCTTATTTCTAGAAAATCATCTTTTCATTAGTAGTAGACTAGTTCTATGTTTCAGTGCTCTGCCTGATCATTATAGCATCTATTATATCATAGTGACAGCTTGATGCATTTATCTCATTCACAGAAATACCTATCAACCAAATGTAGCTGGTAAGTCTAATTTTAGACTTACCACCCTTTATGATTTCTTTTTTTTCCTCTTGTTTATCTCTTATTTTTTGTAATGGGAGGTCTGTTTCTCTGTTTTCTGTGACCTAAGAGATTTCATCCTTTTTCTTTTGTAATATTTCCATGTTTCATTAATTTTGTGTTAGGTCTGATTTTTTGGAATGTATTTTTAAAGACTTTTATCATTGTTATTTCAGTCAACAACCCTGTTTTCCATGTGCATTTGGCAGTATTTCCAGTGGTTCAGCCATCATATTTCTGTGTATTCCAGCTGTTTATAGTGTCTTTATGATTCTCTGCATTTTTTGTTTTATTTTTTGAGGTGTACATATACAGTTACACTTCATGGAGTTGCATCCCACCAAGTCCCCATGTTTCTGTTATGAAGAGGCAGAGAAAATCACCTCTCCCAAGAAATTCAACCTTCTGATCAAGGGAATTATGTTCTGAAGATCTGTATGCAGATGGGAGGCAACTAGTTTGCTTGTTCTGCTGCTAGAGTATTGATTTAATTCAAAGACAGACTGTGAGTGAACATTTGCAGACAAAGAAGCACCGTAACCCAGTTAGTCTGGGACAGTAAAGTAAATGACGCTTTTTAAAAAACACGTTTTTGAGTGCTGGTGCTGATTCTCGCCTTGACTGTTACTCAGCAGTTTGCAACTTACTATTTGTGTTTACACATTAGTTAAATATGTTCTTTTTTATAATACTCTAGAACTCGGAGCTTGGCACACAAATTATCTGCTTCTCAGAAAAGCAGTATGTCTTTTTTTTTTTTTGCTTTTTAAAAACAAATATTCATTTAAAAAAACCCACCAAACATATTTCTGAGGCAAATTCATTTTTAAGGAGGATTTTTCTGTTCTAATGAGACTCCCTGCCATCATCTGAGCAAATCTAAATATATTAATTAAAAACCGTTGCAAAATAAGTAATTTACTTTAGGACCTTCTGAAAAGAGCTGGAGGTAACAGTTTCTAAAACTCTATTCTAAATGAGTGCCATAAACATGACAAAATACATGAAACTAATAGAGCTTATTTTCATCAAGGATGAATGTTCCTATGAAGTATTTTGCTTTATGTTCAAATTGTCTTCTGACTTATGAATTTGCATATCTAATTTACATATGACATTATAGAATTAGATTTAAAATTCATCCAAAGACATATGTTGTAATTTGCGGCACTAGTTATAATTTTGCTATCATTTGTTATTGTATGGAATCAATTTAGTCCCATGAACACTTGAATAAAACTTGTTCTCATATGTTATACTCAGGTAATAGTAAACAAAGGGAATTTTAATTTATATTTATTTTATAATTCTAGAAAAATGGAATAATTTTGCAATATCAGTTTTTGAAAAGGCCTTTGTTCTTCTGAGGGGTCAAACTTTTAACATAATGGAAAGTTTATAAATTAAGAAGATTTTAAATGTAGACTGAAATTACATGCTTTCAGGGAGTCAAATTGAAGTAATATTTTATTACTTAAAGCTTTTGCCCATCTCCTAACTTTCTTAGGCCTATATATAGATTCTGGAAAGTGATGTAGAAGAATGTCAGAATTTTTTTTAAGGTTTCTAGTAAGGATATACCCTTAGTAATAAAAAAGTATTTGAAGCACAATGAAATATTACAATATAGAATACCCATATGATGTGCTTATTTCTTGTCTTTATTTGTGACACATACACGAGACTCCAACGTATAAAGCACCAGTATCAAAAACCCTGTCAGAAAAACATGCAGGATTACTATAATTGTTCACATTTTGCTCTCTTTTGGAATGTGCTTGAATATATCATTAATAATATTCTCTAGGGCAGTGGTTCTCAACCTTCCTAATGCTGCGACCCTTTAATACTCGTATGTGGGTGTATCTGCATGTGGGTGGACCTGTCTGGAGATGGATAGAGGAGCGGTGTCTCAGTTCCTAAGACCACTGGAAATATGTGTTTTCTGATGGTCTTAGGCGACCCCTGTTACCCCTGTGAAAGGGTCGTTCGACCCCCAAAGGGGTCACGATCCACAGGTTGAGAACCACTGCTCTAGGGGCTTGGAAGTAAATTTGAAGAAGTACAACCAATAATGGACTGAAATTAGTAATTGAAAAAAAATCACTAAATTAAAAAAAAATCCCTTTGACAGAGTAGTAGTTTAAATGGATGCAATTCTATGATTTGCTAGTTTTTGTTTGAGCTATGTTTCTCTTTTGTTAGTCAAAGTGGTTATAAGAGATAGTTATTTAAATTGAATGGAATTGTGAGTAGATGCCAGCTTTGGCAATACTAGTGAAACTGCTACATTGGTCTTTCTATTGTAGCTCACGTGGAAAGGACAATTTCAGGTACCGTATGTGCTCACCTCTTCCTGGACATCGTAAAGAATCCAGCAAAAACAAACTTAAAAACTATTTCCGATGTGCAAGTCTAGCCAAGCCATTATTTTCTCTTAGAGATCTGTGTTGTTTGACAAGTAACTCTGTACTGCAATTCTGTGGCTTTCAATAAAAAGCTCTAAAATAAAGGCTATTGCTCTGATTTTTTTCTTGTTTAATTATATTATTTATTTGTAAGCTAGGAATATTACTAATAGGAATGGGGTGAGACTGCAGATGTGCAATGTTTTTTCATTAGAACTATTTTTAGTAGTAAATTAAACACAAATATGTTTCCATTTGTATAAGGATTTTCTGTGCCAGAGCAACAAATGCTCTAATGAATGTATACTGACATTTGTTCCATTTTTGTTGCAGTTTCCAGAACAGACTTGTGAACTTTAGGAAGATCATAAGAAATAAGTAATTACTATAACAATATATGAAGTTGTGCTTTTTATGTAGCATTTTGTATTTATGTAACTGAATAATTTTTAAAAGTCCATTATGGATGTTAAAATGTGGCATTTGTTGTACTATATTAGGCTAACATTAGAATTCAGAATGTGTGATGCAAACAAATGTTTGCTAAAGCTAGATCCAGGATAGCTGAAATATTGCTTTAACACATGTTAAAAGTAGAACACTCTGACTATTTGGCTAGATTTAATTCTGGACTGTCTTAAGTTGAGTAATTTCTAAAGGCATTCCAACTTTGATCAACCACAGCAAGAAATTTTAGCATGTCTGTGATGTGCCAATGCATCTGTAAATGTGTCCCAAACTAGAGGAAAGCTAGAGAAGCCAAAAAAGAAAGCAAACTTGCTGTATAGTTAGGGAGCAATTATAGAGTGAAAATGGAAAGTGTTTTGTTTCCCTAGGAACTCTTTTAGATAATTGTTGAGCTTCTAATGTCTAAAATAGCCTCTGTAATTCTTTATTCATGAATGAAAGTTGCTTCACTTGGGTCTGGGAAAACATTTATATTTATGGCCAACTCAAGTGATCCTTGTTGGCCAGAGTTCATTAGATCCTTTACCTTCTTGCCTCATTTCCATATGAAGATATGTGGTTAAAAGTTTGAATATTTAAAACATTTAAACTATTAAAAGAATAGTTTAATTCTTCAAAATAAGTGTCTTAATTGCTTAAGATGAAGGTTTACATGAAAATATTTCTTACATATTTGTAAGTTTCTTGGGGAATATGGCAATACCCTAGGAGTAAATTCATTTTGTTGGGTTTTGTTTTTTTTTAACTACAGAGATACGACTAGACTAAAAATAATTTTTTGGTCATAGTTTTCAGGAGCAAAAAATGAGTGAAGAGAAAGCAAATAAATAGCTACTGGTTTCTACACTCTTTTGCATGAATTTTAAGATCATTTCTCAGGATAAATTCCACTTTCCTACTTTGGAAACTTACTTTTCCTATACACATTTACTGACTCATAACTCTTTAAAATAATGCAGCTATATAAGTTCCCAAGAGATTTTTTAAGAATAAATTTTAAGGAAAGCTTGCTTGGAAACTGAAGGCTAAAGTGTGTGAGTTGTACCATATTCTTTGTTGTACAATTCCTTGTGTTGTATAATTCCATGAGAAGTGCTCCTGTGTTCCAGTTACGTGTCTTCTAAGTTTTTCATGACTCGTACTTGGGCTTTTGTTTTTTGTACATGTTTGAATGTATATATTTGAATATGTATGGATTTTCAGACTTATCCATCTTTTTGGTATACCTTTTTGTTGCTTTAGTAGAATGTCAGTTCCTTAAGGCCAGGGCTTATTTTTGTGTTTGCTCAGTGTCTTGTGGCAGCCTAGTGTGGTGGATAGATAGATAGCTGGTATTGGAGTGTAGAAGACTTTGTGACATTAAGCAAGTTATTTAATGTATCTGTCAGTGTGCCAGGCAACTCTTTATGTATATGGATTGCAGAACAGTGCTCATCTGTATTGGTGGAGGGGACTTCCTCACTGGAGTTCTTTATGCCAATTAACTCATAAGTCTCATTCCTCCCACACCCAGTGTCTGGCACAGTGGCATGCACATGACACATGCTTAATAAATATTTGCTGAATTGAATTCTGTTAGATTGTAAATTTTGAGCTGTATAAAAATGGTAATATAGCAGACAATGATAAATAGGCATACATAACTGTGACTCCACAGTCCCATTTTTATTTATTAATGGGATTTGGACATCTCTATTGACAGTGCCCTTAGTTATTTACTCTATTGTGGAACAAGTATATCACAGATAAAAACATTTTAAAACTTCACATTATCTTAAAAAAAGGGAAAATTGATGTAGTTTTGCAAAGATATTTATAGCACCTTTTTTTTTTGGTGGTACCTAAGAATTGGAAATCAAAAAGATGCTCATCAGTTGGGGAATGGCTGAACAAACGGTGTGATATATGATTGTGATAGAATATTATTTTGCTGTGAGAAGTGACAGGCAGGATGATTTCAGAAAAATGTGAAAAGGCTTATCTGTATTGATTTAAAGTGAAGTGAGCAGAACTAGGGGGATGTTGTGCACAGTAACAGCAATATTATACAATGAAGAATTGTGAATGACTTAGCTATTCTCAGCAATAAGACAGTCCTAAAGGACTGATGATGAAAAATGCAGTCTTCCTTTAGAGCAGTGGTTCTCAACCTTCCTAATGCTGCGACCCCTTAATGCTCATATCTTGGCGTATCTGCATGTGGGTGGACCTGCCTGGAGACAGATAAAGGAGTGGTGTCTCGGTTCGTAAGACCATTGGAAATATGTGTTTTCCAATGGTTTTAGGCGACCCCTGTGAAAGGGTTGTTTGACCCCCAAAGGGTTCGTGACCCACAGATTGAGAACCACTGCTCTAGAGATAGAACTGATATTGTCTGAATACAGACTGAAGCATCCTATTTTTCACTTTCTTCTTTCATTCTGTTTGTTGCTATTGTTGTTTTTGTTCAGATATTGCACAAATGACTGTTAAGAAAATTTTTTCACGTGATTGAACATGTATAATCTACAACAGATTGCTTACCATCTCAGGGCAGGATAGTGGAGGGAGGAAGGGATAGAAATTTGAATTCAAAACTTAAAAAAAAAACCCAAATGTTAAAAAATTGTCGATGTAATTGGGGTAAAAATAAAATATTATTAAAAAATAAAAATTATACTGTAAGAAAAAACCCTTCACATTTATCTAGTAGCTTTAACCTTCTACTTATTGATTCTTTTACTGGAGCTGACAAAAGACCACAAAATTGATTGATTTGAGCCTTTCATGGAATCCCCTGCTATCTTTTTTTTTGTAAATTTTTTTAATTTTAAACTTTAATACAAAATGAGAAAATAAAAAAGGAACAAACTTAAATGCCAAAACTAAAATAATACAAAATAAGAAAAAAAAGTATTGCCATGTATGTAGCAAAATGTGAAATAGGATTCAAAATATACAGCAATAAATTTTCATTTCAAGAGAGCTTATATAATAAATACTATACCTTGTGTTGAGAACTGTCCATCTTTTCTTTGCTTCTTTGTAAGTTTTCTTTTATCTGCTGTGCACGTTTTCATTCTTTTTCCCCCTTCCTCCCCTTCCCCAGGCTACAATTACAATTCCTGATGAAAGTGGGTTTCCAGACTTACACACACACACACACACACACACACACACACACACACACAGACTCTCTATACATATATTTATACATATACCCATATGTACATGCACTTACATATATATGTGTGTGTATATGTGTATATATATATGTGTATGTGTATATGTATATATATATATATATATATATATATTCTAGATATCTATAATCATGCTCAAATATAGGCACATACATTCATATGCATTGATGTAAGACCATACTATACTTCTTTGTCTTCTATTTTTCTGAGAGTGGATAACCTCTTCCATTTTAAGTCCAGGTCTTTCCATATTTTTCCACAGACACCAACTCGTCATTTGCAACACCATAGCAATATTCCATCCTTATCCTCTCTAGTTATTTTAAATAGTCCAAAACAACATTGATGAATATGACTGGAACATAGTGGAATTTCCCTATTTGTTTTTTTTTTGATTAAATCTATTTTAGCCTTAACTGAGATCATGATTACCACCCTTGCTCCTTTTTCCTTAACAAATTCTACTCCTGATCTCTATTTTATGTCTGTGTATGTGCTCTTATTTCCTATCACTCTTGACTTCTCTACTTCTGTTTACTCCCTTCCCCTCCTATTACTTAACCTACACCCCCCCCCCCCAAGGATCTTATCTTCCCCCTTATCCTCCCATTCCCAATGATCTAAACACCTTTCTATACCGCCCTTTTACCTAGTCCCTTCCCCTTCCCTCTAAAGATCCCTCCTTTATCCTCTCCTCCCTCCCTTTGCCCTTAGCATTTTATTTCTTTCTGAATTTAGAAGACTTTTATGTGAGTGTGTGTATGTGTGGTACCCTCTTGAATCCATTCCTGATGGAGGTAGGTTTCCAGAACTACCAGCCCTTCTCCCCCATCTAATTCCTGTGTGTCTGTTCTTTCTCTTGCATCTCATTTGTATGAGATAATTACTCTTTTTTTAGCTGTTCCTAAACGGTTTTTCTTTTTAAAATCATGTCATACTCAGGTCTACCCCAATCTTTCTTATGAACTACCCAGTTACTAATAACAATCTTAGACATATGTTTTATATTTCCTCGTAAAAAAAAGGTAAACATTCTGTCCTTATTGAGTCTCATGTAATTAGTCTTTGTTATGTACCTTATATTTCTCCAGGCTCTTGTGTCAAATCTTCTGTTAACTTCAGGTTTATTTTTTTTAAACAAAATCCTGAAAGTCTGACAATTGGTTAAATGTCTATTCTTTTTTTCATTCAGAATTATGCTTAACTTTGCTGGGTATGATATTTTTGGCCAGCATACTAGTTCTTTTGCTGTTTGATATATAGTGTTCCAAGCCCCATGCCTCTTTCAGTGTTGGCATGGGTAGGTCTTGTGTCATTCTAATTGTGGCATTGCCATATTTAAATTGCTTTCCTTCCTTGTTGCTTGTAGTATTTTATCCTTGAGTTGGGGATTTCAGGATTTCACTATTATAATCCTGTTGGTTTTCCTCATAGGATCTCTTTCAGGTGGTGATGAGTGGATTTTTTTCTATTTCTCCTTTCCCCTCTTGTTCTAATGCTTCAGGACAGTTTTCTTTAATTATTTCTTGTATTATTATATCCAGATTTTTTTATCAGAACTTTCAGGAGTCCAATTATTCTTATGTTTTCTCTTCTTGATATGTTCTCTAGATCTGTTGTTTTTCTTATGAAATGTTTCACATTGTCTTCTATTTTTTCATTCTTTGTATTTTGTTAAAAAATTTCTTCATCTCTTATAACTTCACTGGCTTCCCCTTGCCCAATTCTGATTTTCTTTTTTATTTTTTTT
Source organism: Pseudochirops cupreus (assembly GCA_028627135.1). NCBI lineage: Eukaryota > Metazoa > Chordata > Mammalia > Diprotodontia > Pseudocheiridae > Pseudochirops > Pseudochirops cupreus. Next base: position 138,179,633 of record CM053581.1, read on the forward strand.
TAAATTTTATTATAGTTTGCATCATTCATTTCCACAAGATTTTGAGTTACATATTTTCTCCCTGTCTTTCCCCCACCCACCACCTCAAAACAGCCATC
>CM053581.1:138180230-138242782 GCA_028627135.1 Pseudochirops cupreus
CCTGTCCTCCCCTTCATCATCCTCCCTCTCATCCCCTTCGCCCCTACTCTCCTGTAGGGCAAGATACCCAATTTAGAGTGTATGTCATTCCCTCCCTAAGCCAAATTCAATGAGAGTAAGGTTGACCCATTCCCTTTTTGCCTTCCTGTTCTTACCCTCCATTATAATAGTTATCTCTTGCCTCTTCTATGTGAGATAATTTGCCCCATTCTGTTGCTCCCCATTCCTCTCATTCTATTCCTCTCTCACCTCTCAATTTCACCTTTTAAATATCATCCCTTCCTGTTCAATTGATCCTGTGCCCTCTGTCTGTGTATACCTGTACACATATATACACACACTCACATATGTATTCATATGCATATATATACTCCTATATAGATATATGTATGTATACATATATATACACACATATATAAATGTATACATATATATACATTTATATTCCCTTAAAGTATCCTCATACTGAGAAAAGTTTCATAAGTTAAAATGATTGTTTTTCCATGTAGACCTGTAAATAGTTCAACTTTGATAAGTTCTTTATGATTTTTTTTCCTGTTTACCTTCTCATGCTTCTCTTGCTTCTTGTTTTTGAGTGTCAAATTTTCTATTCAGTTCTGGTTTTTTCCTCCAGAATGCTTGAAAGTCCTCCACCTCATTGAATGACCATATTTTCCCCTGAAACATTATACTCAGTTTTGCCGGATAGGTTACATACATTGCTTTTCTTTCCCTACAAATCCTTTCCCTTTAAGTTTTCTCCTCCTGGCTGCCAACATTTATCCAAAATTCAGTATTTGCTATATGTGCTTGGGGCTATGGCTTCCATTGTACTGATTAGTAACATAACTTTAAGATGAGCATTCTGAACACATAGAACCAACTTTCAGTTATCCATAAGCTTTTTTTTTGTTTGCTTGTAGAATAAACAGGCTGTTTGCTTTTCTCTTTTTAGTTGTTTCTCCTCTGTAGCATTTCATTGGCTCATTAACTCCATAGTTTTTGTTGTTTTCCTCTCAAAACACAGGTGACTGCTATTTGTGTCTCAAAACTCTCAGTTCCTAAGAGTGTCATTTAATAGATGTTTTGGGTAAAGGAAATTTTTAAAAGGGTACATATTTTTTGTTTTTGCAGGGGGTAAGGTAGGGCAATTGGGGTTAAGTGATTTGCCCAAGGTCACACAGCTAGTTTTCTGTTAAGTGTGTGAGGCTGTATTTAAACTCGGGTCCTCCTGATTCCAGGGCCAGTGCTCTATTCACTGCGCCTCCTAACTGCTCCAAAGGGTACATTTTAAGATGTATATATCAATGAAAGCTTGCATATGTTGATAATGACAATCAAGGTAAATACTTTACATCACTATCTTCAACTTTACCTATGCTTTTGCCTGAATACATCAGGATTCATTTTTGAGTGCCTACTAAAAAAATGCTATGGTATATTTTCGGAAGAAAGTGCATGTGTATTTCATTTTGGAGAAACAGGAGTTTTACCAGTTCTTCCTGATTTGATCCCCAAGAATATATTTCACTTCTTGCTGGAGGAAGCATATTGTTAAGGTGTAGAAGATGGGTCTAAAAGCATATAGCACAGGCTGTGTCCAGCTTTTGTATTTTGGACATAAGAATGGTTTACTTCTATTCTTAAGATTCAATATGAGTAATAATGAAAAATTTTTGAGATTTTTGCCAGGGAGTTAATATTTGATATAATCTGTCACTAATAGCATTTATGGCACTTGGTTTTTTGCCACCTTGGAGAGAAATTGGATGAAGGTACCCCTGAAAGTTGTTGATGTTATGTGTACCATGATAATTGTTAAATTTGATAGAAAAAGCCATGAAAGAGAATGTATTTTCCAATTCAGCATAAAATTCAAGTAGCAAGACTTAAAACGAAAGGTAATCAATTTTTTGTTTTGTTGAATATTATAAAAATAATGAATTGTTGGTTTAAGTGACTTTGAAGTTTTTTGATTTTGATGATTGTGTGAACAAAAATAAAGCAAAGACTCCAACTAAAAGGAACCCTGAATTAATTTCTCTAATTCTAAATCAAGCACCAATACTTTTTAAAAAAAATTTTTGCAAACAAAAAAATCCAATCACTGTGCAGTTATATGAATCTTACTGTGATATATGCTAGAAATATTTTTATCCTGTGAATTCTATTCCTACTGTTTTTCCCATTTGTTCGTAACTGTTGCACATCTAGCCCAGGTTTTCTCAATTGATATCTGGGCTTTAAGCTCAATGGTTGATTACCTTAGGATTTTGTTAGCACTATTTTTGTTGTTCAATCGTTTTTCAGTTGTGTCCAACTCTTTGTGACCCCATTTGGAGTTTTCATGGCAAAGATACTAAAGTGATTTGCCATTTCCTTCTCCATCTTATTTTACAGTTGAGGAAACTGAGGCTAATGTTGGAGGGCAGATTTGAACTCCAGCTGGGTGCTGACTCCAGGCCCTGTGCTCTATCCACTGCGCCACCTGGCTGCCTAGTAGCACTACTACAGCTTGTTTATTTTCATTTTTACCTATCTCTTACTCTCATCCTTCATGAAAATACTCAGATGTCTTATTATGTCTTGCCTGTGGCTCTTGAATATTGTCAACAGGGAAAGACTTTTAAGTGTGGCCAAGATGTAGACTATGTCTGTTGTTGTAACACTAACGAAGGCAGCACATCTGACAACTGCTGCTGTGAATAATTTTAAGGGTCTAATCACAAGGTATAATAAGCACTTTATTTATTCAAAACTAAACCTTATTCAAGAAACCAAAGGATGACATTCATCACAACATAACAACTTATTACTAGGGTGGCCAGATAGCCTCAAACAAAACATATCATTTGGTATATAACATAACACTCAGTATATAACTTGGCACGCAGCATATATCATTGCATTCAATATATAACATAGCATAGCATATCCCCCACCTTGTATGTTCTTTAGGCTTATAGAATCAGGGGGTACTAGGCCAGGGTCTTCCCTAGTACTACATGTCAGCAGAAAACACAAACACCTTCCACCCCTAGGCCATAGTAGGTAACAATCCCCTCAATCAAAAGAAATGTCCAAGTAAAGTATTTTTGTGGGTGTGTCCTTTCCATGCTGCTGTTGCAGGCTCCCACCTGGCAACTCTCACTGCTCCTGCCTTGGTGCAAAGTTTTCATCTTGACTTGAGGCTGAGCCCGGTGGCTTCTCCTCTGTGGGCTGACTGCTTCTTGCTCCTGCCTGGATCCTGACACATGAAATCCCCTTACAAGGGGTTTAAGCTAAGCCTTCTTCTGGTGGTCAGGTCTCTGCCCTTCAGCTCAATTGACTTTCACAACCAGGAGATTCTTTCAGTGAGTGTGCTACTGCTGCTGCCGCTGCACCACTAACCTTCTCAACGCTTCACAGTCAGTGCTCATTTTCTTCTTCATTCTCCCTTCATGCTCATTCTTGTTGGGGGTGGGGAGGGGAGTGGGTGGATGCCCTTAACAAGGGCTACCTAGAGTCTTCTTCCAGGACATTGAGTTCTCAGGAGTGAGCCCTGAGGTGATATCAGTCTTCCAGTTTACACACATTCACACACACACACACACACACACACACACAGACACAGACACCGACACACACACACACACACAGAGTTTTTATCTGATGATTCAGCCCATGTATGTAGCCCACATGTGTTACCTGATTGGCTCAGCTGGCATACTAGTGCTAAAACTTTGGGCACCTGACAGGCTTAGTGCCCAAAGGAATGAAAGCTCTCAAGCCTCAGCACCTAATTGTGTTACAGCTATGGATTACCAGGATTCAAAGGAGACCAATCCTTCAGATGTTTACAATTTAGCCTGAGGCTAGGAAACTGAACTTCAAAAGAAAAACAACAAAAATCCCACCTTCTTTGCCCTTACAGTTGTCTAGTCCAGTCTTTTCTCAAGTCTTGTTTCTACCTTCACTTCTCCTTTAATTCTATTTCTTTCCATTCATATATTCACCACCCTGTGCAGGCCTTCATTACCTTGTATCTGGACTATCGTAACAGCCTTCTGATTGGTCTCATTGCCTCTCCAATCAATCTTCTACTTAGTTGTCAAAGTATCTTTCCTGAGGTGCAGGTCTGACCATATTGTCCATTTTCACTAAGGGGAGGGTCTGATCATGTCACCCCCATGCTCAATACTGTACTGACTCTATATTACTTCCAGGATCAAATATAAAATCTTCTGATTGATCTGTAAAATCCTTCTCAATCTGGCCCCTTTCTATATTTCTAGTCTTACATTTTACTCCTTTTATATACTCTATGATCCAACTGTCCTGACTTCTTGTTCCTCATATACAACAATCCACTTCCTGACTCCATGTCTTTTCACTGATTGTGCCCCTCGCCCCCCACCCCCATGCCTGGACTGCTTTGCCTCCTCATTTCCATTGCTGAATTCCCTGACCTATTTCAGACTTGGCTAAAATCACACCTTTTCAAAAAACTGGTTCTATTTCTCCTGTCCTCCCAACTACTAGTGCCTTTCCTCTGAGGTTACCTTCCATTTACCCTGAATTTATCATGTATATAAATAGTTGTTGCAGGTTGTCTCCGCCATTAAAATGTGCATCTCCTTGATGGTAGGGACTAGGTTTTTGCCTTTCTTTGTATCCCTACTGCTGAGCACAGCGCCTGGCTTATAGTAAATGCATAATGAAAATTGCTTGTTGGCTCACTGAAAACTGGCTTAGTGAAGTCTGGAGAGCACCACCAGTAGCTCGTCTTCGGACTGATTAATTTTTTTGGCAACAAGAATCCTTAAGACCAATCATCTTTGAAGCTGAAGACAGGTTGTGATTTGACTTAGTGGAGATATTTTCATGGATGAAATTACAGTTCCTTTAAGTGAAATATTGAAGGAGCTGATGTCACATTTCTTTAAAAGTGCCTTTAAAGAGTACGACAATGTGGTATTGATCCATTTATGGAATTTCTTTAGCAATATACTGGGGAGCCTCTTAATACCAATTCATAATCATACATGCACAGGGTTCTGTAGCACTGTTGCATGTGGTCAAAACACTTTACTTACAAGAAAGCTGTGAAATATGTTGTACATCAACATTTAATGCTGAGAAGACCAGGTCTATGAGGGTTAAAGTGATTTGTCCAGGGTCACAGAAATATCAGTGCATAAAGTATGGAATTTGAACCTTGATATCTTGATTATTTTCCTGCACTTGATTCAATGTATTGTGCATTTTTTGTTTCCTTTGCTGTTCTTATCCAGCTTATTAGACTCAGATGGTTTGCTTCTTTTGGTACACCTGGGCCTCTCACTATACCTTTTGAGATTAATATTATTCTGCCAAATAGGAAAGGCATGATGAATACTCAGTGATTGTAATCCTGCTTTTATTATCCTAGTTCTATGGGATATGGAAAACCTACATGGTGTTTACAGAGCAATTACAGAAAAAAGTGACCAGGTAAAATGACAGACTTGGGAGGAAAGGCACTCTAGCAAGTGTGCTGAGGGAGAGGACCATAATTTTATTCTGTCATATCGATTATTTTGTAGTGCCTATAATCAACTATTCTTTATCTCCCTTAAGGACAAAATAAGACAGGTTGGAGTTCAACTTTTGGCATGAAAGATTTAGGTTAAAATGTTAAATGAAAGGGGCAACCCACCTTCCTTAAAGAGAGTGATAGATTTTTAAACCTTGTAACAGTGATATGAAGGGAGAATATATCTGTAGAAGCAATCAAACATAGGATTGATTTTCAGTTGTTCAGAGCAGGTTTGTAGTCTAAAGGGCATGATAACAGTAACTTGACATTTATATAGCACCTTAAAGTTTGCAGAATGTTTTACATACATGCCATTTGATCCTCAGAACAGTCTTGTAAGGTAGATACTATAGTATTGTTATCATCCCCATCTTATAGATGAGGAAACTGAGGCTCGGAGGAGTTAATTGACTTGTTCATACTTACACAGGTAGGAAGTGTTAGGAGTTGGATTCACTCACAGTTCTTCTTGACTCAGAGCCCAGCACTCTGTGTGCTGCTGCCTTTTAAGGGAAGGGAGTAGCCTTTCCAATGTTCTCATATAATTCTAGCCTTGGAATTGTGGGAGTGCTAATATCTACAAAGGACCAGCCAGTTGCAAATAACCTGTGTGAACTGTGATTCTTTGAAAGTTTTTTAATTGATACAGTTTCTTTCTCCAGTTGTACATTCCACCCTGACATACCAAAAATTTCTCCTGGCATCTTGGACATTTTGTGTTAATGTGAGCAGCATGGGTTGGACACAGATAAAGGAAAATTATTTATAAGACATTTGGCATTTTGGGTCATAGTGGCCCTTTAGAATTAATTTTTACATTCTAATGGATTCCAAGAATGTCTAATAATCCACTAGAGGATTCTTATCAAAGGAAGAGGGAGTAAATGACATCTGATCAACTAAATGACTCTTCTGGTGAGTGCCTGCTGTCTGGTGTTTAAATTATCTAATTGTGTAGTTAGTGATAATTGTTCAATGATGTCCTTCCTAACCTCGACCAACGTGAAAATTTGAAGTCAAAAATCCTCAAGTTTTAGTTGTCCAAAACTTTCATTGTGAGAAATAGACCTGAAAATTTAAAAGTGATGTTTTTTTCTGCCTAGTAGAACAGCTTGGTTGGATCTCTCTTCTCTACTAAAATTTATTCTAAAATTAAAAGAGAAATCTTACTAGCATTGATGTTAGATAAGGCCTCATCCATGATGTAGAAAGTATACAGGCGTTATCAAATAGTCTAGTGAAAAAGCTAACATAGAGATTGACAGTAGCTAACCTATCTTATCTTTGTTTAGAAAATATTTACTGAAATAGAAAAGGTCTTTGTTTTGTCTTTAATACCACTTTTAGAAGAAAGTTTTTGGTAGGAGTTGCTCCAAATGATTATTATTAATCGTCTTAGGTGTCACCTCAGAGTTTAAAATTTTTGGTACTTTACATAGTTTATCTAATTTGAGCCTCAAAACAGTCATGTGATATAGGTACTATAGGTGTTGTTGTTATCTCCACTTTACAAATGGCAAATATCTGAAACTTAGAGAGGTTATATGATTGATTGTGGATACATCGCTGTTACCTGGTAGCAGCAGGATTTGAAAATTTCCTGACTCCGGTCCAGAATTCTACCTGCTAATTAAAGTGATTGTTTCTGGTTTTTGTATTTAATTTTTAATAAGCAATTATATTAAAAATGTGTTAGATTTAGTTAATGTTTAGCAACTTTGTACTTGAGAGACTTAGTATAAATGTTAACATAGTAGTTTCCTCTCAAAGTCTTACTGGAAAATGAACAAACGTAAGTAATTTTATATAAGAACAACTTTACATTGTGCCGTACTAGTTTGTGTCCATCACTGAAAGCCAAATTGTTTACATCTATAAATGATGTTGGCAAAAGTTGTGTCATAAATCCCTAGAAATATAATAGCCTAAAAGTTTGAGAACCATGACTATTTTACACTTATAGCAAGGAACATTACATGGTTTAGTTAGGATAGTTATAGTTCATGGTGAGATATTTGCCTTGGTTTATTATGCACAGATTAGTAAGAAGTTTTTTGCTTCGTAATAGGAGAGTGGCAGATTGTTATCCTCTTGTCTTTGCTATCTCATTATTTATGACTTGCTTTTCAGATAGTGACTGACATGGTGTTTTTCTGTTTTAAAACACCTTATATACATGAGTTCATCTGATTCACTCAGTAACCCTGTGAGATAAGTACTTCAGATATTTTCTCCACTTAGATGAAAAAACAGCCATGGAGAGGTTAAATAATTTACTGGTGATCAGGTAGCTCGTAAGTGAAAGGTAAGCTTTGGATTTGTCTTTAAAGGCTAAATTCTCAAGTTCATTGCTCTTATTTCTAAACTATTCCTCCTGACAAGGAATCTCACTTTCTAAAACTTTATCCTCTGAAAAATTGAATGAATTCTGTTAATTTTCACTAAGGCTTGTATTTTTATCCTTAGATAATCATGGGGAGTGGTTATATCATGAAGAAACTCCCACACTAAAGAAATTCTCTGTTTCTTTTGTTTAGTTATGATCAGATATTTACTTATTTTATAGCATTTCCATTGAGGTGTACATCACTCATGAAGGTGTGCCATATGCTATTAGCAAATCAAAAGTTTAGGCCTGCTTAACTGATTATTTTAATTTTAGATTATTTATTGACGTCTTTTTTTGCGCAGGTACTTAGGCTCAAAACTTGGAATTTTCTTTGATTTCTTTTCTCTTATTAAGTTCAGTTACTAGATCCTATTGCTTTTTTCCTTTAGAATATTTCCCCTATACTTGTTTCCAATACTTATTGCTACCAGCGTACTGCGGTTTTTTTCTTATTAAAACAATGATAAGCTCAAACATTTCCATATGCAAAGAACAGAAACAGAAGGTTGTATGTGAAACCACCAATCTCTCCTATTTACAACTTGTATTTTTTTTAAATGCAATACATTCAGCACATTATTTCCAAAGCTGTTCTGCTCTCCCTGAATTTCTTTCTGTTCTGTTCATTTAAAAAAAAAACCCTATTTAATACTTTTTAAAATTTGGAGATGTCACTATCTCTATTCTCTTTCTTTTAAATCTCCCCAAATCAACACAAAACCCTTTCCTGGTAATAAGTAACCAACAAAAATAAATCTATACACTGACCATTTCTGAAAAGATGTGCCTCATACTGCCTCTTGAATCTAACACTTCTTGTTCAGAAGATGGGGAGTATATTTCATTGGTTCTCTGGAGTCATGCTTGGTCATTTCATTGATCAGAATTCTTAAGTCTTTCAAAGTTGTTTTTCTTTAGAAAGTTATTGTCATTGTATTAATTGACCTGCCTTCAGTCTGTATCAGTTCATGCAGATCTTCCCATTTTTCTCTGAATCCACACCTTTTGTCTTTTTTTATATGGCTTGATATTGTTCCCTTACAGTAATATGCCATTTTTTGTTTAGCTGGTCCCCATTTTAATCGGCAGCTCTTTGGTTTTCAATTTTTTGCTCCTCAAAAAGTACTGCCTATTTCAGTTTATCACTTTATCCCTCAGTTATTTCCATATCCTCTTATCTTATTACTTTATGTCCTCCTTCTGACCCATTCTGTATACATTGTTTAATATTCCTAAACACTTTTCATCCTGTCTGTCAGTCCTTGCTTTTGGAGGCTGGGATTTTTTTAAAATTTAAAATTTATTATTTATTTCCTTTTTACATTCTTTTCTTTTTAAATTTTGAGTTTTAAAATCTCTGACTTCCTCCTACCTCCCTACCCCCACTGAGAAGGCAAGCAATCTGATATCAATTATATTATGTGAAATTATACAAAACATTTTTCCTATTTCAAAAAAAACCCCAGAAAAATAAAGTGAGAAAAATTTTACTTCACTTTACACTCAGAGTTCATCACTTCTGTCTCTGAAGATGGATAGCATTTTTTCATCAGAAGTCTTTTGGAGTTTTCTTGGATCACTGTATTGTTCAGAGTAGCCAAATTTTTCACAGTTGCTCATCATTACCACATTGCTGTTACTGGACACAGTGATCTCCTGGTTTTCTCACTTGACTTTGCATTGCATCAGTTCATATAGTTTTTGCCATGTTTTTCTGAAACCACCTCATAATTTCTTATAGCAAAATAGTATTTCCATCATAATCAGCTTATTCAGCCATTTTCCTATTGATGAACAGCCTTTTAATTTCCAATTCTTTGCTACCACAAAAAGAGTTGCTTTAAATATTTTTGTGCATATAAGTCCTTTTCCTTTTCCTTTGATCTCTTTGGGGCTATAACCCTAGTAGTGGTATTGCTGGGTCAAAGGGTATGCACAGTTTGATAACTCTTTGGGTGTAGTTTCAAATTGTTATTCAGAATGGTTGGACCAGTTTACTACTCCACCAGTAGCTGATTAGTGTACCTATTTTCCCTTATCCCCTGCAGTATTTGTCATTCCTGATAGATGTGAGGTGGTACCTCAGAGTTGTTTTAATTTGCATTTCTCTTAATGAGTGGTTTAGAGCATTTCTTCATATGACCATAAATACTTTTGATTTCCTCTTTTGAAAACTGCCTACTTATATCCTTTGGTCATTTGTCAACTGGGGAAGGCTCTTATTTTTTATAAATTTGACTTAGTTCTGTAATCAATATATATTTAAAAATGAGGCCTTTGTCAGAGAAATTTGATGTAATTTTTTTGCTTTTGGGGGGGTCAAGGGACTTGCCCAAGGTCACATGGCTAGTAAGTGTTAAGTGTCTGAGGTCTGATTTGAATTCAGGTCCTCCTTGACTCCAGGGACAATGCTTTATTCACTGTGCCACCTAGCCACCCAAAAGTTTTTGATATTACTCTGTTGTTTATGATACCTTTTGGCAAAATTTAGGTACCTTGATTATCTGTTTAATTAGGTCTCTTTGCTTTGTCTGAGATCATGGTTGCTAAACTGATGCAGGGATGTTTGTATTGTTGTCCTGCTATCCTTAGAACAATGCAATTTATGTAGGAGATGTTTAATACATGTTTGTTGAATAGAATTACTGAAAAAAGTTGTAATGTCTCTCCTCTGCCAAATAAAGTCCGTAGACCTTAATTCAGTATTCATGGTTTTCCATAATTTGCTCCCAGCCAGCTTTTCTAGTCTTATCTTTTAGTTCTCTCTACTTTCTTGACTTTGTTCTGTTTTTCTCTGGGACATGCCCTGTGCTTTCCCAGCTGGTGCCTTTGCTTGCATTGTTTCTTCTACCTAAAGTTATCTTCTTTGCTCTGCTTATGGATCTATTTTTCTTGGCTTTTTCCAACACTAAAGCCTTTCTATTTTGCTCTAGACTCTAATGAGTTATCTTTTCTCTAAATTCCTACATCAATATTGTCTATATTTTTGTGCAATATTTTATGTGAGATAAGATTATGAAATAGTGATTCCAGGAGCCAGTTTCTTCTTATAGTCATCTTATTAAATGTTTTTATTATTGTTTAGTATTTTTTTTAACATATACATATTTTACCTGCCTAAATAGATTGTTAGCCTCTATTGGGTAGGGACTTTTTTTTATGGCCCACAGTGGTACATACATATTGGGTGCTTAATACTTATTTTTGATTGAATATTTATGTTGATATATGTTTTGTATAAAGATATATTCCTACTTTGGGGTGAAATATTTGAGGTCTGTGTTGCAGAATATGCAAAATATGATTGATATCCATGAATGATTATTTCCAAAAATGCAATTTTGACATAATTTCAAATCATTGAACAGAACAATAGTTTCAGTGGTAGTTCCACAAAACACATATTGGTGGTCTTTTCCAAGGGTTTTCTGTGATCCCCTGTGAGTTTTGTAAACCATTGCTACTGATGAAAAAATCTCGGTCAAATTATTTCCTGCAGATGTATTTCCTTCTCTCTGGTATGTGATTCCAGTTCTGTAGTGGTTCTGGATTCTGCTTTACTTCAGTTATACTCTGCAAGGAAGATGAAGAAATTCTGGGTTAGATCCATTTCTGTGGGACCACAGATCCATCAAAATATTGAATAATAATAACACATTTATATTTACATAATGTCTAAAGGGTGACAGAGTATTTTCTCAGTTCTGTGGGGTAAGATAGGTAGTGAAATGTTATTATTCCCATTTTACAACGAAGAAGCTGAGGGGTTGTGACTTTCCCAGTGTGGCTTAGGTGGGAATGGAACCCAGGCCTCACTGAGTTAATCTGGCAATTTCTCTCCACCTGCTAATAAACTCTCCAAACCACCTTGTTTTCATTTTGTTTATACTCTTGTGTCCAGTTAGAATGTAAGTTTTTTACGATCAGGGACTGCTTGACTTTTATACTTTTTTCAGTGCTTAGCACACAGTGCCGGCACATGGCAAATGCTTAATACATTAAAAAAAAATTATTGATGACTCATGCTGTCCATCTTTTTAGAAACTTGTCCTCAAGAAGTTTATATCTTACTAAATCCTGAAACCTAGATGGAATTGGTCTTTGGTTCACCTTAGAGCAGAAGCAAACTTCTAGACTGATTTTGTAGAATGACCATTATATAAAAATGCCTCCAAGCTTGAAGTGAACTGAGACTACATCATAGTCTCTAATATATTTCTGTACTGGATCACACAGATCTGGTAAAGTACTAAATCACTGTAAGAACTAACTGACTCCTAGAAATTGGTACTATCTTCCAGGGCATTCTTACTTTGCCATTTACTTTGTGGTAAGGATTAAAATGGTAAATCTTTACCCACTTTGTCACTGACTGGAGAGTAGTTTTATACTTAATACATTATATATTTGATCTCCACAAAACCAAGGAATGGGTGGGGATGCCTGCTTATGTTGAATCTGAATCCTTCTTTGGACATTACTTCAAGATTTCTATGGCCATTAACTTTCTTTACCTTCAAAGTGTATTTTATTTTGCGTTGCATAATTCACATGTTTATACTTAAATATCATTATTAACATTACTTAGAAATCAGTGGATTATAGACCTGAAAAAGAATCTTAGGCATTATCTGGTGCAGTCTCACATTTTACAGCCAAAGAATCTGAGGCCTGGAGAGGCTGAGCTGCTCGAAGTCATATCGTTCATTAGTGGCAGTGTCCAGAATCTAGGCCTCCTAACTCTGTCAAGTGTTCTTTCTATTATGCTATTCTACTTGGTATGTTGTACTTTGTAATTGGTATACATATATACATGTTTTTTTTTTCTGTATTTTTAGGATTCCCCTTTTACAAATGCAGGAATGGGTTCCAATTTAAACCTTTTGGGTGAGATAGAATGTGATGCCAGCATTATGGATGGAAAGTCCTTAAATTTTGGAGCGGTTGGAGCATTGAGTGGTATGTTAATGCTAGTGCAAAAATAATTCTTTTATCTTATGATGGGAATACTTAATTCCTAATTAAATTCTATAACTTAGTACTTAATTCTTGAAAAACTTAAATGAAAAAAAAAGAATAATCCAGTTTCCTAAAGATATAGTTCATTCTTTCCTCAATTATTGAAATATTTCTAAAAATAGTTTTTTCTTTATTATATTTGTAGCATAAAATATTAAGTATAAAATTTCACATGAAAATAGTCAAGCAATTTATGACTTAATTCTTGTCATAATGCATCTTACAAAATTCCAGATTAGGTGTTAACAAATATTAAAATAAATATTATGGAGACTTGGATATGGACTATAATAATATAAGTATGTAAGTATTTTTCATTAGGGTGGCTTGTTGAGAAATATTTTGGGATTTAACTGAATATCTGACTTTTAGATTATAAAGTTAAAGGGTTTATTTTGATTTTTAAATATGCTTGAAATGGTGTTCCTTTGCATTAATATTTTCTGGTTCCATTTAATACCTCCCTCATATTAACCTGCCATCCTACTATTATTTTCCCCTTAGATTATTGATTATATATTTTTGCAGTTCTCTACCTTTTTGTCCTCTAGGAACACTTTGAGAAGATTCCATTTTGGCGAGCACTGTTGCATGTGATTTGAAAAAAATATTTGGAAAGGACTTATCATTTTCACTGCTATTTTGTGGTTATGATCTTTAACATCTTGTGGTGGAACGTTTGTACTAAATTGTATTTCTATGTAGACCTGTTTTCACCTGTAGTATAAACTTGATGTCATCAGTAGTCATGTGCAACTTCTAAGTAGATTTATCATAAGAAATTCTACTTATATGCTTGGAAATTTTTTGTTTTTTGTTGTGAGGGGGAAATTGCCAAACATCAAATTCTTTTTATTTGATTCTATCCTGGAATCATTTGATAGTGGAATCAAAGTTCTCTGACTTTTTAGTTTTATTTTTTTCTCCTTGGCTAACTTGAATAGTGGGAGATAAAACCAAGAAAAAAATAGATAAAAGAATTTCCGTACCATTTGTAGTGTTTTAAATTCAACATTTTTCTCAACAGCAAATACAAAAATTTACTATTGTGCCTATTCTTTTTTGACTGTTCTTTCAAAATAGTAGGTGCTCAATGCTTGTTTATTTGAATTTTATTAAATCTTGGATATTATTATCGTGATAGTAAATTTTTTAATAAGAAGAAAAGCTTTTTTTTAAGGTTTCTAAAACTGTTCCACCAAATACCACAGAATTTGATTAGAAACCTTTAAACAACTTTTCCATCTCCATTTTCTGCTGATTTTCTTTTCAGGAATCAAGAATCCAGTTTCAGTTGCAAATAGATTGTTGTGTGAAGGGCAGAAAGGAAAACTCTCTGCTGGCAGAATTCCTCCCTGGTAATTGCTTTGTTCTGCTTGACTTTCCTGTAGCCTTTGGTCTTTAATGCATGCAATATTTGAAGGTTATTCTTATCCAGTGAAGGCTGATGCTATTCGTTTACAAATCAGCAGTAGCGTGCCTGTGAGAGGAAGACCCACTTTGTTCTCTGATCTCGGAACATCTTGTGTACTTGATATAGCTCTGGACAGAATTGAATATTGTGGAATGAAGACAGAATTGAGATCAGTGTTAATTTTTGTCCTTGTGCTTATTTACATAGATGTTTTTGCCATTACCAGGTTCTCATTTTTGATGTTTTGATTTTCAAATTAAAAAGTTTCTGAAGTTTGACCCACAATTTAAAGTACTTTTTTGAATTTGGAAAAGGTTTTACTGAATTCTAACAATAAAAGTTGCTGCTCCTTGATTTTTTTTTTTCATGTTACATTGTACCATTTGGAGAGTAACTGGACTTCCTTTTTAGTGCCTTAAGTTTTGGCAGCAACATGCAGAATCACTTTCTCCTTCTCTGCTTTAGGGACAAGTTCTTGAAGTTACAAAAAGTTAAAGTTTATTGAATTTTGGACAATCTCAGTAAAATATTTTACCCAAATACACATTGGACATTTATTTTTAAATACCTTATACTAATGGACAGCATAAAATTAGAGATAACGATATATTTTTATTCTATTCTTTTCTGAAAATCAAGAGTAAAACAAAAATATATGTGATTTATTAAAATTAGACTTGACGAATATTCATTAGGATGATTTGAATATCTGGTCCAAGTAATGTTTTAACTTTTCTGTTTCAGTGTTACCATATCTTTCTTTTTTTACATTTAATTTTCTTACAATTTTCTTATAAAGTGAATTCAGCTAAACAAAATTTATTATGTTAGATCCATACTAAATAGGTTTCTTCAGGTCAGCGGCAAGTGCAAATAGATTGCTGTTGTACTTACTTTCATTTCATTGAGTATGTTTTAAGATGGCTATTTTTCCCCATTCATTTCTTTGCTGTTGTCAACAGAGTGCTTTTAATATTGACTAGTCACGTACCTATTTAGTTTTAAGGTAGAAAGGGAAAAGTTGCACTTTTTTTTAAATGAAAAAAATTTTCACTTTCATATGGTAGGGCAAAGATGCAGGAGGTTTAAAAATTAAAAGATCTGGCTATATTTAATGAGTATTAGACATTCATATTTCACTTTTTTGGACCTTAGCTGTTTCAGGAATCTTAGCCATCTGGAATTGCCAAAAACCAGGCAATGAGCTGCTAATAAAATAGTTATCATAAAAACTTTATGTACTTTACTCAGAGAGATCTCCTCAGGATATCATTCACAGTCTACTTATTTTACTATTTAGTATATTTTTGGCATTTAAATTAAATTGAATATTCTGTATTTTAATTTTTAAAACTGAATTTCATATACAGCATTAACAATTTGGTTATACAGTTTCTAAGCACATAGCATATAAGAAACATTATACAAATTATTTGCAACAAGTTTTTTAAGAAGAAAAAATAACATTTACATAATATTTCATGTAGTTTAAAAAGGCTCACAAATATCATTTGGTTGTCATAACTTTTGAGGTGGATAGTTTAAATATTTTAATGAGACTTAGAGAAGTTAATTGAGCTGCTAAAGGTCACAGTTTTGGTTAGTGAGAAAACAGACCTGAGCTTATGTCTCTTAATTTCTCTTCCCAGTGTTCTTTCCTTTTCACCTCTCTGAGGCTTTTATAGACAACAGTAAGATGTGACATATGCTAGCAAGTGGTTGAGCAGTGACAGGAAACTGTTATAAGCCATTATAAATTTTTAAAATTCCCTCTCTTATACCTGTCATTTAAAGCCCTTTGCTACCAGATTCCAATATACTTTTGCTGCCTAAGCAAATTTATGCACTTTGCAGTTCATTCAAACTGGTCTTTTTACTATTCCTTACACATTACACTCCATGTCCTATTTCCATACCTATCTGCCGTAGGCTAACCTACATTCCTGAAGTACACCGAGTAGTCAGGGCATAACACAGTAATTGGATCTAATAGGTGCTTAGTAATGCTTGTAAATTGATTGCTTTTTTGTTGTTTGTTGCAGTCTGCTCACACTTGCCATGCTCCCCTCTCGTTCCCTTCTCAATGATAATCATTTTTTTTAACTTTTTGGAAACTTTAATATTCTATGACTTAACCATATCAGTAGAGTAGTAGTGTTTAAAAAGGACCTTTTGTTTCTAGGAAAAGTCATTAATTAAGGTAGCTTTACAATTTTCAGGAGGTAGTCCAGGCCACTTTCCTCCTCTAATTTAATTCTGTGCCCAATCCATTGTCCATTAGTATTATCTATCCAAGATACACACACACACACACACACACACACACACACACACACACACACACACACACACGCGCACGCGCGCGTCTGTCTACATGCACATATTGATGGACAAGCTTTATAGAATATCCATCTAACTGCATATCTCAAATTGGACAGGAGACATTCTTCATCCATTTGTTTTTTCAGAGGTAAGGAGGGAAGGAAAGAGATAGAGAGGGAAGAAGGGAAGAAAGGAAATGAGGGAAGGAAGGAGGGAAAGTAGGACTATAAGAAGGGAGAAAAGGAAGGAAGGAACTAAGAAATTTCTAAGTACTATTTTGTCAGGCACTGTACTAAGTACTTTACAGATATTTGATATCTGTGAGGTATGTATTGTTATTATCCCTGTTTTATAGTTAAGGAAACTGAAACATAAAACAATTAATTGACTTGCTCAGCTAGTAAGTGTTTGAATTGAATGTAAGTCTTCCTCATTCCAGGCTCAACACACCATTGCACCACCAAGCTGACTCTGGGTAGCTGATGGTCTTTTGAGTGCCAGTGGATTTCCTCCAAAAGACATTTCAATCAGGATTTGTTGTTGCTGTTGTTGTTGGTCAGTCATTCAGTCATGACTGACTCTTCATGACCTCATGGACCGTACTGTCCATGGGATTTTCTTGTAAAGGATACTGGAGTGATTTGCCATTTCATTCTCCAGTAGATTAAACCAAACAGTGACTTGCCCAGGGTTGCAGTTAGTAAGTGTCTGAAGGCAGATTTGGACTCAGTTTTTCCTGACTCTAGGCCCAATACTCTATCCACTGAGCTACCCAGCTGCCTCCTCAATCAGTATATATCATCCACAAACCGAAGTATATAGAAGACTTTACCATTGATAGGGAATCACTGTTCAACTTGGACACTATATTTGATTTCCTTTAAAATAGTGGTAGAAACCCAGGAATGACCAATAAGAACATCTCTGTTTTTTTCAGGGAATCTTGAAAAAATTTGGTGATGAGTGGGAGATAACTTTGTATGAAGAAAGCCTTACAGAAAGTGCTTTGTTCTACCAAATTAAAAAAAATTATTAGCAGCAAATAATAAACACAAATGGGATCTTACATTCTCTACATCTTTGAATCAGTTGAGTGATGTTAAAGGTATGGTCTCCATTCCCTATGAATGACCTTATCAAGGATGCATATGTTGTTTACGTCAATGATTCTTTAAAAATTATATAGACATAAAATAGTAGGTATACAAGTCAGCACTTAGTAATACTTTTTTGTTATTAATAAGTTCTGGGTTTTTCTCCCCATGTCTTTGTTATCCTGTTCACCTTTGAAAACCTTGTGAATCAATCCTTCAACACTGTCACATTTATGTTTCCTCCACCATGGATCTCTTCTGTGTTTACTTGGTCTAATTCAGCTGTTCTACTTCTCTTTCTTCTCTTTGGTGCCATCTCTACTTCTTCTGCTGTCTTTGATTATAAAAAGTTTGTTATAAAAATCTTTGTTAGTTTTTCCCATTTTTATTCTGTTTGTCTTCTTCCAATTTTTATCCCTAATGTACATGGGAGAACTTTACTCTTAGTTTGGATTCTTACCATGATTTCTTTGAACTGAGAAGATAGTGGTTTTAATCTTCCATTATTCTTCTCTTTAAGATTTTACAAATGAGTTTATATTCTAAATGGATTTGCTCTTTGTTATATTTATTTGTTTGGCGTGTACTTCAAGTCTTTGCTGACTTTCAGTCTTTTAGTCTCCTTTTGGTAATTGATTGACATCATTTAAACTTCCACATGAACTTATTGTAACGTCCTGTGTCCTTCCAACCATATCTATTTAAGGATCATGGATAACTTGTTTAAATAGGTCAGGATGACATTGTGTTCATTGTATACCATATTTTTTTCTTATTATTTTCTTAAATGTTTTTTACTGAAATTTTTGATCTTTGCTCCAATAAATTGGTGGTCTGACTTTACATAGCTAGCTCGGAAATAACTCCCACACCAGTAATGAGTAATTTTTCATTAGTTAAAATATCATCGATTTCATATTGTGTCAGTGTGTGTGAGTGAGTGAGTGTGTGTGTGTGTGTGTGTGTGATATTACTTTTTGATCACTATGTCTAGCACCTACTGGTTCTTTTTTTGAAGAAAGTACTTATTACATGTAGGATTGAGGTTTCTATAATGGCTTATAAGTCTTTGACCCCTTATTACTTATTCCTACCCATGCTTTTCCATCATATTTCTCCACATTCTTAATTATTCTCACCTTTGCAATGAAGTTACCAATTATCAGAGTGTATGCTGATCTAATTTTTCTACCTCTTCATCCTCGACAGATGTTGGTTTATAAGCTGCAGTTATTTTCATGGTACTCATTTTACAAACATTTATGAGCCCTGTGGTAAGAGGTGACTAAACATCTCATGCAATGAAGTTTCTTTTTGTCTTTGGATTCATGATAAAACCAACTGCAACAACTCCCTAATATTCTTTCTGAGAGGGGATTTGTGAGCCATTCCATTTAGCTGTAACTTCCTTCTCTCTTCTGACTTCCTTTACAGTGAGATGTTAAAAACCGATTATTTTTTTCCCTTGTTGGTCACTGGACAAAGATCTCACTCTTAGACTATTAATAGTTGTTAATGTTTGTGGATGAACAAAAACTCATGTGACTCTTAGCACCGTTTGCCCTGCTCCCCTGCAACAACAGAATAGAGATCATATCATCCTGTATTTTTCTTTCTTCTTTTTTTAATTGATCATCACAAAGGAATTTATGACTAAGAGATCATTTATTGGAGTTGCATCTCTCTGTACTTAGGGAGGCTAGTTAGTATTTTCCTGGGACTATACTTAAAGTTTTTCTACTATGGTAGAAACTGCAGGAGCTACAATTATCATGGCACCCTTCAGAGGCACAAGAGTAGGACTTTGTGGAGTGGGGTGTTAGGTGTTACTTAAGAGACCCTTATTTTGTGTAGAGCCTTGAATGTTTTGGTGAGTTCTGTTCAGATGTTTCATGAGAAAATGTAGTAAAAAATATAAAACATTTGAAAACTGGGGTGTAGTAACTATAGTGTCATTTTTACATATTAAAATGGACTGTTAATAATAAAGCTGCATTCCATGGCATCTGCAGCATACTTTAAAATTGTTGTCATTCATTGTTTAGTAAAAAATGTCTAGTGTATAGTTCAACGTAATGCAAAGCCAATAAAACAAAAATAATTCTTTTTTTAAAAGAATTCTTAATTAACTTGTTAGTTTTTAGCAAAAATCAAACTAAGAAAAACTTAGAAAAAAGGCTTCCATACCAAAAAGACTCTTTAAGATCTTAGAATATGATCTAAAGATGATAAATGGAATATTATGTCTCAGTCTTTTGGTCTTGTTATTCTTCATTGTCCTCTGGCCATGCAATTTACACTCTTGTATTAGGAAGTTATTTCCCATCCTACAATTAAATTTCTATGAGAAATATGTGTTGAAAGTGACAGCAGTACAGTCTGATGCAATGGCTTAAGTTTTATTTCAATTGCTGCTCCATTTTGGCTTTCTATGACAGCCTATCCATCTATCTGCCTAGCATCAGTGTAATAGATTACAGTGGCCTTTGATTAAAGAGCAGGAAAAAACACTTCCTATTCTAGGAACAGTCATAGACTTCAAAATAACATGGAACCAAGTATTTTATTATCTATTCATCCCTTTTGAAAGCTGAGGCTTTGGACTTCCAGTAATAAAGGTTGTATAGGAAGTCCCAGAGAAACCTAGCTAATATACTCTAGCAAAAGTTCTGAAAAGAGCTCAGACTGAATAATGATCAAGAAATCCCAAGAGAAAGGACAGTAAGTGCCTTGATCTACTGCTAGACTGCCTGAAAGCACATCCAGAAGTTTATTGACCCAGGAAAAGAGGATTATGTCAGAGAAGGCTGTACTAGAATAGGTAAACATGCCCGATAGTATAGACCAGAGAAGAATCAGGAATACCCAAGGCATACAGTACTCAGTAATGAGGGACGGGAAGTCTTCTGAAGGTGTTCTGTCAAGCTACAGAGAAGGCTGAAAGTTTTGCTCTAACTATTCTAACCCTGAACAATGGGTCGGGAGCTAGAAACTCTTAGATCAGGGTTACCCAGAGGCCAGAAATCTGTAGCATTGTGAGGTGAGATGCTACAGCAGACCATGTAGAACATAGTACTATGAACCTATATGATGTAGGCAGGTCTGAAGTTTACCAACACTATACTGAGGCATACTAGAGGAAGTGAAGTCTAGATAATCAAGGAAGAGAACAAACAGGACAAACTAATCCGTAACAGAATATAGGAGGTGGAATATCTTTGCCACTAAATTCCTGTAGACTATAGGACTAGAACAATAATTAGACAAAAATACCTTATAGCTGTAATATTAGAATTTAAGAAAAGTTTTAAAATAATTATGAATATTTATTATTTATGAGATATTTTCTCTGAGACACCATGATGAGGTAGCCAAGTACCTCGTAATGTTTAAATAATTGGATCATTAATTGAAATGATTTAGTAAGAAAATCGACCCAATTTTGTGAAAAGTATGAATTGTAAAGTATTTTCAAAGAAAAGCAAATTTATCAACATATGCAGTAACAAGAACTTAAAAAAATATTGCCACCTAAATTTCCTTTAGTACTGTTTCAATCAGTCAAGCTTTTGTTAAGTACCTATTATGTGCCAGGCACTATGCTAAGCTCTTAGTTAAAAAGAAAGACAAAAAACAATCCCTGCCCTTGAGGAACTCAGAATTTTTTTTTTTTACCTAGTAGGGTGTTTATTTGACAATAGTTTATGGGCAGTTAATTTGTGTCTGGAATTTTCTTTTTTGAAAAATAAATTCAGTATTTTTTTTTGACATTCTTTGTAAATTTTGCGTTCCAAATTCTCTCCCTCCCTCCTACCTACTGAATAAAAAAGCAAAGTGATATCATGCAAAACATATTTCCAAATTAGACATATCACAAGAAAGCAAACAAAAAAATAGTGAGAAAATTATACTTCAGTTTGCCCTCAGAGTTCATTAATTGTCTGACTAGATAGTGTTTTTCCTCATGAGTGAGAGAAGTGAAAACTTGTCAGACTATACTCTAAAATCTTGTAAGGCTTTTCATGGGAAACAGGCTCAAGTTCCCCTTCTCTGGAAATCACATGATTTCCAAGGACTCAAAACTCAGAGCGGTAGGGAGTCACCCCTGTCCTCAGGGACACCTCAGCATAAGATATGCCAAATAAGGACAGAAGTGCTTTCTCAAATGTACATTGGGTGGTACATGTTCAGGTACTTGAAGTAGATTGCCACACTTAGATTGTACACTTAACTTCCAGCCAATGGAAGAACAGGGTCAGGAGGGAGTAGGGGAGAATTCCTCACTAGGGCTTTATAACTTCACCATTTCCTTTTATAAATTGCTTCCCCTACATGACCTTTTGTCAGGAGGGTGGCCCTTTCTCGAGATCGTAATAAACCATTCTTTTCTGCTCCCTACCTTGAGAAGTCTCTGTGTATTCTTTGGGTAGGAATTTCTGTTGCACACAGCTTTTGGGGTGCACACACTCATGAGTCTTTTGGAATTGTCTTGAATTATTGTATTGATCAGAGTGGCCAAGTCTTTCACAGTTGATCATCATTACAACATTGCTGTGCATTGTTACCATATGATACATTGTCCTTCTGCACAATAATCTTTCATTTCTTCTCACTTTACTTTGTTTCAGTTCATATAGGTCTTGTGATGTTTTACTGAAACTGTTCCCCTTGTCATTTCTTATACTACAATAGTACTCCATCACAAATTATATGCCACATTCTATTCAACCAGCCATTCCCCAATATATTAGCATTCCCTTGATTTCTAATTCTTTGCCACTACAAAAAGAGCTGCTATAAATATTTTTGTACATCTAGGTACTTTTCCTTTTTCTTTGTTCTCTTTGGAGGTACAGACCTAGTAGTGGTATTGCTGGGTCAAAGATTTAGGCAAATAGTTCTCCAGAAGGTTGGATCAGTTCACTACTCCACCAATAGTTTATTAGTGTATCCGTTTTCTTTCATCCTCTCCAGAATCTGTTATTTTTAAAGGGCATGAGGTGTTTTAATTTGCATTCCTCTAATTAATAGCGATTTAGAACATTTTTTGTATCTCTGGAGATAGCTTAGATTTTTTTTTTCTGAAAACTGACTGTTCATATCCTTTGATATGAGGAATGGCTCTTATTTTTATAAATTTGTCTCAGTTCCTTATATATTTGAGAAAGGAGGCTTTTATCAGAGAAACATGCTGTGAAATTTTTTGATGTGACTCCTTTGTCATTGTCTCTGGTACCTTTTAGCAAAATGTGGTTTCCCTGATTAATCTCTTTCAGTTAGGTTGGTTTTTGCTTTGTCTGAGATCGTGATTCCTACCCCTGCCTTTTTTTACTTCAGTTGCAGCATAATAGATTCTGCTCTAGCCATTTATTTTTAACTCTTTCTGTATCTTTCTGTTTTAAGTGTATCTCTTGTAAACAACATATTGTTGAATTCTGGTTTCTAATCCATTCTGCTATCCACTTCTGTTTGTGATGTATAAAAAATTTTGGGAGATATAGGTTCTGGGTAAGTAATCATTTTATTAATCATGCTAGCAGTAATTAATAAAGGGGCCAGTGGCCAAAGACCCCTCATGGAACCTACTCAGCCCTTGGAAGAAGAGATATTCTTGAGAGTGGCAATCAATTCTGATTGGTTAACAAGTAATGAGAGAATGAAGGTTATAATGAGAGGTGGGCTTTTTCTAAAAAGGGTCTGGGAGACAGGACTCTGATTATTCAGTCTTGGTCAGAGAGACTTATCCATACCCAGTATCACCCTGTCTAGAGTAAGCTAGACAAAAGAGAGAATCTACTTTTTCTCAGAACTAAGTAAAAAACAATGGACTAAAATCCCTCAGTTCACCCAAGGGTGGGGAACCTGCAGGCCACACTTGACCCTCTAGGTTCTCAAGTGCAACCCTTTGACTGAACCCAAACTTTACAGATCAAATTCCCTTAATAAAAGAATTTGTTCTTTAAAACTTGGACTCATTCAAAAGCCTGCACCCAAGAACCTAGAAGGCCGTATGTGACTTCAAGGCTGTATTCTTGACTACAACTAAAATTTCTTAACCTCTTGAACAGACGTGAGTTTTCCCTCTCAGTGTTAGCGCTGCCCTTCAGAGGTTGCCTGAATAATCTACAGGGGCTGATTTCTGAATGAGGAAGTAGAAAAACAGAAAAACCTTGGTCCTAAATCAATTTGTTATTAATATGAGAGAAATAGCCATTTCTCTCACGTTTTATGGGTAAACTCATCCCATTCAGTTCATAGTTATTACTGTGTTTTCTTCTATCCTATTTTCTTCTGTTTATCCTTCTTTCTTTTTTTATCCTGTCCATCCTCAAAAGTGTGTTTTGCTTCTGACCATTGACTCTCATAATCTACCCTGCCTTTTATTATGTCCTTCTCCTCTTTCTTTTTTCCCCTTCCTCTCCAATTTCTATAGCCAACTGAGTGTGTGTGTGTTCTTCCCTCTTTGAACAAGTTTTAAAGCATTGCCACCACCCGCACTCCCACCAATATCCTCTCCATTCTAAAAACTCTTCTTTGCACGCCTCTTTTATGTGAGAAAAATTTCCTCGTTCTACCTCTTCCTCCCCTTCTTTAAAAAAATTTTTTTTGGGAATTCATTTCAACATAATTGACTTACATTCATGCCCTCTGTTTGTGTAGACTCCTTCTAACTTCCCTAGTAATGGTAAAGTTCCTAGGAGTTACATGTATCATCTTCCCATATGGGAATGTAAACAGTTTAACTTTATTGAGTCCTATCATTTCTCTATCTTGTTTACCTTTTTTATTCTTCTCTTGATGCCGGGGGCCACTTAGTGCCTACACCAAGTGTGAGCAGAGATGTGATAAATAATGAACCATACCATGTGGGTAGTTCAGGATAGAACTCCATTTATTGATTCTTTTAACAAGGTTTTGATAGAGCAAAGTGACAAAAAAATGTAACTCTAGATCACTATATATTTAATAAGGATTTAACACCTTCTGGCTAAAATCCTGTAACAGGGCAGAGCCTTTGATCTCGGCACTTAGGTAAGTTCTTTTTTATGCAGCTGCATGACAAAGGAGAACCAGGAGCTAGCTTCTAAGGCCCAGTCACAGGGGACATCCTTGGAGCTGGCTATCAAGAATTACCTGAATCCTGGATCAGGCTTTTTGGCTCCCTGTGTTTTGAGTCTTATGTTTAAATGTCACATTTTCTAATTAGTGCTGGTCTTTTCATCAGGAATATTTGAAAGTCGTTTATTTCATAACATGTCCATTTTTTTTACTGAAGGATTACTTTCATTTTTGCTGTGTAGATTATTCTTATTTTTATTTCTAGCTCCTTTGCCTTTGGTAATATCATTCCAAGGCCTCTGATCCTTTAATGTGAAAGCTGCTAAATCTTGTGTCATCCTGAGCATGGCTTCATGATATTTGATTTGTTTCTTTCTGATTGCTTGTAATATTTTCTCCTTGACCTGAGAGCTGTGAAATTTGGCTATAATATTCCTGGGAATTTTCATTTGGGAGTTCTTTCAGGATATGATTATTGGATTCTTTCAGTTTCTATTTTACCCTCTGTATCTAATATATCAAGATGGTTTTCTGTGATACTTTCTTGAAATAAGATATCTAGGACATTTTTTTTCTCATGGCTTTTATTTAGTTTTAATTCTTTTTAAAATTTTATTTTTAATTTATGGAATTAAATAAGTATTTCCACAATATAGTACAATAAAAAGATGATTGCACATGAAACTGCAAATGTCCTGTGCACAATTTGCTATTTCTTTCAAATAAACAACAAAATTATCATGACTATTTTATTTGTACAAAGCCTTTTTAATGTAATAGAAATTATCCGTTTTATACCTAATTTAGCTTTCTATCTCTTGTTTATTCATAAATTATTCATCTGTCCATAAGTCTGATAAGTAATATATGTTCTAATTTTTTTGTAAAAATCTCCCTTTATATAAAGGTCATATGTCCATTTTGACCTTATCTTGGCAAGTAGTGTAAGGTATTGATCTATGACCAGTTTTTCCCATACTCCTTTACAGTTTTCCCAACATTTTTTTTTTACCAAATATTGAATTCTTATCCCAAAACCTTAAGTCTTTACACTTGTCAAATAGAAGATTATTATGTTTATTTGCTACTGTAAACTGTATATCTACCCTATTCCATTGATCTAATAATTCTTAAATTATCCCTCTACAATGTTTTCCAGGTCAGTTGTTTTTCTGATGAAATGTTTCACATTTTCTTCTATTTTTTCATTTGTTTGGCTTTGTTTTATTGTGTCTCTATGTCTCATGAACTCATTACCTTTCATTTGACCAATTCTAATTTTTAATGAATTATTTTCTTCAAGTGAGCTTTTGTACTTCATCTAATTTGGTGAATTTCACTTTTTAAGGAGTTCCTTCAGCAAATTTTTGTGCCTCCTTTTCCATTTGGCCTATCTGATTTTTAGGGAGTCCTTTTCTTCACTGAATTTTTGTGCCTTTTTTTGCTTTTAGACTAATTCTTTTTTTTTTCAAGGTGTTATATCCTTCACTAATTTTTTTGTGCTTCTTTTACCAAGCTGTTAATTTTCTTCTATCATTCTCATTTCTTTTCCCAATTTTTCTTCTACTACTCTTATTGCTTTACCTTCCAGGAATTCTTGTTGGGCTTGGGTTCAATTAGCATTTTTATTTGAAACTTTGCTTGTAAACTGTTTTCTTGTTATTGTCTTATTCTGAGTTTATGTTTCGGTCTGTGACCCAGAACTGCTTATGGGTACTAGAACTACAAATTCATGCCACTTGAGCTCAGTGCCAGCAAAAGGTCTCATGTAATCTCTTTCTGGTCAGTTATTTAACCCGCTTATCTTCTTTGGGCTGAGAGGTTTCAAACATGTTGCTGCTATTGGGGCTACTTCCAAGGCCCACCATTGGTGCTGTTGCTGCTCTCAGGGCCAGTCTCCACCATGGTGTCACAAACCTTTCCTAATGACCTCCTTAGGTGTCTTAGGCTGGAAAAAATGTCTTACTCTGATCTTTTGTTGACTCTGCCAGTCCAGAATTTGGTTTGAGGAGTTAGTTTAAAGTTGTTTGGAAGAGAATGTTGGGGAGTTCAGCTGCGTTGTTGCCTGTACTGTATTATCTTGGCTAAACTCCAGGAACTCACAGTCTAGTCGGGGATACAGTATTCAAACAAATATACACAAACAAGCCATAGATAGGACAAGTAGAATGACTTTCTGTAGAAGGTCCTGGTGTGAGGAGATGAGGACCTGCTCCAGGGTAGTGGCAGTATCAGAGGAAGGAAGGGTGCATATTTGTATGTGAGAAAACATAAAAGTAAAATTGACAGACCTTGATAACAGTTTGGATATAGAGAGTATAAAATAGTAAGGAACTGAGGATGACATTTAGATTGTGAGCTTGGGGAACTGGGAGGATAGTGGTGCCTTCAACATTAATAAGAAATTTGGGGAGCTTGTGTTGGGAGGGTTGAGGAGAAAAGGTAGTTTATGGACATGTTGAGTTTAAGATGTTTACTGGACACCTATTTCAAGATGTCTGAAAGTCATTTGCAGATTTGAGTCCCTCTTGACTTCAGCACTGATAATTACTCTGCTACCCCCCCTTCACTTTCCCAGTCTTCCAGTCAAAAACTGAGAGGAAAAAAACAACAACCTTGTAACAAGTAAGCATATTCAAGCAAAACCAATTCACACAGTGACCATGTCTAAAACTATGTATCTGTTTGCATTTTGAGGTCATCACCTCTCTGCTAAGAAGTGGATAACATGCTTCATCATAAATTTTTTGGAGATATGCTTGTCCATTGCATTGATCAGAATTCTTAAGTGTTTCAGTGCTGTCTTCATTTGCAGTATTGTCGTTCCATATATGAAATATTCTCTTCAATTTAAATTTAAAAAATATTCTCTTCAGTTTACTCTATATTAGCCGCTATTACTCAGGATTCTCTGAGATAGTCTCTTACCATTTTTTATAGTACAATAGTATTTCATTACATTTGTATACCACTTTTTCTTCAGCCCTTTGATAGGTAACCTCTTAAGATTTTTGTTCTTTGTTTGTCTTTTCTCCTCTTTTTTATCTACCTTTCAGGATCAGCTTGTTTTGCTTGTGCCTATTCCCCCCCAATCCCCCCACTGGGATTATCTGCCATTTTAACCTCACTCTCTATTATCCTTGCTTATTTCTCTGGTTAGTAACTGTGAATTTGCGTGTATACATTACTCCTGTGTCCATTTTAGATAATAATGAGGTTCTCTGATGTCTTTTTCTTCCTCTCCTTCCTCCACTATACTCTTCTCATGCACTCCAATTGTGAGAAAAAAATATCAAATTCCACCCTATTCTTCCTGCTTTCTGTATTAAGTGTATTTCTTTTTTTTACCATCTCTATTCTTTCTCCTCTTCAAAACCTCAGAACAGAACCAGTGCACTCTAGGTCCCCTGTTTTTCTTATTTAACTCCCTCAATACCCTTTGAAAATGTTATGGTTTGGAAGGGATTTTTGTTTCTTCTTATCTTTTTAGAATGTGTATACTACTTGACCGTAAATAGCATTCTAATTGCTCAAATAAATTTCTTTCTCTTGATTCTTGTGTTTGTTTTTCAGAGTTCCTAGTTAACTCAAATCTTTTCATTCAAAATGTGTTAAAGTCCTATTCTGTTAATGATTCATTTTTAAATTCTTGGTAATAAACCTATCTCTTTTGCCTTTTGAAATATTATATTCCATGGTCTCCTCTTGTTTATAGTCTTGCCAGGTATTGCATGATCCTTAGTACTTGAATTGCTTCTTTCTAGGGACTTATATGTATTTTTTCTTTGATTTGGGAGTTTGGGGTTTTGACAGTGATGTTCTTGGGATATGGAATAATTGATTTTTATGTCTTTTATTCTAGTTTTAAAAGATTTACTACTTGAGTAACATTTATCATGTTACATTTTAAGCTACTTATTCTAAGTTTTTTATCTAGAATTTTTATTTCATTTTTTATTTCTTCTTTTTTGTCTAGGTATTCATGTAATCCTAGTAGAAAATCTATTGTTTCCTTTGAACATTTGCTTGTAGTTGCTTGTTACTTCTTTTGGGGATTTTTCTGGTCTATGATATTTTTTATTGTAGATTAGTGTTTTCTTTGATTTATTCATGTCACCAGCTTTAGTTCCTTAATTGGAATTTAGTTCCATAATTTGTGACCTGATCCAGATTATGTCTTCTTGATGTACCTTAGGCTGAAGTGGTTGACCCTGCCTTGTTTTACCCTCGATATCCAGAATAATCACTATGTCTATATAGTAAAGTGCTCTGGAATTTTGAGATTCAGAGCACTTTCAGAGTTTTCTCTGTTTTCTCACTGTATAATGCTAGTGACCTTTGGTGCCCCTCAGCTTGGGCTCTTCTGGTGTGAGCATTCCAGAACTGCTGGGCTTACTGGAATTTTCAAGGTCCCTACCCTGGGATTTTCTGACTACTTTGGTGCTTTCTCACTTCATTGGGTTCTTCTTGTGGTCCCATCTCTGATGCAATTAGAGGCTGCAAATTGGTATAGCTGTCCTGTGCGATCTTTGTTGGTAGCCCTCTTTCCTATGGCCCTTGTGTTTCCATTTGCTTTTTGTGTGTATGTGCAGTTCTGTAGTCAAAGGGAATAAAGCACTAACTATAGTTTCTTATTGAATTTCCTAATAATTATCCTGATTGATCTGTAGTCCAGATTTTTGCTAGAGTAGTTTTGTGGAATCTGGGTGATCTTTCTTAATTCAGGCAACCATCTTAATTGAAAGCATCCATTCTTAAGTTTTTATGGATCAATAAAAGAGTGATTTGAGGTAATTAGTCTATGATAATGGTTCTAGTTATAGTACAGTTTAAAGGTTGAAGTCTACAATTTATTTTGAGGTGTGTGTGTGTGGCATTTGTCATTCAGTCTATGAATGATATGATCATTTGATGTTTAATTCTGACTACCAAGTAATGTTTTGCTAAGTATTCATACGGTTCTGAATTTTTACAACCTGCATATTTTCTTCCATAATTTACATAAATACTAAGTCAATTCTAGGCTCCTAAAGGATAACTTTTTTTTTTTACAGACTTTCCCCATTCTTAAATCATTAGTATTAAAAAATGCCTAGGCATATTTTTATACCATTTAAAAATAAATCTGTATTTTCCCAGGTATATTTTAATTGTACCAGCTTTCTTAGTTTGCCCCAATATAAGTTTTTAGTACTGTCCTTTGTTAAGACTGCTGACAATGAATTTATCAAGTATTATTTTGACTTTTTAGCTTTTTAGTTGGAGAAGGAGCCTATAGATGGGCAGTGGATCATGGAATACCCTCATGTTCTCCAAGTGTTATGACTACAAGTGAGTAAAGCCTTTGAAGAAGTTAAGGAATGTGAGTATGTGTGCCTATGTATGCTTGGAAAAGTGCTTGATTATGTTGTCAATTAAAAGAATAATAGAGAAGATGTACTTAAAATATACAAATGTTATAGTTTTTTACTTCAAAATAGACCTCTAAGTGATTATTTGGATTCCATTTTAGTCACCTTGAGACTCTGAGAGTCTTGGCAGGGAGTATCTTAAATATGAGGTTAAAAATGTGATTAAAATCTATTTCAGGTAGTTTAAAAATAAGTATGAGAGTATTTAGATACTCAAAGATTATGGCCGTGGTCCGTTACTGGTTTTGTTGTAAATTAGGAGTCAATGTATTAGAAGATGAGTGTTTTAGTTTTTTGGACAGTAGGAAATGATCTCTATGTAAGTAAGCCTCACTTAATGCTTAACCTGCATGGAAACCTTTTTCTTGAGTTACAGGGTAAGGAGAGAATTTAAAGTTTCAGTTGGATAAACCAAGGGAAAATACGGTATTGTTTAATTTACTAATATGAAAATTCATCTCTTTATCAATGTGGGTCATAGATGCCAAAGTTGGAAGGAATTATGGTGATCTGAGTTCAATTTGTACCTGAAAAAAAATCCACTCTATAATATACCTGCTTATTGATCCTCCTCCCTTTCTTTGCTTGCAGACATCTGATAAGGATGCACTTGCTCCCTCCTGAAACAGTTCTTTACATTTGGACAGCTCTGGTATTTGCTAAGGTTTTCCTTCCACTGACCCTAAATTTGCTCTGTTCTGTACTCATATTTCTACCCAATGCTCTTCCTTATAGTGCATAGAAGAACAAGCCTCATCTTCCTATCACATGATAGCTTATCTTCCATCTAAATCTTCTACTAGTTGAGCATTCCCATTTGTAGGTACCCATCATTGTATAATTATCAATATTCTTCTTATAATGTTGTGTCTAGAACTGGAAAATTATGTAGATGTGTTGTGATGAGGACAAAGTACAGTGGTGTTGTTACCACCCTAACTTCTGGCACTGTATTTTTAAACATACTACAAGTTTGCATTGCCTTTCATGGTTGTGATTTCATTCTGAGTCATTAATCTTTCAGTTTTCTAAAACCTTTAGATTTTCTGAACTACTTTATGAATTTGTGAAATTGAGTACAAGGTTTTATATTTATCTCTATTAAATTTTTTTTTCCAATTCTGCCTAATATCAAGCCTATCATGAAGACCTTAAACTTTGAGTTTGCCATTTGGTACGTTTAATGTCCCTCCTAGCTTCATGCCATCTACAGATTTACTAAGGATCATACTATCCATTTTTCCAAGTCATTATTAAAAGTGTTAAATGTCACAGGATTAATCAAGTACATGTCTCCTGGAAACTCCAGTGGAGAACTCCTTTCCAGAACATTGAACAGTCTTTTAATGATTCTGTGTCATTGGGAAGAAGGTCTCTAATGGGGTGCCCCAGGGATTTATATGTGCTTTGACATTCAATCAGTTACAGATTCACCTAACTGCACTATTGCCCAGGCCCTAACTCTCTCTTTACCATCATCATAGCTTGAGACACTTTTTGAAATATTTAGCTTAAATCTAAGTAAACTATAGATTAGTTGGGAGCAGTCTCTTATTTTTGTTTTAGCCTTTATTAACTTATTTGTTTTTTATGCTACATTCATTATCTGATATCCTTCTCCCCTTGACCATTAGTAATTAACTGTTATAACAGACGAAAACAGCTAAGTAAATCAGTAGTCGTGGTGATCAGGCTGCCAGAGATAAAAATTATGCAGTTTTCCTTTGAAACAGCTAGATGATATAGTGGAGAGACAGTTGGCCTTGGAGTCAGGAATATTTGAGTTCAAACCCCACCTCATATATTTATGTTTTATCCTAGACTAATCATATAACCTTTCTCAGACTATTTATTTATCTATAGAAAATGAGAATAATAATAGAATTTTACTCACAGGTTATTGTCAGGATCAAATGAGATAACATATATGAAGTATTTTGAATATCTTAAAGTGCTATATAAATGCCATTAGTATAACAATAAGTCATTATTATTATTATTATTACTGATGAAATCATGCTATCTTAAAAAAATCATTGCTCTTGTTTCTAGATATCCATTAACCATTACTTTAATGATAAATTCTAGGATTTTGCCCATTATTTAAGTCAAATGCTTTGGTCTCTAGACTGAGATGATTTGGGATCTGTATGGGTAGGATATACATGCTGATGAGCCACATATGTATGAAATGTCTTACTTGTTCTTGATATTTACAAGATTATTCCTTTCTATAATTACCATGTGCACATTTCATTGATCTCTTGTGCTCTGTTTTTAATTCTTTGTGTTTTATGAATGTATGTTAGGTTGTAGGTTGTATGCTCTTAAAGAGTACACTTTAATAACTATTAGAGACATTTCAGCAGCTGTTCCTATGAGGAAATCAGGCGCTTCAGGGATCATTCAGAGTCTACAATGAAACAGGCTTAGTTACATTGATGCACGAAGATAAGTCAAGCAGTCAATCAGCAAGCATTTATTAAACTCTTATTCCATACCAGGTACTGTGCTAAGGCATTGAAAGTGTGACAGAAAATGAAAAGTTGGTAAAAATTACAAAGCCCGATGTAAAATAGCCTAATAAATTTTCAGAAAACAAATGAAGACCTTTGGAGAAACTTGACAGAGATGTTACTGATTATTCTACAGTTAGGCATAAGCTTCCTGAAGTTGGAAGAATAGTAAATAGATAATTTTTTTAAAGCTGATAATCATAGCTATTAATAATAGGTAATTGTCATAGTTTAGACAGTATTCAAACCATAGTATTGAAGAATGAAAAAGGATAATTTTTACTTCTGATAATTCACTTCAAATAATTTAAAGGTTATTCTAAAAATTTTAAGAAAAAATTCAGGTGCATGTAAGATCTGGATATATTCTTCAGATTTTAAAATTTTCATCCCCCCAAAAGTTTTGGGAATTTTTAAAAACTTTTAGTGGGCCTCGCTTGGAAGTCATATCCATTGAAGGAGATAATAGACTCTAATAAATATTTTTTAAAATTTATTTTATTTTTGTTAATTCATCAAAAATCACCTTTTTCTCCATCCAATCCTTCTAATCTCCCTAGCCCCTTCCCTTTACCTCCTATGTCTTTGTTTATACAAATGTATTTCTGTAATCAAATGTGTTTATGTATATCCATCTGTCTTTCAACCAGTTCAAATGAGAGTGAGATTCTAGTGTCAGCCATTCCTCTTTCCTCTTCCTTTTCATTTGTATAGATGTATATTTGTGAACCCATGTTATATGACATTATTTTTCCTAATTTTCCTTTCCCTTCCTTCTACTCAGGGGAGGGGAAATTCTTCTTTCATTTTTCTCTTGACATCAACACTTAATAGAACCATTCCCAGGAGTCATTTGATTAGCCTATGACCCCCTGATGATGATGATAGGGTTCAGAGGGGATACGTGTATTATCTCCCCATGTATGACTGTAAAGGAGTTTATCCTTATTTAGTCCCTTATTATTCATTCATTTTTACTTTTTTATGTTTCTGTTGGCTTCTGTGTTTGAATTTCAAGATTTCTATGCAGCCAGCTCTGGTTTTTTAATTAGGAATGCTTTGAAATCTTCTAGTTTATTAACTGTTCACCCCTCCCCCCTATATGGTTATACTCAGTTTTACCAGATAAGTTATCCTTTGCTTTCTGGAATGTCTTATTTCAAGTTTTCTGTTCCTTTATAATGGCAACTGCTAAATCATGTATGATCTTGACTATGGTTCCTCCATTCTTGAATTCTTTCTTTTTGGCTGCTTGCAGACCTGGAACCCTTTTCTGCCAAGCTGTTAATTTCCTTTTTAGTTAGTTCTTTGTTACATAGCTCTCATTTCTTTTCCAATGTTTTGGATGTGCTCTCATTTTACTTAGAAAAATGTGTGAAACTTTTTTTTAAGAGAAAAACTCTTGCTTCATGTCTTCTAGGATTTCTAGTTGAGTTTGTGCCTGGGTTATGTTTACTCTGGGTCTTTCCTTGTAGGTGTTTTCAAGTCATTCTCTTCTGCATTTGTGTCTTGAGCTTCCCTGTTACTGTAATTACTCTTTATGGCAAGACTTTTTTTTTGTTTGTTCATTCTTCTAGCTTCCTTTATGACTTTGGACTTGATGTTAGGGCTGAGGTCTGTGAACTTCTGAAGGGAAGGTATGGGCTGGTCTTGTTGCTGCTTTCTTGGGCTATTGAGTATTGGATTATTCAACAGACAAGCTGGGAACCTGCAAACTTTCAGTGCTCTCAAAGTGGTCTGAGCCAAGGAAAAGTATGATTGCTCCCCCTCTGGTTTGAGCAATAGTAGAATGCTGTTGAATTTAAGCCTTTCAGAAGGTCAGAATTTTAGTCTCTCCTTTGGTTTAGGATTTTTGCTCCTATGTAGGTTGATCTAGCTGCTGGAACTGAGACCCTGTTCTGTTCCTAGGGTCTGAGCCACACTGCTGCTTGCTTGCTTACTTGCTTTTAAACTTCCTCCTTTCTCTGTACACTGCCCAGGACCTCTCTAACTGGGAAAAACACTTCCTGGCAAAGATCCTTTTCTCAAGTCAGCTCTAGATTTGTGATTGGAGCTGCATGGAAAGTGACAAAGCTGCCAGTTGTGGTTTCTTGGTGTGGTTCTTGTGATGACCTATTATGAATCTGGAACCTTTTCTTACCCTGGTCCGTTGGTGCTTGAGTGTTTCAGGTGTTGGCATGCTCCTAGCACATCCCACCTGTCCACAGACCTTTCTTTCTTTCTTTCTTTGCTGAGCTGGCCTGGAGAAATAACTAGTTTTATATTTTTCTGGATTTTCCCATGAGGACTGGTGCATTTTCTAGATCTGGTTGAAAGTGGCTTTTTCTTTTTTTGTTTTTGCAGTAGAGGAACTCACTGCACTGCTTCTTACTACATTGCCGTCTTGATTGTCTCTGACTAATAAATATATATAATGAGATGCAGAATTGTTCCAAAATTATAGAAATTCCTAAATGGAGATGGAATATTACAGTATCTCTTTGCACCATGTCACATGTTACAGAAATTTCTCCATTGAGCTGGAGATAAATATTTTTCACTGTCCTGAGAACTTGTCTGATTTGAATATTATTGAAAATCTAGAGGCTATCAAGGCTAGACTTGGAAAAATCATTTGTATGTTAAAAGTGTGTTTAATATCCAGTGTGATAAAAGTGTGGTTTCATGATCTAATATCAAAAATGTATTAAAATCTTGTCAACTTAATGTCATTCTCTAAAAATGATTGCAGCAAAAAGCAGACATTTCATATTAATATCTTTTTAAAATTTTTATTCATTTGAAACAGCTACAAAATAAGAAAAAAGAACATTTCTATGTACTCAGCAGAACATAGAAGATTCAATATAAAACCACAAGTTTACATTTAAGATTAACTTTAAAAAAAACTGTGTAATAAATACTACACATTGTTTTCAGTAATACCTATCTTTTCTGTGCTTCCTTCTAAATTTTTTTTTGTTCTCTGTTGTGCACTTCTAAAGAAGACTACCATTGAAGATGAATTATATATACATACATTTGCGTGTATATGTATGTATATAATATACACACATACATGCTCATACCTCTATACATACACACAGACATAATATCTATCTATATCTATCTAGCTATCTATCTAGCTCTGTGTGTGTGTGTGTGTGTGTGTGTGTGTGTGTCTGTGTAAGACCATACTATACATATTTCTATTTGTCCCTTCTTCTGGAGGTGGATAGCATCTTCCTTCCTTGTCCAAGTCTTTCCAAGTTTTTCTAAAATCAACTCCTCATTTCTTATAACACAGTAGTATCCTTTTGTAATTATATATCACAACTTGTTTAGCCATTCGCCATTTGAAGGGCATCTTATCATTTTAGCCAATCTGGTAGGTATAAGATGATATCTCACAGCTGTTTTAATTTGCATTTCTCTAATCAATAATAATATAGAACATTTTTTCATATTACTTTGTATAGTTTTTATTTCTTCATTGAAAAATTGCCTGGTCTTTTCCTCTGACCTTGTAAAGTTCTTTATGTATATGAAAAATGAGACTCTCCTCTTGTAAAGTTTTTTATATATTTGGAAAATGAGACTCTATTATTTTTCCTGCAATTTTCTGCTTTCCTTCTAATCTTGGTTATATTGGTTTTATTTCTACAAGAGCTTTTTAATTTAATGTGATTGAAGTTATCCATTTTACACCTCACAAAGCTCTCTATCTCTTGTTTATTTACAAATTATTCTCCTTTCCATGAGTCTGATAGATAATGTGTACCCTCTTCTTCTAATTTTCTTGTGATATCTCCCTTTATATCTAGGACTTGTATCCATTTTGACCTTATCTTGGTACATGTTTTAAGATATTGGTGCTTTTCAGCTTCCCCAACAATTTTTTTTTACTGAACAGTGAATTCTTATCTCTAAAACTTAAAACTTAGCATTTGTCAAACATAACATTTCTATAATCCTTTCCTACTGTGTGTTGTATGTGTATTCTGTTCTACTGTTCTAATTTTCTATTTCTTGGCCAGTACAAGATAGTTTTATTATTCACTGTCTTATAATATAGTTTGAGGTCTGGCACTGCTGAATCTCCCTCCTTTACATTTTTTCGTTAGTTTCCTTGAAATTCTTGACCTTTTGTTTTTCCAAATGAATTTTATTATTATTTTTCTAACTCAGCAAAATATTTTTTTAGTAATTTAGTTGGGAAGACATTGAATAAATAGGTTAGGTAAAATTGTAATTTTTTTTATTATATTGACTTTACCTAATCATGAAGAATTAATATTTCTCCAGTTATTTAAATATGACTTTATTTGAATAAAGAGTGTTTAATAATTATTTTTATGTAGTTCCTAGGTCTGTTTTGGCAGATATACCCTCAGGTATTTTATACTATCCACAGTTATCTTAAGCAATTTAAAACAATATTAAATAATATTGATGACACATGGTATGGTTTCCATATTTATCTCTTTTAATTAAATCTCTTTTAGTTTTAACTTCATCTGGCATCATGATTGCTACCTCTATGTTTTTTAATTTAGCTGAAGCATAATAAATTCTACTGCAGCCCTCTATTTTAACTCTTTGTGTTTCATTTTTTTAAATTGTATTTCTTGTAAGCAACATTCAGATCTTTAATCCATTCTGCTAACTGTTGTATGGGTAAATTCTGTTTTATAGGTAAATTGCATTTTATGGGTAAATTCATCCCTTTCACATTTAAAGTTATAATTACTAGTTGTATATTTCCCACCATCTTATTTTTCTTCACTATGCTTCTAGCTGTATTTATGTTATCCCTCCTCAGGTATCTAATTTACTTCTAACCACTGCCTTGCCTTCCTCTTTCTTAATTTACCCACCCCTCTCATGCTTTCCCAGTCACCATTGGATTGAAACAAGACTGTGTGCTTGCTCCCATGCTTTTTAGTATGATGTTTTCAGCAATGTTGTCAAATGCTTTCAATGCAGATGAACATGGCATCAAGGTCAGCTATTGTGTTGATGGTAAATTCTTCAACTGCAAAAGGGCACAAGTCAAGACCAAAGTGGAGGCAGTGTTGGTGCATGATTTTCTGTTTGCAGATGATTGTGCACTCAATGAAACCTCTAAAGTTGAGGTACAACAAAGTATAAATCAGTTTTCTGCTGCTTATGCTAATTTTGGCCTAACAATTAATACCAAGAAAACACAGGTGCTCTATCAGTCACCACCATACCATCCACATGTGGAACTATCAATTACAGCAAATAGAGAAGTTTTGAATGCTGTGGATAAGTTCACTTACTTTGGTAGAGTACTTTCTATGGCTCTACGTGTTTATAATGAGGTTGACACCCTCATTACCAGAGCTAGCTCAATGTTTGGGAGGCTCTGAAGCAAAGTATGGGAGCGAAGAGGTATGAGACTGACTACCAAACTGAAGGTCTACAGAGCTATTGTGCTGACCTCATAGTTATATACATGTGAAACCTGGACAGTCTACCAGTGCCATACCAGGAAATTGAATCACTTTCATTTGAATTGTCTTAGGAAGATTCTGAAGATCACCTGGCAGGATAAGGTACCAGACACAGAGGTCCTTACTTGAGCTAAGGAGCATTCAAAACTCTGCTTCAGAGAGTGCAGATCCAATGGACTGGCCATGTTGTTGAAATGCAAAACTTATGCTTGCCAGAAAGACTATTTTATGGAAAGAACTCACACAGGGAAAGTGTTTACATGGTGGTCAGGAGAAACAATGCAAGGTATCTCTTAAGACTTTGGAATTGATTATGTGACATGTGAGATACTGGCACAGGACCACTCAGTGTGGCATGCCCATATCAGAGAAGTTACTGTGCTCTATGAGCAAAGCAGAATTGAAACAGTTCAAAGGAAATTCAGGATGTGCAGATTTAGAGTATCTTCCCCAAATCTTCACATGGACTATTTGTGCCCAACCTGTGGTAGAGCATTCTGAGTTTGTATTGATCTGATCAGCCACAGTTGGACACATTGAAATTTGACTTTAGCTAGATAGTGATGTCATTTTGGTTCTCTTTGAGAACAATGGACAACAACCAGCATCTAAGAGTTCCTCCTTTATCTTCTCCCCTGTAAAGCCAGGCATAAGCATCTTTTCAGAGGACTGCTGCTGTGAACAGCTTTTAAGGTTCTGATTACACAGTATAGAGAACTCTCTATTGATTCAATAATAAATCAAAACAAAATATTCACAGAAAATCAAGGTACAGCATTCAGAATCTTACAGCTTATCACAGAAAATCAAAATACAGCTTTCACCATGTCACAGCTCAACAACTTATCACTAAAATGGCCATGTAGTTTTCACCAAAGTGGTCACATAGTTTAAACAAAATATAATCATTTAGTAACTTAATCATCTAGTAACTCAATCATTCAATCATCCTTAAGGAGGCTTGGGACACAAAGTACAAAAGTCAACATTCTCTACCCATGGGGTGCAACTTCAACTGCCACTACTCAGTATCCTCTTAAGGAGTAGTAGAAAGTGCAAAAGCCATCTACCGCTAGGTCACAAGTAAATTATAATTTCATCAGTTACTACTTAGTATCCTATTTCACGAGTCTCACTACTCAGACAATTTCATCAATCACTACTCAGTATCCACTGGAGAGGTCTTTTCATCTTGACTCAGGGCAGGCTTTCAGCTTCTATGGTTCCTCTTCCATGGTCCCAGCTCCTGCCTGAATCTAACCAACTGCCACCTGAGTTCAAAGGCAGCTAGCTCCCAGTTCCTTGTCCAGCTCTCCATGCAGTTCCCTCACCATATTGAAGCTCTCAGTGTCTAGTCCACCTCAAATCTCTCACAGTGTCTGTTTCTGGAAAGACAAGGCTTAACAAAACCACATTAACATTCATACACATTAACAAAGTCACAACAACATTTGTACAAAGTACTGGCACCACAGTCATGCTTCCTCAGTCTTTGGCAGCTCCAGCTTGCCCGTGGAAGTCTTGCCACCACAAGTTCGAGTTTTGTGTCAGTTCTCAGTTCTCATTTCTCTTCTCAGTTCTTCTCAATTCTCAGTTCAGTCCAGCAGTAGCAGCCCAGCTTCCAGGTGCTTGCTGAGAAAAATTCTCTCCCTCTCTCTCTTCTTTCTCTTTCTCTTTCTCTCTCTCTCTCCCTCTCTTCCCCCCCCCCCCCCATGTAGTAACTATAGCATTTTATCATAACTGGTATGTGATATATCAGAGTTTAATTTCACTTTTAAACAAGTCTAATTATTTTTAATGGTTTACATCTGTTTTTGCTTTCATTTATGTAGTTACTGTTTAACAGCTGCTTAGCAGATTGTTGCGTTAACCTAGTGTTTTTCTTGAGTTAATTGATTTTCTTGTAGAGTTCTATGTAATCTCCTTTCCTTATGCTATAGGATTGTCTTCTTAATTTAGTGGAATGAAGGTGGTTATGGGGTAGTGTTTTATAAATTCACTGACAGAGGAGTGCTGTGTGATTAGTGAGGGTTTAATTTATATTTGCTTCTGAGTTTGGCAAAAAAGTACAATTTTTTGTTTTATATTATTTCTTCCGTGAGCTAAGAATTGAATATATTCCTGTAAATTGCAATATTTAGTGTTATATGCAGTAAGCATTTTCAAGGAGAAAAGTGTAGGTTATCATTCTGAGCTAATTGAAATGTGATGAAATATGATGAATGAATAAAGAAAAGTTAGTCTCCAGTATAAAAATACAGTTGATTAGATATTCAGTTTATAAAGTAGGTAAATGGTACTCTCTATTCTCACCAATGTGGCTATTTTTTCCCCCATCAATGCAGTTCATGAACCATTTATAACTTCTCATGCTGTACAGTTTTTGTCCACCTTCTCCTTCTGAGGCACCAAATGGAATCTGTTCAATCTGCTGGAGACTTTCTTCTAGGTATCTTTACATTTTATGTAATGCAGCATTTAAGTTGTCAGTTTGTTTTCCTTCTCTCTTGCTATATGAGTGGTCCACCTCCTTTTCTGACCACAGAGCTCTGCTCCTGGATATCTTTTGTGTCACTTATTGAGTATAGAGGTCATTATTGAAAATATGTGGTAGCCTGGTTATGCCCACTGCACATGTTTCTGTTGACCTTTGCATCACATGTAACTTTTAGTCTTTGGAAATATAGTAGTATTATAGTAGTAGTGTGTCGTTATTATAGTA
Source organism: Pseudochirops cupreus (assembly GCA_028627135.1). Taxonomy (NCBI): domain Eukaryota; kingdom Metazoa; phylum Chordata; class Mammalia; order Diprotodontia; family Pseudocheiridae; genus Pseudochirops; species Pseudochirops cupreus. Next base: position 138,221,190 of record CM053581.1, read on the forward strand.
GTATAATTATATGGAATAATACAACATCACCTAGAGAGAGAGCATTTATTATTTCTTATTTGTACTAGGCATTGTGATTAACACTTAGGATTCAAATCAAAGTAAGCTAGACAGTCCCTGTTCTTAATGTGCTTACATTCTAATGAAGAAAGTCAGCATTTAAAAGGGAGCTGCAGAACGGAGTAGTTTGAATAGTTATGGATCTCATTAAGGAAACTCTTTAATGTTCTGAGATATGATATAGTGAACACAATGCCGTCCCCAAACAGAAGCACCAAAGCCTCGAGTTTTTTTGTTATTGTTGTTTTTGTTATTAACATTTATAATCTGGGTTAAGGAGGCAAGGTCAAATTCTCATACCTAAATAAGAAATCAATCTCCATATAGTTAATAATTTACCCTTGATGGATGTCGTTATATTTGTCCATTTGTTTAAAAAAAATATTAAGAGGCAGTATGACACACGAGATTTGGCCTTAGAGGTAGGAGAGAATTGGGTTCAAGTCCCACCTTTCAGATCTGTTGCTGTATGCTCCTAGTCAAGTAAGCCAATCAGCTTTCTGATGCTCTAAGCAACTTTGAGAGGCTATAAAGTTTCAGAGACATAACCAGTCTGCATTAGTAGGGAGAATTTCCTTATCCAAGAGTTCCCTATATCTGTGATTAGCCAGTTACATAAGTTTATGTGGTCTTGTATATTAGGAGAAAAGGATTTTTTTTTTAGCTTCTTCAAACATCCAGAACAACTTAGAACCTCTATGAGGATCCATCTCTCTCAAAGCAACCAACTCATCTCTTTGGTGAGAAAGAATTAGCTCCTAATGATTAAAAAAAAATGAAAATAGCCTGGGACTGACATGAGATGGTTAATTGCTCTTCCAGGGAAAAGAACAGGAGTTGTTTAATTGATGAGCAATATTTAGAAAAGGTGGGCCTTTTTTGAGAAACCACATGATACGAGGAAGAAGCATACTGAAGAGGAGTAAAAAGAGCTATAGTAATTAAAATTGGTTGTGGAATAGTCAAGAGTTGATATTTTGATAGTTAATAGCCAGTGTTGAATAACAGCTTAGTATTTTTAGCCTTTGCAGACTGCTTCACATATATTATCTTATTTGATCTATATGGTTTAACATATATAATCTTATTTATTAAAGTAGAAAAGAGTGAATGTGCTACCATTGAAGATGAAATTAAAACAATTTTTAGGAATTATTTTGCCCAGTTATTTGTCAGTAAAACAGATAGGCTAAGTGAAATGAATAAATATTTACAAAAATGTAAATTGTCTGATTAACAGAAGAGGAAATAGAAGAGCTAAATAATTTTTTCTTAGGAAAAGAAATTGAACATGCCATAAATCAATCTTGTAAGAAAAAAATCCCCAGGACCAGATGGATTTACAGATGAATTCTACCAAACATTTAAGGAACAATTAATCCCAGTATTATAGAAACTATTTGGAAAAAAGTAGTAAAGGAGTCCTATGAAATTGCTTTTATGACACAAATATAGTTTTTGATACTTAGACCAGGGAGAATAAAAGCAGAGAAAGAAAACTATAGGCCTATTTCTCTAATAAATATTGATGCAAAAAATGTTTAAATACAATACTAGCAAGGAGATTATAGCAATATATCTCAAAGATCATATCCTTTAATCAGGAGTGCAGGGCTAGTTCAATATTAGGAAAACTATCAGCATAATTGAACATATTAATTAAATATTAAAATCATGTCATTATCTCAATAGATGCAGAAAAGCTTTTGACAAAATACAACATCCATTCCTGTTAAAAAAAAAACAGTAGAAAGCATAAGAATCAATGGAGCCTTTCTTAAAATGATACATAATTTCTCTCAAAAATCAGCAGCAAGCATTCTCTATCATGGGAATAAAATTGTAGCCTTCCCAGTAAGATCAGGTTGAAGCAAGGATGTCCATTATCACCACTGTTATTCAATATTATGTAAGAAATCCTAGCTATAGCAATAAGACAAAAAAAAGAAATTAAGGGAATGAAAATAGGAAATGAGGAAACAAAACTATCACTCTTTGGAGATGGTGTGGTTATATACTTAAGAACAATTGAAAACCTAGTTGAAACAATTAACAACATTAGCATTGTTGCAGGATCTAAAATGAACCCGTATAAATCATCAGAATTCCTATATATTATCAACAAAATCCAGCTGAAAGATATAGAGAGAGAAATTCTACTCCACTGTAGGCAATATAAAATACTTGAGAGTCTATCTGCCATGACAAATGCAGATACTATATGAACACAATTGCAAAACATTTTTCATACAAATAAACACCTAAACATTTGGAGAAATATTAATTGCTCAAGTAGGCTGAGCCAGTATAATAAAAAATCACAATTTTACCTAAATCAACTTACTCGTTTAGAGCCATACTGATCAGACTATCAAAGAATTACATTATCAATCTAGAAGAACAAAAGTTCACAAATACCAAGGAAATCAATGAAAAAAATGCCAAGGAAGGGGGCCTAGTATTTCCAGATTTCAGACTATTTTACAAAATGGCAGTCATCAAAACAGTTTGGCACTGGCCAAGAAATTGAGTGCTGGATCAGTGGGATTGATTAGGCACACACTACACTAGTAAATGACCATAATAATCTTGATCCATGCTTTGGGGACAAAAAAATGACAAAAGTTGCTTGGAAAACCGAAAAGCAGTTTGTAGGAATTAGGCATAGACCTACTTTTCTTACCCTGTACCAAAATAAGGTCAAAATGGGTGAACGAGGTAACCATATATGGTGATATCTTAAATAAATTACAAGTGCTTAGAAAAATTAACCTGTAAGATCTATGGATAAGAAAAGGATTTATGACTGAACAAGAGATAGAGAGGATCATGGGAAATAAAATAGATTTTTTTTTATTTTTGGAGCGGGGGAAGGTAAGGCAATTGGCATTAAGTGACTTACCCAAGGTCACACAGCTAGTAAATATGTCAAATGTCTGAATCCAGATTTGAACTCAGGTCCTGTGCTCTATGCACTGTGCCACCTAGCTGCCCCAAGACTTACCTATTCTGATCAAGACAATGAACCAAGATAATTCCAAAGGATCCATGATAAAAAATGCTATATTTATATATAGAGAGAACTGATGAACTCTGACTGCAGATGGAAACATACTTTTTTTTCACTTTCATTCTTTTTTTTTTTTCAGCCTGGCTAATATGGGGAAGAAGTGGAGGGAGACAAGAAAGAGAGAAATTAAGTACAATAGTCCTGCACTCTTGCATGGGGCTTTGTTTTGAGGAAAGGAAAATAGCCACCAGGTGGCATAGCATATTGAGCACTGGATCTAGGGTCTCCAAGACCTGCTTTCAAATATGACCTCAGATACTTATTAGTTTCCCTGAGCAAGCCACTTCGCCTCTATAGTCTTCAGCTATAAAATGGGAATAATAATACCTCCGCCTCACCTCCCAGAGTTATTGTGAAGGTCAAATGAGATAATAATTTTAAAGTGCCTAGAATAGTGCCTAGTGCGTAGTAGGTATTGAATTCATGTTTTGTCTCTCTCCTTTGTTCCCCCTTCTATCACTTCTGGCACTATTGAGAACATAGACATGGGACATATCTATGCTTTGTGAGTAGTGGGGTGAAAGAGTCTGGATACCTATAACTCCATAATGTAATGACTCTTAGAAATCCAAGTATAGGAAATCGTGTGTGTGTGTGTGTGTGTGTGTGTGTGTGTGTGTGTGTGTGTGTGTGAGAGAGAGAGAGATATTGTTTTGGATTGAGAGGAGACTGGTATTTGCTAACAGCCTCCTTACATTGTAATAAATTTTTAAGGAATAAGGCTTTTTCTGTTTGTGTGAGTGGGTATTTTGGATATGGAGTGGAGATAACTTCCTGTTCTTCAGTAGCCTTTAAAGACATTATAAAAACACACTGAAGATGAACCAGTCTATTCAATTCAGCAGTCTGAGGTGGGCAGGCTTGTCATTTAACACTGAGTCCTTCAACATCTAATCTCCAGCTAAACTCACAGCCTTGTAAATGAATTGTTGTTCAGAGCAGTAACTCTTCAAGAAAAAAGTTGTAGTATATGTGATATATCATGTTTAAGAAATCAGATAGAGTCTAAACTCTGTGCCAGGCACTTAGAACCTCAGTGATGTTAGAATATATTTCCGTTAGCCTCTATAACAGCTCTTCTTTGCTCACTTTGGTTGCACTTATGCTGGGGACAGAAAAACACGCAAATCGTGGGATAAGACAACACAAAGAAGAGCTGAGAAGCCTAGATCAGAGCCCAAGGTGCATCCAAGATTGGTGTCCAAGGATTTGGTGGGTAGGAGGTAGAGATAATTATACGACACATTTTAGCTATGTTTATCAAGACACAAAATATCACAAGTATAGTTGTTTAATATCTGGTTATCCAGATGACTGTCTTATCCCAAACAGGACTAAGGAATATTTTAGCATATTTCTTGGTTTCCAGAATTGCCATGGGCAAAGAATATGTAATTTTTTAAGAGGAGGGGAGAAGCTAATTGATTGTGAGTCTTTTCTGAGGCCACAGGTTTCACACCCCTAACTCTAGACTAAGGGAAATGATAGTCCTGCTAACTCTGCCTTGGTCAGAAAGAACTTGTGTGCTCAGACTGCAGCATTTTAGGAAGGACTTTGACGAACTGCTGTTTCCAGCAGAATTCCTCAAGACCATGTATAGAAGGAGGTACTAAAGCAACTGGGCTTTTTTAGCCTGGAAAAGACAAGACTTGGGATGAATTGGATGCATACTGATCACAATAATGCTGAGGAAAAATATGAAAAGACATTAAATTCATACCATACCAGTAACTAGTGAGCTGTAGAACTGGTGATAACACTACCACTTGTCCTTTCAATATCTAGTTAGTAAACTTTTTGTATGAAAGGAGGCATACATTCAGGTATAGTAACTGTACAACTTGGTTTTGCTTAAGTGCATTACTTTGTTACATGGCAATATTATTGGAAAATGAAAACAATGTTTTTTAAAAGCCACAAAAAATTGCTATATATGAGGAGAAAGATTGAAAGGGATGTGATAGTGATATTAAAAATCTTTTAAAGGTGGTAATGCGGAAGAAGCATTTGGTTTGTTCTCCTTTTTTCCTACTTGGAACCTGAATCAGGAAAGAATCAGAGTGAGGCTTGTTTTAAGGAAAAATTTGTTAGAGCTATATAAAAGTGAATTAGGCAGCCTTAGGAGATAGTAGGTTCTTTAGGTTTCCTATTACTAAAAGTCTGCATGCAGAGATTGTATGAACATTTTTGAGGGGTATAGTAGAGAGATTCTGGGATGCTTCCTGATTTACTACTTTTACCTTTGAACACTGAAATCCTGTGATTCTATAAGAATAGCATATATTTCACTGCCTGTAACTTTCTGTGATCTTAATTCTCTTCTCAAGAGAAGGTGAGGAAAGTGCCCAGCATATTGGGTAAACTCCTTGTGGTAGATTTGTGGGTTGATGCAGATGAGTTGCAAAGGATGGGCAGGTCAGGATAGTTTGTAATCTACATTGTTTGATGTGATCTTCATCATTAGCTACATTCCGTGAGATCGCAGATCCATTTGAGTGTAGTCTGTCTGCTTCCAGGCTTTTCTGTGTTCTATCTTATACACAATGGCAAAAAAAACCTTTTCTCATGATCATTTTCATTGGATCATTTTTCTTATTCAGGGTCTGTAGTGACTCTTTATTGCCTCTCCTAGGGGTCTTCAACTGAAACCTTCCAAGTTCAAATCTTGTTGGCAAAATAGCCTAATGTATTGACTCGTCTCATTAATTTTCGAATATGTTGTGTACTGTGGACAATGAATCACTAGCTTTGGAATATGGAGTTCTATGTTGTTATCCCTTGTCTTCCTCATTGCTTCCTATTTTATCCCCTTCAAAACAACAACAACAGCAACAACAACAAAGCACAGGGCCCCCACCAAGATGTTTCATTTAGGTCTCATTTATTATTTTATCATTTAAATTTTTTCAATTGTTAAACATTTATCATTTTTCTCCCCCTCCCCACCTCCTCTCACCTACTCAAAAGAAGGGAAGAGAGGGAGGGAGGAAGAAAAGGAGAAATACAGGACCTCGTATCACATAAGCAAAACAAATTCCCACGTTGGTCATCACATCTAAAAATGTATCTCTTAATCTGCATATTAGTACATCTTTTCTGTCATGAGGTGGGCAATATTCTTTATTAGTCTTCTGGAATCATGGTTGATTATTTAATCTCAGTTCTTAAGTCTTCAGAATTATCCATTTTTACAATATTGTTCTTATATTAAATTGATATTCTGATTCTATTCACCTCACTCTGCATCAGTTCACTAATTCTTTTCCAGATCTCTCTGAAATCATCTTTTTCCTTGTATTAGATCACTATACTGTTCCACTTTATTAATATATTATAATTTATTCAGACAATTCCCTATTGATGGACATCCAGTCTTTAACACCACACAAAGAGCTACTATAAATATTTTTATACTTTTAGTTGCTTCATTGCTACCACTTGCCATCCCCCAGATTGACTCCTTTGTTTTTGTGGCTACCAGGTTTTCTTCTTCCTTGTATCTTTGCTTCCTTTGGTCCTATACCTTATTCCTTTAGGCTTGGACTCTATCTGTTATCCAGTGGGACAATTAATTAATGAAGCTTTAATCTTAAACCTTTCCTTTCTCACTTCTTCTGTCTTTTGGCATGTCACTGAGACTTGACTCCCCTCTGATAAAATGTGACATGCCTGACCACTGTTTACAATATTGGTTATACTTTCTCTCAGTGAAAGTTGTCTGCTATTTCCTGAAAGTTATAATGACTTAGTTATTTCCTTAGGTAGATTTAATGGTTTTCACTTTGTTTCCTCCATTACATTGTAAGCTCCTCCAGGGCAAAGACTACCTTTCCTCATTTGCTATCCCCAAAACTTAGCACAGTGCCTGGCAAATAATTGGCTCTTAACAAAGTGTGATTAATTGATTGATGCCTTTTTATATTCTTTTCATTTTGCTAACCTGATTACAGTGATATAATAATTCACCTTACAAAGGTGGTCTCATCTGAATTGATCTTATTTTGTATTTCTCATAACATTGCCTTGTATACCCTTCAACAAATTTGACAAACATTCAGTCCCTAACACAGTGCATGTGGTTTCTCCTGAAGTATTAATCTATGTTAAGTTCTGATTTGTATTTTGAAATCCTTTCTTATGAACAACCTTTGACTCCTTAGATGTAAGAGACTGGGGAGAAAATGATTTTGTTCTTATGTTTCACACAACAGACACTGTAATTGCTGACTAAATAATGTGAAATTGGAATTTCTTCATACATTTAGTATGGGAAGTATATGAAAGAAATCTATTAAACTTTTTTATAGATATATTTTGTTTGTACCCAAGAAGTCACTTTCGAATAAGCAGCTATTCCCAATTGTTTCTTCCTTTTAAAAATACAGATCTTAGTTTTCATTTCATGAGTACCATTTTTGATTGAGAAATTTTTTTATTTTTGTTGTGTACTTTTCAACATTTTTAATACTTGACTTCTATAGATCATAGTGTACAAAATAGAATTTACAATGATAAAATGAATACCTCTGTAACTTCTAAAAGAAACATCTTTCTTTTCATCTTTCCTAACTCAAAAATGTATACAAAAAAGTACATTTAAAGTAAAGACAAAGTAACTATTTTTAGGAGAGAACACTAAGAACCAAAGAAATCAGGATGGGATTTGCATAAGAGGTGGTACTTGAGCTAGGGACTTGAAAGGAGGTAGGGACTCCTAAGAGTTGGGAAAACATTCCAGGCATGGAAACAGCTTGTGCAAAAGGACAAAGTGGAGATTGCCATCTTTTGTACAGGGAATAACAAGTAGTCAGTATAGCTGAAGCTTCAAATATATAAAAAGTGAGTGTTGTAAAATAGGTATGGAAAGGTTGGCTGCAGCCAGATTGTGAAGGACTTTGAGTGCCAAACTGAGAAATTTATCTTAGAAGCATTAAGGAGCTTCTGAAGGTCATTTCAAGGAAATGCCATGATTGCTCTATTTCAGCAATAAAACACCTTTGTCGAAGATGGATTATTTTAGGGGAGAGACTTAAGCAAGTATAGCAATTACGAGGCTATTGTGAATAGCCCAGGTGATGAGCTATTGTGTTCTGAACTAGGATGATGGGTGTGAATAGAGAGGAGGGTAGGGATGTGTAATATACTTTCAAGGGTGACTGGGCAAAACAGTACTGATGAGCTTTGTGGGGCTGGGTGAGGGAAAGGGAAATATCAAGGATGGTAACAAAGTCCAAAACCTAAGTTACCGGAAAGATATTGGTGCTCTTGAGAGAAAAAGGGAAATCAGGATATAATGGTCTATGTTTCAAAGGATATTCTAGATGTCAAGGAGTCATATATGATAAACTATCAAATATATGAGAAAGGATAGGGTCAGAAAAACTGGTTCGTTGGGATAAAGAACTATAGAAGTGCTAGGAGAACTGAATTCTAATTTCAGCCATCAGTTACCTCAGGATAATATTATAGTCAGGAGATAGGTTCACTTCTGTATCTCCTTTGTAAAAGTTGTTCCTTAATTCGCGGCAATGTTGAGATTAAAAAGTCCTTATGGGTAAAAAAAAAAAATTGAAAAAAAATCTATATTTTATTTAGCCAGAGTACAGTAGAGGGCAAAATTTCTAAAAGTACAATGTTTCCAAATAACCAGTATCTTTTCTTTAGATTTGAATAATTCACCATTCTTTAAAAATAATTTTAATATGCTTTTAATATTTTTATAGGATTCAGTCTAGCAGCCTTTAAAAGAAACAAGAGGAAGTTAGAGCTGGCAGAAAGGGTGGAAACAGATCTCATTCAACTAAAGAAAAGAAGACAATCAAGTGAAAAGGTTAGGAGGTGTTTGAAACAAGTATAATTTACTGTATAAATTACAAGTATAATTATTGTGAAATATTTTAAGGGGTATTTACATTTCTTATCTTTCTTAGAGCTTACTTTTCACTACTCATTAGGCACTTGAACCAATGTTTATCAGTAATATAAGGTATAGTACCTTATATATATAATTTGTATATTTTTGTATAGTTACCTGAATATTAGTGTATTCTTATTTCTATACAATTCAACAAGCATCTTTAAGTACCTACTATGTACTAGGGCTCTGTGTTACATGCTAGGAATACAAAATAATCACCTATTTTTCAAGAATTTATATACTGATAGGGGAAAACAACATATCCAGAAATGAGTAAACATAAATATATGCAAAGTAAACATGAAGTAATTTTTTTGGGGGGTGTGGTGAGTACTAACAACAAGGATAATCAGAACAGGCTTCTTGTAGCAGGTGCCACTTGGGTAAGCCTGGAAAGTGGAGATAGTTCTCAGAGGTGCATATGAAGAGGGAGAGCATTCCAACAATGGAAGACACTTAGTGTAAAGAGGGGTGGGGGTGGGAAACGGCATGTGTTATACAGGATACAGCAAGTAGGCCTGCAATATTTGGTATGTATGGAGAAGACAAATGTCAAAATGTTGTGGAAGTAACATCAAGACTCTGCATCTTATTGAATGTGGAGGATGATGAAGGCCAATGTTTCAAGGACGGTTCCCGTGTTGTAAACCTGAGTGACTGGAAGCATGTGTAACATTATTGGTGCACTCCACAGAATTAAGGAAGTTAGGAAGAGTAGCTTGTGTGGTTGTGGTTTGTCCTTCGTTCTCAAAGAGGACCATGACAGAAGGGAGATGATGACAGGACTTGCAATTGAATTTGATTTGAGTGAGAGAGGGCTGTTCAAAGTTAACAGCCTCACTTTCTCCTCCAGAGACATCTGGGTCCAGTAGCCAGATGTTGATCAGAATGGCTGGAGAGAGCCCAGGATACTGTGGGAGACCTTGGCCTTTTTAAGCTAAGGTCTTTTAAAGTTCTCACTTTGAGTGTGATAAGACCCATTCAGTGAATAGGCCTTTTTAAGAACTGAGTCAAGGGATGACCTCTTCAATCAAAAAAAAAAATCATACTGGGAGCAAAAGAACTCAGAGTTGCTGGGCAAAAGAGAAACTGTTCTTCTTTACATTCACTCTGAGCCTAGAAGGCCCAAAAAATAACTATTAAGTGGTACTTGGGCAGGGATCTATTGTTATCCAATCAATGAGATCCAGAGTAAATTGGGTTTAAGGCTTGGTCTTTGAGAAAGAAATCTAGGCAGTAAACCCCAAGTTAACTAGGTAGGTTTTGGCTATCAAAATTTACCTTCCTTTGGGCAGAACACCCTCAGGTAAACGCATGAGAGGATAAGAGGGGAGGAAGAACTGAATTGCCCAACTGGAACTTGGCCATCTGGGTTTCCATTAGGGCAGCTTGGACTAATTCGCTGGTTGTGGTTTGTCCTTCATTCTCAAAGAGGACCTTGACATCAGGGAGATGATAACATGACTTGCAATTGCTTTGGTTTGAGTGAGGGAGGGCTGTACAAAGTCACCAGCCTCAGTTTCTCCTCCAGAGCCATCTGGGTCAAGTGGCCAGATATAGATCATAATGACTGCATAACTTTCCCAGGTTAACACAATTGCTCAGAGCAAGATTTGAACCCTGGACTTCCTCCTTCAAGTCTGGTGCTCTTTCCATTAAACTATGATGCCTTCTTACAACTTCTCTTCAAACAGCTTATACTTCAGTTGATGATATGCTGAAGCATGCTATGATGAGACAATGGAGTAGAATTTTAGCTGTATAAAGATAAAGTAAGATGATGACATTATAAGTCAAAAAGTCTTAGTTTGATCTCTGCAACTTATTACTTATGGGTCTGTGAGCAGGTTTCTCTGAGGAAAAATTTCCTCATCTATAGGCTGGTAGTAGTGGTATTTGAATCACCACTTACCTCACAGCATGGTTATGAGAAAAACACTTTGTAAGCTTCAAAGCTGTATATAAATGTGAGCTTTTTTTTTTTAACCTATATCTTAAATGTTATTTGGAAATTGTCAGCTATATTTGATTAGAAAATTTAGCACTATTTGGGGAAAGTGACTGAACAAAACAAATTATCTATCTTCTAAATATACAGATGTTCTCTATGTAATCTCTGACCCATCTTTGCGGTTAAAATAAAAGTTAAGATCATAAAAAAATATATCTTTTGTTTATTTATCACCTAAGTTTCCTTAGCATACTTTTTCCTCTCCCTTCAGAGTCAAGAAGCATTTTAAAATTATGTGCCTAGCAGCAAGCTATGTTTGAACACTGTAAAATTGTGAGATGACAACAGAAGATGTTATGATCAGAAAAACAATTAGGGAGTCAATATACTCATATTTTAAGCATTGAAAGTAAATCTGACAAAATGAAAAAAAAAGATTAACATTTAAACCTGGGCTTAATGTGGTGATTTCAAGGCATATCTATTTTCAGGAAGGGAAAGAGTGATAATAGAAGACCACAGGGTGATTGCCATGTACTAGATGTTTCCTAATTTGTAACTGTTTTGTTCCTGTGCCTTGTTCTTAAGTGCAAGTAAAATGTGCTTATGGAGAATGTGAAGAGGTAAATATGCAACTCCACATTTAGAATACTAGTATATGTGCCCCTCCCTTTAAATTCCCAGTAGAAATGGGAAAAAGAATTCTTTTAAATGTTGCTTTCTGAAATTTGATAATATATTAAATGCATGTTTTTCTTGTGTTTTTAATGTTGCTTTGACTATCTTATTGGGATTCTTCCTATAATTTTTGCCATATTCTCAATTCATTTCTGTTTTGTAGTAGTAGTAGTAGTAGTAGTAGTAGTAGTAGTAGTAGTAGTAGTAGTAGTAGTAATTGTGTTGAGCTTTGGGGTTTAGGGGTGCTTGAGACCCCAAAATACTGACATGCTGGGTTCTGCTAAATGAGTTCAACTCAAGTCTTCTCTCAGCCAAAGAAAAGCGAAATTTATTAAAGATTCACCATATTGGGTACTCTTAAGAAGCCAAAGCATTTGCGATGCTTGTATTGATAAGCTGGCCAGGACAATCTGAAACAGACTGAGTCTGAGCCTTTTCATGGAGGCAAGATGGATTTTATATACAGAAAGACTGTGGGAGGGATCTAGGGGCTGGTCTAGTAGTCTGTGAGGAGGGGTTTAGGGAAGGTCTTGAGGAGGAGTCGAAGGAAGATCTTGATGGGACTGAGGTCAGACCTCAGGAACCAAGAGAATGAGATTTTGATGGGATCAAGAGTGGGAAACAGCCAAAGTTACTATGGAGGGCTAGGCTTATTTAAGGGTAACAGATTTTGTCATAGATATTTTGATAGGATCAAAGGTGGGAGGTAGCTGAAGGCTACCTGGAGATAACAGACAATAGAAGGCTGGGCTAGGTTAAGGGTAACTGAGATTCAGTCATATTGGTAGTGGAAGACTTTTGACCTCTGGGGAATGCCTGATCAAGTGGGAAGATTCCAAGGGGTTCCCAGAGCCTAAACCCTATCACTAGTAGTAGTAGTAGTAGTAGTAGTAGTAGTAGTAGTAGTAGTAGTAGTAGTAAATAGTAGTAGTAGTAGTAGTAACAGTAGTTGGTAGTAGTAACAGTAGTAGTAGTAGTAGTAGTAGTAGTAGTAACAGTAGTAGTGGTAGTAACAGTAGCAGTAGTAGTAGTAACAGTAGTAGTAGTACTAGTAGTAGTAGCAGTAGCTGCTTGTGTGATCAAGTGACATAACCTTTCTGAGCCTCAGTTTTCTCATCTATAAAGTAAGGATAATAACAACATCTGATTCATAGGGTAGTTGTGAGGCTTAATTAATTAATTAAGTTGGTTAAATTAATTAATTAAAATGAGGATATATTTAAAACCCTTTGAAAACATTACAGTGAAGTATAAATACCCACTCTATTCTGCTTATTATTTTTAGAATCTCTAGTTTCCTTCTGGATTCAACTCTGTGAACTCTTTGCTGATCTATCTAGTTGTTAGCACTTTTCCTCCTGAGTTTATCTTGCATAAACCTATTGTTTTTACATGAGATATCCAGAATTCAGACACTGTTTTTCAGTTTTCATTTTATATCTCTAGCATCTAACAGGGTGACTTGTTCATAGGAAATGCTTAATAAATGCTTGTTGACTTGAATTGGATTAACATAGTCAAAGAAAGTAGAATTTACTATTGTGTTACTGAGCAACCCTTTAAATCAATGACTTTCATTTTCTGTGGGTGTTCCACATTGCAGTATGTTTTGTGTTTATAAAGTCTAGGAATGATAGAGGTACCATGTGTATGTGTGTGTGTGTGTGTGTGTGTGTGTGTGTGTGTGTGTTTGTGTGAGAGATTACCTACCACATGGAGTAATGAACAAATTCATGAGTTTTGCTTGTGTATATTTGAATTCCAAAGATGAAATGTTAATTCATTTGTCACATGTATTCCTTTATCAGAATTGTTTCCATTTCAAATAGTTGATTGACCTTGGCTCTCAAGTGTGAATTGTAAGGATTATGAAATTCAAACATTTGTGGAATGTAAGCATAGTTTTATTTATTAATTCTCACTAATGGCCTGTAATCAAGGCACAAGATGTTAGATTTGAAAAAAGAAACCATAAGTTTCTTTGAATTGTAAACAAAGGATGATTTATTAACTGATTATTCTCCTTCCCATGGTCTGTCTTGTGAACGTCAAGTGTATACCTTGAAATGCAAAGAAACAATTCATATTTCATCTGGATTGGGTTTAAAGCTAAGTTACTTTAGATCTACATTCCTTAAGTGTCATACATTCTGTATTTCCAATTATCTTGCAAAACAACTGTCCCCAAAAGCCAATTAAAATTTACCAACTGAGCTTTGAGGCTGATCTGGTTTGTTATGGTGGGACATGCACTCTCAAACCCTTTTCCCCATGACTATTAGGAATTTTTAACATGGAGTATGACTCTTTTCCCTTTGGGAAAGTTAAAAGTAGTCTTTGTATGTAAGAAATTGTTCATATTATTCTGAATGTCTCAAATAGTGGCTATTTGCATTTTCTATATATACATCGAGAATAATACTCTTGATCAAGAGCGGATTAGAGCTAGCCTAGGAGAATTAAAGGACGTTGGATATATGGACTGATAGAGTCACTGGAAAAGAAGTAGGCATGAAAATTTAGATTGGGATTTTCTTCTACTAGTTTCCTCTACTCCTCTAGTCTTCACAACTGCAGAGTCACCTTTGCATATAAATTTTTTTCTGAATTGAATTGAAATTTACGTAGCTATCTTAATTTAGTGATTGAAGTTTAAATTGAAGTCCAAAAATAGGGGATGGCCAAACATTTGAATTTTAAGTAGAGCTTATCTGCTGAGAGACAATAGTAGAGAAATGTGTGTGGGATACAGACATGGAATACTAACAGGGACTATCCAATATTGCCTATATTTGTATATAATGGAAGTTTTTCTGTTACTTTACCAGTATTCGTATTCATGCCCCTTTTAAAGTTTTTCTCAAAATGAAGTGTAGTTTTCTATTTGTAGGTAAAAGGATTTGTATTGATTCACAAACGGTAATGCCTCCAAGCCATGTATTTAATTATATCATCTCTTAAGTTGAACTTTGAAAAACTCATTTAGGGTGATATAGTGTTCATGATCAAATATGGTTTAACTAGAATCCACTTTTGTCATGAAATATTTTAGTCTGAGGTATTTTGAAGTACCAGACTATAATATAGGAATATGGAAGTTTCAGATGAATAACAGTGACTTTTCCTTAAATGTATATGAAAGAGTTCTGTCCTGTTTCACAAGATGAACATTGTGTATTTTGGCTTGTGCAAAATTTTTTTCAAAGGAAGAGTATTTAATATTCCAAGTATTATTAAGTATTATTTTGCCTCAAATGTATTTTTATATGTATTTGCATTTTTATTAGCTTACTTTGAGTTCTGTGCACATTTTCTTGTATAGAATTGTTCAGACTTTCATTTTTAAATGTTGACAAAATCTGTTATGAAATAATAAATGTGCTTTCGCTATTTTCCAAGCTTTACATTGCAAATTGTACTTCTTTTATGTACGAAGCTGTATTTAAAAAACGAATCTGGGTTAATTAAAAAAGGAAGTATGATTCACAGTCATGTATCTTTATTTTGAATAGTTACTGATGCATGTGATTTGGTCATTGTTTACAAAGTAATGTCACCATCTGTCATCATGTATTTAACACAATGCTAGCACACACACGTATAGATTGTCATGGGGTTCAAAATCAATAGTTGGATCATGAAATGATGCTATTTCTGTGGCCAGTGACTAAACAGGACCACACTTAAAACACATTAAAAAAATAAGCAGATCACGAAACAGTGATTGTTTCCGGGTGCACAATATATATTGGTGAGCTGTGAGGGGACTGATTGATGGAAAGAAAAATAGTAAACGATCCTTGTTTTCGTAAAGTTTACAATAGCTCTTTCGTTCTCAGTTAGGAAAAAGCACAGCTTTGTCCATTGGTAAGGCGGTCTTAATGATTTAGCACTACTTTTGTGGAGCGTTATTTCACAGTGGTCATGTTTCATCGTCCCTGGAAACCAACTTAAAAGAAATGTTATCATTTTTGCTTGTTTTGGAATGACACTGCTGTTTCTTGTTTCTCTGCTCAACTCTCTCCTTCCTTCTTGGTCTCCTTTGTGGAAACCTTATTCATTGTCACGATTAACAACTGGTGCACCTCAGGGATCTGTCCTGGACCCTTTTCACTTTTCTCTCTATCCTGTGTATTCACAGACATTTCAAATTAAATATATATAAAACAGAACTAATCCTCCCCCCCCCCCCAAAAAAAACCCACTTCCCTCCCAAACTTCCTTATTATTGTTAAGGAAACTGTCATTCTTCTAGTCATCCAAACTTTGCCTCATCCTCAACTCCTCAATGTAACTCACCCAACATATACAGTCAGTTGCCAAATCTTGTAATTTCTAATGTCTACAACATCTCTTTACCTATGTCTTCTTCTCTCTACAAACATAAGTTCAGGCATCTGTCACCTCTTTCTTAGACTATTGCAGTAACCTGATTTGTCTCCTTAGGTCATATCTCAGCCCGCTCCAAACTATTCTCCACATATCTGCCAAAGGAATTTTCTTAAAGTACATAGCTGACTTTTTCACTTAATAAGTACAGTGATTCCCTGTAATTTTTAGGAATCAAAGATAATATCCTGGGGCGGCTAGGGGGCGCAGTGCTCTATGCACCAGCCCTGGAGTCAGGAGGACCTGAGTTCAAATCCAGCCTCAGACACCTGACACTTACTAGCTGTGTGACCTTGGACAAGTCATTTAACCCCAATTCTCTGCCCTCCCCTCCTAAAAAAAAGCCAAAAAAAATATCCTCTGGCATTTAAAGATCCTCACAGTCTGATCTCTTCTTACCGGTCCAGTTTTCTTACACATTACTTTCCTCTGAACACTCTGGATCTAATCTTTATGGCTTATTTGCTCTTCTTTACCTGGACCACTCCACCTCTTGTCCCTATACCTTTGAGTTGACCGTTCTCTGTGACTGAAATCCCTTCCTTCAGGACTCAACTCTAATGATGCCTTCTGCAGAAGACGTTTTTCAGTCTCCTCAGCCGCTTGTACCTTTCTTTCTAAGATTTACCTTATATCTGCTTTTTGTGTATCTTGTATGTACCTGTATATAGTCAGTTCCCAACTTTCACAATATTTCTAGAAAATGGCCTGAAAATAAAAAACACAAATGTTGATCCCCTGTGGTAAATAGGAGGTTAGGTTCCTGTGACCACCAAAAACTGTAATCTTTCACAAGAGATCACTGAAAATATACTTTTCTGCATATAGTTCTTTGTAACAACACATTAGTTCTGATAAAATGTACTTTTCCTAACACAGTAACCATGAAATAACCCATACAAAAACAACCCATATAAGAGGTGATGTATACAGGATGGGATGGGAAGAGTCAGGAACAGTGATGTAGAAAGTATCGTTCAGGGCAGTTTGGCTACCCCCAGCCAGGTGCTATGTAAATATGTTATCTCTCTCATTAGCATGTAAACTCTTTCAGGGCAGAAACTATAATTCCTTTTTCTTTTTACCTCCCCCACTTTTGGAATAAAATAAGCACAAATGCTTGTTGATTGATTGAAAAAGTTAACTCACTAGCTGTTGTCGTTCGAGGCTTGCCCACAGGCCCAGGGTAATTTAGAAAGGAGCCCCTTTTATTGAAAAACAAAGTCAGAATCAAATGAATGTCAAAACATATACTTAATATAAATTTTGAAAAGCTGCCTTTGAATGCAACTTGGAAAGAAGTGGCTTTATTTTTACCTCATTTGAAAGTGGTTGCAGGGACATTGCTTATTTGTTGCATTTTGGAGATTTTAAGCATTTCTCCACCTGGACCCCCAGTTTTACCAATTTTTCAAAAGTGACTCAGTAGCTAGGTGGCATAGTAGATAGAATACTGCTCTGGGAGTCCCGAAGACTTGAGTAGTTAATCCTGTCTCAGGTTCTTACTAGCTGTGTATCTGGAAAAATCACTTGTCTTCTGTTTGCTCAATTCCTTCAACTGTAAAATTAGGTTCAAAATAGCTCCTACCCCCTAGGGTTGTAAGGATCAAATGAGAAAATATTTGTAAAGCCTTAGCACATTTCCTGCATATAGTAGGCATTTAATAAATGCTTGTTCCCTTCCCTTTTCTACTCTTTTTAGTAGCCATTGATTTTAGTTTAATGTACATAGAAATTCTTTGTTGCTCCCATCATTTTTATGAAATAGTGTTTTAATTAATTGAACTAAGTTTTTCATCTAAACTTGTGTGTGAGAGGGAGGGAAGAAGAGAGTGAGAGGATGTGAGAAGAATTAGAGATAATCAGGTCATTTCAATTATGTGCTTTTTTTTTCACTCATCAATTTCCAATGAACAAATTTTAAAGATCTTTTCATTGCTTTCAGTTATTTGGCAAAGAACTGTGTGTTCAAAACCACTGTAAAAGGATGCAGCAACTTTTAATTTTATGTTCTTTAGCTACCACATAGGGGCAAACCATATTGGCCACATGCTTTAGAAGGGAAAATGTTGAGTCTTGCTTTGTGTGCTTCATATAAATATGTTCAGTTCTTTTGAAGTATATTGTGGGTAACAAATTTTTTCTTTTATCCTCCATCTTGAAATTATTATGTAAACACTTAACTGCATCATACTAAATCACTGTACTTTTGGGTGAGAGGTAGGTTAAGATCAAAGAAGACATACACAAAAATACCAATGTAAAATTTCTCACAGATTTTTTTCCATTTGTACTTGTGTCTGTGAATATATGCATGCAAAAAGATAATTAGTATATTTCAGAAACTGAATAGCAGTTTGACCCAGACTTTTTGTGGTCTTCTTTGGGGAGATGGCTAATGAGCAGTATACAATCAAGCAAAAACAAAACTTTCAGTTTGACTGTCTTTTTTCCGTTTTAAGTATTTTGTTTTCTGAGAGTTTCTGAAAATACTAGCTTTAGAGTTAACTTATTATTGTTGTTGTTGTTTGCATGATTTTTTAAAAGAATTTTAAATGATGTTGTATGAACTTTACTTGCATTTAAAATATTAATACCTGCCTTTGTTTCACAATTACCTTTACCATGCATAGAAATGACTAATTACCATTACTAGATATCTTTGTGTTATCTTTACAGATTTTAGTCCATAAATAAATCTGACATTGTTAATTGAGATGTTCCAAAATTCCAACATAGTACAATTTGTAAAGCCAATAATGGCAGTTCTCCCAAGGACTGCTGCTGTGAATAACTTTCAGGGTCTAATCTCATAGTATAATGAACTCTATTTATTTAGCAATAAACAAAAGCATAACATTCAAGAAATTAAAGCATAACATTCATGACAACATAATATAACAACTTATTACAGAGGTAGGCACATAGTCTTAATCAAAGTATATCATTCAGTATATCTTGTCAATACAGAGTATCCAAAGTAAAGTCCTCTTTCATCTTGACTCAAGGCTGACTTCCAAATCCCATGACTCCTCTTTCATGGGCTGACCACTCCCAACTCTTGCCTGGATTCACATGTAGGCAGCTCTCCACTCCTGTTCCATATCTCAGCTCACTGGGACTGCTCTACTCCAAGCTCTTTGCAGTTTATATTTCTAGGAAAACAAAACTTAACAGGGCTACAACAGTATTTACACACATTACCAGCACTATCATCTCAACTCACTTTCTGTCTGAGAAATCAACGTAGAAGAACAGATAGGGCTTCTGTCTGAGAAAGTAACACAGATCAACAGAGCACCAACATCACTAGCATTCTCTCTCTCAGTTGTGCCTGCTTCCAACTCTGCTCATACTCTTATCTACTGCTTCCTGTTCTACCCTTTTTGCAAGCTCCTCCCACTGTGGGCTCCCATGTGATTGCAACCAATCTATTAAGGGGCAGAGGAGATCTTCCAATTCCCTTAGGCCTATTAAGGGTGGGGAAGGTCTTCAAACTCCCTTAGGCATATTAAGGGCTATAAAATCAATTCCAATCAAAGACTCTTGATACAATCAAAGATGAGGCTTGAAGGAACTTGATTAACTAGAACTCAATCCAGATAAACAGCAAAACATGCTATTTTGCTTGCCATCATACAATTTTGCATTGTTTCATATCATAATACATGGATAGTAGCATATCCTGATATCTTAAAATAAAGCAATTTTGTAGTAGAACTATTAATTGTAATGCAACTTGACAGCATAAAAATGTTTTATTTTGTTTTTTAAACTTTCTGCCATTGTTCAAAGAAGAAATTGAGGCAAGAACTCAGTCTTGTTTGAGTACTTTAGGTGACTTACATTATGTACAGAATATAAACTAATAATTTTGGAGTAACTTTTGTGAATTCTCTGTTACTTAAAATATTTTAGAGAGTTACATGTATTAAGAGGAAAAGATTCAGAATAATTTTCTTTTGGTTCTAAATCTCTCTTAAATATATGGCAAGCAATCCTTTTTCTTACAGTTCGAAGGGACTATATTAAATCCCACAGCTGATTTTATTTTAAAATAGTAGTAATAATAACCTTAAGTTTTCCTTGGTGATCTTTGTAATTACCTCTCTCCCCAGTCTGTAGAGGCCTCCACCTAAATCTTGTAGTAATAAACTAGTCAAGAAAGAGGTTGTTTTCCATTTAAAATTTTTGTATTAGACATAATCAAGTGCCAAGTTTGAATATTTCTTCCTGACTTTTAACTCTTTTCCCATTAGCATCAGAAGTATTATGAATTATTTTTTAAAACATTTATAAGAACCAATTTTATTTAGTTAGTTTTCATATTCTAGAGTCTTGAGGGATAGCATCAGTGGAATTCTTTGTCCAATGTCCTTGAAATGAAGATTGCTTTGGTACTTGACTAGAACCATGCCATTATTTCCAAGTAACCTTTCCCCAGATCACTCTTGTTCTGTTGAGTATGCTACCAGGAGTTACTGTGTTTGTTTGTTGTTGTTTTTCGCTTTTTATAGGCACATCTCTTGCTTAAATACAATTCAGTTTCATCATGGACTTAGACTCTTTCCATTTTGAGAAGAACTTTATATATGAAAATTGGGAATCTGATTTCATAGATCTCATTGTAGCCAGCAAAAATGGCCTTATGCCATAGTCTTTCAAACATCTTGCTATTCTAGAAGCCCATTTTCCTGTAGGCTTCTCAGGCTCTAAGATGGTAAAAGGGAAAACGTATTATGCTGTTCTTTTTGGGTTTGTTATTGAATCCCTTATTTTTTTTTTATATCTCAATAGTTGTAAGATGTCTCTGTGTTCCAAAGAGCAGCTATAATTGGGTTCAATAGATGTGGAAAAGTCAACTATACTTACCTTATCTATCCTGTTGGAAATGTAGACTCTGGGCTCAATTACCTTTTTGGTCATTTTGTTTTCTGTACACTCATATTTTCCCAACACATTCAACTATTGACCTCTGTGAAAGACCCTAATCCTCCAATTTATATATCCAACCTTGTCTCCTTTTTTTTTCCTGATAAATGTGATTCCTTTAATACAAGGGTTCTTTTTTTTTTTGCATTATTTTTTTTAATATTTTATTTTATTTATTTTAGTTTATATCATTCATTTCCACGAGATTTTGAGTTACAAATTTTCTCCCCATCCTTCCCCCACCCCCCCTAAAACAGCCATCCCCTTGTATAACCCCTCCCCCAATCTAATCCCTCCTATGTCCTCCCCCATCACTCCTCTAACTTTCCAATAGGGCAGGATGGATCTCCCTTCCACAGTGCCTGTGTATCTTAAGTTCCAATTGGATGCAGTTAATAATAATAGTAATAATAGTTGTATATATATGTATATATATACATATATATTTTTAACATTTGATTATAGAACTTTAAATTCTAGATTCTTTCTCTTCCTGCCTCGTCAGCCACCCCCACTGGAAGAACAAGCCATCAAATGCAGACTGAACATGTGAAATTACGCAGAACCTCTCCACAGTGAGCACACTGTGAGAGTCT
>CM053581.1:138242882-138284344 GCA_028627135.1 Pseudochirops cupreus
TCACTTGTGTCTTCCTGTCCCCCTAAGAGCATTGTGTCCATAAACAGACCTCATCTTTTCCCCTTAAATTGACTTCCCCTTACTTCCTTATTTCCCTACACTGTATCACTTTTTTGGTTGGTTTTAAGACATCAAAGGAATTGTTCCATTTAAAGCTTTCCATCTTGCTAATCTCACTATTATTATTGAGGGTATTAACATTCTCTCAGTCAGCTCAGGCTCATCACCTAGGTTTCAACCTAAATTCCTTACTGTGTCACCCTATGCCCATATGCAAACTATTAACAAGTCTTGTTAATGTCTCTCATTTATGTTCCCCTTTTGTCCTCTGACGCTGCTACCATCCTGTTGAAGACCCTCATTACCACTTGGATGGACTTGGCAATAGCCTTCTGGTTGATCTCCTTGCCTGAAGTCTTACCCGGTTTCTATCTGTCTTCCATTTAGCAATCAAAATGATCTTCTTAAAATGCAGGTATGACTATGACTCAGATTCCTTTAGCTTCCTATTAACTTTAGGTTCTGTTTGCCTTTTAAAGCCTTTCATAATCTGGCCCCTTCCTTTCTTCCCAATCTTAATTTTACTCCTCTTCATGTACTCTTGATCCAGGGACACTGGCCTCTTTGCTTTTCTTTGAATAAGACACTTTCTCTCCTTATTGCACATTCACTGGCTATCCTTTAAATCTGAAATGCTCTCCATCCTCATCTCTGCCTCCTGTTTTCTCTGTATTCCTCAAGGCTCAGCTAAAATCCCATCTTCTGTAAGAAGCCTTTCTCTATCTTCCATGATCTGTTATTGCCTTCCCTCTGAGATTACCTTCAGTTTATTCCACGCTTATCTTGTTTGTACGTAGTTGTTTCCACTTTGTCTTCCCTAGGAGATTGTTAACACTTGGAAAGCAGGTACTGTTTTCCCCTTTCCAGATATCCTCAATATTTAGTACTGTTCCTGGCACTTAGTAGGCACTTAATAAATGTTTGTTGACTTAACTTCCTGAATTTATGATTAGTTTCTACCCACTATGCCATGAAAGGGAAAGTATAGTTCAGACATAGGAGGAAGTAACAAACATGAATCTGGAAAGGAATAGAAATGAAGTATAGTTCAAATGTGTAGAATTTGTCAAATGGAACAATGTTTGATAAGGTCCAAAAAGGTAGGTTGGAGGCAGATTGTGAATCATCTTGGGGAATTTTGACTTTATTCAATTGGCAGTGGGCATCTCTTAGAGATTTTTTAAGGGCTTTTCACTATAAAGATGAATAATGTTAATGATGGTGATGATGATGATGTACCTTGTACCTTGCTCTTTATGGTTTGCATACATTATCTCACTTGTTTCTGACAACTTTGTCAGAGAAGGGAAGGAGAGAAGGGGACAAGGACTTATTAAGTTCCTTCTTTGTACCAGGCATTTTGCTAAGCACTGTACAAACATTATCTCATTTTCTCCTCTCAACAACCTTGAGAGATAGATGCTATCATTACCATCATTTTAAATGTGAGATTTAGAGGTTACGTGCTCCAGATTGTAAGTGTCTGAGGCTAAATTTGAACTCAGGTCTTTTTTACTCTAGGCCCAGCACTCTATCCACTGCTCTACCTCGGTGCAGGTAACATCTGAAGTATGTTATTTCCCTCATTTTACATATAAGGGAACTGAGACAAGAAAAGTTTAGTGACTTGAGGGATTTGAGTATGAGAATTGAACTCAAGTCTCTCCTGACTCCAGGTTCTCACTTTTTCTGTTATGTCATTGTGATTATATTATATTGTTATTGTATTCAATTATATTGAATCTGGAACAAACTGGAGACAGACTAGTTTGTCACTTAGTCAGTAAGTACTTATTAAACACTTACTATGTAGTAGGTACTGTGCTATTAGAATGCCATTGTTTCAGTTCAGCCAGAGTAATGAAGATCTGAACCAGGGTAGGGACAGTGGAATTGACAGAGGAGATAACCAGTCTGTATTATTAAGGGTGATAAATATCTACAGGACTTGGTTACTGAATAGATAATGGGAGGTGAGGAAAAGGAAGGAGTCAAATACGAGTGTAGTGCTCTCCTTCAGTGTAGTATCATCTAAGAAAGGTAGAAGTTAGGAGGATGGCAAGATTTAGGGAGAATGATGATTATTTCAGTTTTGGACAGGTAGTGTGGCATACTTATAGGTACATCAAGAAGGGAGTTGGACAGCCATCACTGGAATCTCTGAGTGGTCAAGGATGGAGATATAAATTTTCATAGGAGTTTAAGCCTTGTGATAGATGCAAATAGCAAGGGAGAGATTATAGAGGCCTTTAACATCCTTTGATTAAACTGTTGAAATAGCTTCATTGCTTCCATCCTTACCCACCCCCAAACTGGTTCATCTCACATACCAATGCCAGATAAATCTTTCTCAAACAGTACTTTGATCATGTTCACTTTCCTACCAGAAAACCTTTAGTGGTTCCCATTGCCTGCACAATAAAGTCCAGACCACAAAGCCCAGCCTTCAAATCCCCTTTACTATTCATCTCAATCTTAGCTTTCTATCCTTATCTTCCATCATTTTTTTCTCATGAATACTGTGCTTAAGCTGAATTTATCCCCTGAATATACTTTGTGCTTTTACCCCCTCTATAACTGTGCTTGTTCCACTTACTCTTGAGGTATGTTACCTCCTTGTTTCCTTTTCATCTTTCACATATGCTTAAACACTCAACTCAAATCCCATTTTTTTCTAACATTTTCCTTGAATACTTCAGTCAAATTTGAATTCTTTCTTCCCTGAACTCTAGCACTTATCTCATGAATCCCTTACTTGCAATTATCAAATGCTATTTTGAATTATCTGTTCAAATCTCTTATCTAAATAAAATGCTACTCTGATACTTATCAGGACCTGTAAGTGAATGTGTTCTTCCAGGTTATGACAGTGAAGCACAAACTCAAATAGGTCCTTCCAAGCTGAAAAGCCTACGAATATAATTCTGTCAGATTTATTTGTCCAATTAAGTTCAATTTGACAAATATTTAGTTCCAATCACTTAATAAGTGAGTCATTGTGCCAGCTGCTGTGGTACAAAGACCAAAATAAAAACAAAAAACCAAAAAAAGTCCCTTCCCTCAATGAGCTTACATTCTATTAGTGCCTGTTTTTTGCCCAAGAAACAGCTTAGATAACTTTTGAGGGGCTCCTTACCATTTGGTTCTTTACCAGGTAATGATGGTTTGTGACCCAAGGCACTCACTAAACTTCTCTCCCCCCCAAACTCCCAGTTTTTACATTCTGATTTAATACAGAGAGTAAATAGTAAATCCTTCAAGTACTGAAGTGAGTGTAGGTAAACTGCATCCCTATCTAGGCTTCTAAGGAAATAGGAACTATACTTTATTCTTTTAATTTCATCACTCCTAGTGCATAATTAATAAGCATTGCTAATTTAGCACTCATAAAATGTCCTCTAAACATTAATAACAGTTTTGATGAGACAAAAATCCAAAATGTTTTGTATTACTCATTTTGTTTGGTGAGCTGTTTTATGAACAGATGATAGTTTTTGAAGTTTGAAATTTATTATTTGTGTGTTTGAAGCATTAAATTTCCAAAACATTTCTTTTAACCATTTAGTGTGGCTATTTGCATAATGGATGAAAGGGCATAAATTATCTAACTAACTTATGAGTTATATGTGCCAAATAAATGAGAATATGAAAATCAGTCATTCTAAATATTTAGAGAAAACAATCATTGGGAAATTTCACATAAAGATGTCCATAAAAACTCAACACAGCATTCCAAACAGGGGAGTCAAGAAGTTCCCACAAGGGGGCATGCTCATCTAGAGAAAGTAAAAACAAGTATTCTCTTTCTACAGGAAAAGATCTGTGGATGAAATTTTTAAGAAATTCACATATAGATCATTAAGTGTTTTTATTTCATGAGGAAAAGCCAAAGAATCTTTACTACTACTACTAATTATTATTTTAATGGTTTCTAGCTCATTTAAAGACTGATTTGCATTTGTGTAATGGCATCCCCATATAGCAAAAGTATGATTTTTATTATGCCTCACACATAAGTGCTTAATAAATGTTTGATTTGAAATAGCATTTGAATGAATTCAATTGAATTAAATTGACGTCCTATGCACATCATTGTACTTATGGTCAAAGATCATGAGTCTCATCCTGTATTCTTCTCACCCCTGAGTTTTCGTGAATTTCTTTCTTATTCCAGTATGAATTAGGTGAGATATTATATATTCTTCTTAGGTCATTTGGTTTTGTTTGTTTGTTTATTTTTTGACTTCTTTTAGATTTCAATTTTGGTTTATTTACTTTTTGTTTATAACATTCAGTTCCGTAGTCTCTTGAGTTTCAGATTTTCTCTCCCTTCCTCTCCTCCCCTCCCCATCATGGCGGCATGCATTCAGATACAGGATCTACAAATATCTTCCCATTAATCATTAGTCAGGTTGTAAAGAAGGATTGTAACTGATGGAATGATCAGTGGGAAAGAGGAAACATTAGGTCATTTGTAGAATAGAAAATTATGCAATTTCTTGATTGTCATTATCAGTACATTTATGTGTGTATGATACCACTAACAAACACGTGTCACTGATGGATTTGTACTGACCTGTTATCTTTGTTAATTCATCCTCTCCTATTAACTATTACCTTATAATGAGAGCCTTAACTAGGAAATTAGATACCTTGGATAATTCAGTTGAAATAGGTATTGAGGTAGGGACAGGTCGTATCCACATAACAATGAGCCTAATAGTGACATTGCTGGGTCAAAGGGTATGGACAGTTTAGGGAGTTTGAGAATACAGTTCCCAAATCATTTACAGAATGACTGAACTAATCACAATTCAACTAACAACACATCCCTCCCCCTGTAGCCTCTCCAGCATTTGTTATTTTTCTTTTTTTGTCATCTTTGCCAATCTGATGTGTGTGAAGTAGAAACTCAAGAGTTGCTTGAATTTGTACTTTTCAATTTTTTTTTTATTTTGGAGCATTTGTTCATAGACTTGTTGATAGTTTGAATTTCTTCCTTTGAAAATTGTCTCTTCATAGCCTTTGACCACTTATCTATCAGGGCATGGATCTTGGTCTTAAAAATTTAAATTCATTTCTAATGTGTATTTTATATGAGAATTTTTATCAGAGAAACTTACTGCAAAGTTGTTTATTTCCTCAAGGTACGTGTTTTCCTTGTGATTTTAACATTAGTTTTTTTTTTACCTCAGTTACATTTTTTCATATCACAATGGGTAGGTAGGACTAGTAACTTCTCTTTTAAATTCATTGTCTCTTCTAGTAATAAAGGGATGCGTTCCTCACTCTTTTTAAAAAAATTATAAGAAAGAGCTCTTATCCTACATATACTTTGGAGTATACATACTGCTGGTCAAAAACAACCAAAGGACAAGGGAATTTGTCCTAGTTGTCTCACAGGGATACTTATTTATGAGTACAATTATTGAGTGACAGGCCAGAACTAGAACCTAGGTATCTCAAAGACCCATGCCTCCTCTTTTTTCTCCTCATCTTCAGCCTTCTCCTCTTCCTCCTCTTCTTCTTCTTCTTTCTTCTCCTTAGTATCTCTGCTCTCATCTGTGTAGGTTCTCCCAGAGAGTTAGGTGAAACTATGGGTAGAGCACTGGGCCTAGAGTCAAGAAGACCCAAGTTCAAATCCAGCCTCTCTTTTCTTCTTTCCCAACAATGTAAATCCCAATGCATCCTTTCCTTTTCACCCTGTCTTATATATCCTCTTGTCCATATTCTTTATATTCTCTGCAAAGATTCCAAAGTCCTAGACACTTTCCTCCAAATTTCTGAACATTGCATGTGTTTGTTTTCTCTTGCTCTAACTGTAGGATTGACCCACTTCTGTTCCTATCTTATATCTTTGTATCGTTCTTTGGTTCATTTGCAATTTTTGATTCTTTGGAAATTTTGATATTTCATTATGTAAATCCTACTGTGGTACACAGGAATATTGATAATAAAAACTGGCTTCTGCCACATGGAAAAAAACTTGGTTTTGAAAATGTTCCACAGTATTCCAAATACAAAATAAACCACTATTTCAATTCACTTTTGGGCCCTACTTAACCACCTACCTAGCTGCAGTCTGTATCTTTGATGTACTGATGGACCAACTCAGTGGGCTTCCCATTCCGCTTTATCCTAGTCTGAACAAAAGGTCTTTATCTATTTAATTTTTTCCATGTGTATTATTAGATTTTCTTGTGTATAGTCCTGAATCTTCTTAAGGAGATTTTATAGTATTCTGGGGCATGATGCAAACTAAAGCATCTGGAATACTTCTAGTCTCTCTTTCATTTGGACTTTTTTTCTGGATGCCCTCCATGACATTGGTAAATACTCAAGCTTACATCTTGTTTTAAGCCTTGCTTGATATCCATGGTCAACAAAACACAGTAATCTCTGTTTGTATCTTTTAAGGAATTTTTAATGATCTTACCACATTCATGAGAGACACATTTTTGGGGAGCCTTTATGGCTTCATTTTGTTCCACCAAGTCAAATATCTTTTGGAATCAAACAATAAACACAGCGACATCTTTAGTTCACTATACTTTTTTCAGTTGTATGACTTTGATGTGGAAGAAACCATTTGTGAAAGCATACCTATTTCCTTTTCACATTTTCTTTGAGTATCCATTGATGCATGCATATATCGTTCTTATAATGATGTTTTAGAAATGAAAAATTAAGTTTTTATCTAGGTCTAAGTTATCTATGTCCTCATGGTCACCGCATTTTGGTAATGATACCATTTTTGATGTGATCTTGTCACTTGATTTATTTTCTTTAAGATATGTTGCAAATAAATTCTTCAGTTCTTTCAAAATTGTGTCACTTTGAGCAAAGATTTCTTTTGTGTATACTTCTTCTGGTCTGTTTACTCTTCCTGTCTTTGTCTTCTTTAATTTCATTTCTTATATAGCATATTTTCAACTAAACTGTGAAGGTTCAAATGTAGAAATGTGGTGGTTCCACTGTTGTTAATGGTGAAAATACCTTGCTATTAGAAATGATGACAGAACTATTCCATATTCACCTGTTGCCCTTTTAGTTTCATCATTTTTATCTTTTTAAAAGTTGTCTTTCTTTCTCCCACCCCCATCCTCAAATTAAATAACAGCGACAAAATAATTTGTAATTCCCAGCACAGCATAGTTCACCAAAACATTTCCACATTGGCCATGTCTAAATAGGGATGTCTCATTTTGATTTTAAGTCTCACTTCTCTAGCAGGAGGTAGGTGATATGATTCATCTTCTGTCCTCTGGCCTCATGGTTTATCATTATATTAATCAGAATTTTAAAGTCATTCAGTGTTTTGAATTTTTACTTCCTTCACTCTCCATCAGTTCATTGAGGTCTTCCCACTTTTCTCTGAAACTATTTTGTAATTTCTTATGGTACAATGATATTACATTCATATAACAATTTGTTTAGCAATTTCCCAATACTTGAACACTCCTTTAATTTACAGTTTTGGACTACTTTGAAAAAAGCTGCTACAAATATTTTTGTGCATTTGGATCCTTCTCCCTTTGACTTTGATCTTTTTAAAAATGAGATTGTTGGGGCAAAGAGAATGTGCATTTTTAGTAATTTTGGGAGCACAATTCCAAATTGCTGTTCGTAATGTCTAAACCACTTCACAGCTCTGCCAATGATGTACTAGTGTCACTTTCCCCATGGTCCTTCAAAAATCTGTTATTTTCCTCTTTATCATCTTTGCTGATCTGGTAGGTATGAGGTAGAACTTCGTAGTTGCCTTAACTTACATTATTCTAATAATTAGTGCTTTAAAGTAGTTTATAAATATGGTATTGATAGCTTGGATTTCTTTGGAAACTCTCTGTTCATATCCTTACCTGTTTCTCTTCTTACTTTTACTACATTTTATTTGTGCAAAAACCTTTCAATTTATGTAATCAAAAATTTCCATTTAATTTTTCTGTGATCCTATCACTTGTTTAGTCATAAACTCTTCCTCTATACATAGGACTGAAAGTCAGTTTCTTCATTACTCCTTTAATTTGCTTATAATGTCAAATTTTATGTCCAAGTTGTATATACATTTGTAGTTTATCTTAGCATATGGTGTGATATGTTGATCTATATATTGACCCATTTTCTTCCATATTGCTTCCCAATTTTCCCAGAAATATTTGTCAAATATTGTATCTTTACCCCAGTAACTGGGATCTTTACATGTTTTAAATCCTATTGGTACTGTTACTTTGCTTCTGTATATTGAATACCTAATCAGTCTTGCTGATCAACCTCTTTCTCTTTTCCTAAATCACTACTAAATCATTTTAATAATTACTCTTTTATAGTATAATTTGACATCTGGTACTGATCCCTGTCCTTCTCACTCTTTTTTTCATTATTTCCCTTGAGATTCAAGGCCTTTTTTCTCCATATGAAATTCATTTTTTCTAGTTCTGTAAAATAATAATTTGGTTTATCACTAAACAAGTATGTTAATTTAGGCAATATTATCATTTTTATTATATTGCCTTGACATACCCAAGAGCGCTTAATGTTTCTTTAATTTTTTAGATCTGCCTTTTGCTACAAAGAGTATTTTATAGTTTGATTCACATAGTTTCTCACAATTATTTTGTACCTTCTGTATTTATTTTCGTTGTAATTTTGCTCTCTCTTCCTTTGGAGAGTTTGTTGGTAATCTGCTTCAATGCTGAGGGCCTGTAATATTTGTATTGTTCAGTTTTGCTGAATTTATTATTTCAGTTAACATTGCTTCACTATTTTGGGTTTCCAAAGCAAATCATCTTATCACCTGCAAAAAATGATAATTTCGTTTCTTCTTTGACTGTGCTTATTCCTTCAATTTATCTTTCTTGTCTTAGTGTTATTGCTCATATTTCTAACAGAATGTTAAATTGTAGTGGTAATAATGAGGATAATTGCTTTACCTCTAACATTTCTTCTTTTGTTCTTGGTTTTACATAGTTATCTGCTGTATGATTTCCATAAGTTTTAATAAAAAGTGTTAGCTGTTGTCAGTGTCCTTTTGAGCATTTATTGATGTTATCATCAGAGTTATATTTTTATTATTGATATGATTTATTATATTTATATTCTTCCTTGTGTTAAACCAGTTCTTCTGATATAAATATATATAAAGATATAAAACTTCTGATTTAAATCTAATCTGCTTATAACATATAACCTTTCTATGTTATTGTAGCCTATTTACTAATAGTGTATTTTAAATTTTGCATGAGTATTTATTAGAGATATTGATTTACAAATTTATTTTCCTGTTATTTCTCTTTCTCTCTGGGTTATATATCAAGAAAATATTTGTATCATAGAGATCAGAAGGTCCCTTCTTAAAAGAGTAAACATTTCATTTATTATTTAAGTCAGTTTTTTTCTTTGAATATTTTATAAAATTTTCCTGTAAATCCCCCAGTTCTCGAGGTTTTTTTTTTCCTTTGGAACTTCAATTATAACTTGTCTAGTCACATTTTAACATATTAGATTATTTTACATTTCTTTTGTTGCGTTTTATGAGTATCTGTTTCCTCAATTATCAATTATGTTAGCATTTAATTGGCAAAATAGTTTCTGATAGCTTACATTATTTTCTTTTTTAATTGTGAAAATTTGAAGATTTTTGATAGAATAGGTTTTTAACTCTTAAAAAATAATACTAGCCAACTCTTCATCTCTCCTTTTTTTTTTTAAAAAACAGCTCCTGTATTTATCAGTTCAGTGGTCTCTTTGCTTTTCATTTTCATAACTTCTTTGTTACTTAATTGGGGGTTTTATTGGTTTTATTTCAGGTTTTTAAATTTATATGCCCTAATTCATTGATTTGTTCCTTTTTTTATGAAAGCAAAACAAATTCCCTGTTTATAGATATAAAGTTTTCTCTAAGAATTGCTTTAGCCATATCTCATAAGTTTTGTTATGTTTCCTCATTATTATGATTTTCTTTGATGAAATATTCTGTTTCTATAATTTATTCTTTAACATACCAGTTTTTATGTTATTTATATTCCAGTTGCTATTTATTTCCTCATGTTAGAAATAATCGTCTTACCAAGAATTTCACCTGGCCTTGAGTGAAGTTAGGAAAAAAAGATTTTTATTTCATGTCTTTTCAGATGGGTGACTTGACCTCTAACCCCTTGTGAAAAATGGCCGGATGCAAGCACATTCTCAAGACAATTACAAACTCTTTTATAACCCTGCTGATTCGAATTTCCCCGCTTGTTCTCCATTGGCTAGATGTAACCTCCTGAAACTCCCACTTTGTGTTTTCCTCCCTGATAGGTTCCCCTTCAAACAGCTCATTAAGCATGTGTACAAGCTTCTGAGCTTTTACCTGATCAGAAGCCTGCTTCTGCTAGGTCACGACTCTAATTATAACCAGTCACCTCTGACTTACATTCTGTTGTCACTCAGGGCTGGGAGCGCTTTTAAGTCTGTGAAAACAGAATTCCTTCTTTTGTTTTTCACACTCATTATGAGACATTATTGAATATAATTTTTATTGCATTATGATTATGTGTTTAGTACTTCTGATTTTGTATATTTTTGAAGGAGTCTTTATCTTCTAATATATAATTAATTTTTGTAAAGATAACTTGTACAGTTTAAATTATATAAGTTGTTTTCTGTTCTTATTCAGTAAGTACCAGAGATCTGTCTTTAATTTTTCTAAAGTTCATTTCAGATACTTATTTTCTTTCTTTATTTTTTTGTTCAGATTTGCATAGGTCTAAAAGGAGTTATCTGAATTTACTCATGTTCTAAACTTACTGTTTCTCCCTCCTATTTGATAAATTTTCCTTTAAGTTTTTAGATGCTAAGCTTTTAGTTACATGCATAGTAAGTATTTCTATTGATTTGTTATTTAAAAGTACCTTAGTACCTTTAAGCATAGTCTTTTTATTGCTTATTTCTTTTTTTGTATGTCTATTGTTGCTTTATCTAAATTCAAAATTACAACATCAACTTTTTTTTAGTTCAAATGAAGTGAAATAAATATTGTTCTTGTCCCACATTTTGACTCTATGGGAATTACTACTTTTCAAATATGTATCTCATAAACAACATGTTGTCAGATTCTATTTTCTAATCCATTCCATTATCCTCTTCTGTTTTATGGGTGAATACATTCCATTCATGTTCACAGTTTTCATTGTTAATTTTATATTTTGCTCTAATCTTTTCTCTTGTATTTTTATTGTCTCTTTATTCCCAACTTCCTCTGTACTAATAAGAAGAAGGCATACAAATAAAAGACAGGAAACTTGATTGACACTTGTGATCTATAAATGCAAGAGCTTATTTCTTTGTTGTATTTCTTCTCTTCTCCCTGTCTCAGCAATCTCAATTACTGATTCTTTTTCTTCCTTTCTTTTGGATTCCCCTTCATGTTCGTTCCTCCTACATTCCAGTTTGTTTTGCTTCTGATGATTGCCTTCTCTGTCCTTCCCTCAAACTTAACATTCTGTTTCCCTTCCTTGACCCTGTCCTCTACTAATTCCTTTAATATGTTTTTATACCAAGATGATTGTGTATGTATATATGTGGGATAGTGAGCATGTATTATTGTGTTGATCTTCCTTTTTCTGTTCACTTAAAATTGAGGTTTATGGAATGTCCATACCTGCCTAACCCTTCCTCCATCACAAAATACTCTTTATCTTATGCACCTTTATTGTATGATAATTATTTCCTTTACCTTCCTCCTTGTTCTTTGCTCAGGTAGTTCTGAGGTCACTAAAACCAAAAAAAAACCCCTGCTTATAAGACTTCTATATTTACCATTTTCTGTGACTCTTAAAGATGTTAGAGTTCTGAGAAGACATATGTTTCTTATACTTCTGTTGTTATGTTAAAAATCCACCTCCACATGTTGCATTGTGATTAAACACATCTATGCCTTTCTATGTTTATCTTGACACCTGCATTTCTTTTTCAGTGTTTCTATTCAGTTTAGGCCTTTTCATCAGGAATGTTTAGAAATTTTCTTTTTCACTGAAAGTTCTTTTTCCCCATGTAGATTTATATTTAATTTTGCTAGATAGGTTGTTCTTGGTATTCTTTCATATTTTAAAATACTGAACTTTCAGGCTGTCTTATAATGGTAGCTGTCAAATCTTTTGTGACCCTTACTATTTGATTTACATGTTTTTTTACACCTGGCATTTCTGAATTTTGATTATGATATTTGTGGGAATTTTCATTTTTATGTTTCTTGCTGGGATGGAGTCTTTCTATTTTTACTTTTCCTTCTGGAGTCTTTCTATTTTCACTTTCCTCTTTTGGTCTAAGTTCTGGGAAGTTTTCATTTATCATCCCTTGAAATATAATGGTCATATTCTTTAATGATCTCTTGACTTAATTTTCAGGTCAGTTCTTTTTCGTATTTCTTACATTTTGTTGTACTTTTTCAATTTTGTGATTTTACTTCGGTCTTTCCATTTAGTCACTTTTTGTTTGCCTTGTTCTGATTTTGAAGGCATTTAGTTCTTAGATGTGGTTTTTCCATCATCTGTTTTAAGGCGTTAGTTCTTCTTGCTATTCATTCCTCCCTAGCTATTTCATTTTGTATCTCTTGCTCTGTTTCTTTCAGAGAAATTTGTAGTTCTTGTGGTCACAACATTTTTTTCTCTAAGTTTTTAATTAAACTTGTTTTAAGGTCACTCTTTTTCTCTGGATTTACTCTCTGTCACCCAGGTTTGCAACCTCAAAACTATCTTTTTTTTTTCCCCTTTTGTTTTTAATCACTGGTCATTGAACAAGTGTCTCCCAACTAGAATACCAACAACTAAATTATAGATCATCTAAAATATAGATCATTTAAAAACTGTGTGATTTGCAGTACCCTCAATCCCCTTTTTCATTACTTGGCTATCATAGAGCAGAAGTCAAAGGGCTTCCCATGTACCTGAGGGTTATTT
The DNA here is from genome assembly GCA_028627135.1 of Pseudochirops cupreus. NCBI lineage: Eukaryota > Metazoa > Chordata > Mammalia > Diprotodontia > Pseudocheiridae > Pseudochirops > Pseudochirops cupreus. The sequence continues at coordinate 138,255,884 of CM053581.1, forward strand.
TATCTATTTTTTTCTTTTTTCTTTTTCATGGCTTACATAGGCAAAGAACTTGCCACCTAGTGGCTGGGCTACTGCCGATGAGCCTCTGTCCTTAGCTCACCTGGTTTTGGGACAGTGGATATAATTTATTGCCAGCGCCATATTTGATCCCTTTTCAGCATGCTAGCCTCTGACAGAATATGACTCACTGACATAGCTTTTGAAAACCCAAATTGCCTTCATACTGTGATGTCTCATAGGTATCAATTTCTGTAGAGGAGGTGCCATAAATATTCTGTTTTAAAGCAATAAACATGTTTTAGTTTCCAAAAATTTCTTTGGAAAGCGAAGACCATTTGAACAATCTTACCTATGATTCCAGTTGCTTGGAATATTGGCTTAGTTTGGTGTAGTAGTGACCTATCAGTTATAATGGAATTATATCGTTCCAAAGTATCTAATATGTAAAATTACTACGTTCATTTGAATTCAGTGAGAACTTATCAAGTACCCACTATGGTCCAGTTACAGTCTTGGGTATAGGGGATGCCACAGAACAAAAATGAGGTAGCCCCTCCTATCAAGGAATATGCTGACAGTTCGCCACTGAAACATGTACTGCATCCAGCTCTGAACTCATGTCCACTGACCACTTGCAGTTCTTTGATAAGTCCCTGGAGTGGACATAAGTTCCCTAATATATATCTAGGAATAAAAAGAGACAGAATAGGGTAGATTTTTTTCTTTTCCTTATGCTATCTTCTGTGTCTTATTTAATTCAACTATAAATTATTATTTTGTCGACTTAGCATTGCATTTATGTTATTGTCACAACGTAGTGATTTCTAATAGAACATTTTAAATCTAATGTATGTTATTTTCTTTACTAAGTCCTTAGAAAGTCTCTCAAAGCACCTGACAAAGAAATTTTTCAGCTTCAGATGAAAAAATTTGGGACATAGTTTTAGCTACATGTTCACAAACTAAATAGTGGCAAGAGTACGATCCAGATTGCTTTAATTTTATTCTAGTTCATTATCTGTTTTATTCTACTGCTTTAAGATTCTTAGTTCAAAGACAAGTTGAATTCTTGTTTTTAAAATAAAAAGCATAATTTTGTCAAAGAAAGGTAAACTTTTGTCCTCTAATGAAAGAAAACTTAGAGGTCCAGACCATCTTCAGGTGTTCTTGAAAAGAGCCAAGTTAAATGACTTAAGTTAAAAAAAAATGTTGTTTGATTTTTAAAACATACCTTTGCTGTCTAATTTAATTAGCTATTTAACATGCTCTCTCATATCTTTGCATCCTGTGATCCAGAATATATTACTAATGCATTTTTGATGGAGTAACTGATAGAGGTGAAGACTCAATAGCAAGTAGATAAGGGACAGTGGAAGTCGAAAGGTGACCAAATATTTTATATTTATACCTTTAATTTTCTTTAAAGAAAATGTGGTTTTTTTAGTTAAATAACATTGATATGGGTGAACAGATATCAAAATGAGCCTAGTTAATGTAAGTTAAAGTCCAGGTTGTGAAAAAACATAGAAAGAAAAAGCTAATTTGATGACTATGGTATGGTAATGCCTTTAGACAAATGAAAGTCCTGAGGAATATCAGTGGGTGTTTTCAAAGTTTTAGTTTGTAAAAAAGCAGCATATGTGTGACTGCTTAATTTGGAATGGATGGAAGATCATGATTAAAGGAGCATCCCATCAGAAAAATGAGTTTGAACATTTAACTTATTGTGAGGAGAAGAATGAACAAAAAAAGACTTCATAAGAGGTTTTTCTGTTTTAAGTTCTTTTGGTAATGAATATTGGAAAATATTTAACTTCATTCTTTTAAAGTGTGATTTATTAGTACTTTATATCACAGTCATTTTTTTACCCAACCCTCTCCAGATTCTGTTATCTCTTATGAAAAATAAAAACAGTTATGCAAAAAATCCAATATTGGGACTCTGCCTATCATTGTATATAATATTCTGTCTTGCTAAATACCTATCTCTCTGCCATGAGAGATCTTTAGAACCTTCATTTCTTTTTTTCTAAAATACAGTTCAAATTTGTAAGGAACTAATTCTCAATGGTTGTGAAAATAGTAAACTTTGGGGAAGACTTTCATATGAAATGAGAATTAGTGTCTGAAATGAGAGAAATATATAGGAGGTATGAATTTAAAATACTGGGCTAAATTTCATAAAAAATAGATTATTCATAGAAGAAATAGTACATAGTGATGTTAGTTTTTGAAAAAGTTTTATGAGATGTTCAAAGCAGTGCCTGAATAATAGGAGAGGTATGGTCCTTTGCTCACTTATTAAGTCATATTGGGGGGGTGTTTATCAGTTATTTTATACAGATTTTCCTAGAGTAATACAATCTTAGAGCTTTCTAAGAGATCATCTCATTGAAACTTTAAGCTTTTTTTAAAAAAGATTTTTATTGATGTCCTTTAATTTTTATATACATAGATTTCTCCCTGTATCCTTCTTATTATCTCTATAGGACAGCGATAGACCCTCATAATAAATAATTTTTTTTTTTTTTGGTTTTTGGAGGGGAGAAGGCAGGGCATTTGGGATTAAGTGACTTGCCCAAGGTCACACAGCTAGTAAGTGTTAAGTGTCTGAGGCTAGATTTGAACTCAGGTCCTGCTAACTCCAGGGCTGGTGCTGTATTCACTCCACCACCTAGCCACCTCACAAATAATCTTTAAAAAAGAAAAAGGGATAAGAGAGAAAATTTTTTTTTTCTAGCAAAGCCAATCAATACATTGAAAAATAATCTGACATTATATATAATATGCTACAGTTATGCATTTTCCCCCTCTCCCCAACAAATCTATTGCAGTTCTATTCTTGAAGAAAGCTGGTATGAAGTTGCTTAGTTTTCTATGAGCTTTTGGCCCCATTCATTTCTTAATATTGAAGCATATGTTCCCAAGTATTTTTGCCATCCTTCTTTTTGTCTGTTTTTATATTTCTACCTGAGAGTATCAACCATACTCTGACCTGATTTGAAGAATCCGAAGCTCTTAATAGAATTTCTGTCTTCATTCTCTGTGGCATGTGTTGCTGCATAAACTACAGTTATTTTTATAATAATTATTCTTCTTATGTTTATCATGGACATTGCAATGCAAAATGGTCCCATGAACTGCTGTTTTTTGTTATTTTGGGGCATACAACAAAAGTGACACTTTATCATCTTCTTGGTCAACTCCACTTGGGTAGTTCCAAAACTCTAGTATAGCTCTAAGTCATCTTTAGCCCAGGGATCATTCTGGGGCTATTGCAGTCTGGAACTTTTATAGTTATAATAAAATACATTTGCCTCAATAATGTGAAACAAATGATCTAAAGATCCTTTACATCAGTGTTGCCCAGACAGCATAAATCTCATGGGTGATTTAAGGGGGCAAGTGAAAAACCTTTTATGACTCTCAGTCCTTAGAGTGGTAGGTCTAGAGTCACTTTACTTTAGAGAGAAATGTTCACAGATATACAGTCATGCCCTTTGACCTTACTGTATTTCTTTTTAAAAAAAATACCAAAACAATGAACCTGGGTACACTCACTTGAGTTCTTCCCATCACAGAATTAAAGCTATCTAAAAATAAAATGGGATACACCCTAGAAAGTGGTAGCGTTCTTTTCATTGGAGGTCTTTTAGCAAAGCCTGAATATCTGTCACAATTCTTGGTCAATTAATGTTTGTATTAGATGTCCTCAGAGCTCCCTTTACCATCTGAGATTCCATGATATGAGCTTTTTTTGTTGTTGTTGCTGATATTCTCAAGGAGATTTTGTAAGCTATCTTTCTATTTAGTTTCTTCTAAATATATCTTATTTCCATTAAAGCAATAATGTAAGTATTGATACAATACAATAATATGTATTTCCATTAAAGCAATAATGTAAGTATTGATACAATACAATAATATACAATAATACAATTGATACAATACAATAATATACCAGCCCTTTTGGTATTGGATAAAAGTCTCACATTTAGCATACAGGAGTTAAATTAATGTTCATAGTTGACCCCAAAACCTTGTGATTCTTAGCACTTTTCCCTTTTCTGCTAATAAACAAATATATTTTACCATAAATTAGAGAAAGGATATATTGAGGGCTGGTATATTGAAAGATATTTTGAAACATTAAGTTGAAAGACAAAAATAATGAATGTTTAGTGATATAAAGATGGCAGATATTCTAAAGGACTTTGGTAATAAATTCACTTTTTTTGAGCTCCAAATGGAACCAAACTGAAACACGTTTTCTATCTGTTAATTTTGTATTATGTTGAATTTGACCTTGTTATTGTGTACTTATACCCTGAGGTTACCATCCATTGAAAAAATATGCTCTAAGTCAGTGGTTTGCCCATCACCACATGGGTTCCAAGTGTCTGAGTTATCCTGTAAGATCTCTTTATGGGTCTGCTACTTAGGGGGGAAGAAAAAGCTTTATTTTCTTCACATGAAAAAAATGGTGATATAAATTAGCTCTTGTATAAATGCTCTGAAAAATCAGTAATAGCAAATTCATGAACCAGTTCTTAAATTCTAAGAATTCTCAATTCACATTAGATATTTTCTTATTAAATGTGATATTTCATGAAATCCTTTAACAGAGAGTATACTCTGAAGCAGCCCTATTATATTTTATAGTCTTAAAGAAATGTTAACATATCCATAAATACATAGAAGTAAATATTGAGAGGTACAGAGTGCTAGATAGCCAGCATTAGTTTGAGGAAGATGTCAGTTAAAGTCACATCTCTACTATATGCTATGTGACCCTAGGCAAGTCTCCTAACTTCTCATTGTTAAGCTGTATGCTCACTGGCATACTTTATAAAACTATACTTTGCAGAGCACTGGCTAATCTGCATCAAAAGAGAGAATTTCCTCACTCCAAATTCTTCCAAATACTTGATTTGAGAATTCCCAATGATACTGTTTCTAATCCATCCATGGAATATTTATCTTTTCTCTATCCTCCCACATGTTCACAACAGGGGGTTCACTCAGTGGCTGTTCTTGAGGTTTTCCTCCCTCTCTCTTCTCATTGTAATCATACTTTGTTATCTCTAGCCACATGACCAGCCCATGTTCTCTTTTTCTCATACATGTTGTCTCTGACATTGTTTATTCCTATTCTTTGAAGTTCTTCATTCATTGTCTTTTGCCACCTATTCATACCTCTATTGCCCTCTGTGCCATATTCATTTTTAATTTTTTGAGACCAGTATTCATTGTCCACTGCCACACAATACAACAGTTGAAGGTTGTTATTAAAAACATGGGTCTTTGTTTCTATGGGAAACATGGAATCATTAAAGGAACATGGCAGTTTCCCAAGGACAGTCCAGCCCACTCTTCTCCTACTATTCAACTCTGTGCTTAGTTGATTGTCTACATTCTATTGGATAAACTGTATAAATTTTGCATCCAATGTATGTCATAATCTAGACAATAGACTTTTTCATCCACTTGTTTTTTCCTGTGTGGATGATCAGGCAAAACTACGACACTTCATTTTGATGCTTCATTGCAGTATGGAAGTAATGCGGGAATCTCAAAGATTTACACCAGAGCAACATAAGCTCTGTCATGTTCTACTATACTGGAAAAGATGTGATTATTGCCCAACAATAGATTGGACATATTTTCCAAGGACCAGCCAAATTGTATATGGAGAAGGTCATCACTAATAGTCTGGCCACTTTGTGATTATTATTTTGGCCTTGTAATAGATAACAGAACAACAACAAAAACCTTTTAAAACAAATCTTAGTTCTTTATTTATTTGTCCCATATGTGCAAAAACAGTGGCAGAAAGTGAGTCAAAGTATACTAAGAATTGGTTTTTGCCTATAAACTTTAATTTGAATGCTGGTACTATAAATGTGATGAGATCCTTATCTAATTAGCAATGAGCTCACATGTTAACGTGTAAGATTGGAGGAGGAAAAAGAATTGGGAGAACAATTTGAGCTAGAGTAAGAGAATTTGAAGAGGAGTTGATAGGATGTAAAAAGAGATTAGGGTAATAATTTTACTTAATAAACTTAAACATGGTAAGAGCAGGGAATTTAACTGTTAAGGTTTTTAGATGCTGAAGAGACAAGAAAGACTGTGCCAACTCTAGATTTGAAAACATTATGAGTGATTTATGATAGCAGTTCTCCATAGCAACCTGTAGTAAGAAAGACAAGGACTAAGGATCTCACTTTTCCTGTAAATATGGAGAATATGGAGAATTTTATAGCAAACTGTATGTAGTGTGCAATATTCTCTTTCCTGCAATGGACAAGTGAGTCTTATCTTCACACAAAGTTTAGGCTTGGCTTCCTTGTAGGAGAAAAGATAAAGGGGCTCTGAGATTGCCTTAATGGTTATCAAAGAGAATGAAGTGCTATTTTGAAATATATAAGATGCTTTCATGTGAGGACAAAGAAGAAAAAAAGCTGAGTAGAAAAACTGATCCTCATCTAGAGGTGGAAGAATTCAGGGATATTACCTAGAGAAAAAAAGGAAGAATGGCAATGTAACACTTGGAAATAAGAAATAATTTTTTTTTTTTCCTGAAGAAGAGAAGGGAGCTTTTTCACTTGATTGAATGTCATAGAGCTACAGGTGCTATCAGTTGAGTGAAAATATAGTAACAGGCAAAAGAACACAAGTAGTGGTCATTGGTGGCTTCTTGCTGAAAAGTGTTGAGGAATCTTTTTTTTTTTTAAACATGATAATAATAGGAGACCTCTGCTCTTTTTGCCAGAATGTGTTTTGAAGATGTGACAAAGAGCCCTAGGACATTTCAAACCTAATGACTACTACCTACTTCTCCTAATTATTGTACATTTATCTTAAGGTTTTTAAAATGAAAAGTAAGAAGAAAAGGAGGAAATGGCCTTGAATATCCACCAAGCTTTAGACTATAGATAATAGTTCCAGTATAGGAAGAATAACAGTGTAGTCACTCAGAAGTATACAGGAAGCAAAGTCTTCCTTTCCCTCTTCCTCACCATTTGCCAGTATTAAAACCTATGGTGTCAGATGTCTATCTGGACTGAAAATTTATAGGCAGCTGATAGAGTAATGGATAGAGTACTGGGCCTGGGATAAGAAACAACTCAGCTCAAATCCACCCTCAGCCATTTACTAGTTGTGTGATCCTGAGCAATTCACTTTACTTCTATCTGACTCAGTTTTCCCAACTTTAAAATCATGATCATAGTAGCAACTCCCAGAATTGTTGTAAGGATAAAATAAGGTATTTGTAAAGCACTTAGTATAGTGCCTGGCACCTACCAGGCACTTAAATCTACCCGTTCATCCCTCCTTCCTTCCTTCCTTCCTTCCTTCCTTCCTCCCTCCCTTCTTTCCTTCCTTCCTTCCTTCCCTTCACTCCTTCCTTTCTCCCTCCCTCTTTCCTCCCTTCCTCCCTCACTCCCTTCCTCTTTTCCTCCTTCCCTCCCTTCTTTCCTTTCTTCCTTCCTTCCCTCCTTCCCCTTTCTCTCTTTCCTTCCTTTCTTCCTTTCTTCCTTCCTTCCTTCCTTCCTTCCTTCCTTTCTTCCTTCCTTCCTTCCTTTCTTCTTTCCTTCTTTCCTTCCTTCCTTCCTTCCCTCCATACTTCCCTCTGTCCTTCCTTCCATGCAAATATGAATCGATGATCCTAAAGCTAGGAGGAGAATTCAGCCTCACAGACAGTGAATTCACTGCAGTTAACATTTATTAAGCACCTACTATGTGCCAATTATTGTACTAGCTGCTGGCCATAGGAAAGCAAATTAAAGTGTCACAGAGACTTGATGGGATGAAAACTGTCACTGAAGCATGGTATCAATATAGTTTATTCAAAAGAAACAACAAGTAAAGGGGTGAAGATAGAGCAACATTTTATATTAAGATATATTTATTTCAGGAAATTCTTGAGTATTTCTTTCAGAGGAAAGAAATGTGATATAGAGATTATTTGCATGAAGATTAGAGGAAGAAAAAGTAGCAATATTACTTTTATAATATAATACAGACCACTTGGAGAGAAAGATGAAATGGGGGGGAAGGAGGTTATAGAGTTTGGGGAATTGATCACAAGCCTATTATGGCCAACAGAAAAAAATAAAAGTTAGACATTTTAATTATTTAGCGATCTATTGTGGCTCTCTTTCTGCCCAGAGTAGAACAGTCAATAATTTCTCAGCTTGTCAATGATAATTTTATCCTTCATAAAGAAAAAGAGCCTACAAGGGAAACTCTTATTCTTCATCAGATTCTCACTGACAAGGAGGAACTGTTTATTTGGGTAAAAATGATGACAAACATAAGGGTGGTAGAATTCACCAAATGATTTGAAGTGGAATGAAAGGAAAGCTGGGAATGTCTGCCATGTGCTCTGGATTTTAAAAGAAAATATTGCAAAATATTCAAAGAAAAGAAAAGTAGAATTCCATGGCCTAAAATTATATAATTATATATTATATAACTATATAATGCCAATGCAATATTCACAGTGCCAGCAGACACTATAAATATATCTGCATAGTGCTTGATCACAAAATATAACAGACTCTCCACAGAGAAGACAGAAGCAAAACATTTATTCAGACACCAGAAAACCAAATCCTAAAACCAGCAAGCTGATTCCATCATAGTAGCAAAGAAGTTAATAAGCCACAACAGCACAGAGACCCTTCTTTCCTTTTTTCCTTCATACTTTCCTTCCTTCCTTCCTTTCTTCCCTCACTCCCTCCATCTTTCCCTCTGTCCTTCCTTCTTTCCTTCCTTCCATGCAAATATGAATTAATGATCCTAAAGCTAGGAGGAGAATTCAGCCTCACAGGCAGTGAATTCACTTCAGTTAACATTTATTAAGCACCTACTATGTGCCAATAATTGTACTAGCTGCTGGCCATAGGAAACCATTAATAGCTAATATAGAGCATTAATAGCTAATATAGAGTGCTTTAAGATTTGTAAGAAATATATTACATATGCGTGTGTGTACACACACACACATATGAGCACTGATATATATATATATATATATATATATGTATATATATATATATATATATATATGTATATATATATATTTTTTCTCTCACAACAACCCTAGGAGGTAGGTACTATTATTATTGTCCCAAATTTTACAAATGGGGAAATCGAGGCTGAAAGAGTTTGAATGACCTACCTAGGGTCACATAACAAGTGTAAGAGGCAGGATTTGAACTCATGTCTTCCTGATTTCAAGTATATAGCATTCTATTCACTACACATGTAGGGCAAGTTAATAATTTCAAGAGTAGTGGGGTTTTTTTCAATAGTGAAATCTAAATATGTATAAAAAATTATTCTTTTAAGAAGGAAATGGTGGTATATATAGAAACCAGTATGAATAGAAAGGAAATTTACTAACCAACTTAGAAATTTTGAAATCAGCTTAGATTGATTTTTTTAAAGTTAAATTTTTTGTTTTTAGTTTTCATCATTCACTTCCATTAGTTTAAATTTTCTCTCCCTCCCTCTCATCCTCTCTCCCCAGGATGGCATGCAGTCTGGTGTAGGGTCTACATATACATTTCTATTAAATATTCCTATTTTCACATTAGTCATGTTATATAGAAGAATTATAAAGAGTGGGGAAAACCATGAGAAAGAAAGAAAAACAAAACAAACAAAAAAGGAAAATAGTCTGCTTCACTCTGCATTGACTCTATGGTTCTTTCTCTGGATGTGGATGACATTTTCCATCATGAGTCCTTTGGAACTGTTTTAGGTCCTTTCATTGATGGGCCAAGTCTATCAAAATTAGTCATTGCCCACTGTGGCTGTTACTATGTGCAATGTTCTCCTGGTTCTGTTCACTTCACTTAGCATCAGTTCATATGTTTTTCTAGGTTTTTCCTAAAGTCTTCCTGTTCATCATTTAGCTTAGATTGATTTTTAAAGAGACATATAATGTTCTACCAATCAAATTACTAAGGGCATACTTTATAGATTGTAATGGTAACGGTAATTTGAAGATCTTCCCTGCCATTTAATAAGCATAAGGGAATTTGAAGACCTTCCCTGCTTTGAAAATATACCCTGTTCCCTACTAGGCTGAATGTAATCACATGGAGCCTGTGGTGGGAGGAGTTTGCTGAAGGGTGGAGCAGAACCCGCAGGAAGTTGTGAGTCAGAGCAGCTAGACATGGTTGGGAGGAGAGGACACATCTGAAGGAGACAGGCTTGTGAGTAAATGTTGGTTTGTAGGAAGGCTAAAGCATGCTGTGGCTCTCTGTGCTGTTGTGGCTTATTAACTTCTTTGCTACTATGATGGAATCAGTTTGCTGGTTTTGAGATTCGGTTTTCTGATGTCTGAATAAATGTTTTGTTTCTGTCTTCTCTGTTGAGAGTCTGTTATATTTTGATCGAGTACCATGCAGATATATTTATAGTGTTTGTTGGTGCTGTGAATATTGCATTGGCATTATATGGATGTAGACAAAATAGTAACAAGTTTATTTGGAATTAGAAGACAGCATTTTAAGGGAAATATTGAAGAATAAGTCTTAAATAAGAAGGTATAATGTCATAAGACCTTAAAGTACATTATAAAGCAGAATTCATCAATTATTTGGTGAAAGTTAATAGTAACAATACCTAGTTTTTATATAACACTTCTAGGTTTGCAAAGTGCATGTAGATTATCTGTTTTGTCCTTATAGCAACCCTCTGAGATAGGTAGTTTTTAAATTTTACTTTTGAGGAAACTAATACTAAGTGAATTGCCTAATATTCACCCAGGTAGTAACTCTCTAAGGTAGTGTTTGAACTCATGTCTTCCTTATTCTAGGCCCAGTGCTCTATCACTTATGCTAGTGGAACATATTAGATAAGAACCAGAACAAATTTTTTTTAATACCACAGTGTTTAATTAATGTATGATTATAATTTATTGAAGGAAGGTTTGAGGTTTTGATGAGAATGTTTGAGAAAACTGGGAAGTTAATTGTCACAAATTCAATTCAGACAAATAGCTATTCAAGCCAAATTAGCAAACATTTGTTAATTGCCCAGTATGTGCCAGGCACATTGCTAATTGTTGGGAATGCAAAGAAAGACAAAAAAAACACCAAATAAACAAAAACTAGTCCCTTTGCTCAAGAAGCTCACAGTCTGTTAGGGGAGAGAACATGCAAACAACCATGTACAATTAAGATATACACAAATAAACTGAAGATAATTTCATATGGAAGGAACACTTATTGAGGGAGATCTAGAGAAGCATTTTTGAGAAGATAAAAGTTTAATTACATCATGAAGGAAACCAGGGAAGCCAGGAGGTTGAGTTGAGGAGGAAGAGCATTCTAGGTATAGGGTACAGTCACTGAAAATGCCCAGTCAGAAGATAGACTATCTTGTGAGAGTAACTCAAGGAGGCTGATGTCACTGGATTGCAGAGTATGTGGAGGGGAGTAAGGTATAAGACAACTGGAGAGATAGGAAGGGGTAGATTGTGAAAGGGTTTTGAAACCAAACAGAATTTTATATTTGATCTTGGAGGTACTAGGGAGCCGCTGGCATTCATTTAATAGGGAGTGATATGATCATGGAAGGGTTGTCACAACTGGTGAAGAGAAAGCAGAGTTACTCGTTTCTTGTTTTATTGCTTTTCTCTATCAAGATGAATGATGTTTCAGTTTGAATGAAAAGAAGAAAAAAGGCTAATGTGGAGTTGATACCCAAGATAGCTAAATGTGTGTGTGTGTGTGTGTGTGAGTGTAAGTGTAAAAGTGCCAGGCTTCTCTCAATGAATTCAAATCAACAGGTCTAGGTGAAAGACTTCACTGAGTACTGAAAGAACTGGTAAATGTGATTGTTGTCCTGTTATCAGTAATCTTTCAAAGACTTAGAGGCATTATAGAGGTAATAGGATTGGAAGGCTTATTTTATTCCAATTTTTTAAAAAATGGAGAGGATGAACTTAGTGTTGGTTCCTAGCAAATTTCTAGAATGCATTAAATATACGTGTGTGTATAATATTTCCTAGTACTGTCCCCAATTGAATCCTACCTTATAACAAAGTACTTTTAAACAAAACAAACTGACGCTGATAATGCCTAACAGCACATGCCTCTTTTCTATGACTATAGATAACCGTTTTTCCACATAGAGAAGTGTCTGTTTCAGCATCAGACCTTTGGAGAATCAAGATTCATTATTGAAATGTTAGGTACAACATCTTTTAACTTTGCTTTTCTTTATATAGTTTTGGTTACTGTGCATATTGTTCTTTTGGTTCATCTGTTCTTGATTTATATTTATTCATGCAGTTCTATTCAAGTTTCTCTGAATTTTTCATACATGTTGCTTCTTTTGGCACAATACTATTGTACTACTTTCATATAGTATAATTTGTTTAGCCCAAACAATGGACAGTCAATTTTTTCCCAGTTTTTTGCAACTATAAAAAGTGTTCCTACAAATGTTTTAATATATGGAAGCAGCTAGGTGACTGGGTAAAGAACTGACCTGGAATCAGGAAGATCTAAATTCAAATATGACCTCAGACACTTACTATCTGTGTGACCCTGGGCAAGTCACTTAACCTCTGTTTGCTACTAGAGAAGGAAATGGCAAACCAATCCAGGATCTTGCTTAGAAAACAACATAGACAACATTAGTATGCTTTGATCCACAGGGTCACAAAGAGTTGGATGTGACTGAATGACTGAAAAATAACAAATATTTGTTATCTGTTTCTCTGTCTTTGACTTCTTTGTCCTGTTGCTGGATCAGAGGGTATAAACTACTTCAGTAACTTTTCTAGTATAGTTCCAAATTAATTTTCAAAATTTTTGGTGCAATCCTTAGCTCTACCAATATTGTATGAATATGTTGATCTTCCCCTAACCTCTAAAGCAGTGGTTCTCAACCTGTGGGTCGCGACCCCTTTGGGGGGGGGGGTGTCACCTAAGACCATTGGGAAACACATATTTCCAATGGTCTTAGGAACCAAGACACTGCTCCTCTATCTGTCTCCAGGCAAATCTGCCCACATGCAGATACGCCCACATATGAGTATTAAAGGGTCGCGGCATTAGGAAGGTTGAGAACAACTGCTCTAAAGCATTTAATATTTCTTTTATTTATCGTCTTTGCCACTTTTCTTAGTGTGGGACTCATTACTTTAGTAACATCCTTTGTATTATGTCTGTAAACCTGTCTTATTTCTCTTATTTTGTTCAAAGAATTTATGATACCTTAGAAATAGAAGGTGACATAGATACAAACTTTTGGTGGAAATCATATCTTATTCATTTTTGCAATTCATTTAATACTTGGTAATCTATGTTGTGTGTCTTATACTTGTTGAATTTAATTATTGCTGAATTTCACAGAGCCAAGTTGTGGAAGAGATTGGGAACTAAGATTGGATCTCTTATATAGATATATGCTTAAGATACCTAATTCCTAAAGGTTGTATGTCGGAACCTTAAAGGTGACTTAACAGTGCTTGTGTCCAGTATTCTCTAGTTGTAGCCTATGCAAATAATTGTGAAGCCCTAACCATGATGAGCTTTCATCATTTGTAGTTTGTACCATCTTATCTTTAGTTATTATGTATAATATCATCTAAAATTTATTATCATAACATTTACTTTTACATTGAATTACATTGAGTTATATTGTTCATGTTATATCACCTTGAAATTTAGTTAATCTCTATGCTACTGTGGGACTCGTGAAACAAAGGAGTTACATTGCTAGCAAATAAACAGTTATATTAGGCAAACTGCTAGGATACAGTCGAGAGGTCAAGTTAATTAGGGGTGTGTGTGTGTGTACAAGTAAATTCTGCAAAGGCATTCTCCTGAGTGCTTTGGATGCAGTGAAAGGGGAAAAAAAATCTCTGCACTCAAGGAACTACTGGTGTATTGGTGGAGACAGTATGCAAACAATTATGTACAAATAAAATATAGACATTATAAATTGGAGATAATCTAAGAGGGAATGCACTAGCATTAAGGGGGATTAGGGAAGGCTTCTTAAAGACAGTGGAATTTTACTTGGGATCTGAAGGAAGCCAGGGTAGAAATAAACAGGGGAAGAATTCCAGACATAAAGCACAGCTAATGAAGATGCACAGAATCAGTATATGGAGTGTCTTGTTTAAAGAACATCAAGGAGGTTAGTGCCACTGGATCATAGAATAGGTGGAGAGAAAAAAGATTTATGAGGACTAGAAAGATAAGAATGGTCCAGAATGTGAAGGCCTTCAAAAGCCAAACAGATGATCCTGGAGATACTAGGGAGCCACTGGAGTTTATTGAATCAGGGGAGTGACATGTTCAGTCCTTCACTTTAAAATGATCAGCTTGACAGTTGAATAGGAGAGATGACCTGGAGTGGGGAGAAACTTGAAGACCGACCAGAAGGCTATTGAAATAGTCCAGGCATGAGATAATAACAGACTAAAGGAGGATGTCAATGGAGAGAAACGGATATATGTAAGATATGTTGGAAGGTAGAATTGAAAGGACATGACAGCTAATTGGAACTGGGAGGTGAGAGTGAGGATGAAACCTAGGTTGAAATTCTGGGTGACTAAGATGAGTGTTAGACCCTCAACAGTAATAGATAAGTTAGAATGAGAGGAAAGTTTTGGGGAAAATATAACTCATCTAGTTTTATACAGTGAATTTAAAATGTCTATAGAACATCCAGTTCAAGATAAAAGCAAGAATCTGCTTCAGAGAAATAAATGAATCCAGGGGAGCTGATGAGATCACTAAGTGATATAGTATGGAGAGGGAAAAAAAGAGGGCTTACGATAGAGCCTTGGACCACACTCATAGTAAACAACTCAGATGAAGATCTTGCAAAGGAGATTGAGAAGGAGTGGTCAGACAGGTTTGTAAGAGAACCAAGAGAAAGGGAAATCATGAAAACCTAGAGAGAAGAGAATGTGAAGGGGAAGAGAATGATTGATATTGTCAGAGACTGTAGAGAGATCAAAAAAAAAGATGAGATTTGAGAAAATGTCATTAGATTTGGCATTTGAGAGATTATTGGTAACTCTGGAAAGAGCTGTTTCAGTTAAATCAGGAGATTAGAAACTAGATTGCAGAAGATTAAGAAAGAGAGTAAAAGGAAAGAAGTAGAGGCACTGGTTGAATGTTTAATTCTTATAAATTACTTTATTTGGTCTACCCAGAGAGATTGTTAGAATCAACTTTAATCTCCAATTTAAAGATAAAGAAGCAGGCAGGCTGAGAGAGATTAAGTGGTTTAGCCAGAGTCATAGGGAAAGTTAGTGACACATCTGGAGGGAAAAAATGACAAAACAAAACTCAAGAGTTTTTTTGTTCCCATTTCAGTGTTGTTTTCATGAGAGTTTTTTTTAAGAAAAAGTTTTATTTGCAGCTTACATTTCCTCTAAATGTGAAGTTGCGCACAGAAAATAACCAGAGGTTCATGCATTTGCCGTCTAGTTTCAGGCAATATGCAGTTATGTGTATGGCTAGTTTTTATGTGTGGTATGTGAGTGTTTTCCATTTACACTGTATAAAATTTGAATAGACTATATAGTGAAAAATCACTGCATATTTTCAACTTAGCAATATTTCATTCTCATACACACAAGCTTTTTGGAATTCTTTTAACTCAAATGTCAGTGTTATTATTTCTCCCATTTCTTTGCACTTCATAAAAATGTTCATTTAAATACTACTTTGTCATTCTTAGATTTGCTTTGCAATGAATCCATAAAATATGTATTGAATATTTATGTAGTTTTCTTTATTTTTCCAGATGTTTCAGACACTTGAATAATTTAGCTTAATTTGGAACAATATTCTTCCTTAAAATGATTTCTCTGCATGTTTTATCCCCTGGCACAATTACAGTAAATTCATAATTGTACTATCCATTTATATTGAACCATTTTTGTTTTTTCAAATAGTAATTGCATGTAGTCTTGAAGTAGTCTCACCAAGGAGGATGTGTTGTGGTGGCGGTGGTACACAAGAAAGAGCACTCAATATGGATGCATAGGGTCTGGCTTCATAATATGCCTGTCACTACATTTATGACCTTGGCAAGGCATTTAATATTTCAGTGCCTCAGTTTCTTCCTCTACAATATGGAGGGTGAGGGTGAGGAAGGACAATTTGATTTCTAAGATCCTTTCATACTCTATATCCATTGTCCTATGATCTTTTTTATTATTAATTAATAAACTTATTTTTAGTTTTTAGCATCACTTCCACAAGATTTTGAGTTCCAAATTTTCTCCCCGTCTCTCCCCTCCCACCACCCCATAACTGCATGCATTCTGATTACCCCTTCTCCCAATCTTCCTCCCTTTCCCCCCTTCTTGTATCCCTTTCACTTCTATTTTCCTATAGGGTAAGATAGATTTCTATACCCCATTGCCTATTTATCTTATTTCTCGGTTGCATGTAAAAACAATTCTTAACATTTGCTTTAAAAACTTTTAGTTCCATTCTCTCCCTTCCTCCTTCTGCACCCACTTTCATTGAGAAGCCAAGCAATTCAGTATAGATTATATATGTGGAGTCATCAAAAACACTTCCATAACAGTCATGTGTTGGATATACATACATACATACATACAGAGAGAGTGTATAGGATAATTGTATTTCCCTCCATCCCTATCCCACCCCCCATCTATTCTGTTCTCTCCTTTGACCCTGTCTCTTAAAAGTATTTGCTTTTGATTACCTTCTCTAGTTTGCCCTCCTTTCAATCATTTCCCCTTCTCTTTTGCCCTTCCTCTCTACTTTCCTATAGGGTAAGATAGATTTCCATACCCAATTGAGCATGTATATTATTCCTTACTTAAGCCATATCTGATGGGAATAAAGTTCACTCATTCCCTCTCAGCTCCCCCTCTTCCCCTCCATTGTAAAAATTTTTCTTTCCCTCTTTTATGTGAGATAATTGTACCTCTCCCTTTCTCCTTCTCCTAGTACATTCCTCTCTCACCTCTTAATTTTATTTTAAAAATATTATCCCTTCATATTCAACTCATCCTGTGCCGTGTGTGTGTGTATGTGTGTGTGTGTGTGTGTGTGTGTGTGTGTGTGTGTGTGTATGTATGTATATTCCCTCCAACTACCCTAATACATGAGAAAGGTCTCACGAATTACATCATCTTTCAATGTAGTAATATAAACAGTTCAACTTTAATAAGTCCCTTGTGATTCCTCTTTCCTGTTTACCTTTTCATGCATCTCCCTTTTTTTAGATTTAATTTCTTTTTTATGCTTTTTTTGGGGGGAAGGCAAGGCAGTGGGGGTTAAGTGACTTGCCCAAGGTCACACAGCTAAGTAAGTGTGTCAAATGTCTGAGACTGGATTTGAACTCAAGTCCTCCTGACTCTAGGGCCGGTGCTCTATTCACTGCGCCACCTTGCTGTCCGTCATGCTTCTCTTGATTCTTGTATTTGAAGTCAAATTTTCTTCTTCTACTTGTTTTTTTGGAAGGGGAAGGGCAGGGCAATTGGGGTTAAGTGACTTGCCCAAGGTCACAAGGCTAGTATGTGTTAAGTGTCTGAGGCTGGATTTGAATTCAGGTCCTACTGACTTCAGGCCCTGAAGTCAAATTTTCTATTGAGCTCTGGTCTTTTCATCAAGAATGTTTGAAAGTCCTCTATTTCATTGAATGTCCATTTCCCCCCCGAAGCATTATACTCAATTTTGCTGGGTGGTTGAGTTTTTGTTTTCCTGTGATCTTTTTTAAGTGGTAAAATTTTTATTGTGGTTTATGTCTTTTGAGAAAAATCATTCCATGGTGATGAAGTGGCTTTGGTGTATAGAGCATGACACAGCCTACTACTCTCTACCATAAAGATAATGAAAAATGAAGCTCAGCTAGTAAGGATGAGTAAGGGATTCTGTATTCAAAAGAGGGTTGTACCTATGAAAAAGCCAAAGAACAAAATTATATTTGCCTGAACAATGAAGTGACAGTTGATGGTCCCCAACAGTTTTTTTCTTCGAATCCTTTCATGGATGACAACAAAAAGGAGTTTTAAATCCTCAAGGTAATTTAATGTAATACTCATAGTATTTTGAAATTATTTATTGTTTAAGGTGTTTTTTAAAGAATTTTGCTATGAGCCCCTTGAACATCATTGCAAACCCCTTAAAATGGAACATTGGGATAGAGATTCAGATGTTACTGCCTAGAATAGCAAAGAAGACATGTTTCAGAAACCTAGTTCTAGAAAGATTACTCATCTACACAAATGGTTTCTGAGCCATAATGTTGACTTTGTTGGGAGAACTTTCTTATGTTTCAACCTGAGTACCTTTCTTAATGAAAGTTAAAAAAATTTTTTTGAGTAATAAATGAGCAGTCGCTAGTATCTGCTAGAAAATGAAATGAAGATTATGTAACTGGCTTTCTTCACCCAAATTATTCTCTTAGTCTGGAACTATAGACTCAGGGCTGGAAAATTATGTTTCTCATCATATTTTAGGCTTGGGTTTATATGACTGCATAAAACAACTGTTTTTAACTTGGGCACAGAAACAGGTTATAAAAATTACTGACTAGATGATTTGATCTACTCTATGTTCATCCTAAGTACTTAATAGCTATAGCTTATAGGAGAAAAGTTAGAAGGGGCAATTGTCTTTTGTTGATGTGAAGAAGGTCCTGGCAGGTTTTAAGATTACCCAGAGACTTATGTAATCTTCTGGTTTAGTAATTCCTTGTTCCTTTTGCTTTGATTTGTTAATCATTTTCTTCTTGTGTTTGTCCCAAGACCACTGAAATTTATCTATGAGTATATCAACTAGCTGCCCTCAGTCTTTTACTTAGTTAATATTAACTGTTTGGTGAGGAGAAGGGTGGGAGGGAGAAACCACATCAGATTTATATTTTCATCGTTGTATCTTGAAACTTTACTCCTTTAGCTATTCTCTCTTTATATATTTAATCAAACTTTTATTTTAGAAATACTTATATTTTCATGGGCTTTTAAAATTTTCTCCTTTCTGCCTCTGAAGTTTTGGGGAAGGATTTTTGTTTTCTTCTCTGGGATTGTTATTACTTATCTGAAGTCATTAAGGGTACTTATAACTTTTATTTTTGTAGGGCTTTTTCAAAGTGTATTGATATTCATTGATGGCCTCACTGCCTGACTGAAGATTTGAAGGTTGTTTTATCAGTGATAAATGTACAGTTCCAACTATCTGCTAAAAAGTGTCGGGAAGATTCTATAACTGGCTCACTTTACCAAAATCATTCTGGTGTAAAGATTGATGGCGTGATTTCTATTAGTATATAACTGAGACATAAAATTTGCATACCCGCAACAGAATTTTAGTATTATAGGGTATTATTTAAGATGTTCCTTAAGTCATACAGTTTCATCTCAGTTAAGTGGAAAATTCAGTTAAGTTAAAATTCAGATTTTCTTTTCAGTTTGCCACATTATTATTGCAGTTCCTTACAATATATTAATTATCCTTAATTTTAATTAGCCACACCAAAAACTGAGATCAAAGGATCACAATAATTGGATCAGAGCTATAGAGGGGGAGAATACCTTAGAAGTCATCTAGTCCAACCTCACCATTACATTTTACAGATGACAAAACTGAGACCTAGAGACATAAAGTAATTTGATCAAGACTATATAGGTAGTAAAATTGCAAAGACAGAATATGAACCTATGTCCTCTGATTCCAAAGTTACTGTTCCTTGCACTTCACTGTGCAATTGTATTATAATCTCTGTGATATTGTTTTCTAATGTTAAAGCTAATGCTCTTTTCAGCTGAGAAAAATGAAACATTTAAATGTAATTTATTGGATAGTAATCAAGTTTCAGTTAAATTATATTTAAATGCCCTCATTAAAACATATATTAACTTTAGGAAGTTGCTAAATGTTCTTTTTATGCGCTAGTTTTAATTTTGTTAGTGAATATTTTAAATAAATATTTGTATAGTTTTATGAACTAATATCATGTTCAATTTTTTTTATTACTTTGTTTGATATTTGTGTACTATGCAGGAAAATGACTCAGGAACTTTGGATACAGTTGGTGCAGTAGTTGTTGATCAAGAAGGGAATGTTGCTGCTGCTGTCTCCAGTGGAGGTCTAGCTTTGAAACATCCTGGGAGAGTTGGTCAGGTAATCAATTATATAAATTACAAACAAATATTAAAAATGAGGACCTCAAATTTATCTGCTTTTATTTTTAAAAATATTAATAGATCCATACATAAAATTTTTTTAAACTTCTTTAGCATTTATTAAGTGCATATATACTAAATTAAGTTCCATGATGAAAGAGACTATGTGTTATTTTTCTTTGTACTTCCCAGATTATCTTCCCAGCACAATGCCTTGAAATAGTCATTCAGTAAACTGGTATCATATTAATTTGAATTGTGTCAATAGCCAATGCTTTTATGAGATGACAAGATATAGCATGGTATAATGGGGGAAAAAGAGGAGAAATTGTCTTAACCTTTTTTTATGTCATATTCTTTAGAGGTTTGGTGAAATGTATAGTCCTCCTCTCAGCATATGAAATGTATAAAAAACCACATTCAATTATATGATATTGAAATACAATTATCCAAGTACATGTATTTTTATGAAGTTCATGGACCTCAAGTTAAGAGCCCTTGGCTTAGGACTTCGCATCAGAAACAGCATCTTCCCCATGAAAATACTTTGTAAACCTTAACCTCTGTATAAATATGTTAATATTGTTGCAATAATAATTCTCACAATTTATAAAATTATCTCTTTTATTGATAGTATTTCTTTCACCTGTTTCTCTACAATATATCCCAAGGACTTTCCATAGACCTCAAACAGGATTGGTAAAATGATAGAAATACTGTAAATGCCTGAATCTAGCAGCACATTAAAAAAAATTATTTTATATTTTCACCCTAATTACATATAAAAACAGTTTTTAACAATGTTTTTAAAATTTTTGATTTCCGTATTCTTTTCCTCCCTCCCTGTCCCCCTCATTGAGAAGGCACACAATTTGATATATGTAATACATGTGTAGTCATGCAAAAACATTTCCATGTTAGTCATGTTGTGAAAGAAAACATAGACAGAAACAAACTCTAAGAAAAATGAAGTTTTTTTTTAAAAAAAAGTATGGGGGGCGGCTAGGTGGTGTAGAGCACTGGCCCTGGAGTCAGGAGAACCTGAGTTCAAATCTGGACTCAGACTCTTAACACTAACTAGCTGTATGACCTTGGGCAAGTCACTTAACCCCAACTGCCCTGCCTTCCCCCCTCCAAAAAGCAAAGAAAAAAAAGTATGCTTCCATTTGTATTCATTTCCATCAATTCCTTCTCTAGGGATGGATAGTATTTTTTGTTCCAACTCTTTCAGAGTTGTCTTGGATCATTGTATTATTCCTGAGAATAGCTAAGACATTCACAGTCGATCATGGCTGTTACTTTGTACAATATTCTCCTGGTTTTGTTCATTTCACTGTATTTGCTCAAGTAAGTCTTTGCAAGTTTTTCTGAGAGAATCCTGCTCATCATTTCTTATAGCATAATAGTATTCCATCATATTCATATGTTAAAACTTGTTCTACCATTTCCCAATTGATGGACATTCCAGTTCTTTGCCACGAGAAAAGAACTAGCAGCAACACTTTAAAGAAGATATTGACGAACTAGAAAGCATCTACAGGAGGGCACCTATGATGGTGAAAGGACTGGAGGTCAGTCAGATGAGAATTTGTTGAAAGTTTTAGAGATACTTAACTTAGAAAAGAGAAATTTGGGGGTATATAGAGGGTGACAGTTGCTAGATGGCTCATTGGATAGAGCACTGGGCTTGGAGTCAGGAAGACTAGAGTTCAAATGTGATCTGAGACGCTTTAGTAGTTTTGTGACCCTAGGCAAGTAACTTAATTTCTGTTTGCCTTAATGCCATGGACAAGGAAATGGCAAACCACTCTAGTATCTTTGCCAAGAAAATCCTGTGCACAATGTGGTCCACGGGGCCATGAAGAATCAGACACAACTGAGTGACTGAATGACAGGAGGGTGATAGGATAGCTGTTATCAAGTATTTGAAGAATTATTTCATGAAGAAAGTAATAGACTTGTACTGGTTGAGCATGGAGGGCAAAACTAGTAGAGTTAACTGCTATTTTTCTTTTTTGTTTTTTTGAGGGGGGAAGGCAAGGCAATTGGGGTGAAGTGACTTGCCCAAGGTCATACAACTAGTAAGTATGTTGAGTGTCTGAGGCTGAATTTGAACTCAGGTCCTCTGGACTCCAGGGCCAATGCTTTATTTACTGTGCCACCTAGCTGCCCCATAAAGTGTTATTTTTCGAAGAAGTCAAGGTTTCCTTGATAGAAGGAAAATCTTTCTAACAATTAGAGATCTTTCAAAGTAAGAGGCAGTCCAACCATTTTTTCTTCCTGCTTTGAAGAATATTCAAAGTAAGAGTCTGTTCCTCCTCACTGGAAGTCATTTTTTTTCTTATTGAAATAATTATTTCCTTAGGTATCTCCTCCAACATATAACTTATACTTGAAACAAACACCCATAGCCACTCACTTCTCTACTGAGAGGAGGGATGTATATAGCCCTTTCTTTTCTTTGGAACTAAGATCGTTCATTGCATTTAATCAGAGTTCAATTGCCTTGTAGTAATTTTTTTTAAAATTTACACTATTGAAATTACTGTGTTGGGGCGGCTAGGTGGCACAGTGAATGGAGCACTGGCCCTGGAATCAGGAGGACCTGAGTTCAAATCAAGCCTCAGACACTTAACACTTACTAGACGTGTGACCTTGGTCGAGTCACTTAACCCCAATTGCCCAGCCTTCCCCCCTCCAAAAAGCCAAAAAAAAAAAAAGATAATTACTGTGTATATTTTCTTTGTCTTCTTTTGTCCCTCTTTATCATTTCATTCAGATTTTTCCATGTTTCTCTGAATTTTTCACATTAATCATTTCTTTGAATATAGAATGTTCCAATTCATTAATATACTACTAATGCAAAATTTTCATCAATTATCCAATTATTTGATACCCACTTTGTATCTAGTTGTCTGCTACTACAAAGAAGACTTCTATGAAAATTATTGTATAAATGGGACTTTTATATCGACCATCTCTGAGTATGTGCCTTCAAGTGAGAACCAGATATGGATTTATTGCGCATGTTGTCCTGTGTTTTCTTATTTGGGTTTGGTCTGCACTAAAGACCCTCTGAGGCTTCTTCTTATTCTGAGATTGTGCAGTTGATTTTCCTCCTACAGTAAGCCTTTCCCAATCCCTCTTAAATCCAATGCTTTCCATCTTAGTTATTTCCTATTCTGTGTACAGCTTGTTTGTAAGAAGTTGTTTCCTTGCTGTTTCCTCCACTAGACTGTGTAACCTCCTCAAGGTCAGGGACTGTCTTTTGTTTTTCTTTGTATCCCTAGCACGGTGCCTGGCATATCGTAGGTACTCAGCAAATACTTATTGACTGACTGACTGGTGAATTGGATAGAAAGGGAAGGAATGCAGCAAGCTGTATTTCTTTTATCCTAATGTCAAGGATTTGTCTTCATTCCTTCCCTTCTACAGTATCTCAGCCCTGCAGAAGAATAACAGATCAAAACAATATATAAAAGACATAAAATTTAGAAAGATAAATTATAAGGGTGTGTGTAAACATGTGAAACTTGACTTTTTAATCCTATTAAGTTCCATATAGACCTTTGGGATCTTTATTTTTTCCTCCATTACTCAGAGTTCAACTTTGGAAGGAACTAATTTTGAAAGTGTTGTAAAAGTAGTAAAACTTGGGAAGGACTTTCATATGAAGTGAAAATTCATATCTGTAATTAAATATATGAAACAATATTAAGGAGAAAATACTAAAGGAAAGTTGGTTAAAAATCTGTTATTCACAGACAGATATAAAAATAATAGTAGTTTATTATTGATTTTTGTGAGATATGCAAAGTGCTAGAAGGTCTATATCTTTACTGATTTACTAAGTTATATGTGGTAGAAACTGTTATTTTGCACAGACTTTCTAGTCATAAAATGTTATTTCTACCTGAGAAATTCAAACTCTCAGCTTTCTTCTTGAAGAAAGTCTTTATGATTTACTAGTATGATATTTCTTAGTATTATGTGAGCCTGTGGCCTCATACATTTCTTAATCCTGAAACATATGTTCTAATGTATTTTTCAACATCTTCCCTTGTCAAGTCAAGTCAGTAAGCATTTATTATGGGCTTACTATGTGGCAGTTACCATGCTAAGTGCTAGGAATAAAAATGCAAGTCAAGATATAGTCTTTATCCTTGGAAGCTTTTGGTGCAGTTTTGGCTTTGTTTATTGTCTTCTTCTGGTTCTATGTTTTGAACCTCTTTGTCCCCCAAAAAGGATTCTATGGTTTGATTGTGTTTTCTCTGTTTGCTTATCTTGCCAGCCAATTACTAGACTTTTGAGCTCTTTTCCACGGTAGAGCACTGCTTCCAGAGTGGAGGGAGCTGTGTCACAAATTGCTGGGGTTTTCATAGTTGTCAGAGCTGTTGTCAGAACTATGAGGAGGGGACCCTCTCTATAGCCACTACAAGCTCTGGCACACTGGCATTCCCCACCCCAGGACCACCACCCAAGACTGTGAGACCCAGATCCAAGCAGGTCAAAGCAATAGCCATTACCCTCTGAATGGTTGCTTCGTCTCCCTATGATCTGCAGGCCAGGAGCTCTGGAGGCAGCCACATGGCAGCAGTTGCAGCCGCCTAGCTGCTGCCACCTTTCACCCCAGGGACAGGGCCCGGACCATGCTCTTCTCTTACCCTGGGTTAATAGGGTTCACTAGTGACCTTTTACTTTCTCTTTGGTGTTTATGTGTTGAGAAGTCTGGAAACTGCCACAGCTGTGGTGATTCACTCTCCTAATGTCTGCTCCAGCCGGCCTGTGCTGCTGGTTGGGGCCCATGTGGGACTGTGTTCAGCTCCCAACATGGCAATAGACCCTTCCTGTCAACCTGCCAGGGTGCCTTCAGCGGGAGATTTGTTTCTCTCTGTCACTTTGTGGGTTCTATAGCTCTAAAATTTGTTCAGTCATATTTTATAGGTATTGGAGGTGGTTGGAACAGGAGCTCAGACCAGTTCCTGCTTTTATTCTGCCATCTTGGCTCTGTGCATGCCGTTCCCCTCCCCCCCCAAGTCTTTGTCCTTAGGGAGCTTACATTCTAATGAGGG
Source organism: Pseudochirops cupreus (assembly GCA_028627135.1). NCBI lineage: Eukaryota > Metazoa > Chordata > Mammalia > Diprotodontia > Pseudocheiridae > Pseudochirops > Pseudochirops cupreus. The sequence continues at coordinate 138,281,114 of CM053581.1, forward strand.
AAGATAATACCAAGAAAGGAAGCAGAAAAAGTAGAGGTGGGAAATGAGGAAGACTGTACTTAAACAAGGGAATGGTAGACATGTGAAAGAAACAGGGAGAGTCAGAATCTATATCCCATAGAAGAACATAGGAGTGAGCCTGGCTGGCCTGGATACTTTCCTTAAAATGGAGATTCCCGAAGGAGTTTTCCGGTGAAAAGAAGAGGTCACAGGAATGTGACCTAGGTTGAGAAGACTGCTGGCTTCTGGTGAGGAAAGAATCAGGAACAGAGACAGATAAGGAACTTTTATTTTGAATTCCAGTCATTGGATATCTAGCTATATTTTGATTTGACTTTAAGGAATTTGTTAAATTCTTTGTATATTTTCTCAGTGTCTTCATCTTTCCTGACAGAGGTTACTGAATAAACTACATTCTTCATGATGCTTATTTTGCTTATACTGATCATGAACACTATAAGGCAAGATGACTAAATATTCTATGACTTGTTGTTTCATGATACTTTGGGGCACAAAGCATATTGAACATTTTATCCCCCTATGTCTTTTTCATTTTGTTCCTTGAGGGGGAAGGTTTAGGGAAGTCTCATTTCTAGTTCAGATTGAAGTCTTCTTCAATCTATGTGACCATTCTAGGGCCTTTTGAATCTAGAGCTTCTGAATTTACGAAGAAGTACACCTACCCCGATATGTGAACTCTGAAATGATACTGACACTCTAAAACTTCTTATATCAGCATTTCCCACACTAAGTAAGCCTCATGAGTTTTGTTTTTTTTTTAAGGTAAAACCTCATTAAGACCCTCGGTGCTTTGGGAGTGGACAGTAGTGGCAATGCAATATTCACAGTGCCCACAATCACTATAAATATACCTGCAAGGTGTTCAATCACAAAATATAACAGATTCTCCACATAGAAGACAGAAGCAAAACATTTATTCTGAGACCAGAAAACCAAATCCCAATACCAGGAAACTGAATCCATTATAGCAATATAGAAGTTAATGCACCACAACATGGCAGAGAGCCACACCATCCTTTATCATTCCCACAAACCAACACTAGCGTAGTTGTCACAGCAGGTGACAAACATTGACTTTTACTCACAAGCTTGTCTGTCTCCCTTGGAAGCATGCTCTCCTCCCAACCCCCTAGCCTAGCTCTGACTCCCAGCTTCCTGTGGGCTCTGCCCCAGCTTTCATCATACTCCTCCCACTGCAGGCTCCATATGATTATAATCAGCCTATTAGGGGGCAGAGTTTATTTTCAAATCCAAGGTCTTCAAATTCCCTTAGGCTTATTAAGGGGCAGGGAAGATCTTCCAATTTCCATTACCATTATATGGGTTTAGATTTAATTCAGAAGTTTTTACAGGCTTTTTACTCATATTTTATGGCCCTATGTAATGCTATGCATGAGCAGCTTTCCAGAAGAATGCTGCTGTGAACAGCTTTTAAGATTCTGATTACACAATATAGTGACTACTCTATATTTATTCCATAACAAATCAAAGCAAAACATTCACAGAAAATCAAGGTACAGCATTCACAATATTACAGCTCATCACAGAAAATCACAGTGTAGTATTCACAACAGTTTATGATTAAAATGGCCACATAGCTTTCACCAAAGTGGTCACAATAGTTTTCAACAAAGTACAATCATTTAGTACATTCATTTATCTCTGAGGAGGTTTGCCTCCTTACTCAGTCATTCAGTCATCTCAGAGTACAATAGTCGAAGTCTTCCACTCATGGGGCACACTAATTTAACTTAGTCACTTATTCAGCAATCAATTACTAAGTATCATTAATCACTAAGTACAATCATTAGAAAATACACAGACCCTCCACCCGTAGGTGGAGTAAATTTACAATTCCTCATTCAGTATACAGTATCCAAATAAAGTCTTCTTTCAGCTTGACTTGAGGTGGTCTCTTAGATTCCCTGGATCCCCTTCTTTGGTCCCAGCTCCTACCTGAATCCACCAAACAGTCACCTGGATTCAGAGGCAGATAGCTCCCAGATCCTTGTCCAGTTCTCTGGGCTGTTCCTGCTCTGTATTGCAGCTCACAGTGTCTAGTTTATCTCAAATACTTCATATTTTCTGTTCCTGGGAATTTAAGGCTCAACTAAGCCAGAAACAGACAAAGTCTTAGCATCCTGGTCATGCTTCCTCAGTCAGTATCACCTTATCCAGACTGCGGTGGGGGTGCAGTGGGGAGCTTCTGGCCTCCTGGGCTCCTGGGCTCCTCTTCTGCCTCCTGGGCTCTTCTTCAGAAAGAAGCCACCACAAGTTCTTAGGAAATTCAGCTTCTGCCACCAGATTCTTTTCCCAAGAAATTCTGACCCTTACTCTCTGGGGTTTTCCTTACATACACACAGTATTAGCTTCCTGTTTCAGCCAACCCCATGCTTTTAGGTCAGTAACAGGAGACAGGAGTTCATACCTTCTGTTTACCCAACAAAGGCTTGATCAATTACTAAGTGCTAAGTACCTGCTACCTTTGCTTAACTTGAAACAAGGTGCTAAGTACCTCCTTACTTGCCAAAAGAAAAAGGGGTCTTCAAATTGAAATTACATTACCATTACACCCCACTGAAGTTTTTTAAAACTTCATAAGCATTGTGCCCAGGTCCACTTACTTGGGTTCCTACTACCTTCCTAATGATTAGAGCTATCTAAAAGTGAGATGGGATACATGCTAGAACAGAGTAACTTTCACCTTGCTTTAAGAAAAGTCTAGTTGCTCTTTATTAGCTGTGTTGTAAAGATTGGATTCTTCTTCAGTTAAGGATTGCTCTAGAATAGATGGTCTCAGAGGTCCCTTCCTTTACTAAGATCCTTTGATTATGAGATAAGTACCTTCTTTTGATTGAAAGGATTTTGAACCAGTTCTTTTTCATTTCCAGGAGTCAGGAATTGGCTTAATAAAACAATTTGAGGTAGGGTGGGGGTTTTTTTTAAGTTCATAATAATATATATTTTACCTGTAGTTCTAAAGTTGTTTTAGACTTCTTTACTTCTCTTTTTCACAGTCTATTAAACATGAGACATTTCTTGATATCCTCAATTTGCTATGTCATTGAATCTTGTAATGCCATGCACCAGCAGATTCCCAAAGGAATGCTACTGTGAACAGCTTTTAGAGTTCAGATTACAAAATAGAGTGAACACTCTGTTTATTCCATTACAAATCAAGACAAACATTCAAAACATTATAATATTCAC
>CM053581.1:138284844-138369871 GCA_028627135.1 Pseudochirops cupreus
GATTAACCCCGTTCTGTCTCTCCCTGTCTCCTCTCATATTATTCCTCTCCCATCTCTCAGTTTTACTTTTTAAAATATTATCCCATCCTATTCAATAGATCCTGAGCCCTCTGTCTATGTACACATATATACACACACTCACATATGTATTCATACGCATATATACCCTCCTATATAGACATATATGTATGTATACATATATGTACATTTATATTCCCTTCAGTTATCCTCATACTGAGAAAAGTTTCATAAGTTATAATTATCGTTTTTCCATGTTGGCATGTAAATAGTTCAACTTTAATAAGTTCCTTATGAATTCTTTTCCATGTTTACCTTCTCATGCTTCTTGTATTTGAATGTCAGATTTTCTGTTCAGTTTTGGTTTTTTCATCAAGAATGCTTGGAAGTCCTCCACCTCATTTAATGACCATTTTTCCCCCTGGAACAATATACTCAGTTTTGCTGGGTAGGTGATTCTTGGTTTTAATCCTAGCTCCCTTGATCTCTGGAATATCATATTCCAGGCCCTTCTACCTCTTAATGTAGAAGCTGCTAGATCCTGAGTTATCCTGATTGTGTTTCCACAGTATTCAAATTGTTTCTTCTTAGCAGCTTGTAATATTTTCTTCTTAATCTGGGAGCTCCAGAACCTGGCTATAATGTTCCTAGGAGTTTTCTTTTTGGGATCTTTTTCAAGAGGTGATTGGTGAATTCTTTCAAGTTCTATTTTGCCCTCTGGTTCTAAAATATCAGGGCAATATTCCCTCAGAATTTCTTGAAGCATGCTTTCTAAGTTCTTTTTTTGACCATGACTTTTAGGTATTCCAATAATTTTTAAATTGTGTCTCCTGGATCTATTTTCCAGGTCAGTGTTTTTTTCAAGGAGATATTTCACATTGCCTTCTATTTTTTAATTTTTTTGGATCTGTTTAATAATATCTCGATTTCTCATAGTCATTTTTTTTCCATTTGCTCCACTCTAGTTCTAAAGGAATTATTCTCTTTAGAAAGCTTTTGAAAGTCTTTTCCCATCTGACAAATTCAACTTTTTAAGGCATTCTTCCTCTCATTGGCTTTTTAGGCCTCTTTTGCCATTTGGGTTAGTCTATTTTTTAAGGTGTTATTTTCTTCAGTCACATTGTTGACTCTCTTTTCATGATTTTCTTCCATCATTCTCATTTCTCTTCCCAATTTTTCCTCCACTTCTCTTATTTAGTTTTCAAAATCCTTCTTAAGCTGCTCTCTGGCTTGTAACCTGTCTAGATTTTTCTTGGAAGCTTTTGGTGTGGGAGTTCTGACTGTGTTGTCTTCCTCTCATTCCATGCTTTGATCCTTTTTGTCCCCCAAAAAAGAATCTAAAGTTGCATTGCTGGGCTTGCTTTGCTTCCTTTACCTACCCGTGTTGCCAATGAATTACTTGACTTTTAGGTTCAGTAGAACTCTGCTTTCAGAGTGGAGAGCTCTGTACCAAATTGCTGGGGTTTTCTCAGCTGCCGGAGCTATCAGGAGGCCACTGTTTCTGTAGCCCCCCCCAGGTTTGGCTCACTGAAAATGCACCTCAGGACCATCACCCAAGACTACGATGCCAATCCAGGCAGCTCAAAGCAAGAGCACTTAGCCTCTGAATGATTACTTGGCTCCCCTGCAATCTGCAGGCTGCGAGCTCTGAAGCAGCCATGTGGAGGTGGCTATAGTGCCACTGCTTCTGTGGCTTCTAGCCCTGGGGCAGTCGAGTTTGTCCATGTTCCACTGACCTTTCCCTTAATCCTTGTTTCTTATGGGTTGGCAAATCTGGAAACTGCCATAGCTGCCCGTGATTTGCGCTCCAGCCACAGCTTGTTCTGCTGGCCCTAGGGCTCCAGCCGTGGGTTCATTATGTGCGGGTCTGGGCTCCGAGTGCTCTGTGATGAACCCTTTCCAGTCCACCTGCCAGGTTGCCTTTAGTGGGAGCTTTGCCACTCTGCCACTTTGTGAGTTCTTGAGCTTTAAAATTTGTTTAGAGTCATATTTTATAGATATTTGAGGTGGTTATGGCAAGAGCTGTGGAGTTTTGCTGCTTCTACTCCACCATCTTAACTCCACCCCCCCAAAATATTATTATTATTATTATTATTATTATTATTTACATGCAACTGGGAACTAAGATAAAAAGGCACTGGGCTATGGAGATCCATCTTGCTCTACTGGAAAGTCAGAGGAGGATGGCAGAGGATATAGGATAGAGCAGATTGGGGAAGGGGATATTCAGTGGGATGGCTGTTTTGAGGTCATGGGTAGGGGAAAGACAGGGAGAAAATTTGTAACTCAAAATCTTTTAGAAATGAATGTTGTAAAAATAAATGAAAAAAAAAGAACTAAACCAAAAAAATTTTTTGGGGGTTTTTGTCCAGTTCACTTTTTTCCCCTTTGAGGTTTTGTATGGAAGCAATTTTGATTTTGTTATCTTCTTCTTATTTTGTGTCTTGATCTTTCCTGTCACCATATTAGCTTTTTAATGGTCAAGTTCTTTTTTTGTTGTTTGTTCATTTTCCCAGGCTATTTCTTTTATTTTTAAGTTTATTTTTAAATTGAGTTCACTCCCAGGGTGAATGGGGCACTGTCTCCTACTTCAGGTTTTTCTTGGTGCAGTTTGCAGGCTAGATCTGGGATTCTGTAAATTTTTAGTACTTCCAAGCTGCTATGATTGAAGGAGCAGTGTGGTCATTGCTCTCCTGACCTGTGCTCTTATCTTTACTCCTAAAGGGACCTTGTTTTCCTACCACTGCAAGTACTAGCACTTGTCTTGGTGCTAAACTGTAACCCAGGTTCCCTGCTTTCCTGAAACTGCAAGTGCTAATGATCCTTTCTGCCTGGGTGCCTGTGGCCACAAGTACTAGTGCACCTCTTTTCCCTGGAACTGCAAACTAGAACTGCATATGGCTAAAGCAACAAGGATCTGGACCCAATGCCTACAAAGGGTTCTCTGTAATCTCTTCCTGCCCAGTTGTCTGACCCATTTATTATCTCTGGGCTGAGAGCTCCTGAAGCCGTTGCTGCTGCTGCTGCAGCTGCAGCTGCCTTTACAGGCCTGCTCCTGCTGTTGCTGTGGCATGGTACCGCTCTTCAGGCTGATCTCCATCTTGGTGTCACAGATTTCTACTCCCAACCTTCTATGTTGTCTTGGACTGGGAAGATGGCTCATCTCAACCTTTTGTTTGGCTCTGCCACTCCAGAATTTGATTTGAGGCCTTGATTAAAGTTTTTTGGAGGAAAATGTTAGGGAGAAATCAGATGAATTGCTGCCTTTCCTTTGCCATCTTAGCTTTGTCTTCTAACCAGCCTTAAGTTTATTTTTCTTTATAGTTGTGAAACTATATAAAGCTGCAATAGGGAGGCAGTTCTGAATTCTTGAAAGCCTTGCCATTTAAGCGTAAACTGTAGTAGAGTTTTACAAAGCTGGAATTATTTCATATATATGCTTGATGATGAACTATGTGCTTGTCATCTAAGGATAAGACTAAATATAAGGCAGTTAATAACTTTGAGGTTGACCTCTAGGCTATATATACACATACATATATATGTACATATAGACCATGCTTATACTTACATACATACATATAGTACATGGGGTATTCAGGAGGACTAGCATTTCTGGTGTGAGGGCTTGCTGAACCCTTTTCAGGGTTGCTCATCCACGTTTGATGTCCATTTGTCATCCACCTCTCACCTATGACTTTAAGATGCCATAGAATGTGCAACAGATACACCACAGGAAAACCCTGTCAAGACATCACCCCATGATGTCACTGGTTGTATACATAGATACATGCATACATGTAATATATAAATAGATTTACTATAAATATGTAGCTGATATATTAACGAAAAATACTTATATATTTGTATATATGAGTGTATATACATGTATATATATATATATATATATATATATATATATATATGTTTTACTGTACCTACTTATTAATTTGCCTCTTAAGGTACTGATGGGTTGCAATCTATATTGCTAGTGGATGGGGTTCTCACATGGTTCCAAGCCTAGATCATTGAAAAATAAGTGACTAAAGGTAAGGTACTTTTGTATATGTCTTTTAAAAGGTAGTTCTGATTCTTACCTGTCAAACTGGTAGTGAATAGAATGCTAGCCTTCAATCAGAAAAGACTTAGATTTGATCCAGACTCCAGGATTTTCAAGTTTCATAGGGGAGGCATTAAGATTAAAGAGATTAAGGAAGGTTGGGGAAGATTTCTTATAAAAGTTGGGAACTGAGTCCTGAAGGAAGGCAGGGAAATCAAGAAGTAGAAATGAGAAGAGAGAGCATTCCAGGCATGAAGGAGAGCCAGTGAAAAATGCTTAGAACTTGGAGATGGAGTGTCTTGTGCAAGAAACACAGCTAGTGTTGGATCTCAGAGTATGTCGGGGAAGTAAGTTGTAAAAAGACTGGAAACATTAGTAGAGGGGCCATGCTATGAAACGCTTTAAAAGCCAAACAGAAGATTTTATATTTGATCCTGGAGGCAGTAGGTAGTCACTTAAGCTAGGACCATCCTCTGGGACACTTCCAGTTTATCTGCTACATATCATGCTTGTACAGAGTTGTTTGCATGTTGTCTCCCCCATTACATTGTGAGATCTTTGAGATTGTTTTTGCCTTTCTTTGTATCTTTAATACTTAGCACAGTACCTGGCATATAATAAGGGCTTAATAAATGCCTGTTGATTGTTTAAAATGTCTCATTAGCTGTTGCCACAGCCCACTGGAGAACTTTAAAAACTCGACTCCCCATTGATTTTTGTATTCCCTGGGCTTGAAACCCAACAGATCAGAAGCAAAGTGTCTCTCTAGAGATGGGAGATCTCAAGGATGAGACCCTCTGAACAAATTCTTACCTAAAAACTTTTCCAAACTCTTAATATGATTGCAGGCCTATTTGTTTTATGATGCTACTCAAGTAATTGACTTATTATCAGCAACACATGTGCTACACATTTGATACCTTATTTTAATTCATTCCTGTAATACTGAAAATTTCTTACCACTACATGTGGATTGTTCTTTTGCTGTATATTGCCCATTTTCTGATAGTGACACCTTCACAGCATCAGAATCACATGGTTTTTATATTCATAAGGTACCTTAGTGGCTATCCAATTGAACTCATTTAGGAAAGGAATCCCCACTATCACTTTCCCTATGCATGGTAATCTAGCCTCTACTTGAAGTAGAATATAAGGCAACCAATTACTTCTTGAGGCAGCCCATTCCACTTTTGGACAGCTCTAACTTTTAGGATACTTTTCTTTGTGTCATTTCACCCTTTTGCAACTTCTACCAGTTGCCCCTTTAGAATAAATCTCTTTTCCATTTGGCAATCTTTCAAGTACCTCAGGGCAGGTATCATTTCTTCCTCTGCTGTCAAACACTATTCTGTGTTTGGTTTTTTGCTTATATATAAAAACATACATACACATATATTGTTCTCTAAGTAACATTGATTGTCATGAACATTTCTGTTTACATTAATGAAGGGGAGAAAAAGGATTGCGGAAGAAATTATGGATCTTCACTCCTATAATAAATGCAGCAGTTTCAAAACTCTTCTAAGTGCTTCATTGATGACCTTTGATTCTTAAAAATTTCTTCTTCAGGGGTGGCTATGTGGCATAGTGAATATAGCACCAGCCCTGGAATTGGGAGGACCTGAGTTCAAGTGTGACCTCAGACACTTAACACAAAAGTAGCTATGTGACCTCGGGCAAGACAATTATCCCCAATTGCCCTACCTTCTCCCCTCCAAAAAAAAAAGAAAAAAAATTCCTTTTCCATCCATTTTCCAGTTCAGTTGTTTTTGCTAGTCTTCTGACAATATTTTACTATTTCTTGTTGTCTTATGGAGTCATTGATTCATATTTGTTGCTTGGGTGAGGTTTCATACCTCTAGTACTAAGCTGTTAGTTCACTTTCCATTTCCCTGTTTCGTAGCTCTCATTTCTTTCCCAGTTTTTTTCTTCTGATGCTCTCACTTCATTTGTAGAGACATTTCAAAAATTGTCAAGTGTTCCTATCAAGGTAGCCTGATAGGCATCTGCCACCTCCTTTTGCCTTGGGCCCAGCTTCTTCCTGCCTTGTTCTCCATGCATAGAATGTACCTGTGCTACTTGGGTTAGAAAAATGACTGACTCCCTGTGACTTTTTTCTAGGATTTCCCTATCAAGATTTGAATTTGCAGGGTATCTTGGCTATGCTGTTTCTGGCTTCTCTGCCATCTTAGCTCTGCCTTGGAGTTCCTATGTGGTTGTTGACAGCTTGCTTTTCTTCCTTTGAGAAGTGGCTATTCATATTCTTATAGGTGTTTGGTATCTCTGCTATGACAGCTGCTAAGCCTTTTTCAGAGTGGCTTTTCACTTTTGGTTTATACCTGATTTAACCAATTCTTACCTGTGGCTCCAAGAAGCTGTAGCATATGCAATAGCCAGAGTCTGGTAAATTCTTGGCAGATGGGCTAAACCAAGTTGAGAGTAATTGAGAGATCTCAAATCCATTGGTGAGGTAAGGAAGTGTTTATCTCAACTATGTGAAGACTCTCCCCAGTGTAATGGTTGGATGAGAACAATTTGTTCCAGTGGCCAACTGTAAAGGCAGCTGATGCAGGCATGATGGTGTTCAGCACTTAGAGCTTGAGTAGATATCGAAGATACTAAGATCATCCAGTGTATCCCAGGCCATTACCAAGTCATCCTGACTTGTCTTGCCACTGAACTCTAGTGACTCTGGAAGTGAGAGTGACCTTTGCTTCACTTAAATCTGATTTCTATACTAGTCAAAAGACATTATCACCTATACCATTTTACCATTTTTACCTACCTCAAAGTCCTGTGATAACAGGCACGTGCCTGAACAACAGGTACAGATATACCGGGAGCTGTATTGACAGCTCTGCTTACAGGTAGCCCAGGCCATAAGGTCATTTTCTCACTGAACTAAAGTAGCAGCGGAATTCGGCAGCCCCTTGGGTGTCTGAGTAGCCTTTTTTAAGGACTGTACTGCTCACCTTCTGGCATGAGGAAGGGCTAGGAAAGGTACTTTTAAAATTGTCTGCTTTACTCAACCTTGTTCTGCTTACCATGGCATGTGTGAATCTCACCCTGTGGTGAAAACACACAGAAAAATGTACAAAAAAAAGTGATTTGTTTTGGAGTGCTGTACTGATCAAAAACTTATCCTTTCCAAGCTAAACATTAGCATTCAACAAAAATGGTGACCCCCAAGGCAAGACAACTACCAGAAAGCTTAATGTCGACATATTAGAGTACTTCTCCAAGTGTGAACAGTTTGTTGCCTAACTTGGAAGGAAAGCTTAGCCAACACATGGGTGGCAACAATGGAACAAAAAAGGAGTGGACAGCTTTCAGAGATTTGGTGTACAGCCCTGTATTTGCTCATCAGCGTCAAAATACTCACAAATATCAAGACTGGTTTGATGAAAATAATGAGGAAATTCAGAAGCTGCTAGATGAAAAACAGGAACTCCACAGGTTTACCAACAGGATAGTTTTTCTCTAAGAAAGCAGGTAAAATTCCATCAAAAGTAAAGTACAAGTGAAGCTTAGAGAGATGCAAGATTCTTAGCTCATTAAGAAGGCAGAAGAAATTCAGTCTAATGCTGATAGTGTTGAGGTTGGATCTCTGCCCACCTCAAAACTTTTATGGTTTCATAACCATGTGGTGGAACCGTCTCAAAGAATTTAGAGCCAGACCACCTCTGATCCAACTATAGGCATTTATTGAGATTGACGCCTCTCATGAAGCAGACTAAGTTCTAAGAGGAACCAGCAACTTTAGAGACAGCAAGATGGATTTTTATAGGGTTAAGATGCAATTACATGACAAAAAATTTACATATGATAGAGGAATATCATTAATATTAAAAAGGCAAGAGGAGTTTCTTAAGTGATTAGGTAACAGAGGAGGGGTTCTATCTATGGTTCAGTGGTTAAACATTCTGGTCATTCAGCCCTCCAACTGGCTAGCTATCATGGTCCTGTCTGGTTAAGACAAATAGTTAGGTATTGTGGTCCTGCATTGGGCTAGATGGCTGATGTGATTGTGATTGAATAGAAGAACACAACTGTTTCTGTGGGAATGGGTCTGGGGGCAGTGACCAGGTAGAAGCAGTAGCTAGGTTCCCATCACATGGACACACCTACTGTTTCTGTGGGAACTAAGAATTCAGGGATACATCTCTTGTTCCAGTGAGCACTGAGGCATGTATGAAGAAGTTAGGACATTGGCAGGGGAGTGGGGGGGTGGGGGGTGCTAGATAGGTACAGTGGGGCTGCTGTTCAGTAGGGCTAGGCTTATAATGAAGGTAGGATATTGGGGCTGGGAGCAGTTATATTGGGATTCCATCAATAATAACAATCCAAAGTGCTTTTATGATGCCCCGAAAGCTATTTATGGCTAAAGACCTATGGTGTATCTCAACTACTCATTGCTGCTCAAGCTATATTGATTAGTGATAAGGAAATGATCCTGTAGAGATGGGCAGAAGATTATCATAGTGTTCTTAGTAGGCTATTGTCAATAAATGTTGAAGCCACTGGTATACCTTAGCTTGAAATCGATCCCTCTCTAGCCTAACTTCTAACTGAAGAAGAGGTTTTGATTGCCATTAGACTACTCTCATATGGCAAAGTGCCTGATGCTGATTCTTTTCCAGCTAAGGTTTACAAGGCTTGGAGTCCACTGCTCATACAAAAGCCAACTGAAGTTTTCTGGGTATAATATATTTTGGTCTAATCAGCCACAGTCAGGCATGTTGTACCTTGACCTCAAGATAGTGATTTGGTCATCTTCAAGAAAAATGACAACACCCATACTATTACATTCATATCATCAACCATTTATCTGTTGTGGGAATAGTTCTTGTTCTTATATATTTGAAACATTTCCTTTTATATCTTGTATATCAGACTTTTATCAGTAAAATTTTCTGAAGAGATTTTCCTCTTTTTTTTTTTTATAATTTTTACAGTGTTGGTTTTATTTGTACAAAAGCTTTTCACTTTTATATAATAAAAATTTCCATTATATCTCCACTGATCCTCTTTAGTCCTTGTTTGCTTCAAAATTCTTACCCTAGGTTTGCTTGTGAAAAAATATTTCTTTCTTTTCTCTTCTAATTTGTTAATTCTCATTTTGTATTTGTAAAGCTAATTTTTCATGCCTTTTTCTAAGTTTTGCATTTATCCTTATTGACATTTATCTTTTTAGTTTAACCTGAATGATCTAACTTGTAAAGATTTTTGTTAAAATAGTTTTTATTTATTAAACATTTCCTAATTACATGTAAAAAAAATTTAACACTCACTTTACAGACTTTTGAGTTCCAAGTTCTCTCCTTCCCTATCATCTCTGATCCCTTTTGAGAAAATAAGTTGATATTGATTATACATGTACAGTCATGCAAAACGTATTTCGTTAACCATGTTGCAAAAGAAAAGGAAACTAAAACAATAAAAATAAAGTTTGAAAGAATATGCTTCACTCTGTATTCAGAATTTATCAATTTTCTCTTTGGAGATGGATAGCATCTTTCATCGTGGATTGTTTGGAATTGCCTTGGATCATTGCCTTGATTAGAGTTAGCTAAATCTTTCACAGTTGATCATCTTCACAGCATTGCTATTACTGTTTCTCATGTCCTTCTGTTTCTGCTAATTTCACTTTTCATCAGTTCATTTACCTATTTCCAGGTTGTTCTGAAATCACCGTTTCTTACAGCATAATAGTATTCTGTCACAATCATATACCACAGCTTGTTCAATCATTTCCCAGTTGATGGTCATCCCCTTGCAAATTCCCCAAAGAATTTCAAATTCTTTGCCACTACAGGAAGAACTGCTATAAATATTCGTGTATATGTAGTAGCAAGCCCCGTAGTATACCCAGGATGGCTGCTAGCACAGGTTCTTTGATCTGCTTTTCTAAAGGAAAGCAACTCAAAAGGGATTTATAGTCTTACTTTAATCAAACATAGATATCATTCACTTAGTTCAGGGGAAAAAGTCAACACCCTGAACTTCAGAAAATACAAACAGAAATTACAAACATACAAAAAATACAGAGAAAGTAACACGATTCAACAGACTAATAGACAGTGCTTCTAGCTGTCTGATCATTCCATACATACAGTTAGTTACCAGAGAGAAAAACACCAACATCTGGATTTTCAAAGCTGGGGACCTCAATGGCTATCCAGAGTCTCATCTGACCAAATCCCATAATTCTTCTCATAAGTAAGCCCCAAAGCAAAACCTCACCTCAGGGAGTATATATAGCCTTCTCCATTGTCAGAAGACATTACTACCTTGATGACTCACTGCCTGATTATAAAATAACAAAAGGTGGGTCTTCTTGAAAAACAAGCCTCCCCTAAGCAAGCTTCTCTTATTGGGCTCCAAGTGAGGCCCATTAGAGGCAGGAAAGATCTTCAAATTCCCTAGGTCTATTTAAGAGGCAGGGAGGATCTTCAAATTCTCTTACCATTTGTAATAGTAATGAAATTTGAAGATCCTTTTGTGTTGCCAAGCTAACAGGTACTTAGCACTTAGTTTCAAATCAAGCCTCTGTAAAGAAACAAAAGGTATGAACCCCTGTTGCTGACATAACAGGAAGGGGCTGAACAAGGAGGAGCTAATACTGTATATAAGGAAAAGCCCCAGCTGGGAGAGTCAGAACTTCTTGGGACATGCATCATGGAGGCAGAACAGCTACTGCCAGAGAGAGAGAGAATTTCTCTCAGCAAGCATCTGGAGGCTGGGCTGCTACTGCTGAACTGAAGACTGAACTGAGAATTGAGAAGAACTGAGAAGAGAAATGAGAATTGAGAACTGAGATAGAATTTCTTGGAGCAAGCCTCATGGAGGCTGGATAAAGTGATTTGGATTTTGAGAATAGAGCTGAATAAAGTGATTTTGATTTTAAGAACAGAATTTGTGGTGGCAGAGCTTCTTCAGAGAGCAAGCCAAACTCCTGCTGAGAACTTCTGAGAACCAGCCAGAGCTGCCAAAGACTTCCAAGGGCCAGCCAGAGCTGCTGAAGACTTCCAAGGGCCAGCTAGAGCTGCCAAGGACTTCTGAGGGCCAGCCAGAGCTGCTAGAAGAAGCATGCTTGTGGTGTTGGTGCTTTGTCTGTTTTGGGTCTGTGTTGATTTCAGAGGCAGAAAGTGAATTGAGATGATAGTGCCAACCATGTGTGAATATTGTTGTAATTCTGCTAAGCTTGATGTATATAGATATTGTGGCTCTGTTAAGTTTTCTCTTCCCAGGAACAGAAACTGTGGAGGACTTGAGGTGGAATGGACACTGTGAGCTCCATTGTGGAGCAGGAACTGCACGGAGAGTTAGACAATGGGAGAATTGTGAGCTGTCTGCCTTTGAATTCAGGTGGCAGTTTGTTAGATTTGGGCAGGAGCTGGGACCATGGAAGAGGAACCATCGAAGCTGAAAGCCTGCCTCCAGTCAAGATGAAAAGACCTCTCTTTGGGTATTGAGTAGTGACTAATAAAATTGTCTGAGTAGTGACTGATGAAATTGTAACTTACTTGTGACCTGAGGTGGATGGCCCTTGTACTTTCCACTACCCCTTAAGAAGGTACTGAGTAGTGACTGATGAAAGTGTAACTTAATTGCATCCCATGTGTGGAGGACTTTTGACTTTTGTACTTTGTGATTGAATTGAGGACTTTGTGATTAACTAAATGAATGTACTTTGCTTAAAACTATGTGACCACTTTGGTGAAAACTACATGGCCATTTTAGTGTTAAGTTGTTGAGTTGTGACATGGTGAGTGCTGTACCTTGATTTTCTGTGAATGTTTTTCTCTGATTTGTTACTGAATAAATAGACAGTTTGCTATACTATGTAATCAGAACCTTGAAGCTGTTCACAGCAGCAGTCCTCTGGAAAGCTGCTGATGCTTGGCTTTACACCATTACAGTGTATATAGATCTTTCCCCCTTTTCTTGGGTCTCTTTGGGATACAGACGTAGTAGTGATGTTGCTGAATCAAAGGGTATGTGCAATTTTATAGCTCTTTTGACATAATTCCAAATTGAATCAGTTACAACTCCAGGAAGAGTTCATTAATGTCCCAGTTTTTTCTGTATCCCCTTAAATATTTGTTATTTTCCTTTTCTGTCATGTTAGCCAATATGATAGGTGTGAAGTACTATCTTAAGAGTTATTTCAATTTACATAAGTGGAGCAGTGATAGAGTGGTAGGCCTGGATCCTGGAAGAAGTCATTTTCCTGAGTTCAAATCTCACTTCAGACACTTAATAGCCATTTGACCTTGGGCAAGTCACTTTACCCTGTTTGCCTCAGTTTCCTCTTCTGTAAAATGAGCTGGAGAAGGAAATGGCAAATCACTCCAGTACTTTTGCCAAGAAAACCCCATATAAGGTCATGATGCATCCGTAATGACTGAAATTACTGAAAAACAAAATCAGTAGTGATTTAGAGCATTTTTAATGACTATTGATAGCTTTGATTTTTTTCTTTTGAAAACTGCCATTTCATATCCTTTGACTACTTATCAACTGGGGCAATGACTCTTCTTTTAAAAAATTCAGCTCGGTTCCCTACATATTTGAGAAATGAGGTGTTTGTCAGAGAAACTTGCTCTAATTTTTCTCCCAGTTTCCAGTTTTTCTTCTAATTTTGGCCACATTACTTTTGTGCAAAAGCTTTCTAATTTCATGTAATCAGAATTATCTGTTTTACTTCTTGTATTCCTCTTTATCTCTTGTTTGGTTGTAGCGTATGATCTTTGTGATATTTTGCTATATTCTCCTTGCTAGTATTTTATTTAAAATTTTTGCGTTGATATTCATTAAGGAAATTGGTTTATAGTTTTCTTTTCCTATTTTTGCTCTCCCTGGTTTAGGTATCTAAAACATTTTTGTGTTGTAAAAAGAATTTAGCAGTATTCCTTTTTTAGAAATCTATTTTTCCAATAGTTTATACGGAATTTAGATTAATTGTTCCTTAAATGTTTGATAGAATTCGGTTGCAAATCTGTCTGATCCTGGGGATTTGTTTTTAAGGGAGCTCATTGATGACTTGTTCAATTAATTTTTCTATGGTTGTGTCATTTAACTATTCTGTTTCCTCTTCTGTCAATCTGGGTAGTTTCTATTTTGTAGATATTCATCTATTTCACTTTAGATTGTCAGTTTTACTGGCATATAATTGGGCAAAATAACTCCTAACAATTGCTTTAATTTTATCTTCATCAGTTGTGCATTACCACCTTTTCATTTTTGATAATGGTAATTTGGTTTCCTTTTTTAAAAAATCAAATTAAACAATGATATAATCTATTTTATTGATTATTTTTATAAAACCATCTCCTACTTTTGCTTATTAGTTCAATGGGTTTTCTAACTTTCAGTTTTATTAATTTCTCCTTTAATTTCCTGGATTTCCATCCTGGTATTTAACTGGGGATTTAAAATTTGTTCTTTTCTAGTTTTTTTTTAGTTGCATGCCTAATTCATTGATCTGGTCTTTCTCTCTTTTATTGATGTGTACATTTAGAGATATAAATTTTCCCTAAGTACTTTTTTAACCTCATAAATTTTGGTATGTTGTCTCATTTTTGTTATTCTCTCTACTGTTTGATTATTGATTGATTGTTATATAATATATAATATAATATATAAATAATCAATAAAAATTGATTATTTCTAAGATTTGTTTTTTACCCACTCATTTTTTAGGATTAGATTACTTACTTTTGATCTGTTCTTCCATGAATCTTTATTAAATGTCATTTTCATTACATTGTGGTCTGAACAGCATATATCAAATATTTATGCTTTTCTGCATTTGTTTTGAGGTTTTTATATCCTAATACATGGTCAGTTTTTGTGAAGGTGCTATATGCAGTTGAGAAGAAGGTATACTCCTTTCTATTCCCATTCAGTTTCCCCAAGAGGTCTGTTATATCTAAATTTCTAAGATTTTATTAATCTCCTTGACTTCTTTCTTAATTATTTTCTGATTATATTTATCTAAGTCTGAATGGGCAAAGGTGAGATCCATCACTAGTATAGTTTTTACTATTTGCTTTTATAATTAATTTAACTTTTTTTTTTTAAGAATTCAGGTGCTATGCCATTTGGTACATATGTGTTTAGAAGTGATATTACTTTATTGTCTATGATTACTTTTAGTAAGATGTAGTTCCACTGCTCATCTCTCTTAATTAAATCAAATTTTCATGTTGCTTCTTTTGAAATCATGATTACTACCCTTGCCTTTCCTGCTTCAACTGAAGCATAATAGATTCTGCTCCAATCCCTTATTTTAAGTCTGTGTATGTCTTTCAGTTTCAAGTGTGTTTCTTGTAAACAACATATTGTTGTATTCTGATTTCTAATCCAGTTTATCAGCTTCTGTTTTATGGGTGAGTTCATCCTATTCACATTTACATGTATGCTTACTCACTGTGCATTTCCCTTCATCCTATTTTCTTCTTTTTATCCTCTCTCTCTTTTCATTCTGTCCATCCTTTAAAGTAGGTTTTGCTTCTAACCCCTGCCTTTTTTAATCTGCCCTCCTTTTTATCACCTCCCTCCTTTCTTTTATCCCCTTTCTCTTCTACTTCCTTGTTGGTTCAGATAGATATCTATTACCATTTGAACACGTTTATTTATTTTCCATCTTTTTTTTATTTTGCTTTTTGTTTGGAGGGGGTAAGGTAGGGCAGTTGGGGTTAAGTGACTTGCCCAAGGTCACACAGCTATTTTGTGTTCAGTGTTTGAGGCCAGATTTGAACTCAGGTCCTCCTGACTCCAGGGCCGGTTCTTTATTCACTGTGCCACCTAGCCGCCCCCTATTTTCCATCTTTGAACTAATTTAGATAAGAGTGAAGTTCAAGTATTACCCTTGGTCCTCTTCCCCCCCATTCCTCCCTCCATTGTAAAAACTCTTCCTTATGTGCCTCCTTTATGTGAGATGATTTTCTCCATTCTTCCTCTCCCTTCCTCCTTTTCCCAGGGAAACCCTCTTTCTCACCATCCATTTTTTTTTATATCATCCACACATAATCAACTCACTCCCACAACCTCTTTCTCTGTAGAATCCTTCTAACTGCTCTAATAATGATAATGATCTTAGAAGATACAGGTATAATCTACCCATATAGAAGAATAAACTATTTAATTTTATCGAGTCCCATATATCTCTTTCATGTTTGCCTCTTCATGCTTCTCTTGTGTCTTTGATTTGAAAGTCAAATTTTCTGTTTAGCTAAGGTCTTTAAACCAGTTATGCTCAGTTATGCTTGAAAGTTCTCTATTTTATTAAATATTCAGTGATTAAGCATTATCCTCTGTTTTGCTGGGTAAATCATTCTTGATTGTAATCCTAGCTTGTTTGACTTCCAGAATACCATATTCTAAGCTCTCTATTCCTTAATGTAGTAGCTGCTAAATCTTGTATGATCCTGACTGTAGCTCTATGGTGTTTGATTTCTTTCTGGCTACTTGCAGTATTTTCTCTTAGACTTGGGAGCCCAGGAATTTGGTTAATGTGTTCCTTGGAGTTTTTATTTTGGTATCTCTTTCAAGTGGATTATTTCCATTTCCATTTTACCACATGATTTGAGGATATCTGGGCAATTTTCCATGATAATTTCATGAAATATGATGTCTAGGCTCTTCCTTTTATCCCAACTTTCAGGTAATCCAATAATTCTTAAATCATCTCTTTTTGATCTATTTTTCATGCCAGTTGTTTTTACAATGCGATATTTTCCTTTTTTTTTCATTCTTTTGACTTTAAAAAAAATTTCTTCGTGTCTCATGGAGTCATTTGCCTTCACTTACCCAATTTTAATTTTTAAGGAATTATTTTCTTCATATAGCCTTTATACCGCCTTTTCCATTTGGCCACCATTGCTTTTTAAGATGCTATTTTCTTCAGTATTTTTTTTTTGCTTCTTTTACCAAACTTTTAATTTTCTTTTCACAATTTTCTTCCTTTACTTTCATTCCTTTGCTTAATTTTTCTTCAACCACTTTTATTTGATTTTGAAAAGAATTTTTTAGCTCTTCCAGGAATTTTTGTTTGACTCATATCAGATGCACATTTTTTTGGAGGATTTTCTTCATTGTTTCCTTCTGAGTTTGTGTCTTGATTTTCCCTATCATCATTGTAACTTTTTGTGGTCAGGTTCTTTTTTGCTGTTGTGTGCTCATTTTTTCTACCCTGTTTCTTGATTTTGAACTTTATGCTAGAGTTGGACTCTGTTCCTGGTTGGGGGAGGGGGATTGGAGCACGGTCTGAAGCCTTGGGCTTTTTTACACTACTATTTTCAGACCTAGTTCTTGGAGTTTGGAAGTTTTTGGTGCTTTCAAGGTGATATGATCTAAGGATAAGTGTAGTCACTGCCTTCTTAGCTGTGCTCTGGTCCTTCCCCAGGAAGTTCCCCCTAAACCCACCTACCCCCACCCCATTCCTTGGAATTGAAATCTCTATTGCTCTTCAGGACCCTGCTCCCATGGGACTGGAAACAATACTGTTCCTTAGGGTTTCTGATCCCTTGAGACTGGAAGTGATACTACCTCTCAGTCCTTCCACTCCCTCTTGACCAATACTGTGCCTCTCTGCCTTTGAACTGTGACCCAGAAGTGGGAATAGGCAATGGAGTTGACAAACCACATTTAGTCCTGTGTCCAGTGCTAGCACAGGGTTCCCTTGTCCCTTTCTGACCATTTGCCGGATCTTGTTACTACTGTCTCTGACTTGAGTGCTGCTGCTTTTCTACCACCACCTAGTCCCATCACTGATGCTTCATTCACATAAGCTTTGGGTCAGCCTCCTTCCCTATGTCACAAATCTTTCTTTCCAATCTCATTTGTTTTTCTTGGGCTAAAAAATATTTCACTCTAACCATTTGTTGGTTCTGCCACACCAGAATTTAATTTGAGGCGATTATTTTAAAGTCGTTTGGAGGGGAATGTTGGGAGAGCTTAGCTGGGAGTTTTTTTCTACCATCTTTACTCTGCCCCACAAATTCCCTCTGATTCTTTAAAGGATGCTATCTTGCAATTACATATGGTTAAAATCAAGTGTTAGCTTTAAAACAAAAATTAGCATTTTTTGTTTTATTTGAGTTTTTAAAAATCATGTACTTTATTGACTTTTTAAAACTACATATGTAGTTTGTTTATATAGTTTGTATCTTCATTGCACTTCAGTTAAATAATTGAAATAAAAACCTTATCTTTTCATGTTCTTTGCTTAAATTTTTCTCTTTAACCAGTTCTCAGTATTATCATGGAATATATAACAAACACAAATGCTTTTAAACAAATTAGCATTTTAAGATATAATTATAGTTGACAGTTAAATAATGTTTATAATTTACAAAGCCCTGGCCTCAAAACTATCTCGTCAGGTCAGTATGCAAACATTTTTTTCATCACATTACAGTTGAGGAAATTGATGCCAATAGAATTTTCCTGTTGTTACTTGCCTAGTAAATGTTTGAACTGAGATCAGATCCCTTGTGTTCTTGTTCTATGCCTATTTTTTTCCCACTGTTATTACCATGATGCTTCTCTTCTAATTAAGTCTTCCTTTAGGATATATGGATAAGTTTTTTGTGTGTGTTCCTTTAATTCAGAATGAAGAAAGGAAAATTATTCATATAAATAATCGCTATGATGTGAAAATGGGATTATTTGGAGATGTATTTTTCTGTTTACCTCCTTAATACAAGAAGTCAGGGATTTGGACTAAATTATGTTTTGTTTTATTAAAATAATATATACATTAAAAATATAAAGATGTAAAAATTTTACTTAGATGAATAAGGTTAAATTGAAACCAGTTGTTTACATTTTTTTTTGGCCCAGTGGGACTGTTATGTAAACAGATTTGTTTCATGTATGTCTGCTGATTCATTCTGATGTTATTTCTTAGATTTCATTTCTAAACATATACGTCTTATTTACACAAAG
Organism: Pseudochirops cupreus; assembly: GCA_028627135.1. Lineage (NCBI taxonomy): Eukaryota > Metazoa > Chordata > Mammalia > Diprotodontia > Pseudocheiridae > Pseudochirops > Pseudochirops cupreus. The sequence continues at coordinate 138,302,882 of CM053581.1, forward strand.
CCTCTCCTAAGCTATAAGGTTTTAAAGACTTGTAAAAATAGTGATTTGAAATTTATTGCTAAAGAGAGTCTATTATCTTTTGTGACCTTTTGAATGATCATAGATTTATTTTTATATATAGTTTGTTTGAATTATGATAGAATTATTAAAGAATTCAGCAGTCTGGCTGGGATCTATGCACAGTACAGTATAATAGTAAGCTATCTAGGACTGTGGAATCAGAGGACCAGGGTTCTTATCTGGACGCTGCCACTTAACAGTGACCTGTCTAACATGGGACAAGTCATTTGTTTCTCTGGGCCCAACCTTCCTCATCTGTAAAATCAGGAGCTTGGTCTTGGATAGTCTTTTAGTTTCCTCTCAGTTCTAAATCTATGAGAGGTGCTCAATAATGTATTTTGCTCATTTGATTCAATTATTTTTCTGTGCAGTTTTATGTATTGTGAATGAGCTTATTGAAATGTTTTGTTTTTCATACAATAAAGCAACAATCAAAGCTTGTTTAGCTTAAATCTTCATGGTAAAGTTCAGTAATAAACTCAAAACTGAGTTTTCTAGAAAACTTATGTAGAATGAATACCTTGATAAAACAAACCTGAATTTTGTTTTAAATTTCATTGTTCTTTAGTGTCATCATAATTCCTTAGTGTTTATTATGTCTGTAAATCTATGCTCAGTTTTGCATATAGCAAAAAAAATACTGCTTTTTTCCAAGTGGAGCAGTGGCATCCAACCTTTTTTTTGACCATGCATACTTATCAATGAAATATTTTTGAGTATACATGTCAATATGTGTGTTTCTTTGTAAATTATATAATGCAGTACTGTACATATATATTATGTATGTTAAAAGACAATATGTTTTTTAAAGAATGACGAACATGAAATAAGTATTATTTATAGCAATATTACTTTTCTTTTATTAATTATACAAAACCTTTTTAGTCTCACTGAAAAATATTAATGATAATTTCACTAAAAGCATTATTTTCAGCAAGAATATTATTGCTTAGTATATTTTATCATTGTTTGAAATTTTGGTTAATACCTTGGAATAGAACTTTTTAAAGGTCTGTTTCTAAGTTTAGTTTATTTTTGGTACTTGATTTCAGGGGCTAGTTTAAGTAAAAAAGATTAACTTAAAAAGACTCAAATCTTGGCATTATTGACAATGCTTACTAAAGCATGAAACTCATTTTTCAGTCCCATTTCAATTCCCTCCTCCCTTCTCGTCTTCATTTTTCCTTATGTTTAAATAAAAGAAAGGCCAGATTTTTGTCAAAATTTAGGTAACCAATCTTTTTAAATTCAGTTTTATTTTATTTTCAGTTCCTAATTGTCTCCCTTGTTACTGCCCTCCTCCACTCATTGAGAAGGCAAGAAATCACAAATATGCATAGTCATGCAAGACAAATGCCCTCATTAACCTTGTCAAAGGATGGAAGGAAAGGAAGAAGGATGGAAGGAATGCAATATTAGAGAAAGAAGGAAAAGAATGGAAAATACACTTCAATCTGCATTCTTAGTCCATTTTACTTCTCTCTATGGAAGTGTTTCATCATGTTTCATTATGAGTTCAGGTAATCCATTTCCATCTTTCCTGATATAAATCAGCTATTCCTCCTAACTAAACAGAAGTTATATTATTTTTATATTTTAAACAAATTGTTTCAAAATCCACTCAAACTTCATTTTGAAGATTTAAAAATAGTTTGGAAAATTTTGATTTCAAGTTTTCAGTGTATTCAGGCATTAGAGTTTAATAAGTGACATTATTTTTGTCAACAAGTCTTTTTTCTGATCCATTATCATTGCTATGCCCTCTAATTATGGGTGTTCCCCAAGGCTTCATCTTGTGTTCTCTTCTCTCTCTACACTGTTAAGTGTTGACTTCAACTCTCTTCTGTTCAGTGAACTTTCTATGCATGTAACTCCACACAACATATTCTAGCCTTAGCCTTTCTCTCTCTCTTTTTTTGCTATCAGAAATACTTTTTATTACATAATATTTAATCACGCTCAATCACTTATTCAATAGAAACTTGTTATTAGTTGGTTAAGTCACCTCCCACCAAATAATGTTTTCCACTGTCACATTAAAAGAATCCCTGTATCCTTTATTGATACGATATTCACAATGGGGGAATAAATAAAGATACATAAGCACAAAGAACTTGTTTCTTAGAGCAGGTGAGAGAAACAGGTTAAATTGCTATCTGCTGATAAGTCAGATATTTATCCTGACCCTAATTCTGCTGCCTTGTACACAAGTAACATATAACATAAGTAGTCAGAAAACTGTAGTAGCTGTTTTATTGGATATGGTCTAGCTATTACGAGGTGATCTTTTTTAAAAATGGTAACTGGAATAATGCATAATAAAAAAGTGATATTTTAGTCAAAACTTAAAATGTTCTGATCAAAATGGGTCTGAACATGCCTTTCAAAGTCCTGCTGGTCATAGGCTGGCGGGAACTACTTGCCACACATGGGGCACACCTTCCAGTGACTGATCATAGTTGGGACAGAACATTAATTCGAAGAAGGGATACTTGTTAGAACATCAAAGCTGGGATCAAAGCAAAAGCCCATCCCATGAGCATGTAAATGCTGGCTTAGAGGTTCTGGAGCATTCTCATCATCATCATTACTATCCTCAGGGTCTTCTAAACCATCAGACCAACTAGGGTTTCAAACAGGCTGGTTACAGATTACGTTGTCTTCCAATTCCCACAAGAACATTCTTAGAGGTGGCCTTTGGATTTCATCTGGGTAAACAGCCTGTCTCTTGAGCTGCATTCTTACTTCATGAACTTTCTCTTAGAGTTGTATGTCTCATAGGTATTTCAAAATCAACATTTCCAAAATAGAAGTCATTGGGGTTTCTTTTTTTCATTAAACCCACCCCTCTACCAAACTTCCCTATTATTTTTTGTTAGAAATAACCAAGACTTTTACCTGGCCATGACTGAATTCAGAAAAAAAAAAAAGATTTTTATTTCTTGTCATTGCAGATAGGCTATTTGGCCTTTTAGCACTTGTGAAAGGTGCAAGTACAAAGTTAAGCTAGTTACAAAGTCCTTTTATAATTCATCCAGATTTGAATTTTGCACCTTGAACCCCAATTAGTCTCCATTCTAGGGTTCACTAAATCCCAACCCTTGGATTACATCTTTTCATTTCCACATTTCAATTCCCTCCTCCCTTCTCGTCTTCATTTTTCCTTATACTTAAATAAAAGAAAGGCCAAAATTGCTTTTAGTCTCCTCACCTTTTGTCTGTGTCTGATATCATGAGAAAGGATTTTCCTCAATTGCTAGGAGAATTAACTAAAGCAAGAGTTTGAAGATTTGAACTCAGTATATCTATGATAAAGGTGGGTTTATGATCCTCATTCTAATCCTTTGTAAATGAGACCTGGCTTGGCAGTTCCTTTTTGATATACAGGGAAGAGGCCTTTTCAGAACAAAAAGTAGTAGATACGCTGATTTTCAGGTGCCAGCCTTCCCACTACTCTCTCTCAAGGAGTTTTTGTCTCTGACATTAGCTATCGGTATGAATTATAATTTCTGTTTTTATATAAGTTCTGTGGAAACAAAATTCAGTCATACCTTACATTGTGAAGGGCCCTTTCCTTCTAATCACACAGGTTTCTAATTTCAGCATTGACCTCAACTCCTCATTTTCACTCTCCCACACATCTAATCAATTGACTAATTAATCAATCATTAATCAACATTTACTAAACACCTACTCACTGATGCGTACTATGTTAAACAATGGGAATACAAAAAAAGGCAAAAGACAGTCCCTGTTCCCTAGGAGCTTGCAATGCAATGTTGTCATTTCTGTCTCTACAATATCTCTTGAATATGTCCCCTCCTCTATTCCAACAGCCACCATTCTTGTTCACCAACCTTATCAGCACCCCCTGAACTACTGTAATAGCTTACTATTTCCTCTCCGTATCATAAGTCTCTCTCTACTCCAGTTCTTCCTCTATCCAAATACCAAAGAGATTCTCTTAAAAGTATAGATCTGATCATTTCTTTCTCCTGTTCAGTAAACTCTCATAGATGCCTATTACCTCTAGCATTATATATAAACTTTTCTGTTTGGCAGTTAGATCTCTTTACAACCTGACCCCTTCCTATCTTTAAAGTCGTCTTCCACATTCCTCTATACAGTTTTCATTCTATTCATCCTGGCTTATTCATTAATTCATCTAATTCACTATTCATGTATACAGCTGTTACCCCCATTTTCCATTGCTTGGAACATGATGTCTCCCAGACCTGAGTTGCATTACCTTCTTTTCACAGCTTGTTGGAATCAGATGTCACTTTCTACAGTAAGTAGTTTCTGGTCTCCACTGACGCATCTGTTAGTACCTCCCTTCCATTATCAACTTGCATTCATTTTTTATTTTTCCATATTTTATATATGCTGATATATATATATGTGTGTATATATATATATATATATGCTTATACATATATACTTATATCTTGTCTTCCCCATTAAAATATAAGCTCCTCGAGGGCGGTGACTGTTTTAATTTTGTCTTTGTATCACCTTGTACCTTGCATGGTGCCTGGAGCATTTAATAAATTATTGTTTCTTGATAGATTGAAAATCTTAATTTTAAAATATCAATATTCATGACTTTTTACCCTCATTAATACAATAACAGTGTAATATTCTTCATTAAGGATACTGATTGTAAATCCAAATTTCAAATACCCTTGATAATTATTAAATTCTTTTCACCAACTTCTTGTCAGATCTGATTAGATTGCATTAGTAAATGTATCAGTTTTTCCCATATTTGCTTGTTATCTTATGCTTGCATAGCATAATCTGTGATATGTACCTTCTTTATTGGAATCCTTTAAAGTCTTTTATCTACTTTCTTGCATTTAGTTAGTTAAAATATGTCACATAAGCCATAAATCAACTTAACCAGGCCCATGGAAATTGCAACACATGGAAATATACTGAAAGTAATTGAATGAGTGAGGGCAACACTAACAACACCTCTACTTTGGGGTGCTCCTACTCTTCCCTCAGGATACCCTGTATGCTTCATATGTAGGTAATACATGACTTTCTAAAATATGTACTGAGTGAGGGTGCCAGTCTCAATTTGTATATTAAATATTAGCATTAATTTCTTTTTTAAAGCTAAACAAATAGAAATGGAACTTCTGATTTAGGGTGGTGTAATGGAAAGGACATTGTCTCTGGACTTACAAAAATTCAGGTTCAAATTCTACCTGTGATAACACTACCACTACATGACCTTGTATAGACCAGCCTCTCTTGGCCTCCTTTTCCAGATTAGTGAAATGAAGGAGCTGAAATAGATGGCTTCTGAGATCTTTTCCAGCTCTAGATATATTTTCCTCATATTTTTCTTACTGTTCCCAGATGGATTTGCATGAGTACTATTCGAAGTGTGCATACCTTATCTTGAAGAATGGTGTCATAGATCATAGCGTCATTTAATTAATAAGCATTTATCAAGTACCCATGTGCCGGGTGCTGGGACTACAAAGACTAAAATGAAATATTTTTTGTCCTCAGGATGCTTATAGTTTACTGATGGAACCAATATATGAGCAGGTGACTAAATACAAATTATATATGGAGTAAATACAAAGTAATTGGGAATCATTGATAGCTGGGGAAATAGTAAGTCATTAAGCATTTATTAAGTGATTGCTATGTGCCAGGCACTGTACTAAGTGCTGGGCATACAAAAAAGTTAAAAGACTTGTTTGTCCTTCCTTTCAAGAAGCTCCCAGTCTAATGAGGGAGACAAAAAGCAAACAAAGCAAAGAACTATGTACAAGCAAGCTCTATATAAGATAAATTTGAAATAATCAACAAAAGGAAGGTGCCAGAATTAAGGGGGATTGATAGAGGCTCCCTGGAAAATAAACAGATGATAGATGTAGAGCTAGAAGGGCTCTTAGAAGTCCTAACAGGCAGTTTGCAGATGAAGAAATAAAAGTTATATGTAGTCATACGAAAAAATGCTCTAAAATCACTTATTGACTAGAGAAATGCACATTAAAACAGTTTTAAGGTATCACCTCACACCTATCAGATTAGCTAATATGCCATAAAAGGAAAATGTTGGATGTTCGAAGGGATGTGAAAAAACTGAGACACTAATGCACTGTTGGTGGAGTTGTGAACTGATCCAGTCACTCCTAGAGAGCAATTTGGAACTATGCCCAAAGAGGTATAAAACTATGCATACCCTTTCATCTAGCAATACCATTGCTAGGGCTATATCCAAAAGACATTTAAAAAAGGAAAAGGACCTGCTTGTACAAAAATATTTATATCAGCTCTTTTTGTGGTGACTAAGAATTGGAAATTGAGAGGATATCTATCATTTGGGGAATGGCTAAACAAGCTGTTGTATATGATTATGATGGAATATTATTATGCTATAAGAAATGACTAGCAGGATGATTTCTGAAAAACTTAGAAAGATTTACATGAACTAATGCAAAGTGAAATGAGGAAAACCAGGAGAACATTGTACACAGTAAAAGCAATATTGTTTGATGAATAATTGTGAATGACTTAGCTGTTCTCAGCAATTCAGTGATCTAAGGCAGTCCCAAAGGACTGATGATGAAGTATACTGTCTGCCTCCAGAGAAGGAACTGACTACATGCTATTTTTCACTTTTCTTTTTTTCTTTTATTCAAATCTTCTTTTACAAAGTGACTAACATGGAAATACTTTACATGTTTGCACATGTATAACCTATATCTGATTGTTTACCATGTCAGGGAGGGGTTGGGGAAGGAGAGATAGAATTTGGAACTCAAAACTTTAAAAAGAGCATATGTTAAAAATTGTTGTAACTTATTAAGTTGTGTGTGTGTGTGTGTGTGTGTGTATACGTCTTAATCTCAAATTTTACATATAAAAAAGCTGAGGCCCAAAAGAATTAAATGCAGTGATCACATAAGTAATAAGAGGTTCAAAGTACATGTATTCATTATTATAAGCTTCAGGTGGACTTACTGTCCAAACCGTGACAAGCACTTTTTGTGTGTGTGATCCTATGATCTGTTTATAGATCTTTCCCTGTCCTGGGTTGTAGAAATGGGAAATGCAAATGAAGTTCTGTCATTATTATAATATCCTCTACTTAATAGCTCTTTTAAGTTTTAAAAACCACAGCCCTGTGAGGTAGATAGTACAGCTTTTTTCATCCCTTTTTTAATCAGATTAGGTTTGAAAACTGAAGCAAACAGAGCTAACTTGCTCATAATTATACTATTCATATATGTCTAACCCAGTTTTCCCAACTTCAAATTTAGTGTGCTTCCCCTTATACTATGCTGTAGTCATGAGACTACTGCTCTTTGGTATTCTTTCTCCCTGACAAAAGGAAGTAATTAAGAATTAAGTAGTTTTGGATTTGACATAAGTATAGCTTCAAATGTTTAGACCAAATGAAAAGAAAATCAAACTTTTAAATAAGGGCTTAGGAAAATACCATGGAATAGAGACCCAGATTTAGAGGTAGTAAGAACTGAGTTCAATTCCCATGTGACTCTAGGCAAATCACATAATATGTCAGTGTCACAAGCAATGTTCTGTCACAATACATTTAAGAATATTTCTCATCATCATTGATATAAGGAGTTTCCTCACTTTGATTTCCCTACAGTAGTGGAATCATGGGTCCAGAACCAAAAAATAGATATGTCTTAAGGTGCTGCTAATTATCACAGTTTTTTTTTTTCTTTTTGGAGGGCAATCGGGGTTAAGTGACTTGCCCAAAGTCACATGGCTAGTAAGTTTATATTCTTAATATACAACTCTTCCTTCTATCCTTAATGTTAACTAAAAGATCTGGTGAAAGAAAATGCATATAAATTTTAGGAGGAAATGCTTATTTATTTTTTGTTTTCCACTTGTGTTGGCATTTATAGTTGAGACATTTTCTTACAGGGTCTAGCATATGTCTATCATAGAATTTGACAATTCTGATCTAATTATTAACTCATAAGAATACCTTTATTTGATTATGACTGGGGTAAGAAGCAGGTCCATATTAGTTCTCTTTTTCATCTTCATATTGAACCTGCCTGATTCTGATAGCTTTCCTCATAGTTTCTTTTGTTTTGTTTTACCTACCTTAAATCCTACAAGGAATGGATCTTTGCCAAATGGTTGTAGATAACATCTAGGAATTAAGGATTTATTTTTAAAAATGCTAATGATAATAGGCCACATTTCTAAAGAATTTTATGAGTTAATAAAGTGCTTTCCTGACAACAGCCCCAGGAGGAAGTTAGTATAAGTATTATTATCCCATTCTGCAAAAAATATAAAGTATTTTGTATACCTTAAAGCTATGTATAAGTGTTAGTTAGGTACCTGATGAAAATGGAAACTCAGAGAAGGTAAAAAGTCATACAGTTAATAAGTATCTAAGCTGTGATTTGTGAGTCAGGTTTTTAGACTCAAAGTCTAGTATTTTTTCCTCTAAATCACTTGCTTCTCCTTTACAGGGATTTATAATTGTTATAGTTTTGCATTTATGATGTGGTTAATCAAATCTGTGATTTAAAACAAGTAAAGAGTGAAATAATCTAAGAATTCTACCTTCCAAATTTTTCTTCCCTGGATACATGTATTAATATGTATTTATGACTATAATGACACTTTTATAATTCAGCCAAATAAACAGTTTAAAGCAGAATGCAGTAACCAATATTATAATTAATCTCTGCACATGTTTAAAATGAACTTTGGACAAATTTGTAGATTAAAAAATTACTTTGGGAGTGACTAGGTGGCACAGTGAATAGAGCACCAGCCCTGGAGTCAGGAGGACCTGAGTTCAAATGTGAACTCAGACACTTAACATTTACTAGCTCTGTGACCTTGGGCAGTCACTTAATCCCAATTTCCCTGTCTTCCTACCTCCAAAAAACAAACAAACAAAAAAATATGACTGGTGCAGAAATGAAAATGTGATTCATTTGACTGGTTGAAATACAATAATATATGCAAATTACTTTGAATACCTTAAAACCCATTGTAAAAATATGAATTGTTCAGTACCATAGATATTCATTCATTTGATAAATATTTATTAAGTGCCTGCTATGTGCCAGGCACTATGCTAAAAGCTGATATGATGTGAGCCACCCTAATAGTTGGATAGCACCTTGTCCTGTTACTAGAGTAGTTTGTTAGAGCAATCTTTTTTTTTTTAATCACTCAATAGTTACTTGAGGATTCTCTTTTTTCTCTGATAGGTTTTTAAAAATCTAAACCTTAACAAGCATGTGAGCACTTATGGGAGTTGGGTTTTTCATTCATTCAACAGTTAACTTTTTTCAGTCTAATGAAGTATTTTCAGTACTCATAATTTTTATATGATTTTCTTTATACTTATGATCTAGTTTTGTATTTTATTCAGCAAGTAAATATGTTTTAAGTGCTTACTATGTGCCTGTTGTTGTGCTAAGTGCTAAAGATATAAAATAGCAAAAGAAAGATAATCCCTGCCCTCAAGGAGTTTACAATCCAATGAGGGAAGGCAATATGCAAAAGAAAGGTATAAAAGGTGTGAGCAGTAGTTCTCTTCCTTGCTCCAGGGAAGCTATGCATGTGGGAATGATGAAGTACAAAGTTATGCATACAAAGTAGTTCAGCAGGATGAGAAATGGAGTGATGGCTGGCCTGGAGGCCCTCCTTAAGTGGAATGGAGGAGCTCTTTGCTACATCCTATTTTCAAGGGGTCCTTGGGACAGAAGGTATTGATGATGTGTGAAGACCAAGGCTAATTTACTCGTACAGGATATTTAAATATAACAACCAAAATATCAACCAGTATTTACATTTTGTATTGGTGCACAGTGTAAAAAACTTTCTATCTTACCAAGTAATCATCATCATTTCTCCTCCTTCTCCTACTATTAGCATGACTGCATATTTTTTCCTTACTGGCATATTCTCCTTAGTAGATCAATTTGGTCCACAATTTGCTTAAAAAAAAATAGAAAAGTTAAAATTTCTTTTTAGAATTTTAGGACTGGATGGGACTTCATGGATTATGTAGTTTGTTGATATCTTTTGTTTCTACATTTTCATTCCTAAAGATATCCCTCTCTTCTCTACTTATCAAGGTGTAATGATAATTAATTTAAATTTGAAGACCTCTTTTTGTTATGTCAAGTAAGTAGGTACTTAGCCCTTAGTTACTAAGGGCTAAGTACCTCTGTGAAAGAAACAGAAGGTGCAAACTCTGTCTCCTGTTGCTGACATAACAGGAAGGGGTTGACTGAGACAGGAAGCCAATGTGTGTGTGTGTATATAAGAAGAGACCCAGAGAGACACAGTCAAAATCAAGAATTTTCACTCCTAATGGAGGAGGCAGAATTGTCCCAGCATCTGGGAGCTGGGCTGCTACTGGACTGAGAACTTAAGAGACCAGGATCTGGTGAAGGCTGAAGTTGCTGCCGAGAAGGCCGCCTGGAAGGCTGGGGTTTCTTCTGGGCCCTAAGGCCAGCCAAACTGCTGGAGGACTGAAGAAGTATGACCAGGATACGACTTTGTTTGTTTGTGGCTTGGTTGATCCTTGAGCTCCTGGAAACAGAAGTTGTGAAGGTTTTGAGATGTATTGGATCCTGTGAACTTCAGGTTATAGCAGGAACTGCCTGGAGGACTGTACAAGGACCTGGGAACTATCTGCCTCTGAATCCAGATGACTGTTTGGTGGATTCAGGTAGGAGCTGGGACCATGGAAGGGGATCCAGGGAATATGAGAGACTACCCTGAGTCAAGATGAAGAAAAGGCCTCTCCCTGGATATAGAATGCCTGATGAAATTGAAGTTTGCTAGACACCAAGGAGTGGAGGGTTTGTGTAATTTTCTAATGATTGTATTTAGTGATTAACGATACTTAGTGACTGATTGCTAGATAAGTGACTGATTAAATTAACCTATGATTGCCTCATGAGTGGAAGACTGACTTGTATTGTGAAATGATTGAATGATTAAGTAAGGAGGGTTCCCCCCTCAGGGAAACCAGGTGATTATTCTTTTGTTCTTTGTTCTAAATACTGTGACCACTTTGGTGAAAACAATGTGGCCATTTTTAATATTAAGCTGTTGTGAACACTACATTGTGATTTTTTGTGATAAGATGTAATTTTGTGAATATTATATTGTGATTTGTTGTGAACATTTGCCTTGATTTGTTATGGAATAAATGGAAGGTTCACTATACTGTGTAATTAGAACCTTAAAAGCTGTTCACAGTAGCATTCTTTTGGGAAGCTGCTCATGCATGGCATTACAAAAGGTACCCTTATAAACAAAGGATAGAAAAGGAGAAAAATGAAGCAGTTAAGCAAATGTAATCATCACATCAACTGAATCCATCAATATATGAAATGTTCCACACCCATAGCCTCCCACCTTGGCAATGAAGGAAAGGGAGGCATATTTTCTTATCTCATGAAGCTTAGTCATTACACTGGGTTGTTTTCATTTTTTTGCTTTCAGTTACCATTGTTGTAAACATTTTTGTTGTTGTCTTGGTTTTGTTTACTTAATTGCAACAGGTCATACAAGTCTTCCTGTACTTCTCTGATTCTTCACGTTCAGCTTTTCTTCTGGCACAGTAATACTTCATTACTTTCATGTTCCATAATTCATTTATCCATTCCCCAATTAACTTAAACTACTTTCTTGAGGTTGAAATCCAAAAAAGGTTGAAAAAATACATAAGTAACAAATCGTAGAACCTTAACAAAAAGCTAGATGTCTGACTTGCACGTAGTTCCCACTCTTCACTATACCCTGTATTTACCTCAGTATAACTCATTGCAAATACCAAAAGTGTATGTGAATTATGGATTACAAGTGTCTGATTCAATAAAAATTTAATTTATGATGTTAAGAAACGACCCTAGTTCTTACTCAGATTGGATATCTTTGTTACTTATTTCACCCCTTTATCAAGCTTCCACTTTTTTTTTTTTAGTATATAATCATTTCCAGGTTTGGTAGTTACAGTGACACTGTGAACACAGAAAATAATACATGTTCTAGCACTAATAAGATGACAACATTTAATTTCACAAGACAGGCTTCAAAACCGCAAGTAATCCTATCCCAAAATTGGTAGTCGATCCCTCTGTCAGAGAATAAATAGGTAATGTATAAATTCCTTTGTTGAAAAAAAACTATTCAGTATTCAAAACTGAAGTAATAAATGTTTCCTTTTAAATTTAGAAAATATTGCCCTGATTACTTACCTGTCCCTGTGGACTGCTAACATGTGATGTGTTGAAAGATTTTTTTTTTCCTATATCCTGCTAGCAGAAGTGGAAGCTGAGTATAGTTTTAAGTTGTCAAGGTGAATACACAAAAATGATTGGAAACCCCTAGAGTTGTGTAGTGTGCCGGTAATAATGAAGATTGGTTTTCTTTACAATTCATCTTGTACATCTATATTTTTCTAAGAAAATTATATGCTTACATGCCTTAAAGAAATAAACTTGGTTTTCTTGTTTTTGAAATTTTAAAAATCGGAATTAATGTTATGGAGATTAAAAAACAAAAAGGGGGAACTAGGTGATGCTCTATGCCAGTAAATAATAATGATAGTTAACTACTAAATATAATTTCATTTGATCGTCCCAACTCTGCAAGGTAGATGATAGTATTATACCCATTTGACAATTGAGAAAACTGAGGAAAACAGAGGTTAAATGACTTGTCCAGTGTCACACAACTAGTAAAGTGTCAGAGGCTGGATTTGAGCTCAGGTTTTCCTGACTCCAGTCCCAAAACTCTGTTCATTGTGCTAGCAACTGCCTCTAAGGGGTGTATACACACAGGCAAGTAAATACTATAATTTCTGAGAAATCAAAATTGCATATCACTCAAAGAGCAGTGGAGAGGCACACAGTGGGCATAAAGAGGCTGAATCATATTACCAACAACGAACTGTTTGTAAGAGCTATCAGTGAATAGATGTATCCTCAGAAAAGGAGGCTGATCAATTATATATGAGGAATGATGGGCAACAGATGAACATCCTATGGGCTGTATTGGTACTCACATAATTTCAAAGGACCTAGAGGAAGGTCCCTAACATGTTGACTTCTTCTGAAAGACTTGTAGGAGAAATGGACAAGAGTACCAAAGGGTGAAAAAGTGTTAATCTATTGCATTCTGCATCATTGGAGGGAGTACCTAACTTGATGAGATCATAAATCCTTTAGAGAATTTGAAGATTTTCAAGTCCTAACTCTAAGACTTTTGGAAGTTTTAATTGGCTTTGAAGTAGAGGGTTGGTGGCTGGCACTTCTATTTTATTTTAGCCATCTAATGCCAATCAATGGTGTAGGATCTTTGATAGGAAGGAAATATTGAAAATAGGAAGAAAAGTGGCAAGAAAAATAGCAGTGCTTTTTATACAAAGTTTTAGGATGTTGTAAAATTTATGAAAACTTAAGATGGGGAAGAAAAATAATAAAAGACATAGCTGCTATATTAACTCCTTCCAGTTTGAGAGTTTATCATTATTTTGGGGTTCCATACAAACCATTAAATAGCAACCTTCCAAAAATGATATGCCTGAAGTGGTTGCACATGAGCTGAAAGAAATAGGTATTCTCTAGATGGATAAAAGACTCTGGTAAATACACGAGTCCATATTTCAGGCAACATAAAGGGTTTTTTTTTTAAACCAAATTACCCCCCTTTATTCAAACAAATTAAAGAGAACTTCGGTTGTTAGAAGCAATTAAATATATCATGGGTTGCCTGAAATAACTCACTCAAAATGAATGTTCTACTGAGACTAAATTATCTTTTCCATGTTTTGTTGGTAATGATGTCTGATAAATTCTTTCAAGAAAATTTACATAAAAGCATTTGAAGTTATTTTTGGTTCATCAAGAAGCTACCTAACTAAGAGGAAGTAAGCTGAAAGACTGTCCCTTCCTGTGTATTTTTTAAAGTGCTGTGAATCCTTTGCCTTATAATAGTAATGAATCCCAGGACATGAAACAAAGTTTAGTCAGATTAAATCTGCACTACTGGAATTAGTAAAGTCATGTTTTTTATTCAATTGCTACATGTGGAAATTTTTCACTCATCTCTATAGTATCAAACAAAAAAAGAGAAAGTTTGCATACCACTAATATAATGAATGTTAAAATAGTTATATCAAAAGAGGTAGCTGACACCCTTAAATTTTCTAAAAAAAAAAAGATGCAGAGTGACAGAGTTATCAGGATAAGACCCATAATTATTCTCTGAAATGCTTCAAGAAGGGGTGCATGAATTAGTAAGAAAGCATTTTACCAGCTTCCACTCAGATACAAGCCTTAATTTCACATTTCTTAGCAGAAGGCATCACATTTCTATTGCCAAATTATGAGAATGCCAGAAAACCCTCTAATTACAGGCTAGTTATTTGTTTAGGTACCGTAAACAAAACATTCAGAGCTCATGGCACGTTAAAAAAAATCTATAAACATTTACAAAAAATTATGTAGTGACTGAGGAACCAAAGAGGCATGCCAAAACATGCCACAGTATAAATTTATATACATATATATATGTATACATATATATATATATATATATATAAAATGTATAACCACTTATTAACAATCTGATAATTAGTGAACAAACTACCTAAAAAATTATAGCTTTGTTTTTGTTGTTGTTGTTGCATAGCCTTTGCCTCAATTCTGCACTCTTGACCTACTCTTTGGTTTGTTTGGGTTTTTTTGAGGGGGGAAGGCAAGGCAATTGGATTTAAGTGACTTGTCCAAGGTCACACAGCTAGTAAGTGTATCAAGTGTTTAAGGTTGAATTTGAACTCATGTCATCCTGACTCCAGGGCTATTGCTCTATTCACTGTGTCACTTAGCTGCCCCAACGTCCTCTCGTACTACAAATGCATAGATGCAAAAATAATAAGAATTTTTGAGTATTTGAAGTTTGCATGGAAAACTTTTCTCTATTTAAAATATGCCAATGCAATAATTTGAATAATAATTTATATAAAATGTGGTATTTTCAGGGAGACAGTTTCATAATTGTGCCTAAGTCCATTATCATTACTCCTAAATAGAATTAAGTATGGCTTCCAAATTAAAGATACAGTTGGACCAAAACATTTTGTTAATGGCTTGATGTATATCAGGTTGTATGACTTCACTAAAAATTACATTAAACAACTCTTTCATTTTATGTTAGCCTCCTTTATTACTACCAAAATGTTGTCTGGACTTCTTAAGTATAAGGTTTTTAACATATACAAAGAGAAGGTAGATATTGAAGGCTTAGAGCTTATATCCAAGGATTATGTTGAACCAGTGGATGAATGTCATACCCACAAATAAGTACCTTAATCTTCTCCGGGCAAGACACAACAACATCAAAGTATTAATGAATTGAGAAATCTATTTGTGTCCTGAAAATTTAAAAGAATTGGAAGAACACATTTCAAACAATAACACCCCAGTGACCAATTTAATTGATACTTTCAGAACTGTGAAATGGACTATTTGTTGTTTTTGAGTTGTTTTATTCATGGCCTTCTCTTTGTGACTCCAGTTAGGGTTTTCTTGGGAAAGATACTATAGTGGTTTGCCATTTCCTTCTCTAGCTCATTTTATAGATGAGGAAATGGAAGCAAACAAGGGTTAATTGACTTGCCCAGGATCACACAGCTAATAAACATTTGAGGTCAGATTTGACCTCAGGAAGATATGTCTTCTTGCCTCTAGGTCCAGTTTTCTATCCATTGTACCTTACAAAAACCTGCAATGTATTAAGAAAATAAAAAAAGTATATCACCCAAATACATCTATAACAAGTTTCCTTTCCAGAAAGTAAGAAGATTATTAGATACTCCTGGATCACATGATTATCACAAAATCTGTAGAAATTCTTTTGTAACAATCATACACTGAAGGGAGTAAAGCCATATATGAGGTGCAAGCCACTTTATTTATCAAATGCAACCTAAAGTTGTTTACCTCCTAATGGAGCT
Source organism: Pseudochirops cupreus (assembly GCA_028627135.1). Lineage (NCBI taxonomy): Eukaryota > Metazoa > Chordata > Mammalia > Diprotodontia > Pseudocheiridae > Pseudochirops > Pseudochirops cupreus. The sequence goes on from CM053581.1 coordinate 138,318,954, forward strand.
TATGAAATGGATGAGATCCAAGAATGAAACGAAAAGGCCTCCATGGGAAATATCTATATTAAATTAGCCTAAAATATTTAGCGAAAGAACATGATGAGGTGCATGTCATCTCTATATTCTTTGCTACAAGAGCTATACCAAAGATACTTTCAGTGAGCCTGTACCCTAATACAGTACTTTTATTCAACAACAAAAAGCAATTATTGAATCCACCTGTGCAATACTCTATAGAATATTAAATATGAAAGATTAATAGCAGTCTGTTAATTTGTGTTAGGACCCTTTTTTTTATAAACCTCACAGGAAAAAGATGAGAAGTATGAGATAAGAAGAAGCAGCATCCTGTAGTGGATAGAAAACTGACTCATCAGGAAGATTTGAATTCAGTTCCCACTGCTGCCATATATTAGCTCTGTGACTCTGGGCAAATTGCAACCTGTCAGAGCCCCTGGAAATTTTCTAAGACTATAAGTTGTGAAGAAGGTGCCAATCTACCCTACTTCACTTTTAGTGATGTAAGATCCATGGATATATGTAAAGAGGAAACAGAGAGAAAGTAAGCATTGGAGTTAATATTGCTACTAGTGTCATCACCCTCAGCAACTCTACTTACTACTGGTACTGCTAGCTCACCCTTATAAAGAATTTTATAGTTTTCCAAGCACTTTTAGATATATTATCTCACTGAAAGTCACAGCAAGCTTCTGAGGTATTTAGTACAAGTAATATTATCACTTTCTGTCAGATACAGAAACCAAGGCTGTGGACTTAAGGATCAATTCAAGGTCACACAACTAATTTAGGTGGGATGGGAACTTAAATCTTCTGAGTCTAAATCTAATGTTCTTTCAAGTCCTTCATGTTGGCCAATTTCTAACCTTTATTTTATTTTTTGCTTTTTGGAGAGGGGGGGAAAGCAAGGCAATTGGAGTTAAGTGACTTACCCAAGGTCACATGTCTAGTAAATGTTAAGTGTCTTTGAACCCAGGTCCTCCTGACTCCAGGGCTGATGCTCTATTTACTGTGCCACCTAGCCACTCCAATTTCTAAGCTTTTTTAAAAATAAGAACCTATCTTAAAAGTGCTCATGAAAATAAAATTAAGCCTAAAGTATGACATCCAAAATTGAAAGATTATTTTTAATCCTGTTGTCTTTCTTTTTTTTTGTCATTGAAAATTGTCAATTATAGTGAATTCTTATGAACTTTTTAGAAACCACAGAGTAAATCATGTTATCTAAACCAGTGGCAAAAAAAAGTTAACAATCGTATTTATATGCTAGATTTTAAAAACATCTATATTTTATAAAAAACATTTTAAAAATTTATTTGTTTACTTTTAGTTTACAACATTCAGTTTCACAGTCCCTTGAGTTCCAAATTTTCTCCCCCTCTCTCCTCCCTGCCCCCTCCATGGCAGCATGCAATCTGATATAGGTTGTACAAATACCTCCACACTAAACATGAGTCAGGTTGTAAAGAAGGATTATAACCAATGGAAAGAACAATGAGAAAGAAAGGAATAAAACAAAAAAGAGAGAGAGCAAGTAGTTTGTTTCAATCTGCATTCAGACTCTGTAGTTCTTTATCTGAATGTGGATAGCCTTCTCCATCATGAATCTCTTGTCTTATAACTTTGCGTTGGTGAGAGGAGTCAAGTGTGTCAAAGTTAGTCATTGCAGTTAAAATGTGTCTGTAATTGTGTACAAAGTTCTCCTGGTTCTGCTGTCCTCACTCAGCATCAGTTTATATAAGTCTCTCTATGTTATTATGAAGTCCATCTGCTCCTCATTTCTTGTAGCACAATAGTGTTCCATTACATTCATATACCACGTGTTTAGCCATTTCCCAATTGAAGGGCATCCCCTTCGTTTCCAATTCTTTGCCACCACAAAAAGAGCTGCTATAAATATTTTTGTACATATGGGTCCTTTTCCCACTTATAAGATCTCTTTAAGATACACCCTTAGAAGTGGTATTGCTGGGTCAAAGGGTATGCACATTTTTATACCCCTTTGGCCATAGTTCCAGATTACTCCCTAGTATGATTGGATCAGTTCACAACTCTACCAACAACGTATAAGTGTTCCAGTTTTCCTACATCTTCTCTAGCATTTATCATTTTCCTGTTTTGTCATCTTAGTGAATCTTACTGGCGAGATGTGGTACCTCAGAGTTGTTTTGATTTGCATTTCTCTAATCAATAGTGATTTAGAGCATTTTTTCATATCCTTGTAGATATCTTTAATTTCTTCTTCTGAAAACTGCCTGTTCATATCCTTTGATCATTGGGGAATGACTTGTTTTCTTATAAATTTGACTCAGTTCTCTGTATAATTTAGAAATGAGGCCTTTATCAGAGACTCTGGTTGTAAAAATTTTTTCCCAATTTTCCACTTCCCTCCTAATCTTGGTTACTTTGGCTTTATTTGTACTAAAACTTTACAGTTTAATGTAATCAGTTATGTTTTGCATTTCATAATGCTGTCTATCTCTTGTTTGGTCATAAATTCTTCCCTTCTCCATAAATCTGACAGGTAAACTATTCCTTGCTCTCCCAGATTGCTTGTAGTAACAGCCTTTATGTCTAGATGGTGCACCCATTTAGACTTTATTTTAGTATTTGGTATAAGATATTGGTTTATGCCCAGTTTCTGCCATACTATTTTCCAGTTTTCCCAGCAGTTTTTGTCAAATATTGAGTTCTTATCCCAGAAGCTGGAGTCTTTGGGTTTAACAAACAGTAAATTACTATAGTCATGGACTATTGTGTCTTGTGTACCTAATCTATTCTACTGATCCACTGCTCTATTCCTCAGCCAGTACAAAGTACTTCTGCTTTATGATACAGTTTAAAATCTGGTATGGCTAGTCCTCTTCCCCAGCATTTCTTTTTATCAGTTCCCTTGATATTCTGGACCTTTTGTTCCTCCAAATGAATTTTGTCACTATTTTTTCTAGCTCCATAAAATTTTTTTTGGTGGCTTGATTGGTATGACTAAATAGATAAATTAATTTAGGTTAAATTATCATTGTTATTATATTAGCTCGACCTAGCAATGAACAACCGATGTTTTTCCAGCTATTTAGAGCTGATTTTATTTGTGTGAAAAGTGTTTTGTAATTGTGTTCATTTAGTTCCTGGGTTTGTTTTAGCAGGTAGATTCCCAAATACTTTATTATTTCTACAGTAACTTTGAATGGAATTTCCCTTTCTATTTCTTGCTATTGGGCTATATGGGAATGCTGAGGATTTATATGGGTTTATTTTATATCCTGCAGCTTTGCTGAAGTTATTTATTATTTCAAGTAGTTTTTTGCTTGATTCTCTAGGGTTCTTTAAGCATATCATCGTTTCATCTGCAAAGAGTGATAACTTAGTCTCTTCTTTGCCTAATCTAATTCCTTTGATTTCTTTTTTTCTCTTCTTGCTACAGCTAACATTTCTAGTACCAAATTGAATAAGAGGGGTGATAATGGACATCCTTATTTCATTATATTTCATAAAATTGAAATGATAAATTAAACATATGAAGATTTTTATTTGTATTTTATCAAAAGTAACATTATTGCCATGTAGTAGTGATTGCTTTGTGATTTATTTGGCATGTAACAAAAAGTACCATCATGATTTGCATTGTCAAAACTTAAGAATCAAAATATTGGAGGGGTCTTTGAGATTAAGCTTTTATATAGAAAGAGGCCATCTCAGTTGTGGGCTTTGATATTAATTTTGTGGTCCAAAGAAATTTGTAGTACTGTTTTCCATTCTGTACCCATTATGTCAATGAAATGGAAAAAACATTTATTAAGTTCTTAATATGTGCCAAAAATGTGAATAATTTAATTTTCTACATTATGAACATGAGATTATTAAAAGCATCATATTTACTCAGGAAATTTTTTTTAAAGGAGTCAAATATCCAATGTATTATAGCTCATGTAATTATATTTTTGAGACAATAACTTGATTTCAGATCTTGAAAAGATGAAATAGATTTAAGATGCAAAAATTTCTAACAACATTTATCATTTTTAAGAAAGTAAGTTACCCTCAAAAACTTGGTTTTTTATTTTAATATTTTTAAACAAAATATTTTAAATTTATAAAGATAGCCTGTGAATTATTTTTTCTATTCCAAAAACTAAATGCATTAAAAGTGAAATCTTAACTGTATTTTTGAAAACATTATCAAGAAAAAATAGTTTATATATGTATTTTACAAACTCTATCTCCATTTTTTTTCACTTGACTTTATAGAGTCAATTTTTTGAATACTGACATTGGATTTTGTATCTCTCCTTTTATATTTCACTAGTCTTTTTTGGATCTTAATTCTATCTAAGAAATTAATTAGAAAGAAACTTTAGTAAAATAATGCCAAAGACTGAACTCTAGGAGACTCTTCCAGTGATTTCCTTTTTGGTTAACATAAAATTTAAGAATCAGTGATATTTGAATTCAGTCATTGAGTCAGTTTTGAGTCCACCTAATTTTTATCATCATGTGGTACCTATCTGTCTTTTATTTATTTTTAAAACATTTTTATTTAAAGTTTTTAGTTCCAAATTCTGTCCTTCCCTAGCTTCCTCCCTCCCTGAGAGGGTAAGCAATTAGGTTATACATGTGTAGTTATGTAAAACATTTCCATATTAGTAATTTTGTGTAAGAAGACTCTTATAAGATTTTAAAATGAAAGAAAATGAAAAATAGCATGCTTCAATTTGTATTCAATCAATATAACTTCTTTCTATGGAGGTGGATAGTATGTTTCATCATGTGTCCTTTGGGATCGTTGTGTTATTGTGAATAGTTAAATTATTCACAGTTCTTCTTCAAACAATATTGCTTTTACTGTGTACAATGTTTTCCTGGTTCTGTTCACTATATATCAGTTCATGTAAATCTAGGGTTTTCTGAAATCATCCTGCTTGTCATTTCTTATAGCATAATAATATCCCATTACAATCATATACTACAGCTTGTTTAGCCCTTCTCCATTTGATGGGTATCCCTCTGATTTCCAGTTCTTAGCCACCACAAAAAGCGATGCTACAAATATTTTTGTACAATAGGTACTTTTCCCCTTTTTTTTGTATCTTTGGGATGAAGACTTAGTTTTCAAAATTACATTTAAGATTTTACTTTTAATTCATTTATTTTTTAGAAATAGAAAAAATATAATTCACAGGCTATCTTTATCAGCAAAACTTTAAAATATTTTGTTTAGAAATATTAAAATAAAAGTTAAGTTTGAGGGTAAGTTACTTTTTTTAAAATGATAAATGCTACTAGATCAGAGTATGCATGGTTTTATAGCCTTTTGGGCATAGTTTTAAATTGTTCTCCAGAATGGATAGATCAATCCACAATTCCACCAAGAATGCATTAGTGTCCCAGTTTCCCCATATCTCCTCCAACACCCAAAATCTTACTTTTTTGTCATAGAAGCTACTTTGCTAGGTGTGAGGTGGTACCTCAGAGTTGTTTTAATTTACATTTCTCTGTTCAATAGCAATTTAAAGTATTTTTTCCTATTACTATAGATAACTTTGATTTCTTTGTTTGAAAACTGTCTTTTCATATTCTTTGACTATCAATTGTGGAATGACTTATATTTTTGTAAATCTGAATCACTTCTCTACATATTTGAGAAATGAGGCCTTTGTCATAGAACTTGTTGCAAATTTTTTTTTCCCAGTTTACTACTTTCCTTATAATTTTGGTTTTGTTTGTGTGAAAAATTTTAAATAATAAAAATGATCTATTTTATATTTCTAATGCTCTCTATACTAAATTATTTCCTTATCTATAAATCTGACAGTTAAACTATTCCATGATCTCTTAATTTGCTTCTGTAAATCATGTACCCATTTTGACCTTCTCTTGATATGGGGTGTGAAATGCTTGTCTATACTGCCATATTGTTTTCCAGTTTTCCCAGCAGTTTTTGTCAAATTATAAATTTTTTAGATCTTTGGGTTTATCATATACTAGATATCTATGGACATTTAATAATTTGTACCTAATCTATTCCACTGATCCACCACTCTGCTAACAGATTCTAGAGGAATAATTTTATTGCTGATCTTCCACAGGGATGGGGCCCTGCTGCTGGGTTGCTGTGGAAACAGAGTCTCTCTGGGGGTAAGCCTCAAGGTCAGGGTCTCACTGTTTGCCATGCCAGGGGTACTGCTTCATTACTGATCAACAGTGGAGGCAAGGCTTCCTTGGTGGCTTGTAATGGAGGTGGGATTGCTAGGGGAGGGCTTTGCTGTGCTATACAGACTTCTTATTTGCCTAGAGGGCTTCTGACTTTTATTAGGTCAGGGCTCTGCCAGTGGGTTGCCCCTACCTCCAGCTTTGCTGCAGGCTCACTGCTATGAGGGTGGCTGCTGCTGCTGATCTTGGACCTCTCTCCCCTCTCATCCCAGTGGGACAGATCCTTCCTGCTGGACTGTTGTAATGATAATGGGAATTTGAATATCTTCCCTGCTTTGAAAATAAACTCTGCCCCCTAGTAGGCTGAATGTAATCACATGGAGCCTGCAGTGGGAAGAGTTTGCTGAAGGGTGGAGCAGAGCCTGCAGGAAGCTGAAAGTCAGAGCTAGACTAGACAGTTGCAAGGAGAGCATGATTCCCAGGGAGACAGCTAGACTTGTGAGTATATATTGGTCTTATGTTCATTTGTGGGAAGGCTAAAGGATGTTGTGGTTCTCTGTGCTGTTGTGGCTTAATAACTTCTTTGCTACTGTGATAGAATTGGCTTACTGGATTTGGGATTTGGTTTTCTGGTGTCTGAATAAATGTTTTGCTTCTGTCTTCTAAATGGAGATTCTGTTATATTTTGTGATTGAGACCATGCAGGTATATTTAATAGTGATCATGGGCTCTGTGAATATTGCATTTGTGCTACATTTGGCGACAAGCATGGCATCACAAGGTATCAGACCTCTATTTGGAGGCAGGAGGAAGAAGAAGAAGAAATAGCTGTCTCAGGATGGGAGGATTTACCTTATGCATCCCTAGCAAGGGAGTGGTCTAAAAGTACAGGCCTCTGTGAAAATTGGGAACAGAGGCTACAGCAGGGAGAACTTAGAGATTTAGAAACATGTCTGTAAAGAATACCAATAAAACCTGGGGGAGAGCTGGAGGCAGTGTGTAGAAGGGACTGGGTTTCACTAACAGGTTAACTATGTGTAAGAACAGAGACACGTTGTTACAAGAGAAAACTCAAATGGAGATAGAATTGGCCATGTTCCAACATTTGGGACTCTCCTTTAGAAGAGCAAACTGGAGGGTCTCAGGTAGTAGAAGAGAGGGCTGTTGTGAATCTGGCTCAGAAAAAGAAGCAGAAAAGTAATAGGAGGAAAGTTTAGACAGTTTTGGTAGAGGCTGAGCCTAGTTGCCATGATGATGGCTACCAGGAGAGTGCATTGGGAGCAAATGATAAAATGTTAGGTGATATAATGTTTCATGACTAAGCTTTTACAAGAGCAGAAGCTCGCCCCATACTAAGAAGAAAGGAGGAGAATCAGGGAGGCAAAACACAATTCAAGGAGATAATTGAGGATTTTACTCAGCAAGAGATTATGCACATATTAAGCAGATTCACTCAAAAGAAGGGAAAATCCTTAGTGTTTTGAATGGTGAGAATCTCTGACGAAGGGGCCAGAAGAATATTGGTAAATAGTGTGGACTGCTTGAAATTTATAATTATTTGTCAGAATCCTTTTGTTCAGCAAACTTTTAGAGATTTTCATATGATGGAAGGTAACAACATGACCAATCTGTTAGCTTTAGCTGATGATGAATGTAATAAAATGGATATCACTGATTCTATATGGCCTAGTAAAGACAGACTCTGGTACTTGCTTAGTGACTGTATGAGAAAGTTGAAAGAAGAAATAATGAAAACTGCTATCATGGTTGGAGATGTAGGTACTTATCATGATATCCCCTTAGCAGTTCCTAATAGAAATATCTTGGTGAAGATAGCTCCTTCTGTTTATAAGCACCTACTTCTGGCTCTGCTAATTGGTGACCCTCTTTCAGAGGTACTGGATAAGATTTCACAGCTAAGTGACTTTGGAGAATGGGAAAAAGATAAATTTCCTTGAGAGAAAAAAGTAAATGGCCAGGAGATTCAAAGTCAGAGTAGACTGCCAAAAAAAAAAGAACTGTTTGCTGCTCTATTGAGAACATGGGTTGATTTTGGAAAAATTGATGGTATTCCAACTAATTAACTACATAAAATGTACCAAGGTAAGGGGCTTAATGTCAGATGGAATGGAGAAGTAAGGGCTGCCACTATAGATGCTCCTGAACCATTGTGTCCAAGTTTGTCACACCTTCAGGGAGAATAGGACATTGACCAAGCCCTAACTCAGATTAAAGAAATATATAGATGAGTTCAAGCATGGAACTTCTATTACCGTCATAGGACTGAGATGGGCCGAAATATCAGCCAGACAAGTCAAACAAATGATAAAAATTGGACAGTTACCTAAGAAAGAATATATCATGGTTATTTACCCATTCCTGAATACATCATTGGAATAGATATATTGAGAGGTATGACCCTGAATTTACCTAAAGGAAGATACCAATTCACAGTAAGGAAGATAGGAATTAATACAATTCTAGTGGGAAAAATTAAAATGGACCCTGTCACTTTACCTGAACCTTCTGAAGTAAATACTTTAAAGCAGTATCGTGTGCCAGGTGGGCAAGATGAAATTACCAGTACCATAACGGAATATGTTGAAGCAGGAGTCTTAGTCCCTCCAACCACACGATGGAACAATCCTGTCTGGCCAATATGAAAATCAGGTGAGATGCAGAGAATGACAGTGGATTATAGACAACTGAATAAGGTGACTCCTCCCTTGTATGCTGCTGTTCTAGATACTGTCACCTTAATAGAAAGGATCCAAAAATATGATGAGACTTGGTATGCAGTTATTGACTTAGCCAGTGCTTTTTCTTTTACTATCCCAATAGACTCTCAATAACGGGACAAGTTTGCTTTCACTTGGCAGGGTAGACAATATACTTTCACCCACTTGCCTCAAGGATACCTGCATGGCCCCACTATTTGTCATAGGACTGTGGCTAAACATTTGGATGAATTAAAGCTACCTGGTATACAGCTTACCCACTACATTGATGATATTATGATACAAGGAAAAAATGTAAAAGAAGTGGAGAAGAGTTTGACACTTTTAACTGAGCACATGAAAAGTAAAGGGTGGGAAATTAACCCTGCAAAGATTCAAGCACCAGCTCAGAATGCAATATTTTGGAGAATACAATAGAATAAGGGGCTGCAAGGGATTCTTCCACAAGCCCAACAAAAGATTCTGGATTTTCCTATCCCTACCAATAAGAAAGAGGCCCAAAAGTTTATAGGATTATTTGGATATTGGCAACATCACATTCCGCATCTGGGGCAGATTTTGAAACCCTTATACAAAGTTACTTGGAAGAAATATGAATTTGATTGGGGACTTGAGCAAAGTAAAGCTTTTGAAGAAGTCAGAGCTGCTATATACAATTAGCCCTAGATTTATGGCCTATGCAAAATGTCCCAGTGGAATTACAAGTGACTATACAGGATGATCATGCAAACTGGAATTTATGGCAGAAGCAACAAAACCAAAATGTATGTTTAGGATTTTGGTATAGGAAATTTCCTTCATCTGGAGTTCAATATACACCTTTGAAAAGCTATTAGCTGCATATTGGGCTTTGGTAGAGACTAAATAACTGACTCTCAGTCATGAAGTGATACTAAGGCTTGGAATCTCTATTATGACCTGGGTAATGAATACCCCAGCTTCTCACAGAATTTGACATGCCCAAGAGACCAGCATAATTAAATGGAAATGATATATTCAAAATAGAACCACAGGAGGCAAAAGTGGAGTTTCTGTTCTTCATGAATCTATAGCAAACATTGATACGGAGGGAAATGATACATCACCTGAACTAAAACAACAGTTGGTACAGTCCTTGGTAAGATGGAATAATGGGTATGATGGATTAACTGAAGAAGAGAAGAAAAATGCATGGTTTACTGATGGGACAGCAAAATATTTAGACCATGAAAGACTTTGGAAAGCAATAGCCTACAACTTGAAAGTACTGGGATAAATGGAAGTAGTCAATATGCTGAACTTATGGGAGTACATCAAGCCATCAAAACAGAACAAGGAGGAAAGTGTCATATATTTCCTGATTCATGGGATTAATGGGCTAGCTATATGGATGCCCATGTGGAAAAATCAAAATTGGGAAATTCATGGTAAACAACTCTGGGGCAAAGAATTATTGGAAAATATGAGACATGTCTTTGGTTACAAATTTTTTAGTTGTTCATGTAGATGCTCATGTAGCCCTCACCACGACAGAACTTGAGTACAATGCACACCAGCAAAGATTGCTACTCAACATATTGTCCCTACTCTGACACCAACTGGTGATCCCATACTAGCAAAATGGGTCCCTCAAACGACTGGCCATTTAGGGGTCCGGGCCATACACTGGTAAGTGCAAGATTGAGGTATTAGCATCTCTCATTCATTGTTAAAACAGATAGCAGAGCATTGTGATATATATCAAGTGGAAAAGGAACAAACTGTTACTTGGGTAGTACTGGAGATATGGTAAGAGGAAAAGTCCCAGCCCAAATTTGGCAAGTAGATTATAATTGTCCACTACCATCAGATAAAGGATGCAAATTTATATGTATTTGTGTTGACACCTATTCAGATGTACTAGTGACTTTTCCTTTTAAGAATGCAACCCAGAAAAATACCCGTAAAACTCTAGATTTCATAAGTTTCTATTATGGAACCCCAATGCAAATTTAGAGTGACAATGGGTCACATTTCAAAGGTAATGATATGAAGAGATATTGTATATTGAACAATATAGAATGAGTATATCACATTCCATATTATCCGCAAGCATCTGGGTTAATTGGAAGAATGAATGAATTGTTGAAAGAATTGTAAAAGCAGTTAAGTTCTAATGATTCGTATGAACATTGGAAAGATAATTTGTTCATAGCTTTGCATAATTTAAATAATAGGCCATTGGGAAAAAGTACATGTCTAGCCAGAATGAAAACCTCAAATCTGCAAATTAGAAAACAGCAGGCACATAAGATCCCAAATATTGAGTATTGGATTGTATGGCAAGATGTCCTAGGACCATATCCAGGAACAGGATATGACTACTTTAGCTCCCAATTTTATTCTATTCATAAAACCAAACCCTTCGAAGCCATACAAACCTTCGATTTTTTTAATAGTTATTTCAGAAGGAGAGTCAGTTTTCACAAGGGGTGCTGTTTCACAAGGAATAATGATCACTTGAAGCCAGACAATGTTCCAAAGGCTGTGGAGATTATAGCACATGGGAAAGGCAATACCGTGGCTGTTGTTTCTTCAGAAGAAGATGATTACCAAATTGTACCCTTCACTCATATATTCTACTGTGATGAGGCTATGATAGTAAGTTCATGGACTCCAGAAGCACGGCTGACCCTTTGTTTCTTTTTGGCTTTTTGTCTGTTAAACTTGTTTGTGAGATTTATTTCCTGCAGGCTTACTACCATCCACCTGCAGATGCCTGATTGCTTAAGCTGGATGTCACCTCCTATCCATGACTGTGATGTGCCACCCCTTGACCAGACGTTGACCAAGCTCCAGATGCCAGCTAAAGAACTGACCTTTCAAATGAAATCTCCTGGATGTGATGTTGACTGAGCTCCAGATGCAAGCTAAAGAACTGGACTCTAGAATGGGACTTCTTAGGACAGGGACAGCTCTATGTCCAATTTCAGCTGGAAGTAGCTATGGAGAAGAGATCTTCGCCCCTTACCCCAAGATTTTGAGCCCCATTAGTTCAAGGGGGAAGGATGGGGTGCTTGTGCCCAAGCCCCCACCCAAAAATATGTCTTATATGCTTATTTTCTAATAGCCATGTTATTTTTAAAAATTATTTATTTATTTTTAGTTTTCAACATTCATTTCCGCAAGATTTTGAGTTAAAATTTTTTCTCCCCACCTTTTCCCTACCCCACCCCAAAATAGCAAGCCTACTAAATACCCCTTTCCCTAATCTGTTCTCTCTTATATCCTCCCCCATCACCCTCCTAACTTTCTAGTAGAGCAAGATGTATTTCTGTACTCTAGTGCCTGTATATATTATTTCCCAGTTGCATGTAAAAAAAAATTTTTTGTTAACATTTGTTTTTAAAACTTTGAGTTCCAGATTTTTCCCCCTTTCTCCTCACCCACCCTCACTGAAAGATAAGCAATTCAATATAGGTAGTACATGTGTAGTTACCCAAATAATTTCCATAGTAGTTATATTGTGAAAGACTAACTATATTTCCTTCCATCCTATCTCACCCCCCCACTTATTCTATTTTCTCCTTTGATCCTATCCCTTTTCAAAAATGTTTGCTTCTAAGAACTACCCTCTCCCCCAATCTGCCTTCCCTTCTATCATCTCTCCCTCTTATCTCCTACCCCCCCTATTTTTGTGCAGGGTAAGATATCCAATTGAGTGTGTATGTTGTTCCCTCCTTAAGCCAAATTCAATGAGAATCAGGTTATCCCATTCCCTTTTACCTTCCTGCTCTTCCCCTCCATTGTAACAGTTTTCTCTTGCCTCTTTTATATGAGATAATTTACCCTAATCTATCTCTCCTTTTCTTCTTCTCCCAATAAATTCCTCTCTCACCTCTTAATTTTATTTTTTAGATATCATCCCTTCATATTTAACTCATCTTATGTCCTCTGTCAATGTATATGTGGACATACATATGCACACTCACATATATATTTATATACATATATACACGTATATATTCCCTTCAACTATCCTCATACTGAGAAATGTCTTATGAGTTACAATTATCATTTTTCCATGTAGGAATGTAAATAGATCAACTTTAATAAGTTCCTTATGATTTCTTTTTCCTGTTTACCTTCTCATACTTCAGCTCTGGTTTTTTCATCAAGAATGTTTGAAAATCCACTATTTCATTGAGTGACTATATTTTCCCCTGTAGCATTATATTCAGTTTTGCTGGGTAAGTGATTCTTGGTTTTAGCCCTGCCTACCTCCTTTTCCTCTGGAATATCATATTCTAAGCCCTTCGATCCCTTAATGTAGATGCTACTAGGTCTTATGTTATCCTGATTGTGTTTCCACAGTACTCAAATTGTTTCCTCCTGACTGCTTGTAGTATTTCCTCCTTGACCTGGGAACTCTCAAATTTGGCCATAATATTCCTAGGAGTTTTCTTTTGGGGATTTTTTTTAAAGAGGTGATTGGTGAATTCTTTCAATTTCTATTTTGCCCCCTGGTTCTAGAATATCAGGGCAATTTTGCTCGATAATTTCTTGAAAGATGTTATCTAGACTCTTTTTTTTGATCATGGCTTTCAGGTAGTTCAACAATTTTTAAATTATCTCTCCTGGATCTATTTTCCAGGTCAGTGGTTTTTCCAATGATATATTTCATATTGCCTTCTATTTTTTCATTTGTTTAGATCAGTTTTATAGTATCTTTATTTCTCATAAAGTCATTAGTTTCCAATTGCTCCAGTCTAATTTTGAAGGAGTTATTCTCTTCAGCGAGTTTTTGAAATTCCTTTTCCATCTGACAAATTCATCTTTTTAAGGCATTCTTCTCCTCATTGGCTTTTTGGGCCTCTTTTGCCATTTGAGTTAGTCTATTTTTTTAAGGTGTTATTTTCTTCAGTGTATTTTTGGGTCTCTTTTAGCAGGCTGTTGACTCGCTTTTCATGATTTTCTTGCATCATTCTCATTTCTCCTATGCAGCCCTATCAGTCTTTTTAGGCACACCTACCTTAAAAGAGAAAGATCCACTTGTTGAATTTGTACAGAATTAGTATTACGACAGGACATTCCTGTGCCTTACATATCGTTTCTCATCCTTAAAAGAAAACAGGTTCAGGAAATTGGTGACTTCATAGTTCAGGTACTATAACTTTTCTCTAGTAAATATAGATAGCTGTTGGCTACCCAAAATTCTGCATTTGTTCTCCTGCAATCTAGGTATAGTCTTAGTTGCAAGCAAGATTACCACATAATTGACAATGGTGGGAGTAGAAACACGTCTTAGGGATTTTTTAGAAAACAAGAACTGACAACTCAAATGAAACAAAGCATGGGAGAGGTCTGAGTGAAGAAATTATGTGAATCATTACACTAGTCTAGTTTTTTCCTTTGTGTTCTTTTCAGATTACAGAATTTGGCTTTTTCATTAAGAATTACAGATCTCATCATTACACTGACAAAAATATCCATAATACCATTTCACCTCTATGTGAAGTTCACTAAAGTATACTTTTAAAATATTGCATGATGATGTTAAATAGTTACTTAGAGTGTAAAAACATACTTTTTTAACTACTCTTGAATATTTTTTAATTTTTAGGCTGTGGGGAGCACCTTGTACGTACCATATTGGCCAGAGAATGTTCACATGCTTTGCAAGCTGAAGATGCCCACCAAGCTTTGCTAGAAACTATGCAAAACAAGTTCATCAGTGAGTACACACTTAATAAAATTGTTTCACTTCTAAAGTACGTCACATCCTTTACTATGAAATCCCTAAAAGTGCTATGTAACTTTTTCATAGGTAAAGGATCTAAGTAACAGTCAAATTAAAGTAAAATATATTTCTATTAATGCCCTGAAATAGTAAGAAAACACTCATACATTAGCTATGAGTGAAAATTAAATCTCATGAATGGAAGCATGAAGGTAGGGATTCTAAGAACCAAGGTGTGGATTAAGTATAGGCCAGCTAGGTTGGACCATCTGTATAAAGTGAAACAGAAGGTGGAATATTCAGAGAAGAGCTAGTAGTGCATTTTGACTGAAATGTAGAATGAATTAAGAAGAGTACAGTACAGCAGAAAAAAAATTGAATTTGCATATCTTCAAGCATAGGCTTGATGACCACTTGTGATATATGATTTAGAGGGGATTTCTTTATCTGTGGACTGAACTAGATGGCTTCTGAGATCTCTTCTAACTCCCAAATTTATAATTCTTTAAATAAAATCAGAAGACAAAAGGAAGTTGTAGCTAATTTAAAGAATGGTTCCTAGGTTCTTCTTTGAGAAAATACATTGTTTCATCCTGCATAAAGACAGCAAAAATTATAATGTTGTGGGACATTTGCTTGTTTTGTGTTGCAGCGCTCATGGTACATACCTGCCAAAAGACTACCTGGAGGATAATGTATCTTAAAATTTGTCACCATCTATTACTATTATGAGTATGAGATTATGAGTGAGATATTCTGTGAAGAGGTTGAGAGCCCTAACAGATTATATCAGTGTGTCCTTTGATAGTAGATGAAAAAGGTTGGGAAAGGCAAGGATAGCAATACATGTACTGGAAATGTGCTTTGAGAGTAACGAATGTGAGAAGCCCAAGATAGCTTTTGACTTGGTAAACTTCACAGGAGCCTTGCACTTATATCTCATAAACACTTTCGTAGAAAAAAGGAAGCAGATGTTAGACATAGAAAGCACTAAATAACATCACAAAGAATGAATTGATTTTATTTTAATAGATGGTAAATAACTCATTACCAGTGTAGGAGTCATTCCTGAATCAGCCATCTATGAATAGTTAGACTGCCAACTTATTAGAATATATATCAGAATTAATAGAAAACTCGAAGAAAGCATCAAAATGAGAAGATACATTCTTGCAATTTTAAAAACTCCAACCCAACCTGTTTAAACAGATTATCAGTTCCAAATAATATGGAATGGATGAAGGAAGGGATATTAACACCAGTCATGACAGCTTCAAATAGTTATATACCTAATGGGGAAACAGTCTGGTATAGTGGAAAGAACACTGAGTTTGGAATTATAGGAATTAAGTTCTACCTCTGAATGTCTAATACCTATGTAACCTTGGACAAGTCACTGGGTCTCACTTTTCTCATTTATAAAATGAGAGATGGTTGGACCTTATGGTCTCAAAGATTCATTACTATTTCTTCTAATGAGGAAACCAAAAGAGCCTAAAAAGAACTCAGTAAACAAAACACTTATCAGTATATATACTATAATCTTGGACAGACTCTGCAAAGGTACAAGGAGTTGGGCCCACAGAGAAGGCTGAATTGCCTTTGGGAAATTACAGAGTTCTTTTAATAACCCTGCGTTTCCCCTAAAACAAAGACTCATCTTTTTCATACCACTGTTGCTCTAACATTTTATGAATGTGTGACATGGAATACTACAATCTTCAAAGAATTGAAGTAGAGGATTACCCAGAAGGCAATGAGTGGAAAAGCACATGCACGCAGAAGCAGTCCACAGCACTTTATAAAAAAGAAATTATAGGGCGGCTACGTGACACAGTGAATAGAGCACCGGCCCTGGAGTCAGGAGGACCTGAGTTCAAATGTGGCCTCAGACACTTAGCACTTACTAGCCATGTGACCTTGGGCAAGTCACTTAACCCTAACTGCCCTGTCCTCCCCCCTCCAAAAAGCAAAAAAAAGAAAAAAAAGGAATTACAGAGAAGTAGTGGTGTAAAACCGTCTTCAGAATAATATGGTCAGAAAGTTAGCGGGCTAGTTTTTTGAGAGTATAGAACCACTGAACATCTCACATGCTCCTTTTGTCAGGGGAACTCAAGGTAGGTCTCTAAAACATTGAGTGGATCCCATGTGATGAACTTACAAACAAGAGGTTTTATAGGATGTTGTGCCATGAATGTGTTGCCATCTGCATCATTAGGGAGAACATCTACATCACTGATATCACAGATACACTTGATTATTTTACAATTTTAGATGCATTCTAGAAAAGTTGTAAAGTTTATGCATTGTTGTGCTCACAGGAAAAAGAAAGAAAACATCTTTGAACTAAATTGAAAACCGGTCACTAGGAAAGAGTTTAAGGAGGCCTGAACATATGGCATGCGGGCAAAAAATGTAGCGTTGCCACTCTGCACTCTCCTGTTCATCACATGACCCCGTGATAACCAACCATTGTCTATCTGTCTCTGTTCTAACCTATCTGCAGCCCAACGAAGTTTAGCCTATTTATTTTGGCCACTACCTATTGTCAAGTTGTGCAGCTCTGGTTTAAGAGAATAGCCATATTTGCTGAATGCTGAATGAACACTGTACATACAGCAGAGATTACTGCAAAACATTTTTTGTCTTCTCTCTTTCCTCCTGTGTTGTGTTTCCAAATCTCTCTCAAAACACCATAGTTACTTCTCCCACGCTTGGAGATCTCTGTACTCCATACTTTCCCTTGGCCCTTTTGGTCCTCTTTTTTTTTTTTTGTGGCAGTATGTCTAGTAGAGTGGGATTGCAATAAAACATTTTGCCACTAGGTGTCACAGACCAGCACAGGATATATCCAGAAGGAAAATTCATAGAATCACTGAATTTTATACTTTTATAGCTAACAAGCAGTTCAGAGCTCATCTAGTCATGTCTCTCCCCCTTCCCCTTCCCCCATTTTACATGTTAACGAAACTGCTGCTGATCAAAGCTTACCTAATTTCAACCTTATCTCACAATACTAGTCTTCTTTTACCAGTTATAGTCTCTAGCTGGACTACTTGCTTTCCTGCCTCTGTATGTTTGTTTTCCTTCTTCGCTAAGCTGGAATGCTCTCTTTGTTCTCCATCACCACCTATTCACATCCTACTCATCCTTAGAGGCTCTACTCACCCTTTTGGTAGTATCCTAATACTTTTTCCCATGTTCACCTATAGAAAAGTTTTTCCTCAGTTCATTTATTTTATTCTAATTTATGTATGTACCTTTATGGGTTATCATGGACAAGAAATTAATTACCTAGTAAAGTAGCTAACCTTCTGTTTTTAGGCTTTCTTGAAATTAAGATGACTAGTCTTTGGAGAGCAGACACAAACTGTGACCTGGGGCCATATGCAAAGTTTTTCTGGTTCAGGTTCAGGAACCTGACAGAAGTTACATTTTTTTGAGAGTCTAGGCCAGGGGTGAAGAACCTGTGGCCTCAAGGTCATAGGTTCCCCACTCCTGGTCTAGGCTCCAGGTCACTTGTACTTTATGATGAATAGGATAAATGTTTTATTACAGATCTTTGATTAGAGTTAATTGACACATTTTGTCCCAGGTTGCATATTTAAAGGGCACTGAGAGTTCTTGAAGTCTTAAACAACCATTGTGGCATCCCTCGGTGTTGGCTCCATGTTATGTTATTCTTGATGAATTTGGAGCAACTTGCCCTGCAAAAACATCACTGGGCCAGGCATCACTGTTTCTGGGAAAAGTAAATCCTGCAAGGGAGATGCAATAACTTTCTATGTCCACTCACCTAATTCTCCTTTCCGTCCTAGGCTTATTCAAGTATCAAGGGGTCAGGAGTCAGTGCTACTAATACCATCACTGGCTCTAACTAAATTCTCCTTCTGATACCAGTGATGTTTTCAAACACATCCATACACCATATACCACTATCTCATACACACACACACACACACACACACACACACACACACACACAGACATTTGTTTTCCCATCATAAAAGCAAAAAAGGAATCACCAGGCACCACCATGTTCTTTTTTTTCCACCACGTCTGTAGAAGTAGAGCAGTAATAGAGGAGGGGACATGTTTATTGGCGCTTGTTCTATGCCCCAATTTATGCTGTTCCAAATTCAGAATTCCTGTTTCTGACTCTGCTTATCAGTCCTTTATGTGTGTAACTTTCTTCAGAATGGTTACCATTTCCTTTAAGCATTTAACAGAAATTTGTTGAATTGAAGTACTTATCTTTGAATCTTCCCCAGGTCCCCTAGCAATTATCATAATGCTTTATACTTTGTAGGTATCAGTAAATATTGGACATTGTAATTGCCCAGGGTCACATTCTCAGGGACCTGTTATGTTAAAGGTGTTGTGCTAGGGACTAGGGAAAAGAATGAAAATGACATAGTTCCTATTCTCAAACTGCAGATTGATTTAAAAATAACCTACAAAACACTATAATACTAGTTAGAAAATGATTCAGTTCTTAGGGGAGGTCAAACAGTGGTTTGAGAAATTAAAGGGGAGAAGGAACCACCGCC
The DNA here is from genome assembly GCA_028627135.1 of Pseudochirops cupreus. Taxonomy (NCBI): domain Eukaryota; kingdom Metazoa; phylum Chordata; class Mammalia; order Diprotodontia; family Pseudocheiridae; genus Pseudochirops; species Pseudochirops cupreus. Next base: position 138,338,102 of record CM053581.1, read on the forward strand.
TTCTGGGGTTGAGGAAAAGTGTCAAGGAATACATCATGATGGAAAGGGGGAGAAGTCTTAAAGAATGTGAAGGACTGCCTCCTTCTTAGGAACTGAGAACTATAGGACAGTTAGAATAGAAAAAAAAAAGATGTAAAGTTTAACATGGTGTAATGGAAAGAGTAAGTCCTGGGTTCTCCTTCCGTCTTTGTTGCTTAACTAGTAGTTGTATTGCTCTGGCTAAGGTGTTTGTCTCTCTCTTCTTAGTTTTCTTTTTTCTAATTAATTAATTAATTTATATTTTCCCCTTTTTTGGAGGGGGAAAGGCAGGGCAATTGTAGTTAAGTGACTTGCCCAAGGTCACATGGCTAGTAAGTGTTAAGTGTCTGAGGCCAGATTTGAACTCAGGTCCTCCTGACTCCAGGGCTGGTGCTCTATTCACTGCACCATCTAGCCTTCCCTCTTCTTAGTTTTCTTGTCTATAAAATGATAGAGTTAGACCAGATGATTCCAGTGCTGAAATTTGTGATCCCTAACATCAAAATTCTGTGATTCATTGGAATTCAAGTTCCTATATCTGCATTAGTATATTTGTGTATGAATCTAATTGTATGGTTTAGCTAATGATTTTTAAAAACCAGTTAGTTCTTTAATGAAAGATGAATTCTAGAAATGTTCAGTGTAGAACATGTTAATCTATGTCTATTTATTGCAGTGACCATTAAAATGATTTTAAAATCACACTTAGTTGTGATTTTCAATCACAATTTTAAATCTAGGTAATTTAAATAGTATTTTAGTGGTTAATTTTTAAATTATAAGGTAAGTTCAGGGTAAAAAACCTATAGTTTGCTAATTAGAATTTGCCTATTAGTATTGACAAAGCACTTTAAATTAAAAACATATATTTTACATTTTTGGCTTCCCCAAACATGGAAATAAAAATAAATTTATGATTTTAATATAATTCTAACATTATTAATTTTGTTCTTTTTATTTTACTTATTGTGTTTGTAGTTCATACATCAAAATAAAATATTTTTATTGTTACTTGTTTTTATATTTTATAAAAACTTGATTTTATTTTAGCTTTGAAAGACTTTTATCTTTCTGCTGTAAAACTAATTTGTTTTTCTATTTTGCTAAAGTAGTTGTTGGCATTGTAAGATTTCAGTTGTTGAATGACAAAAGAAATGAAGACTATATGATCTTAAGATATTTTAAAATCATATTTCAGGTAAATTTGAAAGTTTTGATGTGATTGAATCAAATAGGGTGAAATATTTGATGCTGGAAATTTGAAAGACATTTTGAACTTCAAAACTCTTTTGCTCTTAGTTGTGTTAATAATATGCAGAGATCCAAAGCTTTGGATTGATTTAATATAGGAAGCATAAAAGAGAATAACCAAGTCATGGTGTTTTTTTTTAAACCACTGTTCATGTTAGCATACCAAACCCATAAAAAAAGAACCATAAAAATAGTTCCTTAATAATACTTCATGGTAACCAGCTGATTATAGACTGAATGCTCAGTTAAGTAGGGAAAGGAAAGAAATAGACTTCCTTTATAGTTATGTGTGTGTTTTTTAATGACTACAAGGAAAGAAGTGCTCCTACAATAATTCAAATGGGATTCTTACTATTCAGGGTTGTTTTTGAAAAAACCTAGTTTCATGAATAATTCAAATATGTGTTGTCAAATATGTGGTTTATGAAATTCCAAGTGGTATGATCTCTTTCTACGTAATGCATACCCTTTTACTTGCTACCAAATGTAATAAAATTTTTGTAGAACTGATTTGTAAAAATATGGTATGAAGCTAATTTGTACATGTTTTTTTTTCCTTTCTTTTTGGTTGTTTGAATTTCCTACATACTATATGTATGTTATTAACAAATTATTATGTAATTATTGTCATTTCATATTTCCATGTACAGCATATGATAATGGCTAATTTTAGAGGTTTGAGAAATTACCAGATATCATATTGTGATACAAAATGCCTTGTTTATACATTCTCTTAGTTTTATTTTTTATAGACAAATGCTTATAATAATTATTAATGCTATTAAGGAAGATGATTTTGCTGATTTTAAGTGGTTCCACTGACATAGTGTCAAGTTCAAAGGAGCCACAAATGACATAGCTTGAAGTCAGTTGCACCCTTGTTGCTAATAATTTTCTGCCAACTGGCAACCAGACACTGGAGAAGATGTATTTAATTAACAAAGTTTCCCCTTTAATGGCTAACCTCTTAACTGGAGCCCTAATAAGACATCAGGTTTTCCAGGTGAAACCCTCCCCCCGCCCCTCCCCCCAAATATTTTTATTCTAACTTGCAACTACTGATTACATCTCATGAATCTTTTCCCAATCCATAATATATTTTGGACAACTTTTATTTATATCCAATGAAAGCACCTGGATTTTTTTTTCATTTTTAAAGAACCATTCCCACATCCTGTACACATTTGCCTTTTATAGACATTTTTAAGGTATCTTGCTATATGAGCATACTGCTTGCTAAGTAACATTAGAAGGATCTTCCTATATATAGTTTGTACAATAAAAAAATTATCTTTTTGTATTTTCCAGTTAATCAGCCCTAATAAACAAAAAAGGTACAAATAAATTAGATTCAGCATTAGAGAATTACTCAGTTTGAGTAACTTGACCAGAAGGCTAGAATATTTTCAGTGCTTATACTGTGAGGATTACATTTCTCAAATGTACTGTTCAAATTTAATTTTTAAAAATCAAGGTGCAGATAAAGGAGAAGACCTTTGATGCCAATAAAATACAAAGGTGTATTGACTTCCTACTTTGGAAATTAATGTAATTTTTATATATGCATTTAATTTACAGGTGTCATAAAATTACTTTAATTCACTCTTCTTTTTTATGAATTAGTGGTTATGCTGCAAAAAATTGAGCAATGGTTTCTGAGTTCTTTAAGAGGTTTTAAAGTAATTTCATGTCATAGGATATATGTTCCTTGTGAGTAGATACTATTCCATTCATTGTGTTTGTTAACCCAGCAGCTAACATGGTGCCTGGCATAAAGCAGGCCTTTAATGAATACCTATTGATAGATTGATGGCAGAGAATGGCATACTGAACATGAACAGAACAGTGGATTTGTAGTCAGAAGGCCTGGGGTCCAGTCTCTGATTCACTGTTGACTGGTCTTGAATAGTTTCCTTCTCTCTAGGCCCAAGTTTTTCTTTCTTTACAGTTTAGTTAGGAAATTGGACTAGTTGATCTCCACACTCTCTTTTTGTTCTCAGTCCTCTGATCCTGTGAACACAAACTAAGAAGCCAGAAGAGTAGTGTGGGGAGGCCAGTGTCCTAGAAAGTACAGTGAATTAATAAAAAGAAGTGTGATGTGAGTGGAGTTGGGGGAAGTTTTTAAAGATGAAATACATTGTTTTTGGTTGGGTGGGGCTTTCTTTGAGTACTGTCTCAATAAAGTACCAGAACCTGTTAAAACTGAGTAACACCAAAACAGTTTAAGTGTTCCATTTATACTCAACATATAATTATCAGGACTAGAAGATTTATGCATCATAAAAAATATGAACCTGGAATGTACTCATAATAATAACAACAGTGACAACGGTAATAGCTAGCATTTATATACTGTCTACTATGTGCCAAGCACTATAAAAATATTATCTCATTTGATCCCCACAACAACCCTGGGAGGTAGGTGCTATTATTTATCCCCACATTTTACAGTTGAGAAAACTGAGGCAAACAGAGATGAAGTCCAGGGTCAAACAGCTAGGAGCTGTCTGAGGCCAGATTTGAATTTAGATCTCAAATCCAGGCCCACCACCTATCCACAGCACCACCAAGCTGCCTTTATTATGGTTGATGCAGATTTTCATTATATACAGAAAAGACAGAATAAATTAGATCAACATATTGCAAGGAACATGAAACACTTTTTTATTCTCTAAAACAATAAAACGAAGCACCACCAAAAGCTCTGGGGTAGTGTTAAATTACATAAAATTGATCAGGACCAACCTAGAGAGACTGACTTAACAAGCAAATGAAAATAGGCAGTGAGCAGATAGAACTTTTCCGTATTAGATCCATGAACAGCTGAGTTTGGTCCTCTTCAAATAACATCTATGCTTCCTGTTTACATAGGAATTCTAGCCCTCTCTTAAAGCCTTGGAAATCCCTTCCAACAATGGAAAACCTGAACACTGTGAGCTCAGTAAGCAGCAGGGGATGATTGTACTAATAGCAGATGTGCTGTCTTTCACCAGGCATTTTAGGAACACAAATGAGAATAACAAACAAAGCTTCTACCAAGTGTTGAAGACTAGAAAGAATTTGATAATATTAATTGGTTGGAAAGATCACTATTGTAGTGTGTATACAAACCCTGAAAACATTTTTGTCTTATTTTTTAAAAGGTTATTACCAATTTCTTAAATTTTAGAGATGGCAAAGTTCAGAAAGAGCCTATTTTATAGTAAAGATTGGTTCCATGACAAAACTGGGAATTGTTAGAGCATTAACAACAGGAATATTATTATGAATTTTATTTTAAAGAATGTTTATGTAGCATTATAAAAAAATGAGAACTACACAAGGAATGTGTTTCATCCCATACAAGATGGAAAAATATATCCTTGTTTCCATATTAACAATTTTTTTTCCTAAGGGTACTGATTAGGTGATCAAAAAGCTTTTTTGTCTGTTCTTCTAATTTCTGAGACTCTAGAGAAAACCACTAATATTAGTTACAGTAAATTCAAAGCACATAATTATAATGTTGTGAGAAGTAAAGGAAAATTAAATCATATGAAGTTAAAGGCAGAATGAGTTGTTACTGTATATTGACTAAGTTTGAGTAGTACTTATACTCTAATTGGTGGATGTGGGTAGAATAAATAAATACACAATTAATTGTGATATTGACAACAGATTTGGACACTATTTTCACATATGCAAATTGTTTTCTTTCATTGTATTCTTATGGTGTTCTCTTTTTATAATCAAAGAGATTACATGCCTTGTAGAGTAACTTCAGGATAGTAAGTTATTTTGTGCCTGTGTTGATCACAGTTTTTGAAGGAAAGGGTGCAGAATTGTGGAATAAATCACATTATTTCTGACCTTTTAAAAATGTGATAAGCCATTAGAATTCTAATGTGCAGTTCTTTTTGACTCCCTGTTTGTTGGTGTGTATGAATATATAGCTATAACTCCAGTGATTTGAGTTTATAACATTTTACCTTTCTGCCCAGCTACTTTTCCAAATCAAAAGGTATCATTTAGATATTGTTTGCAGGCCTGCAAAAAGCTTCTTTATTTTTGTTCTTATATCTAATGTCAGACATTGATGTCAAAGGCGTGTGTGTGTGTGCACATCTATCTGTGTGTTAAGTGGTAAGGTGCTGCTTAAGTGAATTCTATGAGTATTTGAGAAATTGGATATCTCTTTACAAAGAAGATACACAGTTAATTTTCAAAGTTGGGAAAACCCATTCATATAGACTACAAAAATGATAGGGAAAATAAAGCTGACAGAAAAATTAGTAATAGGTTAATCAGGAAAATGTTAAATTTTGTAATTGAATTATACTGGTTAAAAGAAAGGAAATTCAGAGCACTTTTATAAGTTATATTCCCAAAACAAGATTAAATACATTTTGCATTTATTCAGAGAATTGAATATTATTGATATTTTAATCGTTTTTGGTGTCTCTTCTGTGAGATAGAATGCAAATGTAACCTGTCACAGTTTCCTTAAAATCTATAAAATAAGGAAGGTGAACTATATTATTTCTAAGGTCCTCTAGTTCTAAAGGTTTAAGAGTCTGTTGAATTGATTATTAAATTGGTAATCAAATCTAAATTTTAGTAGTCGGATGTCTCAACTTCAGTTGAGATAGTCATGAGTAATATGGTGCCAGTGCAATATTTACAGCACCCACAATCACTATAAAGATGTGACCATAAATATTCCATGATGGTTGATTGCAAAATATAACAGATTCTCCAGGTGGAGGACAGAACCAAAGCATTTATTTAGAAACCAGAAAACTGAATCCCAAAACCAGTAAGCCAGTTCCATCACAGTACCAAAGATATTAAGAAGTCATAACACTGAGAGCCACAGCATCCTTTAGCCTTCCCAAAAACCAATATTAGATCAATATTTACTCACAAGCCTATCTGACTCCTTGCCTGAACCTCCTCTCTCTTTCACCATGTCTTTGGCTCTGATTCCCTGCTTCCTGTGGGGTCTGTGTCCCTTCAGCAAACTCCTCCCACCACAGGCTCCATTTGACTGCATTCAGCCTACTAGGGGGCAGAGCTTATCTTCAAAGCAGGGAAGATCTTCAAATCCCCTTCTAGGTCTATTAAGGTGCAGGGAAGATCTTCAAATTCTCATTCCCATTGCAGTAAACACACAGAAATAAAAGGGCATGGTGAATTCTAGTGAAAAGATGATCTGAAATATAATTTTGATTTTCTTTCTAATATGTCATAATGAATTCTGGACCCCTAAAATTATGAGTGCGTGTGAGGAGAAAGAATCAATTTTTCTATCTCTGTGAATTTTAATGAGTTTTATGTATACTAGTAAAAATTGATTCTGATGATTTTTTTTACAATATTTTTGGAGTCCAATTGGTCCCGTTTTCATTGAAGTTAAAAACAAACAAAACAGCTTTATTTTCTAACATAGCTACTTGAAACATTACTAGAACTTGTCATTTACATTTTTTTATTCATATGTATTTTCTTATATCCAAAACAGAAGTCATCTTTTCCCCCAAATTCATCCTTCTTGTTTCCATAGGAAGCACCACCTCTTTTTTTCTGTCTCCCAGGTTTATGACCAGTGTTATCTTTGATTTCTCACTCTCCTTCACTCTACCTATCCAATCAGTTACCAAATTGTGCCATGTCTACCACCATAACATTCTCTCTGACCCTTTGTCACTATTCACACAGCTAGTTCACTCCTTCATCACTTCTTTTCTTGATTAATACATTGACCACTAATTATCTCTCTTATTCAAGTCTCTCCCTCCTAAAGCTTTCTCCACTCCAGTCCATCCTACATACTGTTACTTCATAACCTAGTCCCCTCCTACCTTTCCAGTCTTCTTACACCTTATTCTCCGACACATAAGTTTTGATCCTGTGATACTAACTTCCTTGCTCTTCTGCAGAGGTGACATTCCATCTCTCTGCTTCCAGACATTTTCCCTGGCTGTCTCCCATGTCTGGAATGTTCCCTCTCCTCAACTTTGCCTATTGACTTCCCTGCCTTCCTTTAAATCCCAACTAAATTCCTGTCTTTTACAGGAAGCCTTTCCCAACTCCTCGGTGCCTTTCCTGTTAGTTTTTTCCCATTTATCCTGTTCATGTTTTACTTACCATATTAATTTGCTTGTAGTCCCTCCCTTTAGATGTGAGATCTATGAGGACAGAGACTATCGTTTGCCTCTTTTTTTTTATCCCCAGCACTTAAGGAGGCCAATGCAATGAGCAAGGAATGAGGGGATGAAGAATTGAGGCAAAGGCACTTAAGCACAGTGCCTGGCACAGAGTAGGTGCTTAATAAATGCTTATTGACTGACTATTTTGTTATTGTTGTTAAGTCATTTCATTTGTGTCTGACTCTTGATAACCCCATTGAGGATTTTCTTGGCACATGTGCTGGAGTGGTTTGTCATTTCCCTTTCCAACTCATTTTACAGATGAGTAAACCAAGATAACAGGGTTAAGTGACTTGTCCAGGGTCACACAGCTAGCAAGTGTCTGAGGCTAGATTTGAACTCAGGTCTTCCTGACTCCAAGTCTGGCACTCTGACCACTGCACCATCTAGCTAGCCGTTACCAGTGATTTTCCTTAAATGAAGTGGTTCCCTATTGTCTCTATGGTAAAATAAAAATTGTTTAATTTTTCAAACCCTTCATTACCTGTCCCTAATCTATCTTTCTAGCTTCATTGTACATCCATTTCCTTCCTGCATTCTTTCTGTTTAGCCAAACAGACCTCTTCTTCCCACAGGTTCTCTTTCCTCCCATCTCTCATCACAGTGTCTTTGCAGTGGCCACTGCCCCCACCTCCCAATTGCTGAAAATGCATTCTGTTCTCATCTCTAGCTCAAATAATTTTTCTCTTCCATCAAGACTGAGATGAAGCACCAGATTCCCTCTAACTGCTGGTGCTATCCCTCCCAAACTATCCTGTGACTGGTGCTTGATCTTAATCTTGAAGAAAGAGAAAAATATTCTTGTTTTCTCTTCCTCTCCTCTCTCCCCACCCCCTGTTAGGATTAGGAGTTAAGCTCTTTGAATTATTTCCATTACCTAGCATTAGTGCTTTGTAAATAGCAAGTGTTTAACAAATGAGTGTTAGTTGATTGTTTGGAGGGGGTGTTCATATTTTTTAAAATTTTCTAGTATAAGTGCTGGTAATTTTAAAATAAGTACTTTAATATGGTTATCTCTTCCACATTATGACTTTTCCCAATGCAATTTCCATATATCATGAGTTGGCATGAGAAATTAAATGGGAATTTGGGGGGGAATTTTGTGGAAGCTTCTGATGGCACAAGAAGGCCAGCAGGTTTAGAAACTTAGAAATGCATAATATATGTGTATAGTATTGTACAACATCAAATAAAATTTTACAATGAGGTATGGTAAGCACCCCATAAAAGAAAAAGAAAAACATCATATGAAGGGTGGGCCAAAAAATTTTACATGAATTTTCTAGAACTTAGAGTCACTGTACCCCTAATGCCCATTATGTGGAAGATATAATTGTATGTAGTTTATCTCAGATGTAATGTAAGTAAAATAGATTTATGGTTACTAACTTAAGATTATAATATTGGCTAGGAAAATCAATGAAAACCCATTTTAGAAGAAATATGCAGTAAATAAATTTGTTCTAGGATTGGGTTTACAATTAATTGCTTAAAGAAAGGAATGTGGATTATTCAAGTTGAAGTACAAAAAAGAAAGTTACAAATTTATATTTGAATTCATTTTGAATTTTATTAATGTTTCAAGGCACTTTTGGTGATTAACTTATACTCTGAATATAAAATATATAATTTTACCATAAAAAAGAATAGTAAGCACTTAATACCTGTTTAATGATTGCTCCCTCTGTTCTGATCTCACCACTTTAATTAGTTGGCCTTCAGGAAGCAAAGGTAAGTTGGTATATATGAATTAATGAAGGAAGAAAAAAATCTACGTGCTAATCTCTATGTGCTAAGCACTGGCTATACAAATAGAAAAATAAAAGAGCTTGCACTCAAAGTAAGGGAGACCAAACACATAAGAAAGTTTAGCTGCAGGGCAGATTGTAAGGCCAAGGGGGCCTTAAGATCTACCATTAGGTTAGTGATAATGCTAGGAGGTCTACAAGGCATAGCCATAGAGGCTGGGAAGATAGTAAAGACTGGAGGACCCCAAGGAAGGCCTGGCCTTCATCTTATCAGAAGGAATATTGTTGACTCTCATGTCATAGAATCAAGGAATCCAGGTTAAGTAAGATGGGAAGAGGCAGGATGCCACTTACGATAGTAGGTCTCTCTACCGCTGTCTCCTACAGATTCTGAAGAAATCCACCAGTTCAAGCACCTGCTCTGTGCAGGAGTTGTGCTATGGGCTGGGGATACAGATACAGAGCATGAAACAATCTATCCTCTCAGGTTCTAATGGGGGAGACAAAAAATAGGTATGTAAGCATATATACAATAAAGAAAATAAATAAATACAATGTAGTTAACTATTAAATAATTTGGAAGAGAGGTTACTAGGTGTTGGAAGGAATCAGGAAAAGCTTTTTGTAGAAAGAGGTGTTTGCCTTAAAGATACTCCTTTTTAAGTCAAAAGGTTAATATTTATTATTCAAAGTAATTGATTCAATTTGTCCAGTCTTTTTTTTAAGGTGTATCTTGAACAAATGTAATGAATTCAATAATTTCTTATTCTTAATCTTTTAAGAATGTGATAAACCATTAGAATTACAGTGTGTAGCTCTTTTTGGTGTTCTGTTGTTGATACACATGAATGTGGAGCTAAGGTTCCAGTGATCTAACATTTTTTTATTTTTTGTTTTATTTATCTTTCTCTTCAACTGTGTTAACATGGGCAAATCACTTAACCCCCGGGACTAATTTTCTCACAGGATAGTTGGACCAGATGATTTCTAAAGACACATTCCAGTTTGAGAGTCTATGAACTTCTATGATATTTGAAGTTAGGAATATTTAAAATGTTTAAAAATTAAAACTTGTATTTTTGGAAGTATTAAAGATTTTTCTCTTCAATGTTTAATATTAAGTGCTAGATAATTCAGAGAAGGCCTTCCTACCCAAAATGCATATAATTCAGAAAATTTTATATTTCATTTTGGTCCTTGAAACTCAGTCTTTAACTATGATTTTTATTCCTATACAAACCCAAGAAAATGTAGAAATGATAACATATTGATGAGATCAGAAGAATAAGAAAAATATTGAATTTATAGACTTCCATCAAGTTACTATTTTATGTTGACAAACTGCTTTAAAGATCAACAAACCTACCTTTTTATTTTTCTTGAGATTTGGGCTTAGTTGCCAGAAAAATGAAATAGTTAAGACGCTTAGGAGGCCTTGGGCAGCTCTCACCTTCATTGGTAAAGAAGTTGATATTTCGGGGGTGGCTAGGTGGTGCAGTGAATAGAGCACTGTCCCTGGAGTCAGGAGGACCTGAGTTCAAATCCGGCCTCAGATACTTGACAGGTTTACTAGCCGTGTGACTTTGGGCAAGTCACTTAACCCCAGTTGCCCTCCAAAAAGCCAAAAAAAAAAGTTGACATTTCTACTTTTCTTCATTCCAGAATTTGATGAATAAACTTTACTGTGAACCTAGAAATTTTGAATTATTGGCACCTTTGTTATCCCTTTAGGATATTCCCTATCAAAACAATATTGTTCAGTGAATATCTGTGTGTAAATCCTGCTTTTGTTAAAAAGGTACTTCAAATATGCTCAGGGGTTTTTTTTTGGTCTGTTTTTAAAAAATTATTTTGATAGGATATTCTTTATAACTTTAAACTTTTCCTTCTTTACACAGTGCATTAAAGATTACTTATACTGGTAGAGACCTTCATAGGTTATAAGATAGTTGTTTTTCTTTGTATAAAATGTGTAGTAGAAATTGAATGGTTTTTATGTAGGTTAAAAAAAAAATTGAAATAAGTTGATGTAATTGAGCCCTAAATGCAGAACTTTAGTAAAGACTCAAGTTTGAGAACCACCTTTTAAGTGAGACCCTTTCAACTATTTTCATAATAACAAGGCCCTTTACTTTGGTAATCATCTTTTTTCCTTCCCCTTTCTCTATACCAGTTCAAGATATACCTGATTTTTACAAAATTCCAAAAATGTGTGGTGAAGTTTCACTATAACCTGAGCAATTGTGAGTTTTTCAAACAGCTATCAAAACATGACACCTTCTTCTTTGTAGAAAAACCATAGTTTATTTCTATAAATCTGCAAAAGTTATAGGATGGTTATTTCTGGATCTTCCACTTATAATCTTGTGACTTTGGATAGACTGATTAACCTTTTCCAAGCCTTTTACTTCATTTGTAAGATGAGCATAATATTTGCACTATATATTTTTTAGAGTTTTTATAAAGCTAAAAATAAGATAATGAAAGCATTTAATACATAGCCATATATTTTTGTTTTTCTTGATATGATTTTAGTCTTTTTTTTTTAAAGAAGATGTATGAGGTCGGTTAAGGTTTATGACTTCATGTATTTATTAATGGTCATTTTTAAAGTAGAAAATAGAAGTTATTGTCCAAACACAAAAAGTTATAGCTTAAAATAGTTTTGTCTTCCAAAGCTATCCCTTTGGATACCCTTGCCCCCACTTCTACCCTTCTTTTCTCTTTTTATTTACCTGAGTAACAGGTGTTTTCCATAATATGTAATTCAGAGGCTCGTATTTTCACATTTTATCCTACTCATCTAGTGTGGTCATGGACACAAAATTGAATGTGTTCACGGATACCCAAATTATAGATCTAGCTGTGGTTGAATTGTCACATTCACTCTACAGCAAGTGTATTTTCATTTTTTCCCCTGTTCTCACCAATATCTTTTTTTAGAGCTGCCACTACTGTCATTGTGACTAAACCTTTGAAAAATAAAATAATTATTGCAGTAACTCTTTAGGTAATTAATTTGCTCTCTTTAGTTACCCCGGTTCCTTTTTTTTTCCCCTTGATTAAATCTCATAAGTATTTGAATGTTGATGGTTACATGTTTTCATTGCCATGTCCTTCTTCATATCTTTATTGTGACAACTTAATTTTGAAATTCTTTGTGTAGTCATTTTGTATATTGGGCAATTTCTGGGAAGACCTGTATAGTTAGCTTGGTGTTTCTTTTTAATTTCATTTATTAGAAATAGTAAGAGTATATCTATAGCTGATTCATTTAGACATATGTACAAGACCATAAATATGCTTCATTGAATTTGAACAGGGAAGCTAACATTCCACAAAGAGAGGGAAAAAGAAACCTTACAGTTCTTTATTTGGTAGGGAATGACAGGCCAAAAAAATAGATCTTGCACTGTATCCTGAGGTTAACAAAGTAGAGTCTTTGGATTAGGACAGGGAGGGAATTCCAGAAATAAATAAGGTCGTGGTAGACTATGAGTGTTGAGGAATTTGCAGACTAGGGAGGGATTTCCACAGGAAATGGCCTACCTTTGTTTCCCTAAGATTATAGCTGATAACTGTTTGGAGTAGCACAGCCCTTCATCTTAACTTACTGTAGTGAAAGAAAAGAGAGTGTCTGTAAATTATCTGACCCAATAAAACCTCAGGGCCACTGACCCCAGTGTGAGTGCCAGGGTGACATCCCAGGCCACCAGACTAACTGGTACACCCACATGCCTCATGGTATGCCTTCTCATATTCTCCATCATGCTTTACCACTACTTCATTAAAGGTGAATCATGGCAGTTGCCTCAGGAAAGCAAGCCTGGGAGGAGATAAATGATTGAAATGAAGAACTAGCTTATAGGTAAGTATATAATTAGCAGTGATTCTCTCCCTTCTCCCCAGCTCACCCTCCAAGGCAGAATCAATGGAACTTCTGGCTCTCCACTACACTTCTCAGGCTTCTGTTCTTTTATGCCTTCCCTGCCCTTTAATCTGCAGTGCATTTGATTTTCATTTAGCCTGCTTTTGCCTATGTAAAAATATTGTGAAGGAAAAGGACTGTGCACAATGTAGTTTGTTTTGTTACTCTCTCAAAGATGGTGTGCAGCGAACAAGACAAAATAAATCATGATATTCCTGGAGGAAACTCTAGGTGGGAGACATGATACCCTTAGAGATATGATAGATGTGCCTCCAAGAATGAACTCAATCTGTCCTTAATTGCCGTAAGAATTATAGGAGGATCAAGTCAAATCTTGGAGGCCTATCAATAATAAAATTTCTATATGGCCCATGTCCCCACCCAAAGTTCTCTTGGAAGCATCTAAATGTGGTGCACTTTTAAAAATATTCATGTCAGGTTACCTGTTAGCAACCAAGGCAACCTATGAGCCTTTTCAACCGAAACATATTTATTTTAGAAACAACTAAGGATATGAATGACACTCAGACTCAAATCTAAGAGCAAGAAACAAACTTAAAACATCCACAAAGGAGTTCTAATAGCCCAACTGCCTGTGCTTCCCTAGTTCTATGGCAAGTCTGGCTTTCATATCCCTACCTGCAAGCTTCCCTCTCTCATCCCTACTATCACTGATTCCCTATATCTGCTGCCTCCTCACACTGCTGTTTCTTCCAGGCATCCCACTGATGCATAGTACTACTCTTAACAAGGCCTCTTTGCTGCCAACCAGCAACATAACCAGGGAACTCTTCTTATTTGTCTTCATGCTCAGATAATGGAGGGAAAAAAATTCTGCAGCTCATCCTGCAGCTTTTCTCTGCAAACACATTCTTCTATTTCACTCTCAATAATTCTCTTCTTGATCCAATTAATGCAAAAAAACCTTCCAGTTGCTGCCCTGTAAACCTTTGAGGATTGAAATGATTCTTTTATCTTCCTCCCAAGCATGGAATTTCAGAGGTATCTCCAACTTTTTTGTTCACATGTCCTTTCTTTATCTAGGCTATTGCTAAATCTTAACTTCCCCTTGCCTCTAGTACCAGGCAGCATCGTATAGTGGAGTGAGACCTCCCCTGGGAGTCATAAGTCTTGAATGTGAGTCTTGGCTTTGCTCCTTACTGGTTGTCTGCTTCCAGAAAGGTCCCTTCAATGCTCTGTGCCTTTCCTCCTCTGAAAACTAGTATGATGATACTTCCATTGCCTGTGCTCCTTTGTACTTCACTTCACTTAAGGTTGGTGAGGAATGCATTTTTTAAACCTGTATCAATATGTCTTGTTGGAATTATTTCAACCTGATCTATGACTTTTTTGTATAAGAAGCTCCTTTGCACTGGCAGACGAACAGCTTCTCTGTACCTTTAAGGTCCTTTGAAATTTTCCTTAAGTACTGCCCAGACTCACACAGGTAGCACATCTCTAGGCTAAACTTGAACTCGGGTCTTCCTGACTTTGGAGCCATTATCTCATGCCGTCACCTTTTAAAGCTGCTTCTTCCCATATGTCCCTGTTTTAAACTGTTTACTACACTGTCCCTTCTAAACTGCGGTTTTTTGTTTTTTGTTTTGCTGTGGGCCTCTCTTTTCTCAGTTTAATTAACCCTTGTTAAAACATCTACTGTATTCAGAGCATTTATTCTGGGCACTAAGAGAGAAAGAACCTTAAAGAGGCATGGTCCCTGTCCTCATGGATTTTAGAGTCTAGTAAATTACTCCAGTATCTGATTTGTGTACTAACAATGTTTTTCCAAGTTAAATACAGTGGCCATATTATGATTGGTTTTTGTTTTAACAGTTTCTTGTTGCCTTCTGATCTCCTCTTATGGGTATCTGTTAATACACCACAGCTTATTTGGTTGTGGTTGTTCTTTCGTCATTGTCTCCTTGTTTGTTTGGTTTTTTTAACTTTTCCTCGGAAATCCTTTTTTCTATTTTTAGTGAGTTTCCATGATATTCTTTACCTTAGGGCAATTTCATTTTGACCAGTTCCTTTTGTCTGGTATCTGTTCTTTCTGTAAGCCAGCTCAATAATGATCCAAGAAATATTAGCCTGACATATGTGGAGCACTGTGATCTTTCCTCCACTGATTGGCTAGAAATCCACAACTATCCAGTAATCCAGAAATTATCCTTGTTTTGCAAATGAAGAACCTAAGGCTAAGAGATTTTTAATGCCTCATTGAAGTTGTCACAGCCATCCACCCAAGACTTGAACCATCGTGTCTCTGAATCCAGACCCAGACTTTTCTACTATGCTCCACTTATTTATGAAGTGCCTGCTAGGTGCCAGACACTGTACTAAGCACCAGGAATAGAAAAAGAGGCAAAGAACAGCCCCTGCTCTCAAGAAGCTCATAGTCAAATGGGGGAAACACACACACACACACACACACACACACACACACACACACACACACACATATAAACAAGATTTAGAAAGGATAAATTGGGAATAGTCTCAGAGAAAAGGAACTAGAATTAGGAGGCAAAGAGGGTTAAATGACTTGTCCAGGGTCACACATTTAGGAAGTTCCTGAGGTTGGATTTGAACTCAAGAAGATGAGTCTTCCTGACTCCAGACTCTGCATTCTATTCACTGTGCCACCTACCTGCCCCTGATTTGAATGTCTGGTCTCTATTCATTTTACATGACCAATTTGTGAGTTAACTGATAGAAGGGTTGTAGTAGCATTCACTAAGAGATGAATAGTAGGACCTTTCTGCCCATTCATGTCCCTAATATATTCTTGTTCTTAGACATTTGGATGAAGTTTTAGGAAGTGAGAGAAGATTGTTACTAGAGCTGTAATTCTAGGACTCCTAACAGAATTAAAAGGAAGGCTAGAGGGTTTTGTTGTCAATAAGGAAGAAAGAATTTTGAGTAGATTATGTTTTATTAGGAGTATCTTTTTAGGGTAGTTCTTTTTTCTACATAGCAATACAAATTACTACTTTGTTTTTGTATTTGAGCTATGCTTTTTGTTCCTTCAAAGTTAAAGGTACTATATCTATGTAGGAAACAGTTTTTTTTCTCTTTTTTTCTAATTTCATGATGTGGACCATAGCCTACTGGGATCAGTCCTCTATGTCCATTGTTAATTTTACTTTTACTATTTAATACTTGTAAGGGAAAAATAGTATTTTTCATTATAAAGAAAGAAGCAGGTCTCAAAAGTAAATTTAAATGAATAAAATTTACTGTAAAAAATAATACAGAGAAGGTAAAGTACTTTATAGTGACTGCTCTACATGTGGTTTAAAAAAAGGAGATTTTTTTTTTTTGATAAGTTCTTAAAAGTCAAGGAGGAAACATTTTGCCAAGAAAGGAAAGTAGGGCTGGTTTTTTGGTTTATGCAGCCTTACCAAATTTATTATTTGTTGATACTTGTGGATGCTTTACCCATTCCAAAATTATAGGTGGAAGTAATAAAACTATTAAAATGGAAAAAGTTGGCAAGAGAATGAAATTTAGTGAAAAGTAGGTCCAAGGTGAGCTGTTACCAATCAACATGACTCATTGCAGCTGAATTAGGAGTCATCTTTACTCTTCCTTCACAGTCAGTCTTGGTTGAGAAACTTTATTGATTCTAATTCTACAGTATCTATCAAATCTATTCCATTTGCATTATTCCAACTGCCACCATCCCTATTCCAATCTTCATTATCTCTTGTCTAAATAACTGCAGTTACTTCCTCACTCTTCTTTTTGCTTCAAATCTCCACCTTGGAAACTGGGTGGTAAAGTGGATGGAACACCAAATCTAGAGTCATGAGACATGAACTGTGTCTAAAGTCAGGGCAGATGACTCCGAACTACTGTGAATTCATTCTCAAAATGCAGTGTAGCTGAATCCTCAATTGGCACAGTGACTATATAACTGAGAGTTCTCTAAATTAACTTCCACGTTGAATACAATAGTGAATTAAAAAAAAATTTTTTTTTACAGCTAATGCACCCCCTTATTGCCTGTACCTCTGGTTGGAGTGTTCACAATGCCTTACCCTTGATACCCTAGATGGGATAGTTGTCTTTTCATATCTTTTGTTTGGAATCATATAATTTTGAAATATTCTCTTTTAATTGTTTTGTGGTTGTTCTCTCCATTTAAATTTTTAGTCATTGTATAAATTTGTTTTCCTTTCCGTACTTACTTCACTTCGCATTAGTTCATATAGACCTTTCTATGCTCACCATGTTTATCATTTTTACCACACAGTAAAATTCCATTACATTCGTCTACCACAAATTTTTTTTTTTGCTTTTTAGAGGGGGGAAGGGCAATTAGGGTTAAGTGACTTGCCCAAGTTCACACACTTGCCCAAGGCTAGTAAGTGTTAAGTGTCTGAAAGCGCATTTGAACTCAGGTCCTCTTGACTTCAGGGCCGGTGCTCTATTCACCGCACGACCTAGCTGCCCCTGCATCTACCACAATTTATTTTACTATGGACATCTACTTTCTTTCCAGTTCTGTGCTAATACAAAAAGTGCTACTATAAAACCTTTTTTGGAGGAGGAATTAAAGGGAAGTCAGTGACCTCATTAACAGTGGAATCTCTGGAACAAAGGATATCAACATTTTAGCAATTTCATTCGCACAATTGCAAATTGCTTTCCCAAATTGTATCATTTCACAGTTCTACCAACAGTACATTAGTGTGTCTGTCCCTCTACAACCAACACTGATTGTTCTCATTTTTTGTCAGCTTTGCCTAAGGGCTGGGGTGTAAAGTGAAACTTCAAGGTTATGTAGATGTGCATGTCTTTTATTTATGATTTGGAGAATTTTTTACATGGTGGGAAATAGATTGTAATTCTTCTCTTTGAGGAGTGTTTGTGCATGTCTTTTGACTATTTCTTGATCAAAGAATGGGTTTTGGTCTCATGCAGTTCTATTAGTTGTCCATATATCTTGTATCTCAAACCATTATCAGAGATATTTAATACAAGGGTTTTCCCACACAAGAGCTGTTTTCCTTCTTATCCTAAATCTGTTCATGTTATTGAACCAAAAACTTTTCAGTTTCATGTTATCAAAATGGACTATTTTACCTTTGGTAATTGTCACTATCCTTTTTTTAAAATTAAGAATTCATCTACCCATAGTTGTGAAAAGTAGATGATCTGTTCATTTTTTATTTTTTTAATGCTATAATCTTTACTATTCAGGCTCCATATTTATTTTTCATTTATTGTCAAGTGAGATATTAGATGTTGGTCTAAGCCCAATTTCTGCCACACTGCTTTTTAGTGTTCCCAGAAGTACTTAACAAATAGGAAGTTTTTTCATGGTTAACTTATGTTTTTAGTTTTATAGAACCCTGGGCTATTGTGTTCCATTATTTCTCATTCTCCCTTACCTGGTTTGTTCCATTAGTCTGCTTTTCTATTTTTTAACCAGTACTAGATGCTTTGGGTAATCATTAATTTATAGTATAATCTTATCACTTTACTCTAAAAAAAAATTTCTTAATGCTACTCTGGTTTCAACTCCACAGAAGAAGCTACCCATCCCAGAATAAGTTAATTACTTCTAAATTTACCGCCATGCTGCTAACTCAAGCCCTGATTAACATTATATCCATTAGCCTCCTCTCAGCTCTGAATGGAAGGTTAGACGGTGAGGTACCAAACTCCTCCCAATATCTTCCTTTATAGGAGGACAGAAACTGAATTCAACTCACTCTAGTTTGCATTACTCTACCTGGTTGGAACTCCACAGAACAAGATGCCCTCACACCAGGTACCCTTGTACCCCTCCCACTTTCTTTCTGTGTGTTATCTCTTTAGATTTTAAGTGCCTTAAGGGCAGGAACTGTGTTGTTTTTTAAAATTAATTATGTCCCACCACTTAGCATAGAGCCTGGGTCATAGGAGGTGCTTAATAAATATTTATTGGATTGAGTAGGAGCCCTCTTTTTTAAATCACTTTAGGTCAGTCTTTCTATTTGTAAATAACAAAAATAACCTTTTAAGATGAGATGATTTATTACTTTTTCTTTCCTTGGAAGTTGTATTACTTACCTTTCTTGTGTTTCTGTTTTTAAGGGTGTTGGCAAGTCATATTCTGCTCATTTTTTGTGGGTATGTGTCTGCGTTGGTGTGCAAAAATATCACAAATGCTTCTCTTTTTTTGAACGTGACTAAGCTCACATTTGCTGAGCACCTCATTTTGAATTTTATCATGAGCTCCTTTGCTTTTTGCAGTATAGAGTGTTCTGTAATTGATTGCCATTTAATCTCCTCTCTGGGTCCATGTCCTTCTAACCTTCAGGATACCATTTGCCTCCAAGGAGCTCTGATTCCCTTTCTCCTGAGGGAATTGTTCCATTCCTTACATTGTTCCATTTGCTTCTCTGGTGTCAAGTGAATGCAGAACAGCCTTGTCAGTTTGAATTTCCTTTATATTATGAAGGACTTTCTCTTGGTCATTTTGCATAAATTGTTATTTATTGTTAGATAAGTTAAATTTAACTGGAGCCTTGATGTTTGACTCATAGGTTTGTTTCTTTAAGCAATCTATATATTCTTTCAGTTAGGGCTTTGTTTTCAGTATTTGGAAGTGTGGGTAGTTTTCTTCTATTATTTCCTGAATTGTGATATTTAGAGTTGTTTGTTTGTTTCAGAGGCAAGAGGACTAGAAAGTTAAAGGAATTGGAAACTAATCAGGGGAGAGAATCAGGCGAATAAATTGGGGATACTTATCACAAAGAAAAGACTTAGACTGGGAATGATAATTATCTCTAAATATTTGAAGGGCTGTCATTTGAGGAAGAAGGGCTGTCATTTGAGGAAAAAGGACTGTAGTTGAAAAATTAACTGGAGAATAAATGTCAACCCCTCTGAACTTTGCTCTGAATGTTTCTCAACCAACTAGGCTTGTCTTTGTGTGATAGACATATAATCTGTTATTAAACCCATACTTGAAGCCTTTCAGGTTTGCTAGGAAATTGCCAAAACTTGTGCTATGCTGGCAACTAGCATTCAGTAATCTATGCCATATACATAGTATACAAAAGCAAATAAGCACCCAAAGATCCCAGTTATGGGGGCAAGAATTCACTATTTAACAAAAACTTGGGAAAATTAGAAAGTAGTCTGGAAGAAACTAGGTATACACCAGTATCTCAATCCCAAAATAAGCTCAAAACAAGTACATGATTTAGACATAAAGAATGGCATCACAAACAAATTAGTAGACATCAAAGAAATTACCTGTAAGATCTATGGATAAGGGAAGAGTTCATGACCAGATAAGATAGAGAGGTTCACAGGAGATAATTTTGATTACATAAAATTAAAAAGTTTGCTCTCACAAAACCCCCTCAATGTCGCTAAAATTAGAAGAGCAGAAAACTGGGGAGGAAATCTTTGCAGTAAGTTTTTCTGATAAAGCACTCATTTCTAATACACACACACACACACGCACACGCACACGCACATGCGCGCGCGCACACACACACACACACACACACACACACAAAACCAACCTAGTCAGATTTCTAAGAAAAAGAACCATCCCCCAATTGATAAATTTTCAAAGCATATGAACACAGTTTTCAGAGGAAGAAATCCAATAGCCACATGAAAAAATAGCCAATATTAATAGCCATATAAAAATGGTTTAAATGCTAGTTAAAGCAACTCTGAGGTATCACCTCATTCCCAACAGATTGCATAAGATGACAAAAAAAGAAAATGACATGTGGGGCTTGGAGGAGGGGATATACTTTGGGAAAATAGGTACACTAAAATACTGTTGTCAGAGCCACAAATTCATCTAGCCATTCTATTTTTTGTTGTTGTTTTTGCAGAGTTTTTTGGAGGGGGGAAAGCAGGGCAATTGGGGTTAAGTGACTTGCCCAAGGTCACACAGCTAGTAAGTGTGTCAAGTGTCTGAGGCTGGATTTGAACTCAGGTCCTCCTGACTCCAGGGCTCATGTTCTATTCACTGTGCCACCTAGCTGCTTCTATCCAACCATTCTGGAAAACAATTTTGAACTATGCCCTAAAGAGTTATTAATCTACACATATCCTTTGACTCAGCAATACTGTTACTACCTCAAAGAAAAAGGAACAGGACCCATATGTGTAAAAGAATTGGAAACTGAGGGGATGCTCATCTATTGGGAAAGGGTTCAAGAAGTTATGTTAAATGAATGTGATGGGATATTATTGTTCTGTAAGAAATGATGAAGAGGAAATTAAAGATATCTATAATTATATGGGAAAAAATGCTCTAAATCACTATTGATTTTCTAATCAATCACTTTTCTAAGTGCAAATCAAAACAATTCTGAGGTACCACATCTCACCAGTGAGATTGGCTAACATGACAAACAGGAAAATGATAAATGCTGGAGAAGATGTTGTTAGAGTTGTGATTTGATCCAGCCATTCTGGAGAGAAATTTCGAACTATGTCCATAGGGCTATAAAAATGTGAATATCCTTTGACCCAGCAATACCACTTCTAGGGCTTTATCACAAAGAGATCATGCAAATGGGAAAAGGACTCATGTATACAAAAATATTTATAGCAGCTCTGTTTATGGTGACAAAGAACTGGAAAGCAAGGGGATGCCCTTCAAGCAAGGGGAATGTCTAAACAAGTTGTGGTATATGAATGTAATGTAATACTGTTGTGCTATAAGAAATGAGGAGCAGATGGACTTCATAATAATCTGGAGAGACTGATATAAACTGATGCTGAGTGAGGGGAGCAGAACCAGAAGAACATTGTACACAATTAGAGACACATCGTATATGTGATGACTAACATTGAAAGACTGGACTCTCCTCAGCAATACAAGGTTATAAGATAACTCCAAAGAACTCATGATGGAAAAGACTATCCATATCCAGAAAAAGAGTTATGGAGTCTAAATGCAGATTGAAGCAAACTATTTGCTCTCTCTCTTTTTCATTTCATTTCATTTCATTTCGTTTCGTTTTGTTTTGTTTCTTCTTCTTCATTCATCCCTTTGGTTATTATTCTTCTTTACAATTTTGTAGTGCCAGTGCAATATTTACAGCATTGACTGACTATAAATATTCCCATATAATGCTCAATTGCAAAATAAAACAGATTTTCCATATAGAGGGCAGAACTAAAGCATTTACTTAGACACCAGAAAACCAAATCCCAACACCAGCCAACTGAATCCATCAAAGCAACATAAAAGTTAATGTACCACAATGTAGTAGAGAGCCATGCTATCCTTTAGCCTTCCCACAAACCAATACAAGATCAATATTTACTCACCAACTTCTACCTCCTTGCCTGAGCTCCTCTCTCACCACCATCTCTCTAGCTCTAACTCCCAGCTTCCTGTGGCTTTGCTCTACCCTTTAGCAAATTCCTTCCATCAAAGTCTCCATGTATTACATTCAGCCTATTAGGGGACAGAGTTTACTTTCAAATCAAGGAAGGTCTTCAAATTCCCCCTAGGCTTAGTAAGGGGCAGGGAAGATCTTCAAATTCCCATTCCCCTTACAAACTTGACTAATGTTTAATGTGAAGGTATATGTAGAATCTATATTGGATTGCATGCCACCTTGAGGAAGAATGGGAAAGGGGGGAAGGAGAAAATTTTGAACTCAAAAACTTGTGGAACTTAATGTTGTAAACTAAAAATAAATAATTTTTTTTAAAAAAAGAAGAAATGATGAAGAGAATGGTTAAAAAAAAACAACCTAAGAAGACTTGTGTGAACTGATGCAAAGTGAAGTATGCAGAACCAGAGAACAATTTTTATAGTAACCACAATGTTGTATGGATAATCAACTTTGAAAAACTTGGTCATTTTGATCAATGCAATAATCAACCCACAGTACCAAAGGACTCGTTATGAAACATACTGTCTATTTCCCATCAGAACTGATATGAAACATATTGTCTTTTTTTCCCTTCCTTCCTTCCTAATGTGGAAATTTGTTTTGCATGCACACATACTTATAATGGGTTTTGTTTTTCCTTTTCAATGGGTGGAGGAGGAGTAGAGGGAATTTGGAACTGAATATAAAGCAAAATTTAATTTAAAAAAAAGATTAATGGTTTAATATAACATTATTAAAAGTTTGGGCATATAATATAAGATAAATTTCAACACACTGTCCCCAGTGTTTCAGTTTGGAAATTTGCAAAAAGAAAAAAAATTATGCCATGGATTAAGGTATCATAGTCAGACTTTAATTATAGAAATGTTATTTGTAAATTGATTATTCCAACATTTCATTTTGTGGCAAATGATCCTTTGAATTGCACACATGCAGTGTGTCTGTTTTATATATAAGGTTAGGGAATGAATTTGTGATTTCATTGGTACAAGGAACTTCAGGTGAGGGAACTCCTTCTGTGCATGCAGGTTGATACCTTCTCTGTATCTTGGACACTTAAGAGTAGTAGTTCTTAATGGTTTTAGTGCCCTTTGGCAATCTTAGGAAGCCTATAGAACCCTTCTCAAAATAATGGTTTAGATGCATAAAATAAAATGCATAGGATTACAAAGATAACTATTCATATTAAGATATAGTTGTCAAAATATTTTTTTTGAAAAAATTCACAGACTCCAAGATAAGAAACCCCATCTTAAGAGTGTTATTTAGAGCAGAACTGTCAAACTCACCTCTTACACTCTGGCTGCAAGACACCTGCAACACTCCTAACTGCAGCCCAAACTGTATTAAAATGTAATTGGGAAATGTTTAATAAAATAAATAATACATTACAACATAGATAATGTTGATTTGTGTTTTCCAAATCAGTATGCAGTCAGCAAAGATCTTGTTTCTATTTGAGTTTGACACAGCTAACTTAGAGCACTTAGAGGTTATGTAATTTTTCAGTGTCACTTGATCTTCTTTGATATGAGACCAGCTGTCTGTAGTGCCAATGCGATCACAATAAATATACTGATCATGACTATAAATATTCCCACATGGTGCTCAATCACAAAATATAACAAACTCACCATAAAGAGGACAGAAGCAAAATATTTATTCAGACAGCAGAAAACCAAATCCCAGCACCAGGAAACCGAATTCATCATAGCAACATAGAAGTTAATGCACCATAACATAGCAGAGAGCCATGCCATCCTTTAGCCTTCCCACAAATCAATACAAGATCAATATTTTTCTCACAAACCTGACAGACTCCTTCCCAATGTCTTCTCTCTGACTCTGACTCCCAGTTTCCTGTGGACTCTGCTCTACCCTTCAGCAAACTCCTCCTACCACAGGCTCCATGTGACTATATTCAGCCTTTTATGGGGCAGAGTTTATTTTCAAAACAGTGAATGTCTTCAAATTCCTCTAGGGTTATTAAGGGGCGGGGAAGATCTTCAAATTCCCATTACTATTTACACCATCTCTCCTTTGTGCCATGCTACCTCTTTGTGTTTATATATATGTGTACATTTGTGTGCGCATTCCCTTCCATAACTATATGAACAAAGTGGTAAAAACTCATTTTGTAGTGTTATTTGCTTTTAATTCATTTTATTCTAGCTTTTATTTTATTTTAATGAAATTACTTTATTCCTGAAAAACTAAGAAATATTCATTATTTTTAGATTGAGGTTATTTAATGTATATAACTTGGGAAAAGTCTGCATGGAGATAATGACTAGTTTATCTTTCTTTCCATTAATCTGAACTCTTTGTTACTTGCTTTTCTACACACCTCCAGTAAAATAACTATTGTCACTCAAAGTACTGACCTTGAAGCATTGTAGAATGTTTTTTTGTCAACACCTTCTGCATCATCAATGCAGGATTAAAGTGTATATTATATAATTTTAATACTTAATGCATTTTATAATTTTGATTATTTGAAAAATGAAATTGAAATTTAGTAATTAATATTTGTTAGTTTGTGAATTAATCACAGTCTATATTATACCCAAAGTACAATTTTATAACTTTATTCAGTTATAGTTCTTTTCATTTTTTCATTTGTTTCACTCATCATCTTTTCCAAATGTTCTAAGAAGATGTCCTTGGCAAAGAAAAATATGGGGTTTAAATATAATGCTTTTGAAATGACCACAGTGGATCGTGAGTGAGATCTCAAGGAAGTCCATCCATTTCCACCAGGCTCTCAAAGTGAAGAACACAATTTCTCCCTTATTCAAGCAAGCTATTGGGAACATTTTTTGGATTTGTAATAGTTTATTTAAAATTAAACCTAAGGTAGTAAATCAGAGCTTTTGGTGGTATAATTTTAACAATAAAGTGATCCTCAAGAAATGATCAAAGGGAATCATTGTTTGTTTTTTATACATTTGTTTTTATGTCCTTTAATCTCATGGTGTTTCCAGTTCCAGTCTGAGCTCAGTAATGTCCACTCAACCTCTCACTTAAGTCTTCTTGGCAGAGCCTAACGTCAGACAGACAGTGAGAGGGCCCAGGTTTGCCCGAGCCATCCATACAAGGCTACCCTGTAACAAAAGACAGTAGCTATCAGAAAATATGTACCTTTCTTGGTTGTTGTTTCTGTCTTAGTAGCCAAAGTTGAAAAATCGGAAGATCAAGGAGTGTAAAGAATATCAGCTGAAAAATGACACACTTTTAAATTTTCTGCAGGTTCACCTTTCCTAGCCAGTGAAGAGGGTGTACTTGGAGGGGTGATAGTTCTTCGGTCTTGCAGATGTTCTGCAGAACCTGACTCCACACAAGATAAACAGACCCTTCTAGGTGAGTTTGTAATATTGGTTAGGCATGCATATGTGTGTCTATGTATGTGTGTGTGTATGTGTATATACATATATATGTATATATATTTACTGAGAGGATGAAAGTTATATAAGGAAAATTAGTCTTCTGCAAGGAAAGGATGAACTACTACAATGAAGTCTTCTGTTCATTTATATTTTTTAAAATTCCCTTTCATTTACATTTGTCTGAAAATAAGCATATACATTTTAGAGTATAAATTATAAGCTCCAAGAGGGCAAGATATCTTCTCTAACAACTGCTATACTGTTTTACTCATAAAAGTTCTTGATATTGAGTTTAACTGAATTAAATTATATCACATTCATTGCTCAATGGGTTCAGAACTCAAGAGCTCTATATTTTGTTGCTGTGTCATTTCAGTTGTGTCTGACTCTTCATGACCCTTTTGGGGTTTTCTTGCCAAAGATGTTAGAATGGTTTGCTATTTCTTTCTGCAGCTCATTTTTCAAAAATGAGGCTAACAGGTTAAGTGACTTGCCCATGGTCACACAGCTAGTACGTATTTGAGGCCAGATCTGAACTTATGCAGATGGGTCTTCCTGATTGCAAGCCCATCACTCTATCCACAAAGCCATCTAGCTGTCACCACTCTACAAGTCAGTTGACCCTGTTACCCTGTCTCTTAAAATAGAAATGACATCTGTAGTTGACCTTTGTCAGTCAGTTGTTTAGAAGTATAAAAATAATACCACTATGTACTTGCATAGTATTTTTTATAAGAGCTGAAAGCAATTCATTAATATTTTATTTTTTTCCCTCCAAATAAAATGTATTTATATGTAAGATGATCGTCCTTCATGAAATTCATATTTTGGTAAGCTAGGAAGCAATTTTCTTACTTTATTTGGTGTTCAGTTTATTGTCAGTTGTACTAAATGATAATAGGAACAGTTGAGTAAGTAATGGCCAAAAAAAAAAAAAATGAAGGTTTTGTCTCCTTAAAGAGACAAAAGATTCATATAACCCATTTAGGATGATCTCTGTTGCTACTAAGTTGCCTACCAGAAAGTAAAATAACTCTTAGTTATTCCAGTATTATGTCTACATCAAATTCAGTCCTGAGAATTCATTTGTTCATTTTTAGTTATGCAGTAAATCAATATCCTCTGAACATCTAGTATAATTAGTGTAGTAGCAAGAGAGGACACACTATATGCTAGGCTTTTTCATGACTTTCCCTGGAATTTCAATGGCACCTTGGTTGTCAGCAGGCATAGCCTACATGGGCAGGAATTTAGAGCTATAAGAAATCCCGCAGGTATTTATTCAACTTCCTTATTTTGTAGATTCAGAAACTGAGACCCAGAAGGGGAAGAGATTTATCCAGGGTCACATAGGTAGTAAGCAGAGAAACAGATTTGAATTCAGGGCCCATGCTCAAAAATCACTGGGTTTTTTTTTTCCCATACTGTATCATGCTGCTGTTTCTCCTTTTGTGTGCCTAACTCCCCTAACAGATACTGAAAGTATTATTATTCTTATTTTAAGATGAAGAAATTGATGCTCATAGATGAGTCTTGTCCATGGCCACACAACCAGTAAGCATTGGAGCCAAAACTCAAGTACCTACATAACCAGACTCCAAGTTTAGTGTTCTTTCTACTATATCCTACTCTTTTTGGGGGGCACCATTTATAACTCTTAACTTATAACTGTGATAACTTTTGTTCTTAAATGAACACAATAAAATACTTTTTAATAAAATAAAATGCTTTTTAATTTCAACACTTTCTGTAATCACCTCTACTTCTGAAAATTATAGATAGAGTAGGGCTTCTTCTTTAAAAGAAGCCTGGACAATTTTCTATTAATTTTTGACTGACTTCTTAGGAAACTATTACTAGTTGCTATATACATGACAAAGGTCAGAAAGTAGGTTACCCAACAGACAATATCAGAGGAAGTCAAGAACAAAGTATGGGGAATGTTTATCTTTTCCTTTCTACTTCTATATTTTTTTGTTACTCATATATGTGGATATACTTTTAGGATAGCTCTTCCCTTTCTATCAATCAAAAAATACTGGTTATTCTAAGATTTATAATCAGCATGCTCACATTACTGTTACTCTTCACATTCTGGATTTGATGTCACTAAGGTTGTTTTGCTTTTATATAGCAATTACTACATCCTATCAGTCAGTATTTCTCTCTCTCTCTCTCTCTGTCTTTTTCAGTCTCTCCCTCTCTCTGGCTCTCTCCCTCTTTTTCTTCCTTTCTAATTTCCCCCTACAATCATTTACTACAATATTGTCCATTATCACACCCTGGGCCCTCTACCCTTCTTTCTATATACTCTTTCACTAAATGACTTCCTCAGTGATCATAGGTTCAATTATCATTTCTGTTTATATGACGACCAGTTTTATGTATCCAGCTCTAGTCTCTTCAGATCAGGTTCTGCATTACCAACTGCCTGTTAGACATTTTGAACTAAATGTCACAAAGATATCTCAGACTCGATATGGACAGAATAGAACTCTTCCCCTTAAATATACCCATCTCATGGACTTCCCTATTTCTGTTGAGAAACCTGCCATCCTTCCAATCACCAGGTTTGCAACTATGGTATCTTACTCAATTTCTTAGTTTCGTTCACATTCACACATCCAGTTGCAAATCTTGTTTTTTCACCTCCACATCTCTTGCATCCATGTGCTCTCCACCCAAAGAGAAATTACCTTAGTGCAGACCATTATCACCTCTCATCTAGACAACATCAATAGCCTCCTAATTGTTCTCTGCTTCAAGTATTTTCCCATTCCAACCCATACTACAGAGATGCCAAAATTATTTTCCAAAAGGTAGAAGTCTGACCACATCATGCTGCCCCACATTCAGTGGTTTCCTATTACAATTAGGATCAAATATCAATCTTTGTGTTTACCATTTCAAGTCTATACAACCTGACACCTTCCTACTTTCCCAGCCTTCTTATCCTTTAATACCACTCACAAAAGATCATTCGGTCATACTGTGCATCTTGCCATTCATAACATACAACACTCCTACTCTTCCCTCTGTACCTTTGCACTGGCTGTCCCCCATGCCTGGAGTGTTCTCCCTCCCTGTGTATTTTGCTTAGAATCCTTCCAAAAATTCATTCAAGCAGCATGGAGCTTTTACAGGTTCCCTCCTCTTTTTGAGTCTTCCTTCCCACATCACCCTGTGCTTGATCTTTTTTTTTAATTTTCAGTTCCAAATTCTCTCCCTTCCTCCTCCCCTCCTTCACCCACTGAGAAAGCAAGAAGTTTGATACCCTATAGGATATCATACATAAGAAGTCATGCAAAATATATTTTCACATTAGCCACATTGGGAAAAAAAAGAAAGAAAGAAAGAAAGTGGAAAAAATATGCCTCAATCTGCACTCACAGTTCATCATTTCTCTCTCTGGAGGTGGGTAGCATTTTTAATCATCAGGCCTTTGGGATTATCATGGATCATTGTATTTATTAGATTAGGTAAGGTTTGCATAGTTGATAGTTGTTACAGTATTGCTGTTACTGTGTACAATGTTCTGTTCTGCTCATTTCACTTTGCGTCAGCTCATAGAAGTTTTCTAAGTTTTTCTGAAGCCATCCCCCTCATCATTTCTTATAGCACAATAGTATTCTATTACACTCATATACCACAACTTCTTCAGCCATTCCCCAATTGATGGGCATCCCCTCAATTTCCAATTCTTTGCTACCACAGAAAGAACTGCTATACTAGTACTTACTTTGTATGCTTTTTGTACATATTTATATATGTAAATATTGTTGCCCTCCTTTTGAGTGTTAATTTCTTTCCCTTGTATTTGCATCCCCTTTGTGTAGCATTGTGCACCATGAGGTGCTTAATAAATATGTGTTGATTGATCAATCAGCTTTTCCTTGCTATTTTATGGAAGCAAGAGGAGGGCGTGGGGAGAGAGAAACCATTTACCAGGGTGACTAAACCAAAGATGAAAAACTTTCTTGCCAGAGAAGAGTGGGGAGCAAAATGAGCAAATCTGACCAAAGGCTGCCACCTTCCCTCTCTTTTAACATTCTCACTCCTATACTCCCCAAGGAATGTTTTTCTTTTTCTTTCTCCTTTACCTCATCCAACATTTAGAGAACTTTTTTTCTTGCCTTTACCTTCTGTTTTGAAAATATTCTTCCCTTAATACTGGTGGGAATTTTATAGGGTTATTATTAAATGTGTAATGTTTGTATAGGATTACAAACTTGTAAAGTTTAGGAGATCTGGGTGAATACTTCCCTGCTTGGGGGGGGGGGGGAGGGAATGTAAGACATTACTCATACATCTAAGTTTGTAGAAGTGGGGTAGAGCTTTGCAAATGTAAAGGAATAATAGCACCTAGAAGCACTGACCCTGGAATTTGTTGAGAAAAGCCCAGGAGAGGATGCCAGTTCTGAAGCAAAAAGGAACCAGAAGTTTATCTGGAGGTAACCACAGAAAAAGATGTGTTGTAACTTTTTTTTTTCCTGAGACAATATGATAGCCAATCATTTGGCAGTCAAGATCAAGGAACCTGACATTGGAACAGGATTATTTAATTCCATAATCTATGCCAAACATTTATAGAGAAGTTGAAGATCTATCAAGAGAAGAGGTTTCTGCCCTCTGTAACTTGCAACAATTCAAACATATGTTAAGTGCCTTCTGGGTGCAATTTGGGCTGAGGACTGATGGAGACAAAGATTAAAAAATGATGCCATCCTTGCCGTCCAGAACCATCATTACATTTTCTATGTGTGGTGTATGTGGGGCTAAACAAAGGGCATGTTCACCCCAAAATCAAGAGAATTTGAAAAATAGTCAGGGTCCCACTAGGCCAGGCAAGGACTGGTGGCAGTGGAAGAGCGGTAAAAAGAGCCCAGCTCTGAGGTACAAGTGCAGTAGACAGTGAATACAAAGAGAAAACATCATGAATCAGTCCCCCTTCCTGCTTAGGGAAGTTTTGTGAAAACCTGGATGACCCTATGATCAAATGATTATTTGCAATAGAGTCTTGAATTCATGGATAAATCATTTTTATCAGAACCAACATATTCAGATGCTTTTTAAAAAACTCGGTAGCAACTGATGCAAAGTGGGTACATTATACCCACATGTAACTTAATCTGAATTCAACTATGTGGCTTGGTAGGAAAAAAGAAAAAAAAATGGGAGAAGAGACAGAAACAGAGAGAGGGATTCTGTTGCCATTCCATTGACTAAATGTCTGTTGTGGAGTAGACAAGAGATAAGAGATGGGAATCCACCCTGTGAATTTCTTGGCCTCACTGTGTCATTTTAGAATCAATACTTTATATACCCACACTATGCATTCTGGTTAGGCGTGTATGTGTGACAACTTTAGTTGTCCTTCCTAGCATTCTTAGACAGCTAGAAGATCCCTTCTGTGTTCTTTTTGACTTCTTACATCCTTTTTTGACTCATTGTGAACCAGAAAGAAGGAACAGTTATGCTGTGGCTGAACACAATCACATTGATGTGAGACCATATTTCCCTAATATCTGTTTTTCTGCCATTTATCTTCACCTGTTTTTGTTTTCCTTTGAATAGAAAACTTGGGTCCTGCCTCTTTTCCTAGCTTTGTTAGATATAATGAAAAATAAATTTTGCATTCGATTTCCATAGCAACTATCACAGATTGATCTATTCTCTGGTACAGACTACTTTCTTTTTTTTTTATTTGAATATAATTCTATTTTTTTTTAATTTATTTTTCTTTTAAATGACTTGTTTATTTACTTTTAATTTGCAAGATTCAGTTCCACATTCACTTGAGTTTCAGATTTTCTGTCTTCCCTCTCCCCCCCCCCCCATGGTGGCGTGCAATCATGTATAGGATCTGCAAATATTTTC
>CM053581.1:138370371-138387806 GCA_028627135.1 Pseudochirops cupreus
GAAGCCCCGAAGGAGGATTTTCTTGTGGTACCTGCACAGAAATCCTGGAAGAGGGCCTTGCTGATGTTTTCTGGAGTTCTGGGACTGTTCTACAGGCAGAGAGTGACTTCATGAGGACACTGGCTATGGCTTTGTTGAGCCTTGTCTCCCCAGGAACTGAGATTGCTGAGGGCTTGCCTCGAGTGAAGATGAAAGAAGGACCTTTCCTTAGGTATTCAACGCTGAGTTTAAATTTGTTGTAACTTAAGGGTGGATGGTGTTTTGTGTTCTCCTGCCCCTTTTGAGATTCAGGAGTGGGAAGCCTTTGAGTTTTCTTTGTGCTCTGTGATTGACCAAATGAATGTACTTTATTTTTGGTTGGAGACTAATCTTCATTTAAGAAGAGACTTTGGACTGATTAAATAAATGTACTGTCTAGGGGTGGAGTAGTACCTGGATTGAATTGAGAATTTACTTGCTAAAGGAACAAGTTACACTGTATTTTGACTCTCTCTGTTCTGTGAATGTTTGCTGAATAAATAGGGTTTACTATGCTGGTAATCCAAACCTTGCCTTTGCTTGGCATTACAATAACATAGGGGAAAAGTGCTGTGATCTGAATGAGGTGACTGTGTGAGCATAGGTGCAAGAAATGTTTTAAAGGCAGTAACAACCAGAATTGGCAACTGATTGGACTTATGGGGTGAATACTATCAAAGAGTCAAGGACAACATCAAGATTGAGAACATATGTGCCTGGGAAGATGGTAGTGCCCTCACTTGAAACCAGGAAGTTCAGGAAGAGAGTAGATTTCAAAGGAAAGACAATAAGCTTTGTTTTGGACACGTTGAGTTTGAAATGCCTACAGGACACCCAGTTTGAAATATCTAATAAGAAGCTGGTCAAGCATGACCAAGCATCAGGAAAGAGACAGGACTGCAAATGGAGATCAGGGAGTGCTTTGCATAGAGGTAAAAATGAAAACCACAGGAGATAAATAATAAAGACAACAGCATTTAATATTTATATCATGCTTTTAAAAGGGGTGCAAAGTGATTTACAAACTTGATCTCATTTGATCCTCACAATGACCTTAGGAGGCAAGTATCATTATTATTCTCATTTTACAGATGAGGAAGCTAAGGCTCAAGAAACA
Organism: Pseudochirops cupreus; assembly: GCA_028627135.1. NCBI lineage: Eukaryota > Metazoa > Chordata > Mammalia > Diprotodontia > Pseudocheiridae > Pseudochirops > Pseudochirops cupreus. The sequence continues at coordinate 138,371,507 of CM053581.1, forward strand.
GGTTAAATGACATGCTCATAGTTGAAAAAGTAGTAAGTGATAGGATGTGAACTCAGAATTTCCTGACTCTCAGTCTAGAACTCTGTCAACTGAGCCATTTAAGTCACCAAGTGAGAAGGTATTGAGAGAGAAGAGAAGAGGACTCAAGAAGAACCTTGGGTAACCCTTCAGTGAAGAGGCATGACATAATATGTGATGATCCAGCAAAGCAAGCTGAGGCATGGTCACAAAAAAAGAGAGGAAAACTAAGAGAGAGCTGTATCATCAAACTAAATAAAACAAAACAAAAACCCTGAGAGAACTGTATTCAAAGGGAAAAGTTGGTCAACAGTGTTGAATGAAGCAGATTGGTCAAGAATCATAAGGCCCAAGAAAAGACCATTAGGTTTGACACCTTTGGAGAAAGTCATTGCACTTGAGTGAGTTCAGAAGCTAAAATGCAAAAGACTATGGAGCAGCTGAAATGAGAGGAAGCAAAGGCAATTAGTGCTAGTTGCTTTTCTAAGAATTTGGCTAAGAAAATGAGGAGAGAGATACAAGAGAATATGGTAAGGTAAAGGTTTCTTATTTTTTTCAAAGGATATGAGAGACTTGGGCATGTTGGTAGGCAGCAAGAAAGTAACAAATAGATGGGGAGAAACTGAAGATTGAGGGATATAGTTTTAAGAGCAAGCTGCAGAAGACTGAAGAGGCTGGGATCAAGGGTACACATGAAGGAGTTGAATTCAACATCCAAAACTGGAGAAAAGGAGAGGATTGGGGGTGGGGGTGGTGGAGGTTGATGTCAAATTTGTGAGATGCAGAGAAAGGGAGAAAAAGAGGCTTCCACCAAATGGAATCCATTTTCTCAGAAAGGCACTATGCGGGAGAGTGGAGGGTAGGGGTAGGTAGAGAATACAGTATAGAGGATTTGAAGAGAATGTTTTTAAATGGTTGCAGAGGGGAGTCAGACAGAGACTCAACCAGGGATGAGTAAAAATTCTTCCCTGCAGCAATAAGAACCCAACTGACATCAGACAACATAAATTTGTAGTGGAACCCAGTCCTTTTTATTTTGTGACTTCTAGTTCTGTTCAGCAACACAAGAGAGCCATGTGACTCGTAAATAACAAATAACCTCTAAAACCTGTTTGAGATAACAGTAAGTTGAATACTATCTGGCAGCATCACAGTATTAAAATAGTACTGTATAAGGAAAAAACACTTGGAGAGCAAAGGTCGCAGTCTATAATCCATGCTCAATCCCTCATTTCACAAGACCAGAGTAATTAATTTACTTATTTTTGCCTCTTCGTCTACATACATTAAAAAGAAAATGTTTTCTGCCATAAAAATGTTTACAAAAAAGCTATAATGTACAGTACATTTAATCAATTTAAATTAATCCACACAGGACTCAATAAGAACCAGAATCAAAAAATGTTACAAATTTATAGGTCATCTACACCAAGCCTCTCATCTTACAAAGATGAAATCCAAGGAAGTTAATATGATTTATCCAAAGTTCCAAAGTGAGCAGAAGAAGAATTTGGTCTATTTATTCTTAGCTTGGTGTTCTATCTAATATAATATTTTGCCATCCTAAATAAGCAAATTTTCTTGTTCTTAGATTGCACATTTCCTATATAACAATGGTTCAAAATTATACTACTTAATAAGACCTGTCATGATTTTTGAAGTTTTTCATGGCATCTAGCAGTGTCTATGCTAACAAAAGAGAGAAGGTAGAGGAAGCTCTTTGATTCTTACTTTTTTCTGTTTTCTCTGCCAAGAAGAATGATCTTTGGGCTGGAAAGGACAAAACAAAAATGGTTAACAGGTAGTAGATACCCTAGACAAGTAAGAGAGCACTACATTATCCTTGAATTCAAGCCAGCTGGCCCAGATGAACTACATCATTGGGTACAGATGGTTAATCCACTTTCAGTGATATTTAGAACACTGTGGAAAATGGGAAAAAATAGAAAGGCCTGGAGAAGAGTAAATTTTCAATAAAAGAGGTGAATAGTCTACAAACTTGAGGGCAATAAGTTGACTGTAATTCCTAGAAACGTTCCAGAACAGTATTAAAAATGTAGTTAATAGACATCCAGAAAAGAAACTACTGATTACAAAAAGCCAGCATGGTTTCACAAAAGCAAGCCATGACAGACTAATCTTATTTAATTTTTGATGGAGCTACCAAATTGATATGTCACATGAATATTGTAGTTACAACTTCCCTAGATTTTAGCAAAGCATAATACTATTCAATTCAGAACTGGCTGATTGGTCAGACTCAAAATAGTTGTAAATAGTTCAATATCAACATGGCAGGAGGTCTACGGTGTAGTGTTCCAGAAGTCTGTGTCTAGCTCTATGTTTACCACCTTAATCAAAGTGATAGCATGTTTTTCAGCTTTGCAGATGGCATAAAACTGGAGTGATAAGTAACATGCTCTATGAGAGGATCAGAATCCCCAAAGAGCTTGCAGAGCTAGATCACCGGACTGATTCAAATAATATAAAATTCAAAAAGGTTAAACGTAAGGTCTTATATTTGGGTTCAAAAAATCAACTTCACAGGTAAAAGATGAGGTAGGCAAAGTTAGATGGCAGGATTTCAGAAAAATACAGGCGTTTTCTAGTACCTACAAATGAAATATGAGTCAGAAGTGTGATGTGACAGCCAAAAAAACCCTGTCATTTTTTTTTGTCTGTTTAGAGGAATAGTTTCCAAGAATAAAGAGATGATAGGCCCATTGTGCTCTGGAAAGGTCAGACTACATCTGGAATATCACTGTGTTCAATTATGAGCACCAAATTTAAGCTAGAGGATCCAAAGGAAGATGAGCAAGATGTTGAAGGGATTTGAGTCAATGCCATATGAAGACTGGTTGAAGAAACGGAGATGTTTCCCTAGCATAGAGAAAGACTTAAGGGAATATGATAGCTGTGTTTAATTAAGAATTTGAAGGACAATTATGTGGAAGAGGGATTAGACCTCTGGTTGGCCTTAGAGGACAGAAGTGGAACAATGGATGTAAATTGCAAAGAGTCAGATATAGGTTTGATATCTTGAAAAAACTTCCTAATAATTAGAGGTATCCCAAAGTGGAATAGGCTGCCTTTGGAGGCAATATCAGCTCACATGAGGTTTACAAGCAGAAGTCAACATGATATTTCTTGGGTATGTTATAGTGGGAATGATTCCTTTTTGAGCATGGGTTAGATTAAATGATACCTCTCAGTCAATCAATAAACATTTATTAGGCACAGTTCAAGGCACTGTGATAATCTCTGGGGATGTAAAAAGGAGGCAAAAGATAGTCCTTGCCCTCAAGGAGCTCACAGTCTAACGGAGAGAAAACAAGCAAACAAATATATACAAACTAGCTCTATACAGGATCAATAGGAAATCATCAAAAGAGGGAAGGCATAAGTATTAAGAGGAGTTGGAAAAGGCTTCCTGTAAAAGATGAGATTTTAGTTTGGACCAGAAGAAAACCAGGGAAGCTGAGGGAGAACATTTCAGGCATGGGGGACTGGAGTGTCTTGTTTGTAGCATAGCAAGGAGGTCACTGAATCAAAAAGTACATGATAGGGTGTAAGTTGCAAGAAGATTGTAAAAGGTAAGGGTGGGGCTAGGCTACGAAATAATTTGAATGTGAAAGAGAAGATTTTGCACCTAGAAGCCATAGGTAGCCACTGGAGTTTACTGAACTAGGGGGATGACATAGTCAGACCTGTGCTTCAAGAAAATCACTTTGGCAGCTGAAGGATGGATTAGAGTGAGGAGAGACTTGAGGTGGGCAGATCCACCAGCAGGCTATTGCAATAGACCAAGCATGAAATGATGAGGGGCTCTAACCTGCCTGTACCGGTAGCAGTATCAAAAGACAAAAGTGGGCGTATTTGAAGGACGTTGGAAAGATGAAACAGACAGGCCTTGGCAACAGATTGAATATAGAGGCTGAGAGACAGTGAGGAGGGGTGATGAAACCCTGGCAGTGAACCCAAGGGACCAGGACATGGTGTTGCCCTTTATAGTAAAAAGGAAGAGAGGAAGGGGAGAAGGCTTAAGGGTAAAGTTGAATTCAATTTTGAACATGTTAAATTTAAGATATCTACTGGACATCTAGTTTAAGATGTCTGAAAGATAGTTTGAGATCTGAGATTGGAGGTCAGTGGAGAGACTTGAGAAACATCAGCATAGATAAAGCAACTAAATCTATGGAAATTAATGTGATCCCCTAGAGAAGTAGGAGGAGGAAGAGAAGAAGGCCCAGAACAAAGCCTTGTGGGACACCTGAAGAAGAGGGTGTGACTGGATAAAGATTTAGTAAAGAAAACTAAAAAGGAGTGGTCAAATAGGTAGGAGGAGAACCAGGAGAGTGGTGTTTTGAAAACCTAGAGAGAAAAAGAGTATCAAGGAGAAGATGATCAATAGGTCAAAAGCTATAGAAGTCTGGAACACTGAGGGTTGAGAAAAGGCCATTGGATTTGGCAATGAAGAGAACATTGGTAGCTGGGCAGAGCAGTTCCAGTGGAATCCGAGCCTGGAAGACAGACTGTAAGGGGTTAAAAAGTGAGAGAAGTAGAGGCATCTATTGTAGATAACCCTTAAAAGGATTTTAGTCACAAAGAGCAGAAAAGGTATAGGATGATAGTTAGCAGGGATGAACAGATCAGATGAGAGTTGTTTGAGGAGGGAGCATGGGCATGTTTGTCCCAGTCAGGAAGAAGCTAGTAGACAGGGAGAGATTAAAGAAAAGTGATAGAGTAGGGATGGGGAGAGGGGGGCAATGTGTTGGAGGAGAGAGGATGAATAGCTTCTAGGGTTCCTTCCCAACCCAGAATTCTGTGATTCTGTGATTAAATTATTTTACCAGAGAGGGGTGTGTTCCTTATGTCTCATAGATATTGTTGCAGTTATCTTTGTTTCATTCAGAAAAAAAGCTCATGGAAATATAATTGCGGAGGACTTTCTATATGTCATGTTGTTTTGGAAATTAAGTATTAATCAAAATTAATTAAAAGATTAATCAAAATTAATCAAAAAATTGTTCCTCTTTAGAATGATAAATGAAGCTTCTGATTATTATCTTTTCTAACTGTTCTGATTCCAAGGTAACCTTTATTTCAAATCCTTTACTTGGGTTAAACCACAAGCATCTTCTGAATAGATTTAGTGTTGAAGTTTGGTGATGGACAGAAAAGAGGATAGTTTTTAAAAGATAAAGGAAGAGTTAAAATAATTTTCTTACCCTACCACTTTACTCATTTTGATTCTAGAAGCCCCATAATAGTCTGAAAACTAGGTTTTGAAAAACTGGTAATCATGCTAAATATGTGCTCACTAATGCAATATTTATGCTTTCATAGAAGTCAAGAAAGAGAGGAACCATGCCAAATAGTTACTCTTTTAAAAAGACTATTGTGCCTCACTATGCCCTGCTCTCTATTTTGAGCCCAGTTTCCCATCTATAACTTTGTCTTGCTTGCAATACAATAAAATTCCAGCCTTTATGACAGAAGAGATGATTTTTTGATCAATAGAAGCCAGCAGCCAAGGCATTTGTGGTTTTTCTCTGGAAAGCATTTGCAGCCACGGGCTCAAAGGAGGAAGAAAGGGAGAGGGATTAACTCTCTTCAAGGAAGGTCAAAAACATAATTTAAAAGTGAAGCAAGAGGAGCAGCTGTGTCTGTCAGCCCAATCAAGATTACCAGCTGGAGAATTTACCAGCAATATGAAAACAATATACACCAGATGTCAAACGATGCAACTGTGAGCAAAACATCTTTGGGCACGATGTTGCACTGTTAGTTCTCTTTACTAGCCAGATTTCATGTTAAATATTAAAGAGTCTTCTCTGGGCCACCACCAGCTGGGAATAACAAGAACACTTCCTCACAAGGGACTTTATAACTGTACACAACACAATTGGCTTTAATGCTGTATTTGATGCCATAAATTTTTGCTTGTCTAAAGGTTATTTTGAGTCTGGACTCAACGCATAATAAGGAGTGACAGAAGCTTCAGTGTTCTGCAATTGAGATCTAAGTATTTCCTTCAAAGCTCTTAGATATATTCTACTTGGGTCATTATATTAAAAAAAAAAAGTCTTAAAAGAATGACTTCAAGGGGTAGCGAGGTGGCACAGTAAATAGAGTACCAGTCCTGGAGTCAGAAGGACCTGAGTTCAAATAGGATCTCAGACACTTAACACTTACTAGCCATGTGACATTGGGCAAGTCACTTAACCCCAACTGCCCTGCCTTCCCCACTCCAAAAAGCAAAAAAAAAAAAAAAAAAGGATTTCAAGGGGTTTTAAGTTGAAGAAAAACTAGAATTGAAGAATTATATATTTTTTTCAGTTAACTCCAAGAAAGCAAACTATTGATCTAGTAAATTAGACTCCTTGAGGACAAACTTGCATTTGCCACTGTGCCCAGCACACTGACCAGAGTAAAACCTCAATATTTGACTTTTAAATATTAAAGACCATAGCTCATTTGTGCACGACACTCAAAGTATTAGGAAGCTAAGATGGCTATACTGTTATATAGTACCTGTTACTAATGTGAAGAATTCATTCTTTGAAAATTCTCATGTGAATTATAAATTTTTTTATCCCTGATTTCTAAGTTCAGAACTTATAACTGACCACCAAAGAATTTAGATTTCCATTTATTAGGAAACAAAGTAATTTTTAGTTCACCTACCAAAAGAAAAAACCAAAAATCCAAACAACTAACTACTAATGGGAAGAAGTGCTCTATTTCTTGAGGACAGAACAAAGGAGTAGGGAATCTCAATATTTTTTTTTAATGAATGTACTGACTCTTTGAGATAAGTCTACAATGAGAACAGAACTTAGACATCTATAAGCTCTGATCTCTCAGGAATGTTGCTAGCTAATCATAAAAAAATAAATCGAAATAAGCATTTTTAAATCATGAACATCCAGTTCATGATGTCTTTAGATATTTACTAATGACAGTTTTATTTGATCAGAATTTGCTTTCTGAGCCTCTTTGAATGCCTTCAAAAATAAGAAAGGATTTAAAAACAAAAACGAAAAAATCCAACTGATCCACGCCAGAGATTCTTAGTTGAAGTGTTGCAACACACAGGAATATCACACAACACAACCAGTTAGATTTCCAATATCTATAGACACAGAGAAACATGGGAAAATTAAAATAAAGTGATAAGAAGTAAAATACTCCTAACCAAGAGAACAATATACACAGAAAGTTAAAAAATGCAGATAAAAAATCACTAAAAGGTGAATTCTAAGTAACTGAAAAACTATTCAAAATAAAAGAAAAGCTAATGAAATATCTTTCGTCACAGGAGAGTGGTAGGAAGTAACTAATGTAGACTATCATATATGCTGTCAGATATAATCTCAATAATAAATATTTATTTTTACTGTTTTTTTTGTCACTAGGGAGTGTTTAATATGGAGGGAGTGAATGGCAAATAACTATGAGGCAAAGACAAAAGATATTAATTTTAAAAACTTTTTAAAAAAAGCTTACAGTTCAATATAAACATTTCAAATATGAAGTTTAAAAGTTTTTAAGGGAAAAGGAACTTTAAGAGTATGACACATCCTATTTGTAAGGTTTGAAAGGAAAGAATTGTGATATCAAAGAAGTAGCTCTATCCTATCTATGCTTAAATAAACAACCCTTAAGTGTGGCCTTAGCAAAAGAGAGTCAGGCCTGCAAACCTCCCTCAGGTGTTTTTTGATACCTTGTGCTATTCATCACTGTTCTTCTACAGTCCTATTCCATAAGCAGTGCCAAAGGAAAGCACAGAAGGAATGTACTTGAATCACATCAGCTTGTTAGAACATTTTAAAGGTTCTAGATTCTGCAGGTTACAAAGCAATTTCTATGGCTTACCTTGGCTTTGCCATCCTGGGCTGACATATATCCAACACACATGCTCTCAGTTGTATGACTCCATAGAAACTCCACTACCATGGAGAAAAAAAAACACAAATAATTGCATTCAGATTAAGCATGAAAAATAAATCTTTGCATCTTAATAGAAGAGTTAAAAATAAATCTCTGCATTTTAATAGAAGAGGTAAAGATAATATTTCCATAACTATTAATACTCAGGACTTGCCATTTGCTCCTTGGTTTGAATTAAACTATGCATGAATGTCAAGAATGATTTAATACTCAAAACTATGTAATACCATTTATTGTGGAATGAAAATTGAATTTCTTCCTTGTCAAAATTTATGATTATTACATATAAGAAATAAAAGCTCTTCTATTTAGAACCTGCAGTATTTTTGTAAAGCTCTGTAAGTAATGCAAATTGAGTGAATGTAATGTTCTATAATACAGCTTCTTTTAAAAATAATTTTCCTTGTATAGTAACACTCCAAAGTGTGTTTTTTCCAAGGTAAACCAACAGGCCTTTAAAGAAAATGTCTCTACACCTGTCTTTTAAAAAATGTCAGAAGTCTGTGATGATCAAAATGCATTACTCAACATTGAAGCCTATGAATACTTGGCCATCAGTCTGTTTATATCTATCAGCCAATTAAGCCTGAAGACAAGTATTTGAATTCAGACATAACTTTAGGATCAGTGAGCCTAAGATTTTGAAGCCTTTGCCAGACATCTGTGGAAGAAAAAACCAGGAGGAAAAAAAAATTTCTCTTTAGCTATGTGGCTTACTCCCTCATAATTAATTAATCACCCAATCTGCCAATCTGCTCAGCAGACTCTCAACTGAAGGCTGTAAGAAAACACCATCACGCAAGTCAAGCAAGCAAGTTTTTACAGATGGTTTTTCTTCCATACACAAAATCTGGAATATTCTAAATCTTCTAACAGTCAATGGACTCAACAAGTCTTACTGAATTTCCCTCTCCATCATTACTAAGTAATTGTATTTGCATACAAAACTGACATTTTCTTCAAATACACTTTCATCCTTGTCCCCAAGTAAAAAATGATAATCACTGATAAATAAGCTCAGGAAAATAAAAAAATAAGAAAAGAAAAAATTACTTTTTTGCTTTGCAGAAAATCCATAAGGTCCTTCAAAATAGTAAACCACTTTGCTAATTTAAAATGCAAGCCAATTTGCAAAAACTGAAATTACTCAAAAGTCTTCAAGGCACACCTTTATCCCATAAGGTGAATTACACATGTAAGAAAAATTTCTTTTAGTAGTGACTACTTCATTATAGTAACCTTTACAAAACACAGTAGTACTCAATTATTCAAAATAATGAGGAAGAAGGGTTGCCAACCTAAACAAAATATGCAATATGAAATATTTTTAAAGAAACACAATTTTATTACTTTTAGAATAGACAGCAAATCAAATAAAGTGAAGAAATTGTTTTTAAGTAAAAGTCTTTCAGGAACTTTCTTTAATAACAGAATAATCAGCAAATTACATTCCAATTTTTATTTATAGATGCATGTTTCACAGGTGGCTGAACAAATCTTCTGTTGTTCCAAGTATTTTTAACCCTATTCCTCTATGATCTTACAGTTAATTTGTATTATGAGAAATAAATTTGCTAATCAAAGATAAATTTCCAACCAGACCATGTTCAAATGATCACAAATGCTGAATTAACATAATCCAAATTTTTAAAGTTTATATACATTCATATATTTATTTCCCTCTTTAAAAGGAATCAATGTGCTTTCATGACAAATTTTTCATCTTTAGCAAGTACTAATTTCCAGATTCTACTTAACACCTCAGAAAATGACACCTATTAGCATTTTGAAAATGGCTTTGGGGATATGAACAGTTTTCAGAGGAAGAAATTAAAGATATCTATAAGGATATGAAAAAATGCTCTAAAAATCAGTATTAATTAGAGAAATGCAAATCAAAACAACTCTGAGGTACCACATATCACTGGTCAGATTGGCTAAGATGACAAAACAAGAAAATGATAAATGCTAGAGAGGATGTGGAAAAACTGGAACACTAATGCATTATTGGTGGAGTTGTGAACTGATCCAACCATTCTGGAGAGCAATCTGGAACTATGCCCAAAGGGGTATAAAACTGAACATGCCCTTTGACCCGGCAATACCACTTCTAGGACTGTATCCCAAAGAAATCATAGAAGTGGGAAAAGGACCCATATATACAAAAATGTTTATAGCAGCTCTATTTGTGGTGGCAAAGAACTGGAAATCAAGGAAATGCCCATCAATTGGGGAATGGCTAAACAAGTTGTGGTATATGAATGTAATGGAATACTAATGTGCTATAAGAAATGAGGAGCAGACAGACTTCATAATAACCTGGAGAGATTTATATAAACTGATGCTGAGTGAGGAGAGCAGAACCAGGAGAACTTTGTACACAATTACAGACACGACGTATGTGTGACGACCAGCTTTGATAGACTGGGCTCCTCTCAGCAACATAAGATTAGAAGACAACTCCAACAGACTCATGATGGAAAGAGATATCCACATCCAGAGAAAGAACTACAGAGGCTGAATGCAGACTGAAGCAAACTACTTGCTCTCTCTTGTTCGTGTTTTGTTTTGTTTTGTCCCTTCTTTCTCATCGTTCACCCCATTCAGTATAATCCTTCTTTACAACTTGACTAATGTTTGATGCGAAGGTATTTGTAGAACCTGTATTTGATTACATGCCACCATGGAGGGGAGCAGGGAGGTGAGGGAGAAGGAGAAAATTTGAAACTCAAGGGATTGTGGTACTGAATGTTGTAAACTGAAAGTAAATAAATAAATTTACATTTAAAAAAAAAGAAAAGAAAATGGATTTGGATTTGGATTACTCTTTAGAATAGTGATAACCCAAAATGATTTACTGCCAGACTGAAACCCTTCACCTGGAAAACTTGCCTTAGACAATCTTTTCCATTAGAAAACTAGGAAATAGGGGCAGCTAGGTGGTGCAGTGAATAGAGTACTGGCCCTGGGGTCAGGAGAACCTGAATTCAAATCCAGCCTCAGACACTTGACACTCACTTAGCTGTGTAACCTTGGGCCAGTTCACTTAACCCCAATTGCCTTGCTTCCAAAAAAAAAAAAGAAAATTAGGAAATTTCTAAAAATATGAATAAAATACTATTATTGGTTAAATTCTTTTGAATGTAAAATTTAATTTACATTAAACTCTAATCTTCAGTTACTTGAAGAGCCAAACCTTTTATTCAGCAGTTAGGCGGCACTGCGGATAAAGAACTGGGCCTGGAGTCAGGAAGACCAGAGCTCAAATTTGAATTCAGACACTGACTAGTTGTGTGACCCTGGGCAAGTGACAACCTCTGCTTGCCTCGATTTCCCAATGTGTAAAATGAGGATCATGATAGCACCTACTTCCCAGGGTCATGAGGGTCAAATTAGTTAATACTTGTAAAGTGTTCAGAACCCTGTCTGGCACTTGCAAGTATTATAGAAATGTTATTATTAGTAGTAGTAATTTTTAAAAAATGATAACAATAATACAGCTTGTTGCTGAACTTTCAATAATAATTAAAACTCTGAATTTTAATAGGAAAAGTATCATTCTTTACAATTAAAATATAATTAAATGAGACTAAAGCTTTGATTCCTGGTGAATGCGTCAAAATTCTCCATATTCATCAAAAATAGAAGGATTACATGAAAGTGGCAGCAAATATTGTTAATTAAGTAGATAGCACAAATACATTATTTCCATTGTGATAACTGGAACATTTATCATCAAGCTAACATTTGTAAAATACCAATACTAGGTATTGGACCTATTTTTTTTAAAGCATGGGAAAAATTGTCAATAGGTAATATCAAGATAATTTTTAAAAGACAAAAAATGCTCAGTATATCTTAACATTAGTTTATGTAAAAAATAAAAACAAGATCTTTGACATATATTCATCTGCAACTGACATCAGAATATATCATATCAGATGACTGTTATATGAGGAAAGGAGAAGCAGTGTCAATATATGGTTAGTGACTGAAACTGTGCCACAGAGAAGTGCAGAACATGTGTTCTACCAAGATGACAAGCTAATGGGTACTGGGAGGAGAATTAGAATGATTTGTACATAATGTTACAGGCCAGTCTCTTTGCAAAATTGTTAAAATTACATTAACTGCTTTCAGAATACTGTGTTAACCCCTCAGGGCATTCCTCCTGAGAGGGATTCTACTTCAGTTATACTGACAATATACAATGTGTGACAGCCCTCAACTCAAGTGTAAGGATTTGCCTTTGAGTGGCATTTAAATTGCAACTTCCTCACCTTACCTTCTAGTTAACTGCTATTCACACATTGCTTTCTGCTTGGATCTCTCTTCTAAGCAAGGAATCTCCCAATCAGTCATCTTAAGTTAAGATCAAGCTAACATAATTTCCATAGCAGGGCTGTGGTGAATTTTCTGTGTGTACATATATTCTATAGTCAAGCCAGATACAGAAAACTTGTGCCTTTTGCCGAGTTTTTTTTTTTTAAAGTTTGTCCTCCAATTGTTAATAGTCCTCAGCAGAACTGAGTCCCTTGACCATTTAAAGCCTCTCTGCTTGGCCTTATACCCCAGAATTTCTTACAAGGAAAATGGGAACATATGATGAGAAGCTATTTACAATGGAATGTTGTCAAACTAGCTGGTGCTCCTAAGCCCCTGGGTCATAACATACTCTATGCTACTTAGCATAGTGTTTAAATTGTTTATTTAATAAAAAGAATTACATTTATTTTAAAAGTTAAGAATTTTAAAATATAAATTTTTAAAATCCTCTTAGAGTTTTTCTCGGAGTTATTTGAAAGAATGATCCTTGGAAAGTCACTTAACTTTTGCCTGCTCCATTTTCTTCATCTGTAAGATGAGGATAATAACAGTACCTACCTCTCAGAGTTGCTGTGAGGCTCAAATGAGATATTTGTAAAACCTTTTACAGACCTCAAAACACTGTATAAATGCTAGAGATGATTATTATTAATGTAACTGTAAAGGACTCAACAAAAGCCTGTAACAATGCCATACCATTGTGCTATCTTTTCCATCACTACTTTTATATTAATATACTGCCAGAGAATTCACACAAAATTCAATTACTGCCAATTCAGTTTGATTTAACATACTGGTATGCACTGGGAATACAAACAAAAAAAGGAAGTAGGTTCCTACCTTCAGGAAGTTTACATTCTATTCAGTGGATAATAGTACAATAATGCAATTACAATTAATAATAATTAATTAATTATTAATAATTCATAATAAGGCAAATACAGTTAGAAGAGGAGAAAGGGAGGGAGAGAGAAAGAGAGAGAGTGAGGAATTTGGATGGAGAGAGAAAACTAATATTTATGGGAATTAGGAAGGCTTTACTTAGGAGGTAAACCATGACAAATCATGACTGAAAAATAATTAGAGATGAGAAACAGAGTAAAGAAAACTCTACAAGGCCTATATAGATTTATAGATTTAAAGGGAAGGAAGAAAATGTTGGTCAAATCATATTTTACACTCTATTTTATGGTCACAAAAAACTCATGAGGCAGGCAAGACAAACTTTTATAGCTGAGAAAGTTGAGCTTCACCCAAGTGGCTTACCCATAGTTATATACTTAGTAAACAGCAGAGCTAAGCATCCAACTCCCGGCTCATTTGAGTACTACTCCAGGATATAAAATGTACCACAAGACACAACCCATATTTTCAATTCATTGTACTGAAAACTGCTTGAAATGGCAAAACATTGAAATGACTAAGGGTTGGATTTTTTTTAAAGAAAGAATTTGTCATTGTGATAGGAATTTTTACAACTTGTATTTCATTAATTTGTCAAACAATTTACCGAGCAGCTATAAGGAAGAGTGATTTATAGTATCTTTTGATATATGAAAAAAATGGCTAACTTTTGAAAACATCTTCCTATTTCATAAAATTGTCCTAATAAACATTGTTGCTAGTTAAATCTATATTCAGAGTGCCTATATGACTATATTTCAGAGGCCACGAAAGAATGGGTTTCAGGACTGAGACCTTATAGTTATTAATTCCAAGTTCAATGACTGCAGACAGAGTAATGGATAAGTCATGTTCTAGTCCAGAAGAAAGGAAGAATCAAGTTTGGGGCATACATAGGAAGGTGACTACTTGTAAATAAGTATTACAACTGAAAATCTAGATCTGGAAAAGGTCAAATAATTTGAACATAAAAAGAAAGAATTAGAATTTATGTAGAAATGCTAGAAGTTTAAATACTATGTCTATCATTAATTCACTTTACAAATTCACTTTATAAACTTCATCTTCTAGTATCAATTTCATCTTTAAAATGGGAAAAAAGACCAGCCAATCTTACAGAAATATTATCAATCTTAGTAATTAGAAAGTACTGTTCAAACTAAATAACAAGCGCTACCCCTCCCTCACAATTTCACTAGGCCCCTCCCACCTAACAGGTGTCTTTAATTCCATTTGAAAATCAGACTTCTTATTTACTTCAGGGAAAACCTGCTTCCTCTACAACAAAACTAAAATCTGGTCTACTCTTATTTGAAAAGTCACATTCTGAGAAGGTTTCTGTGTTTTCAATTTTAAAAAAAATTAAATGGCCAAATTTTAATGTAGTGTAAATGCAGATTGAATTGCCTAGTCACAACTGCTTAAAAATAGAGTGTACTGTGTAATGGAAATAAGTGATATTGCCGGGTGCCACAAGAATATATCTCCTTTGAAGTGCATGTGTTTATAAATGCTCGCCAAATTTTTAATGCCAGTAAAACCAAAAGGCGGTTTGGAATTTTTACTTACAGTAAAATGACCTTTTATCTTTTTAATGTTCCAGGAAGCATCAACTCAACCTAACATTTTTTTTTTATTTTTAAACCACAGAATGCTTTGCTAACAGCAACAAAAATTAATCATTAGAACAATTTTTCCTCTTCTGAAAGAGGGGGGGAAACTCACTAATGTGAAGTTGCAACTGGTAACTAAAAAATTTATCAGGTTACACGGAAAATGATAAAGGAATTTAGCATTTTTCAAGTCACATCAAGTGATAAATCAACAAGGAACATCCATCGACCTACTTGCTAGGACAGGAAGTTTTAACTCCCAAAGTTTGATTAACCAAGTATAATAAAATATCATCATATGAAGTTACTGAAAATATAGAATCCTGTTTAGATGGAAGAATTTATTATCTTTTTTTAAAAAGTAAGGCTTCTATCCTGATTTAAAAGTGGTGGTTATTTTTTCAATCTACATTTTCACTCAGTAAACATTTCAATCTCTGCTTTTCTATCACTGCTTTCCAATTAACAATAACGTTGTCGTTGTAGAAGGGCTACTGACAAAGATTCATTGCATTTCCAATATAAATCTTATCACCTTATATCCCCAATGCTTGCACTTTCTCAGCTTTTGTTTTTCCTAGCTGTCAACAATCCATGGAAAACCATGCAGCCTATTTCTCATCGTGCTCTGTCTCCCAACAGGGCTGATCCAAACATGGAGCTCCTGCTCACTTCAAAGGGAGTTAGTTCTGTGCTCAGATCAGTTCCACGGGGGCAAGTGAATAAGACAAGAAATGGGGCTGTGTTGAGAGATTAGGAATTTATCCCATATAATTATATTTGCAGGAACTCTAATTAAATGTATCTAATCACAAGCTTAAAATGAGAGAGAACTCATTATTTTCTTCACTGGAAAGTGCTGTGTGCTTTTGTTTACATATTTATTAACCATGCTATGCGCAGAGGCACCAATAAAGTCCATCTGTAGGGACCTGGAAAACACATGTAAAGTACACAATAGTCCTTCAGCAGGTAAAAATACATTGTTTTTCTCTTAAGAACTAAGAGAAAATGAATTCTTCTCAGCTGTTTCATTCCATGAGCAGGCATTTGTTTTGTTTTAAGGCAGTGATTTCTCTGTCCATGCCTTGCCAGCTTTTCATTACCGTGAGATGGTGTTGCAACCATGTTCACATCCAAATTGTCCATTTATGAGATCATTTGCAAGTCCCTGTCTTCTGTTCTCTTTTTCAGCTGCTTCTGAACTTTCTTGCCTCTCCACTCCCTACTCCACTTATCATTACCCAACGTTCGACTCCCATAACATTGGTTTTTTAAAAAAGGATAGAAGGACAGCATATTCTGTGGGAGTATGAACTGGAAATATGGTAGCAATATTTTCTTCTGCTGCTATATGTAACAGCAAGCACCCCAGCACACCCAGGGTGGCTGCTAGTACAGGTTCTTAGATCTGCTTTTCTAAAGGAAAGCAACTCAAAGTGGGTTAACAATCTTACTTTAATCAATCAAATACCATTTAACTAGTT
>CM053581.1:138388306-138422722 GCA_028627135.1 Pseudochirops cupreus
CTCTCCCAATTCATGGCTCCTCCCAATTCAGCCCTCTCTCTTCACGTCAACAAGTCCATGCCACAAGTGGGATTCACAAGCTCTGGGTTTTAACACTCAACCCCAAAACCAAACCAATACAGGGGCATCTCCAAATTCCATTACCAATATAGTTATCGTTCTGTTTTGTCTCCTTGCCTCAGGCCTCGCCTTATTCTTTTTCATCCTACATGTAACTATCAGAATAATTTCCCAAAGCATAAGTATAACTGTATCACTCTCGTGTTCATTAAATTTTAGTGATTTTTTTTTTGTCCATGGGACTAAATATGAACTCTCTTTGGCATTTATATAACCTGGCCCCAATCAGCCTTTTCAGTATTGTTACATATTATTCCCCTTCATGTTCCTGTGGTCCAGCCATAGTGTCCTTCTTACTGTTGCCCATGGTCAATCAAAGAGCATTTATTAAGTGCTTACTATGTTCCAGACACTTTGCTAATCTCTGGGAATTCAAATGCAAGCAAAAATAAAGACTGTGCTTGCCCTCAAAGGGCTTATATTCTAACAGGGAAGCCAATATGTAAAAGAAAACTAGAAAGGGAAGAAGAAGAGGGAGAAGGTACCTGATACAGGGGCTTGAAGGAAAAGTCCAAAGCAGTGGAGGCTGGTGCAAAATGAAGAAACAGCTGGCCTGGGCATTCTACTTAAATGGAGGTGCTATGAGGAACTGTGCAGTCAGAAGGAGGGGCCATGCCCAGGAGCAGAGGGTCCTTCTGAGGTAGGAATTCCAGGGCTGAAGTGATATTCTAGGAAGAAGTTTCTAAGGCATGATGGAGAAAATCAAATGAATGCTGCTGGATGAGAAATGTACCCCTTTTTCCGTCCCTGTGCTTTTGCATTAGAATGTACTCTTTCCTCATCTCTGCCTCTTGAAAGTCTCATCTCCTTCAAGTTTGTGGATAAGAATTCATTATTTGGTAAAAATTGTTGGGAAAGCTGGAAAGTAGTCTGGCAAAAATTAGGTATAGACCAATATCTTTCACTGTTTACCAAGATAAGGTTCAAATGGATATACGACCTAGATATAAAAAAGAGAGATTACAAGAAAATCTGAAGAATTTGGAACATATTATCTATCAGACTTATGGATAGGTGAACAATTTATGAATAAGAGATAAAGATTAGAGTGATATATAAAATGGATAATTTTGATTACATTAAGTTAAAAAGGTTGTTTTTTTTTTTTCACAAATAAAACAAATGTAATAAGATCAGACGGAAAGCATAAAATTGGAGAAAAATTTTTGTGGATAATTTCTCAGATAAAAGTCTCATATTTCAAATATATATAAAACTGTGTGACATCTATAGGAATACAAGTCATTCCCCAACTGATAAATTGTCAAAGAATATGAACAGGCAGTTTTCCTATGAAGAAAACAAAACAATTTATAATCATATGAAAAATGCTCTAAATCATAATTGATTATAGAAATGAAAATTAAAACAACTTTGAGATACAATTTTGCACCTGTCAGATTGACTAAAATGATTGAGGGGAAGGTGATGAATGTTGAAGGAGCTGTGAATTGGTCCAGCCGTTTTGGAGAGCAATCCGGAATTAAGCCCAAAGAGTTAATAAACTGCCTATACCCTTTGAACCAGGAATACCACTACTAGTCTGTTTCCAAAGATGATTAGAGAAAAAGGAAATGAACCTATATGTTCGACAATATAGCAGCTTTCTTTGTGGTGACAAAAAACTGGAAATTGGGAGGATGCCCATCAATTGGGGATTGGCTGAGCAAGTTGTGGTATATGATTGTGATGAAACACTACTGTGCTTTAAGAAATGATGAGCTCGATCTTAGAAAAATATGGCTAGACTTGCACGAAATAGTGAAGAGCTACCATCTCACACTCACTCTCTCTTCTCTTCTCTTTCCTCATTTTTGAAATGAAAAGAACAACATTTACACCAGTTACTTCCACAGTCTTATTGTGGTAAAAGTACTTTGTAAATATAAGCTATGTTGTTATTATCTATAAAATGGAAACAATAGTCTTGCCTGCTTAAGAATAAACCAGAGCTCCCATCTGATTCTTATATTCTTTTTTTGCTTTTGATAAATATTAGTGTTATAGAAGCAAACATATCTCAATTTGACTTGCAGTGCAATATTATGTAACTTTAATATAGTACCTACCATTAATTGTTTCCCAGGAGGAAAGGATTCCAACATTCTTAAAGGATTAAAAACCACAGTTTAAAAGAAAGACTCAGTAATTAAAGACAGCACAGATGAGATTTCTGAAGCCATACTATGACTTAACATGCCTAAAACACAGACATAAGGGAAACATTAACAGTATAAAACATAGTACATGAAATAGGAAATTATCAAAAGAAATGGAAAGAAAATCTAGGAAGAATAGATGATTGGCATTGTGCCAAATTTAACTTATAAATGTGAACCAACTGGAAGAGGGAATAGAGGACATCTCAGGGAAAGATGGGGAGAAACATATTTGTGGCTCTAGGGCCAGACTTTAAACCTACAATTCCTTCTGATAGGATAGTTCAGAGACTTCAGAATATCTCATGGCTCAGCAGGGCACCACCTCATTATTGCCACAAGATGTGTTTTGATGAAATCTGGGCTTTGCTTACAAATTTGCTTTAAAGATCACTTCACTGAATGATTTTATTTAAAACAAAATGTCTCCCAAAAAAAGTAAACCATCAGTCATTACTAAACTGTGTTGGGTTTGGTTTTTCTCCTGGTTGGGAGGCGGGGGACAGGGGATGGGGGGCGGTGCAGTGAAAGGCAGCTATTGTTGTTTTAGGAATTTGTAGGCAATTGTCTTGGAAACTTCAGGGTTCTACTAAGCATGAGAGAGCAAAGCACCTAATTGGTCTGTTTGTTGCAAATCCTATAAAATAGACTCCAGTTTTATGATAGTGCCTCACTGATAGCACATAGAGATTTACAGAGACAATAACCTAGATTTAAAGGCAACTGTGTAAGCCAAGAATATCCTCTCAACAAATTATAACTGTCTTTAGTAGCCTACTTACAATATTAACCCCTGCAAATAAAAATTACTTCCTAGCATCAAATTGCATTTTACAAGGTAGTAGATTATGTGCTACTGATAGGCAACGTATGCAGAATGCATCTCAAATTGTTTATCATTTTGTAGACTAGCTATAGGAGTTGAGTAATAAATGATCCATTTGTTCATTTAAAAAAAAATTCTATCACTCTTTCCAAATGTAACAAGTTAACTTTCTTTTCCATCCATTTAAATCTGGAACCAGGGAATAAATATTTCTTTGAATCAGATTTTAAAAAATCTAGTAGAATATTCCAAGAGATAAATCTATGAAACACACACACACATTTTAATGATCCAGTTAATTTTTTTGGAGTGGAAGGTAACAGTTTTGTTTATGTACAATTAACTTAAATCTTAAGCTTTTTCCAAATGGTTTATTGATCATTACAGTAAAGGAAGAAACTAAACCGGTTCAAAGAAAGCATCAACCATTTTTGGCACGTACATTAACCTTTTAGAGACTAATAAAAATATGCCAGTATTAATGTTTCATTTCATAATATTTAATATTAAAGTCATATATCCATCTATAATGTATTGTGGAAGATGGTATAAGATGTTGGTCTAAGCCTAATTTCTGCCAGAATTCTTTCCAGTTTTCCTAGCAGTTATTATTAAGTAAGGAATTTTTTTCCAAGGTGATTTATTTCCTACTTTATCACCTACCAGATTATTAGATTCTGTTGTTTCTGATTTTTCCTTATCTAGTCTGTTCCATTGACCTCTCTTTTTTAACCAATGACAGAGAATGTTGATGACTGCTGCTTTATAATATAGTTTGAGGTCTGGAAGGACTATTTCTCTATTTGTTCCTACTTCTTTTCATCATTTCCCTCGATATTTTAGATCTTTTGTTTTTCCAAGTGAATTTTGTTATTATTTTATCAAGCTCTATAAAGTGTCCTCTTGATAATTTGATTGCTATGGCATTAAAAGTATAAATTTATTTTCATGGTATTGTCATTTTTATTATATTGACACAACCTAGGCATGACTATTGAATATTCTTCTAATTATTTAATTTCTTCATTCTTTAAGGAACACTTTGTGATTTAATCTGTGCTAGATTTTATGTGCTGTAGGAGCATGATCCCCAGATATTTTATGCATTTTATAGTTATTTGGAATGGAATTTCTGTTTCTATGATACCTTCTTGAGTTTTGTTAATATGTAGAAATTCTGTTGATTTTTGAGTATTTATTTTGTAGCTGCAACTTTAATTTTCTCAATTAATGTCTTTGCTGATTCTCTAGGGTTTTCCAGGTAAACCATCTTATTAGGAAAAAGAAATAGTTTTATTTCCACTTTACCTATCTTTATGCCTTTAATTTCTTTTTCTTGTCTTATATAATGCTGTTGCTAGCATTTCCAGGACAATGGCAAATAATAATGGGGAGAGTGAGCATCCTTGCTTAATTACATATTTATTTGAAAAGGTTCTAGTGCATCCCTTTTGCATATAATGCTTGCTTTTGATTTTAGACAGATTGTTTTTATAATGTTAAAATAAAGTCCCTCTATGCCTACTCCTTGTAGGGTTTTTAGCATAAAGGTTTGTACTTTGGCAAAAGTTTTTTATGCATCCACTGAGCTGGTTATCTGGTTTTGGAGGTTTTGTTTTATTTATCATGTTGATTGTTTTCATGATTTTGAGCCATCATTTTATCCCTGATATAAATCTCATATGATCATAATGAAAGATTTCTTGAATAAATTGCCATAGTCTGTTTGATAGAATAGTATTTAAGATTTTGAATCAATATTCATTTATTGGCTTTCCATATTTTTCCTTTTGTTTATCTTTTGGTTAGATTTATCCAAAATTGATAGAGAGATATTGATGTTAACTTACAGGTTTTTTTTTCTGTATTTTATCTGTTTCTGATTTAAGCATTAGGATGACATTTATCTCATAAAAAGATTCTGGTAGGATACTTTCTTTCTCAGTTTTTGAGAGTAATTTGTGATATAAATTTGTGAAAGTAATATGAGTACTAACTGTTCCTTAAACATTTGATAGAATTCTTCTGTGAATCCATCAGAAAGCAGAATTTTTTTCTTTGGTCATTTCTTTACACCTGTATCTATTTCCTTTTCTGAAATTAGGTTATTTAAGATCTCTATCTGGTCTTCTGATAGGTTGAATATTTTATATTTTTAAACATATTCATCTATTTTTTTGTGTTTGGTTTTGTTAGCTTATAACTGTAAAATATGTTCTGAATATTTTTTTTATTTCTTCTTGACTTATTGTGATTTTCCCTAGTTCATTTGCTAATTTTTATATGGATTTTTTCTTTTTAATCAGATTAGATAAGAGTGTATCAATTACATGTCTTTTCAAAGAATCAGCTTTTTAGTTTTATCATTTCTATGGGATTTTTTGTTTCCAATTCATCTATTTTCTACTAATATTTAATATTTCCTCTTTTTTGCTTATTTTAGATTTATTTGTTGGCTTTCTAATTTATTAAAATGCATATTTCAATTCATTAATCCTCTCTTTTTCTACTTTGTTCATGTATGTTTGTAAGGATATGATTTTTCCACTGAGGACTGCCTTGGCTGCATCCCAGAAATTTTCATATGTTGTTTCATCACTTTCATTTTGTTTTAAATAGTTATTGTTTCAATGACTTGTTCCTTTACACACTCTATATTTAGGTTTTCATTTTTAAGCCTTCATTTTATTCTGTATCTTTTGTTTGTGGTCCTTAAACCAGTTGCTACTTTTATGGTCTGTATATTTACATTTGTTTGTCATATTTCTGTTCCCTAGTACATGATAAGTTTTTTATAAAAGTTTCATGTGGTGCTGAGAAATGTGTATGTTCTCTTACTATCCCATTTAGAAGATATGTCTTCTAGCTCTACTTTCTTTTGTAATTTATTTAATTCCATATTTTTTTCTTTTGTTTATCTTTTTGGTTAGATTTATTCAAAATTGATAGAGGGATATTGGAGTCTCCTGTCATTATTGTGTTACTGTCTATGTCTTCTTATAGCTCAGATAATATTTCCTTTATGAATTTGGGTGCATTTGTATGTATAAGTTTATTACCAGTATTGATTTGTTGGCTGATTCATTTTAGTATAATATAGTTTTCTAGCTTGTCCCATTTTATTTTTTCAGCGCTTGTTTTTGCTTTCTTCAAATAGCACAATTTCAACTCCTGCTTTTTTGGATTCACTTCATGCTTAGTAAAAATTCTTTTCCATCCCCTCAGTTTTATTTTGTGGATATCTATATTTTTTTAAAGGTTTCTTGTAAGTAGCAGGTTGTGGAGTTTTGTTTTTTTATCCAGCGTCACTTTTTTCTCCCATTTTATTGGATTGTTTAATCCAATCTCATTTAAAGTTATGAGTTGGATTTTCATTTTCCTCCATCTGTCTCTAATATTGTTTTTTTTTTTCAAATTGTGATTTTCCCCCCTTTTCTACTATAAACATAACTTTAATCTTCTTTAAGGTGGCCCTGTTCCCATTGGCTCTCTTCCCCTCATCTCAATCCCATCCTCTCTCATTTATTACCCTTTTCCCTTTGGCGTTTTGCTTATTAGTTCCTCTATCTCTCCTGCTTTTATCTGATTATATAACTTTATTTTCTTTTTTCTTAAGTAGATTCTTCCTTCCTCTCTTCCTCTTCAAGTAGTCCTCTTCATTAGTTTTTGAAATTTCATTTTTGGTATCCATTTCCAAAAATGATTTCTCTCATCAAAACCCTTGTTCTCTCATTCATGATCTCTGTACTTACCTAGTCTCTCTCTTTTCTCTTTATTTCCTATGCAATCCAAGCTTTGAAGGTATGGCATCTCCAATCTAGGTGGTTTCTGTCATTGCCCTATAGACCTTGCTCCATGGATTCCTGTTTTCCATTGTATCTCACTCCCAACACCATGCCAATTATTTCATATGTCAGAAAGGACCTTTTCCCATAGTTGGGCCCCTCCCCCACCACATCCTTGATTATGCAGCCTACCCCCAATCTATATATACCCCCCTTTGGTAACCTTTTTCCCCATTTGCCTCAAAATCCCCTATCCTGGTCTATTCTCTCCCACACCCCTGTTCCCAGTTGCCCACTGGAGTTTCTTCTTGTTCTCCACTTGAGGCAGGATGAGCAGACTTTTCAGGTACCAAATCTCCCAGTCCACATTCAGCCTAAGGTTTCCACCTCCCTTCACAGACCATCTCTCTTCATACATAGGAGCATTCATTGATGGAATGCCCTCCTATCACCAAAGCAAGAATTCCTTCCTTTCTCTCTATTTCAATGCTTTCTCCCACCTAACATTCCTCTCCATCCCCTTTACCCTTCCCCACCTTTCATGTATCTTGATGTTGTCATGTAATCTCAATGAAAACAAAACAAAATAAAACCATTGACCCATAAGGGGTGTGTTGCCAGGTTTGACCCATAAAGCATCGTGCCTACATCTTCCTTGTTAGCTTCACCAGCCTTCTGCCTTTACCCCTGTTTGTATACATTTAGAAAGACATTTCTTATTAGTCTATCTGCTGTCACTCTGTTGCTGTTGCTGTCCTTGACTACTGCATTTTTTCCACTCTTCCTTTGTTTCTGTTGTTTGGGGTGTTTGAGAGGCAAATAATCTCTCCCTTTTTTTTTCTTTCATGTATGATTAAGCTTAATTTAAACTTTGCAGCAGCTAGGTGGCACAGTGAGTAGATAGAGTGCCAATCTTGGGAGTCAGGATAAGCTCTTCTTCCTGAGTTCAAATCTGTTCTCAGACACTAGCTGTGTGACCCTAGTCAAGTCACTTAACCCTATTGCCTCAGTTTCCTCTTTTTAAGATGAGCTGGAAAAGGAAATAGCAAACTATTCCAGTATCTTTGCCAGGAAAGAGTCACAAAGAGTCAGAAATGATTGAAAAATGATTGAACAACAAAAAAGCTCAGATTTTTGTAGGATAGATCACCCTGGGCTGCATCCTGAGCTCCATTGCTTTTTTTGCTGTACATTATTCCATTCTGTTCTGTGGGTTTTTTTGGTTTTGGTTTGGTTTGGTTTTGGTGCACAAAGAATAGTCTTGCATTGTTTGAATTTCCTTTCCTTTGTATTTGAAAGTCTTTCTCTTGATCACTTGCAGAACTTGTTTCTTAATTGAGTTGTTAAATTTAATGCCAATGTGCGTTGAGTTTGTAGCCTTAGAGGTTTTTTTTGAGGTGATATTTGAATTATTTTAGTTGGTATTTCATTTGCTTAGTTTGGAAAGTTTTGGGCAGCTCCCTTCTGTTGTATTAAGGTTTTTTTGTCCTATCATATTCTTCAAGGCTTTTAATGTTACTGTTTTTCCTTCTCTTCTAAATTATATTTCACCTCTGTGTATGTACATTCCCAATTTATTGTTTTCTCTTTTGTTTCTTTGGTGAAGTTTGCCATCACGGATTCTAGTTTTTCTGTTCTATCCATTATTTTTGCTGTTCTGTCCTCATAATTCTCATTTCTCTTTTGAACTACTCAGTTGTACATCCATAGTCCCATAGTCTCCTCATATTCCACAGAGTCCACTGTCTCACCAAGATCTCTGCCCTACCTGGCTTTTGGTTGATCAGCACTGGTCCCAGCTGGATGGTATGCCCTTTCCTTCAGGCTTAGTGGAGTACTGCCCAGAAAACACACACACACACACACACACACACACACACACACACACACACACACACACACACACGATGTTCTGTCCTAGTATCCTTTCCCATTCCTTCTGTTCCTTAGTTTTCTGACCTGGCATCAACAGTTCATAGAGCTTGTGTGTTAGTCCCATAGGACCATCCACCCTGGCACTGGCAGTTCAGAGCTTAGCCCTGCTGGTGCCAGAATTTTATCAATGTTAAAACCAGCAGGTCATAGAGCTACCACACTGGTATTATAGCTTTGTCCACTTCTGCATCAACAGTTCAGAACTTTGTGGTGCTGGTACTGTGAGGTTGTGGATGCCAGTCTTCTGTTATGACCCAAGCAAACTTTCACATCCTAGATCCAAGGTCTTCATGGCAGTAGAAGAAGGGAGGAGGGACTGTGGTTTGAGGATGGGTTTTGTTGTAAGAGCCTTTTTTCAATCCTCTTTTGGATTCTGGGTGTCTTAGACCATGTAGACATCTAAAGTTGCTTTATTTTAAGTGCTAATTCTCTGTTTTGGAGAATTTTGAGAGGTCATGGTGTAACGCCATGCACCAGCAGATTCCCTAAAGAAAGCTGCTGTGAATGGCTTTTAGGGTTTGGATTACACAATATAGTGAACACTGTGTTTATTCCATTACAAATCAAGACAAACACAATATAATATTCACAACATTATATCTTATCACAGAAAATGGCCACACAGTTTTCACTACAGTGGCCACAATCTTTAGAACAAGAAACAATAGAATAATCAAACTTCCATTTATGGGGCAACCATTAACTTAATCAGTCACTAATCTAGATTCCCTACTAGTACAGTCATTAGAAAAACCACACAAACCCTCCACCCCTCGGTGTCCAGAAAACCTCAATTTCATCCAAGGCGAGGCCTTTTCTTCATCTTGACTCTGAGTGGTCTTTCTGATTCCCTGGATCCCCTTCCATGGTCCCAGCTCCTACTTGAATCCACCAAACAGTCACCTGGATTCAGAAGCAGCCAGCTCCCAACTCCTTGTCCAGTCTTCCAAGCAGTTCTTGTTACACACTGAAGTTCACAGGGTCCAGCACATTTCAAACTCTTCACCACTTCTCTTGCCTGGAACTTAAGGATCAGCCAGGCCCTGAACAAACAAAGTCTTATCTTGGTCATGTTTCTTCAGGCCTCCAACACTTCGGCTGGCCCTAGGACCCAGAAGGAATATCGGCCTTTCAGGCAGCCTTCCAGGCAAGCCCTCTCAGCCTTCCAGGTGGCCTTCACCAGATTCTGGTCTCAGGAAAACTCCATCTCAGTTCTCAGTCAGTTCTCAGCTTCCAGATGCTGGGAGAAAAACTCTCTCTCTCTCTCTCTCTCTCTCTCTCTCTCGCTCTCTCTCTCTCACTCTCACTCTCTCTCTCCGTCCATGATTCTTCCTTCACCAGGAGCAGCATTCCAATTCTGTCTCTCTGTCTCTGGAATTCTTGCTTATATACACACACTGGCCTCCTGCCTCAGTCAATCCCCTTATTCCACATCAACAAGAGCTCAGCCAATCCCCTTCTTCCACATCAATAGGGAAGTTCATGCCTTCTCAACAGTGGGACAGAGTTTGCACCTTCCACACTTAGCCCCAAGGTACTAAGTGCTAAGTATCTGCTAAACTGATTACTATTATACATGGGAATCGGAGAAAATGTCTAGTCTTTTTTTTTGTCACATGAGAATCAGAGAAAATGTCTAGTCTTTTTTTTTGTCACATGATCTAGAAGTACCAAATACCTCATTAAAAAAAATTTATATCTTTGCAAACTTGAAATTTTTTTGTCTGAGAATGTTTTAACCAGGTTAGTCCCCATCACCTTCACATCTCTGATATGCATCTCCTTCTCTTACTCCACAAAGTTGCCACCTTTTTTCAAGCTTCACTTTTTTCCATTACCATGTGCCTTCCTTGTGAGGTTACCTCTGCTTTCCCTGATACACATCTTCTCTGTTCATAGTTGTTTGCTTGACTCTCCCATTAGAGTGTGAGCTCCTTGAGGTCAGGGACTGTGCTTGTGCTTGTTTTGTATCTTCAAGATCTGGCACATAGTAAGCACTTTAAAAAAACTTCTTGATGACGATCAGTTCCTGATAACCCTTGCATATCTTCTGTACATGCTTGTGACCTCTCGGTATTGAATTAGTCACTACATGTGTGATCCCACCTTATATATGTGAACTCAGTATTATAAAGTTACCTTATTATATTTTCTGCAACCAAGATTTTGGCATGTTGGGCAGACTTGAACCAGTGTACAACATACTCACAGGAAATGTAATTGTACCATATTATGAGATCTAAAGAGAATTTCACAGTGGCACACATGTCCAAGTGCAAAGCGATTGTGTAGTAGGATTTCTTTTGCTTCCCCTGTTTGGTAAGGTGTAAAGATAGAAAAGGTAATTAACTGTGATCACATATCATCTCCCTGCTCTACAGGCATTAAAGTAGTTGTAAGTCTCAGAAGAATTAAGGCCAGCATAAACTACAGTATGCTATAAACTGCTGATGTGGTATTTTCAGTGCAGTGTGGTTTGTGGCAGTGAGCTGTGAAATGGCTGTTTTACTCTGATTCACTAGCAACCATTTAACTTTATGCAAGTTTTGAACTTCTCTGATGTGGAAAGTATTTGTTATCTAATAGAGAAAAGGGGAATTCTTTGCAGATTTTGGTACTGCCTAAAAAGCATGTGGTGTCTCTAAAGAGGATTAACCTAAGTATAAACAGCAAGTATTAGAATTATTTATAGGAACTTGCTATAAAAATAATTTTTATATTGGTTGAACTTTGGTTTGTCTTTTAGATTGGATGTTGAGGAAAGCTAAAGTTGCTTTGTGTATAGCCACATGGTTGCCGAATTTTTAAGGTCTGGAACAATAACATCTGGAAATTAAGATTATTTGTCTTTATTACAACCCTTCCACAACAGTAATTAGATATTCCAAATACTATTGAGTTTTTATTCAGTACATTAAATTCAGGTGCCAGTATTAAAAGTCATATCTTTATGTCTTATCTGTGCTTTTAAAAAAATTATCTTTGTTATACCCATTCTACTTCATCCTAAATAAAGATTAAAGTTTCTTTATAGTGGCTATAGCCTCTACTTTTGATGTGCTATAAACATAACAGCTCTATAGATGGTAGAAAAACAACCTTTTAATAGTAACTAATTGAGACATTTGGATATGGTTGAACTATTTTCTCTATTTACATTCCTTTCAAATAGTTCTGTGTGTGATAAGTAGGAGGTACTGACAATTTACTTTTATACTTTTGAGCTGTCATCACTGTACTACACATGTTTGTACTATCCTGTCAGTCGCAGTGTTGAAAAGGCAGAAAACTCTAATTTGCAATGAGGGTTTTACTAAAACTTTGCCATAGGAGATGCTTATCATAGTCCAAACTACTTGAAAACAGATTTTTCTTCACTTGGAGTAGAGAATTAATCTTTTCCTACGTTTGGTTGCCCCTATTTTACAGTGAAAAACCATAAAACCTGCTAACTTTGCCATTGATGGTTATTCTGGTATTAAAGTAAAATTTTGAATAATTGGAACCTAAATGAATAGAACCCTCACTTAACCAGAATATTTCTGCAATATTCTTTAAGGAGGAATAATCTTTTCTTGAAGAAACAAATTTGTATCAGGGATTTCATAATAAACAAGACCAAAAATTTTTAAGAGAATGCCCGGGGCTCAGTAAATATCTAGGCTGATCTCCTATATTGTCTATGTCTCTAGCCACCCTACTTAACAGAGACAATTAATCTAGGGAATGACAGTAAATCAATCAAAGAAAGTTTAGAGGAAGGAGAACACTGAAACATGGAAAGGACAATGCACATAGGGTCAGAAGGCCTAATTTTGAGCCTGGCTTTGTCACTTAATAGTCACAAGACTTTGTGAATGATGGTAATTCATCACATTTACATATCACTTTCTAGTTTAAGAAGTACTTTGCCCACAACAAAATTGTGGGCTAGGTACTACCCATGTGTACATTTTACAGAGAGGAAACTGAGGTGTAGAGATAGAAAATCACTTATGCCAGCTCACTCAGCAAGTGGCAGATTCATTTGTAAATCCATTGCTTTTTCTCTTGGGTACCAGTTAGTCTTTCGAAGCCTTCCTAATCAATCCCTAATCATAACTTGTTTATAATAGCACTTTAATGTTTGGAATCCAAGTATTTTTTTCTCTATTTTACAAAAGAGTAAACTAAGACATGGAGAGGCTATGATTTGCTGAGGGGAAATTCAAACCTAAGTTACTCAATACTCTTCAAATTATTCCATTTAACCTTTGTACCAAGATACCTCTCAAGTGAATCGAATAACACTTGTAGTATGGAATTTTTAGGATTATCACAAGAAACGTGGCTTATTATCAGTAAAGTGACATATAACAATAGTACTATTCATGGTAGAAATACAATCCAATGTAATTCAGAAAAATTTTCAGTATTTCACTTGGCAGCAAGAAGATTTTTCTATTTAACTCCCAAGTAGCCAGATGACTAAGATGACTGAAATAGACCTTTCCAAGCATTTGAGACAATCAACACTTTACTCTTATAACTGATAATGCCTATGCTGGAAAATTCTAAAGTCTTTAGGATTTTAGATAGATTTTCTCTCTCGACTTGTGTTTGAGTTTTAATAAAATACCATGAGTGGTTGGCTACAGTCACAATACCCACTTCTCATTTCTTGTGTTAACAGTATGCTTTATTTTTTAGTTTTACAAATATTTATTAGCATTTTTTCAAAGCATTACTATATGCTAGGATACAAAGATAAAAGTTATTCTGTCCTAAAACAGTTTACATTCTACTTTTCTCTAAAACATTTAATAAATGGGGGAAGGGGCTTTAGTGGCAAGAGGAAAAAATGACCTTTTTTTTTTAAAGGAATCTAATTGTAGGCTAATCTGATTTTTTTTGCACTGTTCAGTTTCAGCAACAACAAAAAATTATTGAACATCTTCTACATGAAAGAGATTGGATTTGTTGTTGAGGCCAAAAACAAAAAGCCTCCACCTTCAGGGAATTTATATTCTACTGGAGGTGGGGAAGGGCAGGGGGAAAGTGGGGAAGGGAAATGTGGTTTGAGAAAGAGAACCCTAACATAACATGAGATAAGAAAGAGGCTTCAAGGAATAGGTGACACGTAGGTTTAGCCTTGAAGGATGACTAGGATTCTGAAAATAAGAGATGAAAACGAATTCACTCTAGGCGTAAAGTATGTTCTGTGGGAATTCACCAAGACAAAAAAGGGGAAGTCAAAGTTAGGGGAATGGGAATTCCAGTCGAGCTGGAATGTGAAGTTTATGAAAGAGAGTAGTATGACATAAGGCTAGAAAGGTAGGTAGAAGCTAGATTGTGGAGGGCCTTAAAGTACTAGTCCAAAGAGCTTGTGATTAGAGCAGTGACTTGATCAGACCCGTGCCTTAGTAAGATTACACCTTAAACTGGCACAATCTAGGGTTGTTGGTTTGTTTTTGTTTTAATCGTTGGGATTTCATGTTGTATGTGTTACATGGAGATTTTTGAAAGTTGTTTTAAATGTGTTACCCAGAAATGCCTGGATTGATTACTGCCACTCTTCTTTAAATGTCAGCATTCTCAAGGAAAAAGAAATGTTAGCCTAAGAAGGCTTGACTATTATATATATGCACACACACACACACACTATAATGTCCCTGTGGGTTTCTAAATTTTGAACTTGAGGTATGTCACCAATGAATATATCTCCTTATTTCCAACTATGGTAAAATCCGGGATCAACTGAAGTGCATATTTTTAGTTCACTTCACATGATGTAGCCAATTTTGATAGTTCCGTTTAAAAAAATAAATAGCCTGCCTCCTCCATCCCCAGTTCTTGATATGTGTGGTGCATTCCTGCTACTTGAAATTGATTCATTTTATCAATGACTTTGAAGCAGTGAAAATTGTGTTAGAAAGTACTGTGGAGATTGTATATGCATGTAGACCCACTTAGGTCTGTAGCCTCTGGAAATGACCACCTACCTTCATTGCCTTGTATCTTTGGCATATGCAAAGACTCCCTGTGGTATTGTTGAGCTGGTAGAATCTTGGCAATTACCTCTCTGCAGAGGTTCTAAACAGCCTGCCCTTCTGGACTGTACAGGAGCATTGCCTCTGTATTACTCTCCAGGCCCTTTAGGCATTGTGACATGATCATTATAACTTTAAGTTTGCAAATTCAGTCTTTTTAAGAGATTAATTTTTCCCTTAAAAAAAAACTGAACCCTTACACAGATAGTTTGCAATGGTCCCTTAGCCATCTGGTCCAAACTTAAGAAGTAATTACTTTGCCTGACTCAGATATGCCTCTTTCCTCTAGACCTCCCTACAGATTTATTATTGTGAATTTTTCATACTTTATTTTAAAAATAACCTCTTTGCTAAAAGAGTTTAAGTAATAACTTCTTTTAAAAACTATTATTTTAGGTATTCATTTCTTTTAAAACTTGCTCTAAGTGTAGTTTGGTACTTTTCTCACTAATCCTTAACTTTCTTTTATCTACTTGCACTTGGAATCAAAAACTTTTTCCAAAACTTTGTCCATACTCATCTACTTATTAAGCATCAAACTGACTTCAGGCTATTTATGTTTTTGCCTTACCCAAAATGGGTCTATTTGATTCAACAAGTATTTATTAGGTGCTTCTTATTACACATAAGAATACATAAATACTGTGCTATTTGCCAAAAATCCTTGTGCCAGAGGCTATATAAATTCCTATGGCCAATAAGAGGGATAACTTTTTCCTTTGCCATGCAGTTTCTTCCTTCCTTTCTTTCTTGAAATAAAAAATAAATTTTATTGATACCTTTTGGATTTACATCACAGCTGTTTCAGAATATCCATACTCTGTACCCAGATAGGCTTATCATGAAGAAAAACAACAAGCCAGCATGGTAATAGCATCCAACAATATATGTGACATTCTGTATCTGGAGTCTTCTACCTCTCTCCCAGAAAGATCATAGTATTATAGATTTAAAGTTGAAAGAGACTTAAGAAGTCTTCTTGTCTAATGCTCTTATTTTACTGATGAAGAAACTGAATCACAGAGATATTAAGTGATTTTTCCCATAGCCACACAGGTAGTTAGTTAACTCCAATTTTTCCTGTATATATCTTATTTGCACATAGCTGTATTTGTGCATGTTGTCACCCCCATTAGACTGTGAGCTCCTTGAGAGGAGGGACTGTTTTCTGCTTTACTTTTATCTGTGGCACTTAGCGTAGTACCTGGCACATAATAGGCATTTAATAAATAAATACTTGTTGACTTGACATAGCGATAGAAGTGTGATTCAAACCAAGGTACTATGAATCCAGTTTCAGTGCTCGTTTTTTGCCAGGTGCTTCCTCAGCTTGTTTCCAGGCCGAGATTGTTCATTAACATTATTCAGCACTCTGCTTCATCTTAGAATTCTTCCCATTTATGTTACAGGAGTCATGTAGACTGTTCTTGTTCTGCCTTCTTAACTTGGCATCAGTTCATGTGAATCTTTCCTTCTCTGAATTTCTTATATTTGTTTGTAATGATATTCCAATACATTCATATGTCACAATCTATTTACTCATTTGCCAACTAATAAGCACTCAATTTATTTTCTTTCTTTCTTTCTTTTGACTTCCTCAGTGTGCATGCCCTGCCATACAGTGGGGCTCTGGAACGGTGGCTATGAACAGTTTGTTGACTTTCTCACATAATTGCAAATTGTTTCCTAGAATGGTTGAACCAATTTAGAGCTCTTCCAACAGTGTATTAGTTGCACAGCATTTCTGCTTCCTTTCTTCACACATTGTAAAAGAGAGAGAGAGAGCTACATAATGGCCTAATGCCACCGTCAATATAAAGGCCCTCATGACTAGTTTGAATATTTTTTTCTGACTGCGTTTGCATTTTAACTTTTTTTTTTTGAGGCTGTGGGAGGGAAGTTCTTCAGACTTCCTTCTACTTTTTTTCTTTAGTTAGAACTGAATGCAATTTAATTTTTATACACTATTTAATTGCTTCCCTAATAGCCTGTTACTACTAGCAATGACTTCATCTCTTAAAGTGTCTTAGATTCTACAGCACTTTTCTTAAAGGGCCTGAATGCTTTACATTGAACCAAATATTTCAAACAAAATTGAGCAGAGAAATAAACTTGTTCCATAGCATATATGTGTGTTTAAGATTGTAGGGGTGTCTATACATACATGCATACATACATCTTCACATACATCTGGAGATAGTGAATATGGATGTAATATAAGATTAGTTTTAGCCAGGGAAATTTGAAAATGGGTACTTACCAAAAGAGGCCATATTGGTTATGTGTGGCAGAAGCAGTGTACGTGGTAGAAAGAGAACAGAAGTTAGCAAACATGGGTTTGTGTCCTAACCAATAACTAGAGATTTGACCTAGAATGAGTGACTTAATCTTTCTGTGCCTCACTTTCCTCACATGGAAAGAACTTGGATTCTTTGTTCTCTAAAATCCACTCCAGATCAACAGTCCTGTGGTGATATAGGAATTATTTTTGTGCAAAGTCCCTCACATTGATACTTTGTTGTTTACTGTTGCTAATTTTTTTAATGGATCCCTAGGAAGTAAAAGCTTCACATAGTCCTGCATTTGTTGTCTCAGACTTGGAGTCCCTAAAACACAATCCATAACTTGTAAGAAGGTTCAGTATTACAGGGAAACAAGCAGGGTGTCTTGGGCACTTTTTGCAGTCCCACTAGGGCTAATGTGGAGCACTTATAAATGTTCATTTTGACTGAATTGAAGACGGTATTCTGTAGAGCAAAATGAGTCTTGTAAAAATTCTTTGTCATTGCATGTCAGATCAATAAAAAGAGAGCAGACAGAAGATTTTGACAAGGAAAGCTTTTTTCAGAGAGTTTGTGTATGATTTTTATTTTCCACCCCAGATTCTTCTCTGACACTAAACCAGAATTCTCAGGAAGCAGTCAATTATACAAATAGTGGTTTCCCCCTCTATAATGTTTTAAACATTGATAAATTGTCAGCTGTTCATTTCTTTTAAAATCAAAAGTACGTTTTTCAAGCTATTGTTGGAGGCATATTGTCTAACAGCTCACCAATTCAAAAGCTTTAAAAATGAACATTTCTTAGTCTCATAAATAAAACCTTCTCTCGCAATGAAAGCGAAGCTAGAGCTATATCTATGTGAAAGCAGCATCAGAACTATTTGGGATCATTTCTGATCTGAAAAGGGAATGAACTGTTACTGAAATAGCAGCAGCCAAGTAGCTCCTCACTTCGGTGCCAAAGGAGAAGCCCCTGGACCTGTTTGAGCCACAGTTGCATGGGAACGTGTCCTTCTTTATACTTCAACAAGTAGAGGTGCAACCATCTTCTTTCAACATATTGAGTAACACAACTTCAACTATATATGACCGTACATCAAGGGGCTATGTCTTCATTGGTGAAAGAACCCTCCACTCCAAGACAGATTGAATCCAGTCTGTAACTTAGATAAATTTTAGTTGACTGAAATTGAGAAGTTAAATAATTTGTCTTATGTGTAATGCTAAAAATACATTCAGATTAGAGGCAAATTTTAGGAAGGTACTACAAGTACTACAAGAATTCTGAAGCTCTATGATCTTAATCCTCTCTGGGTCTTGCCTTCCTTATCTTTAAGGGCTGGAGTGGACTAGGTCAGTGGTATCAAACTGAAATAGAAATAGGAACCACTGAATTATACATAAGGATCACAGCAGGCCACTTATCAACATTATCTATGATCTGTTATATTTATTTTGTTAAATATTTCCTAATTACATTTTTAATCTAACTCTGGTGCATATTTGATATGTCTGAACTAGGTGATCTTGAAATTCCTTCCGTAAACACTGTGAGCCTATGATAATTTATGGAATTTAGATATTGTAGAACCAGAAATAATGAATCACTTTAGGGATATTCAGAATTTAAAAGTTACTTTTAAAGTATCTAATTTTAGTTTTCATCTCAACAGCTAATTTAAAGACTGATGTTACTTTCTCATTCTAATATTTAAAGAGAGCATAGACAAGTATAATTTATGTATAGTATTTAAAATCCTTGAGATTAGCTTTATTCTAAGTCTCTATGAAGGAAAAATTTCTTCTGTTAAAAAGCAAAAAAAAAATTCACTCAGCTGATTGTTTTATCTACATGATGCCAAATGAATTTTTTTAAACCAAATTGACTAGCTATTTTGACTGCGTATGCCTTTATATGTTATCTACATAATGCCTTGCCTTACACAGCCCAGATACTTAATCCATGTTTAAAATAAAATGTCTGACAGAGAGAGAGAGAAAGAAACTGTGCTGTAGTAGGAAAGATAAGAGAGATCTAGAATATGGTTTCTAGTCCTAGTTATTACCACTAACTCGGTGATCCTGCACAAGTCATTTAAATTTTCTAACCAGCTCTAGTTTCTTCGTATAAAAAATAAGGTAATTAGATCTTTTATATAAGATACCTTTCTACTCTAAATTTTTCTGATTTTATTTTTCATTGCATTTTTCCTTATACTTTTATCTCCTACCTCCAAGTCTGTCATCTGGGGCAAGGAAAAGAGGTTAGTAAATAATGGAAAATTTTAGTATTTTGCAACTGTACTTAATGATTCTCTCTCCTTGCAATACACACATGAACCACACCTACCACCACCATCACCCACATAGCTTAATTGAATAATCAAATTAATTTTATTATAATAATAGCTAGCGGTTATATAGTGCTTTAAGATTTGCAAAGTATTTTGCAAATATTGTCTCATTTAATCCTCACAAAAATCCTGGGATGTAAGTGCGATTATTGTATCAGTTTATATATGAGGAAACTGAAGCAGACAGAGGTGAAGTGACTTTCCCAAAGTCACATAGCTAATAAGTGTTTGAGGCTAGCTTTGAACTCAGGCCTTCCTGACCCCAGGCCTCCTACTTTAGGTACTACTGTGTCACCTAACTACCTCTATCAGATATAAAAACAGGATTCTAGGAAAATGCAGGAAGACGTGGACTGATTTCCCCCCATTCTCACAGGGACAGATGTGAGAAAAGGACAAGTGCATAAAGATTTCATGAGATAGTCTTGATCATATTCTAAAATTAATCTTTTAAGAAAAAAATAGCTGTCCTACAAATAATTCTCTCCTACAAATAGTTAACCAAAGAATTCATACAGACATTCAGAAGCAATTTGGTATATTGGCATAGCCAAATCTGAACTGGCCTGTTCTTTTAGAAGGAGTTAGTTCCAGGACTCAATATACTAAAGAGTCTTAACCATGATTCAGGGGCAGTTTGGTGTAGGAGATGGAGAACTGGCCTTGAGGCCAAGGAGACCTGGGTTCAGGTCCCCTCTCTGACAAATGCTGACTGTGTGACTGTGGACAGGTTAGACAACTTCTCAGGGTTCTAGACAGCTTTCTAAGAGTATAAGCTATGGAAAAGCTGTCAGCCTTCATTGGTCAAAGGAATTTCTTCAGTTGAGGGTTTTCTAAACCAATGAAATCAGAGCTGTTTTCTGTCCTTAACCATGACCATTACTCCAAACATATATAATCCATAGAGATATGGATTATCTCACAGGGCTCCTATTTGTATTAGATACTGTGAGGTTTGCGAAATTTATTTTTACTATACATTTTAGTTGACTACATGCGCAACTTATCTTTTAAAATGCTGCAGATTGGGGTGGCTAGGTGGCTCAGTGAATAGACCACTGGCCCTGGAGTTAGGAGGATGTGAGTTCAAATCCTGCCTCAGCCACTTAACTCTTAGTAGCCATGTGATCTTGAGCAAGTCACTTAGCCCTAATTGTCCTGCCTTCCCCCCTCCAAAAACAAAATAAGATAAAACAAAATACTGTAGATTGCAAACCCCTTGAAGGCGTGTACCATGTCTTACTTATTCTAGCAACCTTTTAAGTGCTTTGTACATCAAAGACACTTAACAGATATCTTTGAATTAAACATGGTGTGTCCTTTCATGGATTTTTCTAGTCTCTTGTTAAAGACAAAAGAAGGAACATTTTCTTTGTTGAATTAAAGGTAGCACAAGGAGCATATTGGGAAGAAGTCATAAAAAGTTGTTCTGACCCTAAAACAGCAAGCTGTTTTCATCAGACATGAGGAAGACTAATTATAAGTTCATTTTAGGAATATTTGGATGTGACTTTTGTATGCAAATAACATACAAAGGTTTTTTTCCTTTAAAAGAGTCTGTATTATGGCACTTTATAGTCTACCTTGCTAAATGGGTTTTCTTTTGCTTCTTCACCATTTGCCATGTGCTATTGTTTCCAACATGGCATAGTACTGGGTAGCACATGTTTTGAAATGGATGTAGGAACTACAAACAAGACAGTTGTAATATGGAGTCAGTTCCTCAATCTGTTTTTTCTGATTTGTCATGCTGAACTCAGAATTATACTTTTAGGCTGCTGTTGCCAACAGGACCGGAGGAAAATAGTGTTTGTTGTTTAAAGCAGTACAGAAAAGCTAAATTAACGCAACTCAATAAACACTAAGAGCTGACATAGTGTCACAGATCTAGAGCTGCAAGGAGACCTCAGAAGCCATATAGTCCCACCCTTATGTTTTAGAAAGGAGGAAATGAAGGCCTAGGGAAGGGAAGTGACTTGCCCAAGGTCACAGATAGTAAGGCAGGTTTTGAAACCAAGTCTTCTCACCCCAGAGTCAATGCATACATTGTCATTTGAACCTCTTACCTACTCCATGAGATAGGTACTACAGGTATTTTCCACATTTCACATGAGGAAGTGGAGGCTCTGAGAAGGTAACTGACTTTTAGTTTTCCAGCTAGCAAGTGTCAGAGGCAGGTTTCACATTCAGGTTTCAGATCCTAACTTAGAGTGTAGCACCGTGCCAGCCCTGCCCCTACAACGTTTCACATTGTGACCTAAAGTAAGACATAGTACAAAGAATGGTACCAATGCAAACTTTTTTTTTTAGCATTTTCACCATATTTTAATTTTGGATTGGACATCATTTTATCAAAGTAGCTGACTCTAATGGCCTGAAGACTGGTCCAAGAACCTATGAGTCTGAGGTCTATATCACCTTGGCCACTAATTGTGGCACATGGTGTAAATTTCTTAAGTTTTCCGTGCCACAGATCTCTGACTTACGAATGGAGATTTTGCTTCTACTTCATTTCAAAAAGATGTTGGAATGATAACTTTTTAATCTAGAAGAAACCTTGGAGATCATCTAATCCAGACCTCTCATTTTACAGATGAAAACAGCTCAAACCTAGATAGTTGACATGGTTTGTCCAAGCTTGTTCTGGAGAAGAACCCACATCTTCTGAGGTCTTGCTGCTTTATCATGCTTGCCTTTCACCCCATGATTCATTAACCCTACCAATTATGACACTTCACTTGCAAAGAGATCTTTTTTCTGGTCATAATTATGAAGGATATTTTAAAACAGAAATATAACTTTTTTATTAAAAGCAATTAATTAACATTAAATTAATTAAATTAAAAATAAATAAGCAAATAAATTAAAAAGAAACAGTGGTATTTCTTCTAGAACAAATGTTCTTCATTCTACAAGTAAACATTTCTGAATATTTTACCTAAATATTACTGATCTCAAATTAATTATATTAGCTATAGATTAACAGTTCCAAACTATACCCTACTACCAAGGTCCGTCTTCCAAACACCAATCACTAATGTCCCAGTGATGGCACTTAGCTATGATTCATGAAGCACCATAATCTCTTAAGGATCAGAATTGTAGATGACCCAAAGGATAATGGAAAGACGAATATCATGAGTATATATATGTATATACATATATGTGTTTTTAGCAACATGTTAATAACAATGACTTCCATCCAAGAAGCAGGATTTTACAATAAGAAACAGGTATACTGTTCATTTAGTGAAAGTGAAGCACAAACTTTTTCCCTTTCCATCCTCAATGTCTAGTTCCATCTCCAGCAAACATAGGTGCTTAATAAATGCTTATTCATTGATTGAGTGATTATCCCCCATTAAATATTAAAGGACAAATGGAACTCCATAATTACTGAAGAATCAAAGTTGTAGGTGATCCAGAGAGCAATGGAAAGATGCTTTGGGTGGGTGTAAGTAGGTAGTAGCATGTTCCTCTTAATAACTTGTGCGTAAGAAACAGTATAACAGATATCATCTGTCATATGTGTGGCAAGAAAAGGATATGGATTGGTCATGTAGTGAAAGTGATGAATAACAGATCCGTGACTTCTTTGTTACACTAGGACTCATGAAATACTAAAAGGATTTCAGAGTGGCGGAGAAATCCTCATTATGAAAGGCAAAGGACAATAATTAAAAATTATTAAAAGGTGGTTTGGAAGGGTTGTGATTTCTGACACTGGGGAAATTACGCATACAAATGGGCTTGTGGATCCATTGAAGTAGCTATGTATAGTTAGCAAATTATCAAATAGTTTCTTTAGGGCTTACAAAGATCAGATAATTTCATAAAGTTGGCATCAGGTATGTTTGTATTTATTATTGATGATGGGGTATTTGAGGACAGAAGAAGAATTTGGAAAGTCTGCCCTTAGCTGGTATTACTAAGAGAGTGAGGGGTGTATTTGGTACTTTATGCGATTTGTTTAATCGATTAAAACAATATTCTCAGTTTCCTGCATTAACTGCTTGCTATCTGCCTTCTGCCCTTATTTTATAAAAGCTGTTTTTTGAAGGTCACTAAATGACCTTTTTGCCCATTTCAGTGGTACTTTCTCAAGTCCATATTCTTAATTTCTCTACAGCATTTGAAATTAATGAACATCTTTTCCTTGCTTAAAATTTTTGTTCATTGGACATCCACCATCCTGCAATAGTACCCTGATTCTCCTCTTCAATCTCCTATTGCCCTTCCTCTATTTATATTGATGGTCTTCCTCCTCCTACCTAATAACTGGGCATCCCCTAAGTCAATCCTTGGTTCTCTTATCTCTCATATTCTTGTCACTGCGTTACTTATTCACTCTCATTATTTCAATGATCATATCTGCACAGGTATCAAACTTTCAAGTAGGACTTGATGTTTCTGGAATTCAGCAACGCAGTTGCTAGCTAATAATGGGATTGTATTACATTGCACAAATGGTTGGATATCTTCTTATGTTGCATTCAATCTGGTTTGGAAATAATTTTTTGTACCTTTTCCTAGTAAAAATGCAAGTGTCCCCATTCTTATCAGTAATTTCTAAGAAATAATTTTCATCAGTTCAACAAACATTTGTTATGCATCTACCATTTACAAGGCGAGAGAGACAGACAAACTACACAGACCATTATCCTAAAGTTTACAGTCTAATGGAAGGAGAATGACAAATACTCAAATGATCATTATGGAAAAAAAAACTGAGTTAAGAGCACTTTGCCTGTATATCTCCTTTTCATTCAGGAATTCCAGGAGGCAGTAATCATTTTCATTTGCAGAGCACAAGGAAGATTTCATGAAGGAGGTGTCATTTAAGTTTGGTCTTACATGAAGGGGGAGACTTCAGCCAGAGGTGGAAAGGGGGAAAGAGAATATAGACTACACTCATTTAGTGATATGAAGAAAACCATAGATATAGAAGAGGGCAACATTAAAAAGGGGATGGGAGGTAGAAAATAATTTATTTTGCCTGGAGGTTAGGTGGCATAGTGGATAGAGTGCTGGACCTAGAGTGAGGAAGACTGAGTTCAAATCCAACCTCAGGCACTTACTAGACTGTGTTACCCTGGGCAAGTTACTTAAACTATCTTTGCCTCAGTTCTCTCATCTAGAAAATGAGGGTAATAATAATTCTTTATAAGATTGTCGTGAAAATCAAATGTAATACTGTTTGTAAGGTATTTTGAAAAACTTAAAGTACTATATAAATGCTGTTATTAATGTTATTAATCTTAACATGAAGGTTTAATTGTATGAAATATGGTTAGGCAGTCAAATTGAAGAGGATCTAAAGGGTCAACTTCTGAAGTTTATATTTTAGGTTCCTAAGCAATGAATAAGTTACTCACAAAAGGTTTCTGAACATCTCTGTGAAGTGATTAGAATGATACATCATAAAGATTATGCAGAAAGCAACATGAGAAATATAATTTTCTTGATGGAAGAGACTATTTCATTTTTATCTTAGCATCTCTAACACTGTATGTGGCATATAGTAGGTACTTAATAAATACTTTGATGATGAATTGGAGAGGAAATAGACGAAAGACAATAAAACTGTTGTACAGAAATTCTGTCTGGCTATGGTTCCCCCCTCCTCTCTACTACCCTACAAGTTACTATAGTAAGCAGATATGTAAGTAACCACTGTACAGTAATAATAAATAATAAATAGAAATTAAGGGTCTGAAAGAGAACAAAGCAGCAAAACTGTCTTCTAAATTAAGGCCATAACCAGAAATGATATGCTAAATTAGGAGAAGCCAGCTGGGCCCCGCTAATGGCCCCTTAGTCTACAAGCTGCAGATAAGCTCCAGACGTGAGCAGTAAAATCAGAAATAACATGCTAATTAAGGAAGTTTAAGCTGGAATTGATAACTTGGAGAAGGTATTGATATGTTAATGCATAAACCCCAAGATGGCATAAATAAGAGGCCATCATTCCCACCTGAACTTTATAAGAAAATGGGACCCCAAACCCTGCCCCTCAAGCTCTCCTCCATCTGCCCCAGGTCCATGCTGCCTAAGTGCTCCCCACTCTAGTCTGCAGTGACTTAAGTTATTCTGCATGCTCTTCTCCTTCCTCCATCTCTTTCCTGCCCTCTTCATCCATCTTCCACCTCATTCCTACTCTACTGCAGTGCCATCTGCCTCCATACTCTCTGTGCCTTATTAATATGTGAACGATACCTTACTCCTTGCTGGCTGTTAGCATGATCTTTCCCAGCAAATATCCAAAGAATTGGGTTTGTTTCTCCTGACTCATCTGGGAAGCCCTTTGTGGTTCCTTCTTTAGGCGTAAACTAGGTCACATGGGCTAGGATTTAATTTGTTTGCAGCATACCTTCCATGGGCTAACTTGGTGCCATGAACCCATTGATTGTAAGCAGCAGTGGACAAGGAAACTCATTCCCCTACCACCACCTATGGATCTTCCTTCATAGTTAGGTGTTAATAAAGCATTTGTTTAGGAGGCTGTTACAATAGTCCAGAAAAGAAGAATTTAAGGGCCTAAACTAGGGTGGTTACAGTGAGCATAGAAAGAGACTGGATACAAAACGTATTGTGCAGAGGCTCAGAAATAATGATTGAATGTGATAATTTATATGGAATGAGAGAGTCAAAGATGACTTCGAGATTATGGTCCTAGAATGTTTAATGAATTAGTGTTGCTATCAGTAGAAATATAGAAGGGTGGGGCAGCTAGGTGGCTCAGTGAATAGAGCACCGGCCCTGGAGTCAGGAGGACCTGAGTTCAAAGCTGGCCTCAGACTCTTAACACAAAAACCTAGCCGTGTGACCTTGGGCAAGTCACTTAACTCCAATTGCCCTCCAAAAAGAAAAAAGAAAAAAATATATAGAAGGGGGAGGGGAGATAATGCATTCACAGAATCACAGAGCTAGAAGGGGCTGCCAGGCCATATGCAACTCATATTTGAACAAGAATCCTTTTAAAACCCTATCCAGCAAATAAAATAGAACTTATGCTCAAAGACCTTCAGTGAA
The DNA here is from genome assembly GCA_028627135.1 of Pseudochirops cupreus. NCBI lineage: Eukaryota > Metazoa > Chordata > Mammalia > Diprotodontia > Pseudocheiridae > Pseudochirops > Pseudochirops cupreus. The sequence continues at coordinate 138,414,829 of CM053581.1, forward strand.
AGAGAACCTCCTAAGGCAACACATTCCAATTTTAGGTAGCACTAATTACTAGGAAATTTTTCTTTAAATCAAGCCTAACTTTGCCTCACTGCTCTTAGATCTTCCCTCTAGGGCAGAATAAATCTGATCCCTTTTCCATATGACAACTCTTTAAGTACTTGAAGAAATCTTTCTCCCATCCTCCCAAGTCTTTTATTCTCTAGGCTAAACTTTCTCAGTTCCTTCAACTGATTCTTATATGGCATAATCTTAAGGTCCTTCATCATCCTAATTATCCTCCTCTGTATGCTCTCAACCTTATCAGTAGCCTTCCTAAAATGTGACATCCAAGACTACGTATAGTATTCCAGATGTCTGAACAAGACAGAATACCTCAAATCAATCATCTCACTACCTGTGCCTTTCTTCCTGCAGCCTATGGTAGCATCCTCTTTTTTGGCCACCATGTTCAGTTTTATGCTTGTTAATCAAGGTGCCAGTGAACCACTCATACGGAGACAGCAAGATGGTAGTTGACCATATGTGACAGAAGGATAGAGAAAAGGCTGGGGCGGAATATAGATTTGGAAATTATCTGCATGGAGGTGACTTTCAAAGTGAAATTAGTTTTTATTATTTTTGTAGATTAAGAATAGAAACAAAAGGAGTTGTACCAAACAATGGGTGTAAACGAATTTCTCTCTCTCCATTTTAATATTCTTTAGCTCCTAAAATTACTTTGAATTATTTGGTATATGCTTTGTATTTTCTTCTATGTTTGCATGTTATGTCCCTCCAGTACAATATAAGGAGAGAGATTGTTTTGTTTTGGTCTTTGTGTCTCCAATACCTAGCATGGTGGGTGCTTGGGGAATGTGTCTGAAAGACCTGGGTTCTCATTTTACCTCTGTCACACAAAAACCATGTTGACCCTGAGCAAATTACATCCTTTCAGTGACCCAAGCCATTTGAAGAATGGAAGTTGCAGAGCTATTGTGAATCTGCATTGGTGGAGAGTGTTTCCTCATTGGGAGTTACCTATGCTGATGAAATCACAAATCTGTACTACCCTTAAAAAAAAGCTTAGTGAATTTAATTTTATGTGGTATGTGTGTTTGGTACCCCCAAATTACTACCACAGTTATTGGTTGGGCCTTAAATCATAATATACCAAAAGTTTAATTTCCATATTTTGTAATCTTTACTATTACATATTTGACTTCTTGTGTATATTTTTGGTCTCCTAAGAATATTAGCTATTGTGTAGCTTTTAATTTTAAATGTTAACAGCTCTTTGAATGTGGTGGTTTTTTTTTTTGCCTCAGAGAATTATGAAGAGATCATACATATGAGATTGTAGGCTAAAGTTATTATGACCTGAGAGATTGATGGCTGTGTCTGTGTGATGCCAATAGAAACTTTCCTGTCTCTTATCTCAGAGTCCAACTGAAAAACCAAGCGGTTTTTAAGTTCTGTTGGCTTTATTTCTGTAATAGCTCTTGTATCTGCTTCTTCTTATTATTCCTGTCATCACCCAACTCCTTACTATCCACCAGGACTCTTCCCCTTTCCAGTTTGTTCCCCTATTATACTGTTGTATTTCCCTACGATCTTGTCACTCTTCCACCAAAAACCCTTCAGTAGCTCCCTATTAATTAATACTTGTGGAATGATATTTAAAAATCCTTCACCCTTCATATAGGACCCTCCACAACCGTGGTTCTCAGCCTTCCTAATGCCGCAACCCTTTAATACAGTTCTTCATGTTGTGGTGACCCCCAACCATAAAATTATTTTTGTTGCTACTTCATAACTGTAATTTTGCTACTGTTATGAATCGTAATATAAACATCTGATATTCAGGATGTATTTTCATTGTTACGAATTGAACATAACCCACAGGTTGAGAACCGCTGCTCCACAACTACACTGAACATCATTTAATCTTATGTTGATGATCCGTAATGCACTTCAGTAGTTTGCAACATCACAGTGATCATTATTGACATTACTTATTTTTATTTATTGATGTGTAGAAGGTATTGGGTAATAAGAGAGGTCTAGTGACAGAATCATGGCCAGATCAAGTTCTTTTTTTTTCCTTTTTTGTCATGGATGCAGCACTTCTAATATTCTCACCAATTTTTTTTTTCACAGACTCACATTTCAAGACTTCCTCCTGGTGCTGTGGCGGGACAGTCAGTGGCAATTGAAGGAGGAGTTTGCCGCCTGGAAAGCTCGGTGAACTGAACCCCTCTGGCTCAGCATGAAGTGTTTAAATGACACTTGGGGGCCTGAGCTGGGTTTTTTTTTAACAGATATTGGGTATTTTATTCTCATTTTATCATTCTTATTGCAACCACGTGCACCATAACTTGAGACACAAATGCTGCTGTAGTCTCTACTCTTAGTGATGTGTGAGTGTGTGATAGTGTAAGGGTGTGACTATGTGAGCAGATGTGTGTGTGTGTGTGTGTGTGTTTCCCCCAATGGAATAGAATCTCCTTTTCCTCATTGTGCAAATAAAAACCAGGTATGAATAAACTAACATCATAAAATTTATACAATGTTTACAAAAATGAGCTAAATTTGCAGGAAAAACATTTTGATTTATTAAAACTGTAGTAACTGTCTTTCCTGTTAAGTTTGAGATGAACAGAATTCATAGCTAGTTGTTTAAATGATTGAACAGTGGTTGTGCTACATTTATTATAATAATTAGTGATAAAGGTTCTTTATTTTTTAATGGTTTAAGTGAATCCATTGGTGACTTAAAACCTTATTCTCATCCCTAATACAGGGCATTTTTCTTTAACAAAAGAATGGTTTCAGTGAAACAATCTAGCCAAGAATTAAGGCCAGACCTTTTTAAACTAGTCTTATGATAAAGGTTGTACCTCTTTCCTCAAGCTTTTATAAGCTTAAATGTTGCATAGCTTCAAGCTCTATGTACTATATTATGAAATTACCTAAAGATAGAGTAATGCACAGTCTTTAGTTTGTGTATAATGGAATATTACTTGCAATGTAACACTGTAAATATGACAACAAAGTTTATGGAGAGATTCAATATTATCTTTGTTTCTTGTTTAAATATATTTTTAAGATAAAGGTACAAAAATAAAGCAAACATATTACTGTCTATGGTATGTAAGTGTCTTTTTCACAGGCTTTTATAACTTAAACTCTTTGGGCCAAGACTAGAAAGGATATTTTGAGTTTTCCTAGAAAAGTGCTTTTTTTCTAAAGACCAGACATGAATTCCACTACATACATAAAATTATTTGTTGCTTCTACCATTCTTAAAGTCCACTTCTGACTTTTTGCTGATTGCATAATTATAATAAAGTATTCTTTAAATTTAGTATTATTTTTTTTAAATGATCAAGCCATGAAAGATCAATTGTTAGATGAGGGTAAGAAGCAGTCCTGTAAAAATTGTATTGCCAACTCAAAAGAGATCATTTCAGTTGATACGTAACTTCTCAGAAGATGGAAATCTTGGGGTTTTTTGTTTTGTTTTGTTTTTTTGATGTATGAGGAAGGATTATCAAAAAGATGCTAAAGATAGACTTGCACAATGAGAGAGGAAGTCCTATAATCATGATTCTGCATGGGAACTGATACAGTCCAAGAAGAAATTATACACTTCACATCAAGGAAAGGCAGAGGCAAGCAAAATGGAGTGGATATAAATATGAATGATTCGGGAGTTGCTGGCTTTGTATTCATCATACAGGCAATTATTAAATTCATTTTGCTGTTTTCTGGTAGACAAGTTGGTGCCATAATATCTGTTTTTCATTCTTAATAAGGTTACAAAGTTAGCAGAGTTGGGATTACTGGTCAGGAGTCTTTGTCCTCAAGCATTTTAAAAGACACGTTACCTGTTGGCAGTGTTCCTTCAGGGACTGGACTGAATATATACATACATATATATATATTAGGACACTTTGGAGTCTGAAGTTCATCGGATGTATTTCACTAGGTTTGCTCTTTCTTTCATCAACCTTTTGCCTTTATTTCACTCCCATTTAAGAGATTTATTTTTAAAGTTATTTTTTATGAAGATACAAAATGATTTGCTTTCAACAATTGTAGTCAGTTCAGAACACTTGGCAAAAAAGGGTTTTTGGGCTTTTTCCCAGTTCTCCAACTGCATTTTTTTTTCAATCTAACTACTTTGTATGAGCAAGGAGAGAAAGTTAGATTTAGAACCAATAGGTTTTAAAAAATCCTTTAAAATTTAACAGGTACAGGAAATTTGCTCCTAAAAGGAACATAGGGTAAAGGAGAAAATAATGAAAGAAATTGAGATCTTTTTTTTTAACCATGCTTGGAGTTGACTTTATTTCACACAAAATTAGAAGCTGATAAGAAAATAAGCACCGTGTGCTCCTCTGGCCAATGTCAACAAGATTCAGAAACAGCTGTATTTGAAATATCTATTTGTTATTACATGGACTGTTTAATCAAACCAATAAACACTCACTTGGATTCATACGCCCCTTTCCTCTGAAGAGCTTAGTGTTAGATTCCAGCTTCCACGAAGACAGATGATCACCTCAGACCCAGCGTGAGCATTATTTACGTCAGAGTAGTAAATAGTTCTTTTATTGAGGTTTTCTCTTCCCTTTTCTGTCTGATACAGTGACTCATTTTTCATCTAAGCATTATTGAGCCATGTGATATTGCAAATAATTAAAGCTTACCACTCCAAGTGCCAAAATAGAGATCTTTATCAGATTATACATTCTCTTTCTTATTAAGTGGAGGATATTAAACATAATTTTCTTGATTTATCCAGGGTCATCACTGTGAACATCACTCACTGTATTATTCAAATTAAATTGTGCAATACAGCACTGTCCTCAGAGCCTATTTAGGCTTCTTCTGTTTTCCACTACAATAGATATAGACTTATGAGGCCTTATCTGTTTTTTTTTAGGGGGGGTGTTGGGAAGAGTAATTATTTTTTATCCCCACCCTTGCTATTAAGTATCATTTTTCATTGCTGTCAGTATACCTTCTTCTAACAGCATCTATGTCTTTTCTTAAATGGCTGCTCTTAATCTACTGTGGTCTTGGAAAACAGATGAGGTCCATAACACCTCTCCCATGACTGAAGTCCCCTAAACTTCAGTGTATCAAATTTGTGATCTTTTTTTTGACTAGTCACTTTGACACTTTTCTGGCCCACTATAGTTCTCATCTATATTCTAAATAGCTCAAGTTGCCAATTAAGTGATATACATGAAGGTACATATACAATGTCTCTAGGTACATATATGGTCTTACTATATCTTGTTACCATTAAAAATATACCATATAAAAATATACTATTTGGTTTATGGGATTTTCCCCCATCCCATGGACAGCAGATACTTGTAAATAACTGAGACTTTGCTTAACAATTTCCTCCTAAAGACCATGTAATTTTCTTTTATAAGCTCCTTGAGGTCCAGGACTGTTTGTCTTTGACCTAACCCAAAGCCCCTACCTGATAGGCCTTGATAAATGTTTGTTGAGTTGAATTCCATATTAAGGTCAATTGTTATTAATCCTTAAAATTTAACTTTCCATAATCTCTGATGTGTTGTTTACTTTGTAGATTAGACATAGAGATTTGAGGATAGCTGGGTAGGGTTGGTAGGCAATGTGCTTGCCACTGCCAGACTTCATGGTAAACAAGATGTCACATACATCCTGTTCTGAAATGGAGGGATAATTGAGAAGAGTGCTCATTTTCATTATATTTTTATAATATGATGAATGTGATAGCTATACAGTATTCTTCTGTCTGTGTCATTTTTGTCCTGCCTTGATTATCCATCCATACATAAGGGTAAGTGCATTTGATGCCTTCAACCATGCACATTTGTTGATTTTATTTCCTATTGCATTCCAGCCTTGTAAGGTTCAGTGTATATGTAATCATTCTTAATAATCAATCTGTTTGACCTTGGCAAACAGAATATCAAAGCTAAAGCTAGCACCTGGTTTAAATCTAGATCTAGTAGTAGCTCTTCTAGCAGACTCTTAAAGGATGGCTCCCGTTTTCTTAAGTTATTCTTTATTTAGTTTGAATACATAACTCAGATACAGTCTGAGTCAGTCCACTGGCATGTCTGAATCCCCTGGACTTTGTCAGGAAGAGAGAAGAATAAACTCTGCAGGAGATTTTAGGGAAAGCATACTACTATTTTTGTGGTTCTGAATTTCTCCCAAAATTGCACGTCATAGCTGGAAGGAACCTTAGAGCACAAGTCCAAATCCCTTTTTTACAGATGAGAAAATAGGGTCCATTTCTATGAAAAACGGCCAAGAGTTTATGGAGCAGGCATAGAGACAAGTCTTTCTGCCTTTACACTCACCAAAAATTAGAAAATCTTACAATTTTTTTTTGTATATTTCAGAGGTAATCTAGTCCAATCAGTAACTAAATCATTAATCCTGTCTGCAACATCCCAAGGAAATTTTTGTCCAATTCATTAATTTGAAAAGCATTTATTAAGTGCCTTCTGCAATCCAAGGACACAAACCTTCATGATGTTTCTCACCTGTATCCTGACTCTATATCCTGACTTTGAGTCATGTTCACTGACTGTCCTCCATGCCTAGAACACCCTCCTCATTTCTACCTCCTGGCTTTCCTGGCTTCTTCCTTCAAGTCTCAGCTAAGTTCTCACCTTCTATATGAAGCCTTTCTCATTCCTCCTAAATGCTAATTTCTTCCCTCTGAGACTATCTATGCAATTTATCCTATATGTACCTTGATTGTAGAAAGTTATTTGCAAGTTGTCTCCCTAATTAGATTGTAAGCTCCTTGAAAGAGGAGACTTTTTTTCTTTTTCTTTTCATATCTTCAGAACTTATCACAATATCTGGCACATGGTAGGTGCTTAATGATTGGTTGCCGTCCTCTGTGCTTGAAGAGGACCAAAATTATATATCACTATGCTGGGGTCAAGGTGCAGTGTGTCTGATTGTGACTGATCAGACCAATATGAGCTCAGAATGCTCTACCACAGGTTGGGCACAAACAGTCCATATGGACATTTGGAGTCAAGATGGGTCTAAATGTGTGCATCTCTCTTTTTTGTTTGTTTGTTTTTGAGCTACTACAATTCTACTTTGCTCAAAGAGCACAGTGTCTTCTTTGATGCAGGCACTCCATACTGGGCCATCCAATGCCGGTGTATCCCATGTCTCACAATCAATTCCAAAGTTCTTTAGAAAGACCTTGAGAGGGGGGGCGGAGCTAAGATAGTGGCGTAGCAGCAGCAACATATCGCAGCTCTCACATAGCCACCCCAAAATACCCATAAAATAGGACTCTAAACCAATCCTAGAACTCCAAAACGCACACAAAGATACTTCCGACTAAAGTCAGCTCGGCTACAAGGAACCATATCAGCACTGCGAACCGAAACCAACCTAGCCTGAAGCCGCAGCTGTGCCCCAGGGGTGGCTGGACAGGAGGAGCAGAGGAGCGGATTAGCAGCAGCTGCGAGCAGCTTTCAGAACTAGGTCAGTGGGGATTGTGGGGAGAAAAGTGTCCTGCCAAAAGGCCTCCAGAGCGGAAAAGCAAAAGGCAGAGGTTTTGCACCCGCCTCCGCGTTGCAGCTTCCTGCTCGTGGCCTGCAGACAGCAGGGGGACTAAGCAATTGTTCTGAGGCCAAGAGCTCTCATGTTGAGCGGCCTGGATCTGGATCGTGGTCTTGGGCCTCGGTCCTGGAGTCTTCATTATCCAGTCAGCCAGAAGTAAATAGGAAGAGTCCCAGCATCTTCCTGAGAGCTACGGCAGCCAGGAGGACCCCAGCAATTTGGGACAGAGCTTTCTCTTCTGGAAGCAGAGCCCCACAGAGATTTAAAAAAAAAAATCATGGACTGAACAACCATGAGTAAGAATAAG
>CM053581.1:138423222-138452597 GCA_028627135.1 Pseudochirops cupreus
AGACATAGGAGAGAATAGACTGGGAGAGGGGGGATACACTGGGATGGCTGTTTTGGGGCAGTGGGTGGGGGAAAGAGGGGGAGAAAATATGTAACTCAAAATCTTGTGGAAATGAATGATGCAAGCTAAAATAAAATTTTTTTAAAAAAAGAAAAAAAAAGAAAAAAGACCTTGAGATTTTCTTTCTGTCACTTCTGACGTCCATATGAATGTTTGCCTTGTGTGAATTCTCCATAAAATAATCTTTTAGGACATTTAGGCAAATTTGACACTTAAACAACATGGCCAGCCTTCCAGAGTTACTCTCTGCAGCAAAGTTTGAATGCTTGGCAGTTTGGCTCGAGAGAGGACCTCAGTGTCTGGTACCTTATCTTGCCAGGTGATCTCCAGAATCTTCCTAAGACAATTCAAATGGGAATGATTTGGTTTCCTGGCATGGCTCCAGTATTCTGTCCTGATTTCACAGGCATACAGTGAGTTCAGCACAAAGGCTCTGTAGACCTTCAGGTTGGTAAGTAGCCTAATACCTCTTCTCTCTCACGCTTTCCTTTGGAGCCTCTCAAACACTGAGCTAGCTCTGGCAACGCGTGCATCAATCTCGTCATCTATGTTATCGTTGTTCGTTCTTCTTTCTTGAAGAGGACTAATGACATTATGAGGGTGATGTTTTGATTTTCGAGTGAAGTGGACTTAAGTGAGACAGAGCTGTGCAAAGTCATTAGTCTCATTCTCCTCCAGAGTCATTGGAGTCTAGTAGCAAGACAAAAGACAAGGTGTCAGTGACAGCTCCCATCATCTATGTGGACAACCCTGAAGAGGGTACTGCCAAAGTAAGTAAACTTATCCACAGTATTCAAAATTTCTCTAATGGTTCCATGTACAGATGATGTGGTGCTGGCAGGTGGAGAACCTCTGTTTTCTTGGTATTAATTAATTAATTGTGCTAAAATTAGCACAAGTGGCAGAGAATCGATCCATACTTTGTTACATCTGAGTCTCAGAAGCTGCGCTAAGTGCACAGTCATCTGCAAATAAAAAGTCATACACCAACTCTACCTCTACTTTGGTCTTGGTTTGTAGCCTTTTCAAGGTAAATAGTTTACTGTCAGTGCAGTAGGTGACCTTGATGCTGTTTTCATCCTTATTGAAGACATCTGACAACATCTCTGAAAACATCATGTAAAAGAATAGGAGCAAGCACACAGCCCCCATTCACTCCATTGGTGACTGATACAACATGAGAGTATTATCCATTATCTAGAACTCGTGAAAGCATGCCATTGTGAAACTGAAGTACCACGAACTTCTCTGGGCAACCAAATCTTGCCATGATCTTCCTTCAAGCCCTCACAGTGGACAGTATCAGAGGCCTTGGTCAGAATAACAGACATTGTAAACAGACCTCTGTTCTGTTTGTAGCATTTCTTCTGGACTTTTCAGGCAGTAAACACCATATTAATCATTCCTCAGCACCTTCTGAAACCACACTAGCTCTTGGGAAGATGACTGTCTTACAGGTGAAAGATCAGCCTATTAACAAGGACTCTGGTAAGAATCTGGCCAGTGATGACTAAGAGAGAAACCCCCATACAATTGTCACAGGACAACTTGTTTTCTTTTCCTCTATGGAGATGGACAATGGAAACGTCCTCGAAATTCTGAGGGATAATCTCCTCTTGTCATATAACCCAGAAGATTTCAGTCAGCTTTTGTATGAGCACTGGACCCCCTGCCTTATAAATCTCTGCTGGAATAGAATCAGTACCAGTCTCTTAGCTACACAAGAGGTGCTTAATGGCATTCAAAACCTCTTCTTCAGTTGTAAGTTTGGTTAGAAAGGGATTGACTTCAACCTGAGGTATACGGTTTGTTGAGAACATGGGGTGGGAAGGAGGGGTGCCACAAATATGGTGGAAAAAAGGCAGAGACTCACCTGAGTTTTAAATAACTTTAATACCTCAAAACAAATTCTAGAGTGGCAGAATCCACAAAAGGATGTGGTGAAACAATTTTCCAGCCTAAGACAACTTAGAAGGTTGGCAGGAAAGGTCTGAGAGCAGAACACAGCACAAGCAACAACCTGGCAAGTCAGCAGCAGGCCCTGGGGGCAACTGAATTGGCAAGAGAGGCTTTTGGAGCACTCAGCCCTAGATAGTAAGGGGATTGGACAACTGATCAGAAGGACATTATAGGGGTCCCTTTGCTAGCTTTTGGTGCAGGACTCTTTCACTGCTTATACACAGATCGAGACTGCAGTCCTAGGTTGTAGTCCCAAGGCAAGGAGGAGTGCTAGCATACAAGAGTTTGCAGCAACAAAGGCAAATCCAGTTTAAAAAAAATCTTTATGTTCAAGGTATCATGGTTGGCGGGGATTCTGAAAACTGATATCTGAACCTATTCTTAATTTCCCTCTTTTTTTAGAGGTGAATATGTCCCTTCTGTTCTCTCCCCATCCCCAGTCTCAAGGTATTAAGGAGAGATAAGGCACATACTTTCTGTAAAGTTTATAAGAAGTTCACTATTCATTGAGCCAAATGAATAAACAAGAGACTCCTATTCTGACCCCTCAGTTTTTCAGCATAAGAAAGCTGGTTACTGACTAAAGATTACACACCAAGGGAATGATTAAATGTAGTCTTTGCTCAGACAACCATTGACGATAGTGTATTTGGCTTCTAGAAAACCATCAGCCAAGCCTAAGGTGGTTCCTTGAGACCAAAAGTGGAACTCCTGGAAAGGAAAATGACCATGGTGGTTTTTCCTTCAGAAAGGAGAGTCACTACAGCACTAAAACCACAATGGGGAAAGCCAGAGAAAACTAGACAAGCATTTCCTTAATCTTGAAAACCATAGGGCTTTCTTAGCTTGTCCACAAGACCTCAGAGGAAATGAAGAAAAGAAACATTTTTGAATAGTAGTCTTGACATCCACTGCTGTCACCATGGAAGAGACCCAAGGTCTGTCCTAAAGCAGACTTTAATGAGTGAACCTATTTTCTTAAGAAAGTAGAAGATGGGAACATTATCTAGAGATTTCAAGTTTGGTACACAGGTTTTCTTTTTAATCACTTGGAACTAATTGACAAATATACTAATTGTCAATTTTTATTGATTCTTCCTCAGTATTATCTCTTGCATCCACTTATCTCCACATACTTATTTCCACTGTAGTCTGCCCTCCTAACCTTCTGCCTGGAGTACTTCAATAACCTCTAAATTGGTTTCCCCACCTCTAATCTTTCCCATATCCAAATTTTCTTTTACACATCTGCAAAAGGAATACTGTAGTCTGAAAACACGGATTTCACCATGTCACTCCTCTACTCAATGAGCTTTGGTGGCTCATTATTGCTTCTGGGATAAAATACAAACTCCTCTACTTGTCATTTAAAGTCCTTCACAATCTAGTTCCAGCCTACTTTTCCAGACGTAACACATTACTCCCTCTCATGGACTCTGTTCTAATCAAACTGGCTACCTTTATGTTTCCCAAATTCAGTGTTCCATCTTCTGCTGCCATGTTTTTGCCTAGATTGTTCTCGATGCCTGGAATTCATTCTCTTCTCCTCTCTTCCTCTTACAATCTTAGTTTCTTTCAGGGCTCAGCTCAGTTATCACCACAATTGTGAAGCCATTCCATACCCACCTATATGTCAGTGTTCATCAAATTATCTTATATACACCTTTCTTTCTCTTTTTTTCCTTCTTCCTTTCTTCCTTTCTTTCTTTCTTTCTCTCTTTCTCTTTCTTTCTCTCTTTCTTTCTTTCTTTCTTCCTTTCTACGTATCTATCCAGTTTACTTTTATTCATTTATCTTCATTCATTCATCTATTTGCTTGTTTGTTGTATTTCCATGTCAGATGTAAACTCTTTGTGAGCCAGGACTATTTCCTTTTTTGGTTTTGTTGTGCCTCCTCTTGTTGAACACAATGTCTCTGATATAGTAGGTGCTTGAGAAATGTTTGTTGGATTGGATTGAATTGAATTAACTGCTTACACATCAGGTTCTGCATGGTGACATAGTAGATATTGGGGGTGTAGAGGGAAGAGCACTGGATTGCCAATTAAAAGTCTAGGATTCTAGGTCACTCTGCCTGAAGGCTGGACCAGTCACCTCAGCCTTCTTGGCCTAAGTTTCCTGACCTGTAAAATGAGAATACTGGATTATATGGTGTCTAAAATTCCTTTCATTCCTAAAATTCTTGGTGTTTATGATTCAGGTTGTGCAACCATGCACTGGTGGTAAAGAAACCATGTTCATGTATCATAGGCTCTGGAGCTAAAAGAAACCTTAGGAAGCATCTAATGCAAGCCTTTCATTTTACAAATGAAGGAATTAAGATCCAGAGAAATTATGTAGCCTGCCCAAAGGTCACTCACATATTAAATATCAGAGCTGAGATTCAAAGCAGATAAACTAGATCCTAGCATTCAGTTGTTCAGTTGTGTCCAACTTTTCATGACCCCATGAATCATAGCACTGCCAAGTCCTTCTAACCTCTATCTCCCAAGATTTTTCCAAGTTCATGTTCATTTTTCCATGACACTATGTATCCAACTCTTCCACTGCCATCCCCTTCTCATTTTGCCTACAATCTTTCCCAACATCAGGGTCTTTCCCAATTAGTCATGTCTTCTTATTATTTGGCCAAAGTATTTAAGCTTTAGCTTCAGTATTTGACCTTCCAATGAATAGTCTGAATTAACTTCTTTATCCTACGGTGGAGTTTTTAAAACTTTTCTGTGTCATGACCCGTTTGGCAGTCTGATGAAGTGTATAGACCCCTTCTGAGGATGTCTTTAAATTAATAAAATGAAATATATATAGGATCACAAAAGAGAACCAATTATATTAGACTCCAGTAATTATTTTATTTTTTGATTCACAGATCCCTAGATTAAGAACTCATGTGATCTGGGGTATTTCACAACCACAATGTCCTTCATATCAATCACTTTTCTCCATTTACACGGCCCAGAGTTTGTCATTTCTTACCTGGACTTTTGCAATAGCTCCCTAATTGTTATCTTTGCCTCAAGTGTTTCCTCTGCGCAGGTCTTATCATGACAATTTCAATGAAATCTAGTTCCCTGTGATCTCTAGGTTCAAATACAAACTCCTTTGTCTGGCATTTAAAGTTCTTTACAACCTGAATCCATCCTAGCTTTTCAGTCTTATTTGTTACTCCTTTTCATGCATGCTTTGGTCCATCCAAACTAGCCTTCTTGTTATTTTTCACACCCAATACTCCAACTTCTTTGTGCCCCTTCATAAGTTTTCTCTCACCTGTCTCTTAGAATCCCTAGTTTCTTTCAAAGTTCAGCTCAGATACATCCTCCTTCCTACACAAGACCCTTCCTGATTATCCCAGTTCTATTTCTGTCTCTATCTTTGTATGTGTTTCTTACACACACCCCTTCACATGTATTATTTATACATAAACATATACACACAAGGTATATATATATATATATATATATATATATATATATATATATATATGCATGTATGTATGTATACGCATACATGTTCAAAATGTCAGCTCCTTGAGAGAAGCACTTTAGGGGCAGCTAGGTGTCGTAGTGAATAGCGGTGGAGAGTCACACTCCACCAACCCTGGAGTCAGGAGAACCTGATCAAATCTGACCTCAGACACTTAACACTAACTAGCTGTGTGACCTTGGGGTAAATCATTTAACCTCAATTGCCCTGCCTTCCCCCCTCCATAAAAAACCCCAAAATCCAAAACAAAACAAAAAAGAACAGCACTTTGCAGTAGTAAACATATAATAAATATTTTTTGATTTATCGGTAGGATACTAAAAGAGCTGGTAGATATGATTATTAAACCAGCGTTAGTGATCTTTAAGGAGCAATTAAGTGGTGCAGTGGATAGAGTGCCAGGTCTGGAGTCAGGAAGACTCCAGAGTTCAAATCTGACCTCAGACACTTACTAGCTAGCTGAGGGATCCTGAGGGACAAGTCACTTAACCCTGTTTGCCTGTTTCCTCATCTGTAAAATGAGTTGGAGAAAGAAATGCAGTATCTTTGCCGAAAAGAAAACAAAAACAAAGACCCAGATGGGGTCACAAAGAGTTGGATGTGACCACAACAACAGAACAAGTGCAAAAATGATACTTAAAAGCTTGTAGAAAAGGCAAAAAATAATGTAAATTTTCAGAAAGAAAAATGTCTTGATTTGTTTAAAAAGAGAAGTGGCGTATGGAAATGATAGGTCATGACTTCTCTTCCTATAAAATTCTATACTGTATGATTGGTAGTGGTAGCTGTCCTTTGTTCTCAAAGAGGACCAAAATAGCATCACTATGTTGGGGGCAGTTTACAGTATATCCGACTGTGGCTGATCAGATCAATATGAGCTCTACCGCAGGACAGGCATGTGAACATTTGGGTTGTATTCTCTAAATTTGTGCATCTCACATTTCTTTTAAGCTACTTCAATTCTTCTTTGCTCATAGAGCACAGCATGCTTTGCTGGGTGGTCCTGTGCCAGTGTCTCCTGTGTCACAGAATCAATTCCAAAGTTCTTAAGAGAGACCTTGATAGTGTCCTTGTATCACTTTTTCTGACCACCATGTGAGTGCTTACCCTGTGTGAGTTCTCCACAAGATAATCTTTTTGGCAAGCATAGATTTTGCATTTGAACAATGTGGTCAGCCCATCAGAGTTGCACTCTCTGCAGTTCAGTTTGAATGCTGGGCACTTTAGTTCAAGAAGGGAAAATGGTATGGGTGAAGTCTTTTGATTTGTGAATAAATTGGATTTTTGTGAGGCAGAGTTGCATGAAATTGTCAGCCTCACTCTCTCTTCCAGAGTCATCACAAACCAGCAATGGCAGGACAGAGTCAAAATGACTTGAGATGCAGTGGATGACCTTGGCATCTTTGATGTCTAACCAAGCTCTTAGCACTCCTGCTTCAGGCGCCTTCATGGCCCTTGGAACAAATCGTTCTCATCCACCCAAAATGTTCAATGAACTTCTAGAAGTGGAAGCAGTGATTATAAAGAGCTAACATACCTTTATAGGAACAGGTCATGCTAGAGTAGTCTTGTTACCTTTTCTGACAAAGTTATTATGATTTTGTTATAGACAGAATTAGCCTAAGCTTCGGTGAAGCACTTGGCAAAGTTTCTCAACCTATTCTTATGGAAAATCTGGAAAGACAGCTAGACAATAGTACCAATAGGTAAATTCAGAATTGGTTCAAAGGCTAGACAGAAAGAATAGTCATAACAGATCAATGTCAACTTGGAAGGAAGTCTCTACTGGAGTGCATTGGGTACTTGGCCCTTTGGTATTTAACACTTTTTATTAATTATGTGGATAAAGGCATAAATGGCATGTTCATCAAGAGGACAGTTGAGAGGGACAGATAACACTAAATGACAATATCTCAATAGTCTAGAACATTTGGCTGAACCTAGTAAGATAAAATTTTTTAAAGATACATGTAAGGTCATACAATAATGAGGTTTCTTTAAACTTAAGTTTAAAATGCAGAAAATATGGCTAGATTATTGTTTCTCAGAAAAAAATCTTTGGATTTTAGTGGACTACAAGTTCAACATGAGTCAACAATGTGATATGGCAGCCAAAAAAGCTAAGGCAATTATACTCTGCCCTTGTAGTTAGTTGAGTTAGTTAGTTAGTTAGTTAGCCTACATTTGGAATATTATTTTCAGTTCTGGATGCCATATTTGTCTGAATGTCAAAGGACATTGATAAACTGGAGAGAATCCAAAAGACTGATAAAAATGGTGCAGGGCCTTAAACCATGAGAGATTCATTTGATGCAAGTGGAGATATTTAGGATAGAGAAAACTTAAGGGAGATGAGGTTCCTGTTTTTAAGTATATAAGAGATTAGACTGGTTCTCCTCAGCTCTGAAGGGTTTAACTGGGAGTGATGGGTAGAAGATGTGCTTTTAGCTTGAACTAAGAAGATCTCCTAAAAATTAGAGCCATCCTAGTATAGAATGGGCTTTCTTGTGGGGTAGTAGAATCTCTCTTACTAAAAGTCTTCAAGAAAAGGCTAGATGGGTATTATAGGGTATAATTTAGAGGAGACCTTTTTCAGTATGGGTGGGCCTGCATAGCTTCAAAGATCTCTTCTAATTCTGAAATTTCATGAACACAATAAAAATACAGTGCCGTTTCTACAACTTCATGTTTTATATACTTTGCAGTGGAGGAAGTACACAAGAGGAGGGGTTGTTTGTCTCTGGCTTTATAATAATACTAATTTGAATTTATATAAATACCTTTAAGTTTATAAATGTTTTCCCACAAACAATCTTGTGAGGTACATAGTACAAGTAGTATTAATCCTATTTTAAAGAAGAGGAAAGTCAAAGATTAAGTGATTTGTGCACAATTACACAGATAGCAAGTATCAGAGTTGAGACCTGAATTCACATCTTTCTTCTCCCATGCCCAGTGATCTTTCCTCTATATGCCCACTACCTCTATAAGGTTATACTTATTCATTTTACAGTTGACTTTTACTTCAGAGTAGAGTACAATTCACTTCATTTATTGGTGCAGATTCATATATTGGGCCCCATCTTTTTGTTATTACTTGGAATTCAGGATATTATGTCATATGAGAGGCTGTTGGTCACTGCCCCCTTCAACACCCCTTTTACTTTAAATTAAATAGAATGAAAGTGTAATCCAGGAATTTTTTTTAGCACTTCTAGTGATAGAATTCATAATCTCACAAAGCAGCGCTTCCTATTAGCGGGTGGCTGCACCTGCACAGTTCCTCCTTGTATTATAGCAACATTTTCTTCTCTGTCATTTCCAGTCACTGGTTTGAGTTCTTCTCTCTGTAGAGAAACAAAAAAATATATCTAACCTCTGTCTTCCATATGACAGTTCCTCAAATATTTGAAAACAATTATCGTATCTTCCCCAAACCTTTTTTTTAAACTAAATATTTCCGGTCCTTTTCTTTGTTTTTTCCTGTGATGTGGTTTTAGATGCTTTGCCATTCTTTCGTCTTATCTAGATGTGCCCCAGACTGTCAATGACCCTTTTAAAAATGGTACCTATATTGGGGCAGCTAGATGGCACAGTGAATAGAGCACTGGCCCTGGAGTCAGGAAGACCTGAGTTTAAATCCGGCCTCAGACACTTAACACTTACTAGCCATGTGACCTTGGGCACTTAACCCCAATGACCCTGTCCTTCCCCTTCCAAAAAGCAGAAAAAAAAAAGTAGCTATAACTTATCACAGTATCCCAGATGTGATCTGATCAATGCTGAATCCACTTAAACTATATCACATTTTAATTGATGACTAGGATAAAGGCGTAGTTGTCATACTCATCAAATTTGCCAATGACACAAAGCTGAGAAGGCTAGCAAATACAGTGGATGATACAATAAGGATCCAAAAGAATCTTGACAGACTATCTAATTGGGCTTAAATCTAGTAAGACGAAATTCAATAGGGACAAATGCAAAGTCGTGATAGGGGTACAAAAACTTGACAAGTATATTATTGGGGAGGCACAGGTAGCAGTTCTTATGAAAAAAAGTCTAGGAGTTTAAGTAGATGGCAAACAATATATGCTAGCAGTGTCATGTGGCAGACAATAAAGTTAATGCAATCTTAAACAGCATTAAAAGGTGATTCCAGGAACGGAGAGGTAATAATCCCATCATATTCTATCTTTGTTAGATTCTGTCTGGAGGATGGTTTGCTCTAAGGCACCACAATTTAAGAAGAACATTGAAATATTAGAGGGCAACCAGGATGGTGAAGACCCTTGAGTCCATGTCATATCATGGATTATTTATCATGTACTTACTATGTGCTGGGAACTGTGCTAAACGCTGAGGATAGAAACATAAGCAAACAGTGCAATTTGTTCTCAAGCTGCTTGCATTCTAATGGAGAAGATGATACATAAAGAGGAATGGAAAGATTGATGGTGGCAATGAAACCCACACAGAGCAAGAGGAGGAGGAGGAGAAATTTTGAGAGCAGAAGACATGAAGACAACCAGAATAGCCAAGCCCTCTAAAGCTGAGGATTACTTCAGAGCAAAGATATTTCCAATTCTTTTAGTAAAAAGACCCAGGCAGCCAGCCAAGACTTTTAATCTTTTCTTAATCTAATGCTGGTATCTCAAGGTTGATAATGGGAAGGGGTCCATAACTCTTTCAGAGAGGCATTTTTGGATTCAAGATAGTTGTTCACCCTAGATGCTCCAGTCAATTTATCCCCTTGGCCATCATAAAAGCTACAAATGCATTTAACTGGACTAGTCCACATTTCTCCAACTTTTACATAAAGATATCATGAGAATTTTTTTTTCAAAGACTTTGCTGAAATTAAGATATATCATGTCTGTGGCAGTGCCATAACAAGTATCCCCTTTATAAAAAGAAACAAAGCTAGTTTGATATAAATTATTCTCAGTGGACTTACACTGATTAACTCATAGCAGTCACTACTTCATTTTTGTAAGTGCTTATAAACCATTTGTTTAATAATGTTATTTAATTTTATTAAATATTTAGTAATTATCATTTAATAATTTAGTAGTGCTCAATAATTTATATAATAAACATCTAATAATTTAATATTTAATACCAAGTAATATTTAATTAATATGTAAGTATATAATAATTAATATCTAATGTAATGCATGTTATATAATATTTGATATCAATATTCAATTATTTAGTGATTTATTTAATTTTTTGAGATTAAATTATCAGTTCATATTTTCCAAAATTGATTTAAACCTCCTCCCTTTTGGAAAGTACATTTTTGTAATACATTGCATTCTGCTCATACCCACCATATGCTTCTCTGCTGCTTTTTGGAGTAATACTCATTTTTAATTCTTCAGAGACTCTAATATTCTATAACTTACAATCATATAATAATGGTAGAATATTGGTATTAAATATATGGGCCTTTGCTTCAGAGAGACACAAGATTACTGAAAGAATTTCTTAGAGAAAAATCCAACCTACTCTTCTGTTTAATTCTTGATCTAACTTGGACTAAGATATGTACATTGCTAGATTCATTCTATAGATTAGCTGTATGACTGTGTAGCAGTTTGAGTAGTATGTGTTTTACTTGGTTTTTCCTATGTGGGTGATTAAGCCAATATCTTTTGAGTAATTATGAACTTATCCAAGGTACCCTATAACGACATAGCTTAATAGCATCAATATGATAGCATCTACAAAAAGAATTCAATTCAGTGTTATTAAGAACACTTATTAAGCACCTGTCAGGTACTGTGCTATACCCTGGGGATATAAATAAGAAAAAAATAGTAACTGCCCTCAAGGAGCTTGCAATGTAATGGAAGAAGACAACATATAAAGCTGAAGCTGAAAATCAACCTGGGTGGGGGAGTTAGGGAGAACATCAGGGGGTATGATGGTCTGTGGAAACCATTGACATTGATGGAAAATGGAGAGTTACCTGGAAAGTTCCAAGCCCTCAAAGTAAGGCTTTGAAGGGAGTTTTATTTATTTCTCAGTCTCCAATCATCAGGGAAAGGCAATTGAGGGAGTAATTAAGGGACTGAGTATCAAAAACTTAAGGGCCAACTGTGTGGCCATCATTGTGTTAAGTATTACAGATACAAAAAAGAGGCAAAAGACAATCCTTGCCCTCAAAGAACTCACAATCTAAAGAGGAAGACAACGAGCAAACAAATATGTTCAGACAAGCTATAGACAAGATAGATAGGCAATAATTAAAAGAAGGAAGGTACTAGAATTGAAGAGGGATTGAGAGAGAATGGGATTTTAGTTGGGATTTAAAGGAGACCCGCGAAAGGCAGCAGGCAGAAGACTATGAGGGAGAACCTTCTAGGCATGAGAACCAGAGAAAATGCTGAGAGATTTTTATTTTTATTTTTTTTTTGTACGTGGAGCAGCAAGGAGGCCAGTGTCATTGAGTTGAAGAGTCCCTGGAGAGTTGTAAGGTGTAAGAGTACTAGAAAGGAAGGGAGAGGTAATAAGGGATTTGAAGGCCAAAATGAATTTTGGTTTTGATTGTAGCGGTAATAGGTAGCCACTGGAATTTATTGAGTATGGTGATAAGGTCAGATCTAAGCTTTAAGAAAATCACTTTGGTGGCTCCATGGAGGAGAGTTTGGAGTGAGGAGAAACTTGAGAAAGGCAGACCCACTAGCAGACTATGACAGTAGTCCAGGTTTGAGGTGATAAGGCTAGGGTAGGAAAGGTAAATTTGAGAATCCTCAGCAGAGAGATGGTAATTAAATCCATGGGAGCCAGGGTTACCAAGTAAAGTAGTGTAGAGGGAGATGAAAAGAGGTCTCAGGACAAAACTCTATGAGACACCTATAGTTAGAAGATGTGACCTGAATGGGGATCCAGCAAAGGAGACTGAGGAGTAGACTGATGGGGACGAGGAGAACCAGGAGAAAGTGGTGTCCCAAAAAACTAAAGAGAAGAGAGTATCAAGGAGAAGAGAGTGAGCAACAGCATCACAGGCTACAGAGAAGTCAAGGAAAATGAGGCCTGAGAAAAAGCTATTGGATTTGACAATTAAGGGATCATTAATGACTTTTGAGAGAGCATGAAATGTCAAATGATAATATTAGAAGCCATATTGTAAGGGATTAAGAAGAGAATGAGAATGTGCCAAGAACTGGTGATGTGTGTGATATGTGTGTGTGTGTATATATATATATATATATATATATATATATATATATATATATGTATATATATGTATATGTATATATACACATATATGCAAACAAGTGTCTTGAGGGTCTCACATTCTAGGATGAGGAAGACAATGTATAAAGAAGAGCTGCCATGGTAGAGAAAATAGGAAAAGAGAGGGTACATCTGAGGCAGCATAGTTTGGAAATGGTGTCTGGGAAGTGAGGTAGAGGCCAGGTTTTGTACAAGATAAAGTAAAAGTTCACCTATAAGTTACCTGGTAACTCCAGGGAAAGAGGCCAAGCTCCCACTAGGAGAAAGGGAGATATAAGGATGATGCTAGAGTATAAATGGGATGGTTTGACAAAAGGGTGGTCAGGAAGCAACATGGAGTCTTAGTCCAGGGCAACATAATTCCTCTTCACCTTTGACTTTATGATGGCTCTCTTCCATGATGATGGCTTCAACATGTTACAAACAAGGAATTAAAAAGGGAATACAAAGTAAAGGATGGCAGCAAAAGTATATGAGAAAAAAAGGAAATGAGCTGGTCGGATGGTGAGCTAGGGATAACCAATGTGTAACCTGTGTGTTCCACTGGTATTCTGGATTTCAACAAAACAAGGAAGGCTCACAATATTTTGGGTGTATCTCATGTGGAACACATATGGGAGGACACGGACAAGAGTTGTACTGAGTGAGTAGGCATGAATGGGTCACAATCTTCATTATTTAAGTGAATATGCATGTTGATGAAATCTGGGATCCATGTATCCAAGTATTTTGAAAGACAGTACAGTTGCCCAACTCTAACTTTCTAGTACTTTTCCCATGCTCCGTGATTCCTTAAGGGTTATTAACAGTATTTGTTTAATCACGTATCTCTTATTCTCTTCTAGATCTGGGGTTGAAAACTGGTCCATGGGCCAAATCTGACCTACCACCTATTTTTTGTGATAAAGTTTTATTGTATTTAAAATTTAAAAAACAACATTTTTAGCTCATGAAGAGTACAAAAATAGGCAGTACACCAGATTTGACCCTCAGGCTCTAGTTTGCCTCCTCTGTTCTAGACAGATCAGCTATGTACATTTTCTGATATTTTTCAGATTATTATTGATTTAGATCTAGTATTTCTTACTGGCTCATGGAATTATTGATCTGTGGTCCAATCTGATTTTAAAAGAGTCTTACTTAAATACAGTTTTGTTCCTCCTGTATTAAGCTATTAATAATTATGCTCATAATTATTCTTTTTCTACTTCTTCCTTCTTTATTTCTTTTCCCATTCCTTCCTCCAAAGGCTCTCATTTCATTTATATTACTGTTTTAAAAACACTTCTTCATTTCTTTCAGGACTCCTAGTAGAATTTGTGACAAACTTTTGCTTTTCTTTAGGGCTTTTCTTATTTAGGATGTTATGGATTTATTTTCTTCTATAGGTTTGTGGTTTATGTTTCGAGTATCTATGGCTTTATAACAGATATGTAAATATGTATATTTTACACATGCACACATGTACACATACTCACATATGGGGTGTAGGAAGTGGGTGGGTGTGGGTATATCACTGTGTGAGGACCAGGTTCTGTGCACTTCTGGAGTAGATGGATGGTAGACCTTCTTTGATACAGATCAGTATCATCTGAGCTCTGAGTTATAAGCACTGTGTTCTTTAAATACTTGGGAACAGATGGCCTACCTTGTGGTGTATATACCAACCCCTACACAGGATTGGCCTGATCCAGGATCCGCCCTTGTCATTACCCTCCCACCATGAGTCTCAAAGACCTCTAAGCCCTGTTCAGAGTCACATATCTTCCGCCTTTAGGCACTCTGGCTAAACCAGTACACAGTTTTAGTCTCTAGGCTTCCTTGGGTTGTCCCTAGTCTCCAAGCTGGAAGATTTCCATGAGCTCTGCTCCTATGATGAGCTTTTCTATCTGGTCTCTTTTTCCTAGTGCCCACAGGCTTCTGATTGTCTCTTTATGTTGATCTGGGGTGGTAAAATGCATTTTAATGCAGTTTCTCCTTTGTGTTCTAGATAATTTCTCTGCCCAGTGTTCTTTTAAAAATATTTTTAAAGTAGTTATGTAAGAGCTAGACTATTCTGCTAAGATTCACTCTGCCATTTTCAGACAGACTGCATATTTCATTGGAATTCACATAATGTCAAAATGTCCAAAGGAAATCTCTCAGCATATTTGTTGGATTCTCTCTGGAGGATTTAAAGATTTTCCCATGCTCCATGATTCCTTAAGGGTTATTAACAGTATTTGTTTAATCACATATCTCTTAAGCTCTTCTAGATCAGGGGTTGAAAACTGGTCCATGGCCAAATCTGACCTACCACCTATTTTTTGTGATAAAGTTTTATTGTATTTAAATTTTTGAAAACAACATTTAGCTCATGAAGAGTACAAAATCTTGAGATTTCTTCTAAATAGAGTTGATCATATTTTCCAATCTCTGAGACAATATGAAGATACAGAATCTCTCTTGAGGGGAAAGGGCTCTTTATTGTCATGTTTAAAAATAGGGGATCAATTTCTAGTTGGCTCTCCTAGATTACAGCTCAATGGAGCCATAGATGTCTTGTAGTCCACTCCCTGCATTTTACAAATGAGGAGTCTCAGTGCCAGAGTCAAGTGACTCGTCTAAGGTCACAAAGAAAATATTAGAAACAAAATGTCAAACCCATTTTCTAACTTGAAATTCAGCTCTTTCCCCACTACAATACCCTGGCTTTCTGATTGGCTCTCCTACTCTAATGAGTAGTTACTAATGTATACTTATCTCATCTCTGTCTTTGGTGCTGTCAGTAGCAAAGGTACCCCCCAACCTGCATTGGATGGAGGCAATTCGATCACCACTGGTCAGAAAGATCTGGGTAGTGGAATTTGCTTCACACAGACTGAGAACTGAAAAATGGTGCAAGGTGAGAAAAGGAAGATCCTTTCAGAAGGGTGAGGAGAGCTCCGGATAAAGAGTTAGCATTGGGGCCCAGTTAGAGAAATCTTTTTTATTGCAAGTCAGGACATATGAGGGGTTTTCCCTAGCTATAGCCAAGTACATCAGGTTGAGACAGCCTGAAAATGATGAGACATGAAGCTGTAGGAGGAAAGTACCTGCCTAGGTCCTAGGCTTCTATATCCATAATTGAAGGATGGAGCAGAGATTAAAGATGCTGTTATTTCCTCACCAGACAAATGGATAGTATGCGCTATAATTGAGCTAGCATCAAGGTGAAGGTGTTATAGGGTTAGATAAAAAGGACCAGGGAGCTAAAAAGAGTAGGCTTAACATTCTATAGTTGCCTAGGATCAGGATTAAAGCACTGGATCCTTGTAATTTGTGAAACTGTCACCCTTTGAACCTGTTACAGCAAACTTCCCCTCCCTGCCACAATTATATGTTTTCCTCATTGAACCTTATTGGCCATCTTCTTTGGAAACATTCAAACAGATGGCATACTTCTGGGAGAAAGCAAAGCAAAGGATAGGGAAGAGAAGTCTTATCCTTCCTTATGGCCAGCTGCAAATCATAGAATCCAGGATTTAGAGTTGGGAAGAACCTTAAAAATATGTGGCTTTATTCCTGTGGGGAACTCAAAGGATAGTTATTCCCTCAACCCTCCACCCAATATGATAGCAACTTGGCAGATAAATGCTAGGGAAATAACCCAAGGCACTGTGAGGTTAAGTAACTTACCCAGGGCTACACCATGTGTGCCGGAGGCAAGATTTTCACTCAGGTCTTTGTGACTCCACCCCTAATGCTCTAACCACTATACCAGCTGCTTCTATGACACCAGGTCTAGTTAAAAACAGGCAGGTAACTCTCTGATAAAGGATCCTCCCCTCTCCCCTCCCCCCTAAATGTTAGGAATTTATAATGGCTTATTCTATCCAGTGACTCTGTGATAAGATCAGGGTTATTCTCTCTTCCTAAAACATGGATTCATTTTTCCTAAAAGGCAACAAAGCTGTCCCAGTGACCTGATTGACCCCTGCCTCCCTTGACACAGCTTTCCAGTGCATTAGGGACCTAAAAGTCCTGCCCACATAGATTCAGTGCTCCTTTGATTTGGTGGGTGTCTGAAAATCCCATGAGTCTCCATTTTCTGCCCTATTGACCAGCTTTGTTTCCATATGGAAATGAGGATCTGCACAAGCTAAGTGCCACTGGATCCTTGTTGCATATCCTTGCAATGTTAGAGGAAAGCAAAATTCTTTTTTGTTAAGGGCAGCTAGGTAGCATGATGGACCTGGAGACAGGAAGACTTGAGTTCAAATCCAGCCTCAGATGCTTATAAGGTATGTGACCCTGGGAAAGGCACATTCCTCAGTTTTCTTAACTGTAAAAATAAAAATGGGAATAATAGCAGCACTGACCTCACAGAAATGGTGTGAAGATCAAATGAGAAAATATGTGCAAAGTGCCGAGTACTTAGTAGGCGCTTAATGAATTCTTGTTCCCTTTGCTCTTACTGACTGTTCAATGACCTGAGTGCCTCATTTTGTCCCAATACAGAACTCGAGCTAGCAAGTTGCTTCTTAGCTCTACCTGTAACACTGTAAGAGTGACATTGTAGCAGAGATCTCCTGAAGACAGAACTTTATTTATTTATTTATTTGCTTTTTGGAGGGGGGAGGGCAGGGTAATCGGGGTTAAGTGACTTGCCCAAGGTCACATGGCTAGTAAGTGTTGAGTTTCTGAGGCCAGATATGAACTCAGGTCCTCTTGACTCCAGGGCTGGTGCTCTATTCGCTGCACCACCTAGCTGCCCCAAGATAGAATTTCTTACACTCCAAATTTATACTCACACACAAACACATATAAATTTGGGGTGAGGGAAGGGGAAGGAAGAGAAGAGGGGACAGTTTTAAGTAAAATAACATTTCTAACCTTTCTAAAATAATCCCTCATCCTTAGGCCAGCCTTGCCTATGCATCTATAGCTAAAGGCTAGGTAATAATGATGTGGATATCCCATTCTTCTCTCTGTCCTCAATATTTAGTATAAATCAAAAGACAGAGAAACACCAGAACTATCAATCTGTTCCTGGTTCTCAGAAACTGTGAGAGCTTTGAACATTTAGTAGAGAAAAGTTTTTGGACACGTAGAATGTAGAGAGAATCTCTTAGCCAAACTCAGCCTGATGCTTCCACATCCTAAACAGGAATCTATCTGGTGTGGCTTGCTCATATGGAGACCTGAGAGGAAAGCAGGAGTCCAGGCAAGAGACTTTAAATCAGAGGTACCCTCTCCTCTGTCTCCAGGGTGGCCTGCAAAAGTGCTGATCTAGCTCTCACCTTTCACCCTGACTCTTTGTCATCAGTCAAAATCCAGAAAGAGACAGATAATCAAAAGACAGATTGTTTGGTACAACTAACCGTTTTAGCTTTGTAATTTGGGCTCCTGTGTATCCATCATGGATTGTAGTAAGTTGTTCTACATGTTCAGGTAAGACAATCAATAATGTGACTCAAGGAATGTTATTTATGGTGTCTAGCAGTTAGTTCTCTTAATCCAAACACTGATTAATTCAGCAATAAATAATTTTTACTTAATTTAGGCAAACCACTGCCAATGGTGATTACTCTGTGAAGCCATGGAAATTTCCAGGGTACTATTTTTTGATGAAGTTCCTGAAATTCAGCACACCCATTAAAGGATATCTGGTTTCACTGGGCTAAGCTAAGTGATCGCAATTCATCAAGGCATGAAAAGTCTGTCCAGTCTTGGAGAATATCATTAAGTGGTTCAAGGATGTTTCTAATCTTAATGATGGCCAAGGGGGAGTGACTATTATGATGATGAATGGGAATGAATATCTGGAAAAAGTTCAAGACATGTTATAATTACAAAGACTGATACATATTGTTTATCTAAATCATCCAACTGATTAAAGAAATACAGAAAACCCAAGACAGTTAAATGCCAAATACAGTTTGACCTATCCTGTTATGTTTATCACTGTTCATGTCAGGCCCTTAAAATGTATTGCTTTACCAAGATGCTGTATATATAATGGTGAGTCTGATGCTAAGTAACATAGGCTGACCAGTTTATTGTCCAGCCAAATATTTATACAAAATGAGTTTGTTGTTGCTGGATAGATCTCCATAAACTGGATCTTTCAAAGTTATTGCTTGATTAGACCCAATGTCCAATATTGTACAAGAACTATGTAATGGTGACCTTTGATGTATCCCTTCTTAAACAAATTCCTAGATTGATCAGTGTTTTCAATTCCTAGGCGAGGTTAGAATTTTTCCATTCAGTTCACTAAGGATTTACACTGTAGCACCATCAATCATAAATACCAGGGTAGCAAGGAAAAAAGAAAAGCCCTTTTTTCCAGACCTTCACAGAATCTCAGAATTTCTGATTTGGAAGGGACCTCAGCAACCATCTAGTGTAACCTGTACATGACCAAGAAAACCCCCTGCAAGACATATTGCAATTGATCATCCAACCTCTGCTTAAAGGTCTACAATGAGGAGAAATCCAGCATCTACTGAGGAAGACCATTCCCCTGTGATTGCTCTAATTGTTAGGACATGTTTTCTGACATCAAATCTAAATCTATTCCTTGGCAATCGCTGCCTGCTGCTCATTATTCTTCCCTCAGGGATCAAAAAGAACTCATTTACTCTCTCTTCCACATGACAAACCTTCAAGTACTTGAATACCATCGTGTCCCCCTCTGTTTCTAACCCTCTCTTCTCCAAGCTGAATATCCCCAGTTCTTTCAACCAGTACTCATATAGCATAATATCAATCGCACCTGACTATTGAGTACTTTATGGTTTCCAAAAATTCTTTCCAGAGATTGTTTGATCCTCACAATAACTCAGTTATTATTTTTTCCTGGTGCATAGTAGGTGCTTAATAAATTGTTGCTGATTGATTCCCGTGTTAAAAATGAGAAAATAGACTCAGAGAATTTAAGTGATGCTCCCCTATGCACAAATGCACAAAGTTTAGGCAGCAAAGAGAACAGAGGTCCTAATACAACGAGGCAAATTTAATATGATAGGTAGCTCTGAAACTTGGCAGGGGGTGGGGCAGGAATGAAACCAATGTCTGGATCAAATGGATAAGCATATTTTATTCAAAAGAAACAGGGCAGATTAAAAAGAGGGGAGGGGAAGTAGCATTATGTATTAAGAAGGTATATTCATGCTAAGATATCCAGGAAGCAGAAAAGGGAAACAAGATGAAGAAGAATGATGAAAAAATGAAGAAACATTTTTGTGAATATCAATGAAGGGAGAAAACAGAAGTGAATTTGTCATTGGAGTATACTAGAGACTACCTGGATTGAAAGGAAACAGATGAGGTTCTTGAGAAACAGATCACAAGCCAGGAACAAAGGCATAATAGTCATGGGTCTTCAATTATCTAGACATGTGTTAAGACTCTCTGCCAAAAGTAGAGCAGCTAATAATTTTTTACTTTCCTTAGTGATAATGTCATTCTTCAAAAGATAGAGGAACCATCTCAGGAAAATTCTATTTAGATCTGATTCCTAACTAAAAAAGAGGAATGGATTTGGGGGGAGAAAATGATGGGAACCCTAAAAGTCTTCAGACATATCCTATAGTTTTAAAAATAAGATATCTTTGGGCTGAGAGGAAACATAAGAAGGCTCTTATGGACTAAAATGCTACAGGAGAAGTAAACTCCGGAAGGAAGGAGGATGTTAAAAAATGAAATGCTGAAGACACAAAGACAAACAATTCCAATGAGGAAGAAATTTGGAATATGTCTAAAAAGACTGATGTGGATGTACATAGAATCACAAAGCAACTTAGATGGAAAAAAGCATACAGGATAGGGCCAATAGTTCAGAATGAATTAGAGAATGAGAAAAGCTGAGGATGTAAAAAGGTCTTGTTAGCTATCTTAGAAGAAGAAAGAAGATAATAGAAGGGTTAGAACTTTGCTTGAGTTCGATAGGATAATGAAAACTGACAACAGAGAAAGCAAAGCTAGTCAGTTTTTATTCTGCTTTTTTTCCCAGCCTGGGGGAATGACCTTTGCACTTGAAGGGAAAGGGAAGAAAATGACTAACAGGAAGTTCATACCTAAGATAAATAAGGAGATACAGTAAAAGAGCATTTACTTGACTTTGATGAATTCGAGTCACTTGGCCCAGGTTCTGAAAGATGTGGCAAATGTGTAATAGTAATATGATTACTGAGACATGGTCTTTCAGTGACAGACTGAAAATTGGAGAAGTACCACAAAATAGAAGAGCAAGTATTCTGATTTTCATTTAAAAAAAAGAAGTAAGAGAATAGAGTCTTCTAACTGTAGTCCAGCAAGTTTTACTTGATTCCTGGGAAAATTGTACAATGAATTGTTAAAGAGGTAGCAAATATCTAGAAAAGAATGTGATAATTACAGAAAGCCAGTATAGTTTCATCAGGAACACATTATGTTGTACGAACTGAGACAGAGTGAAGAGAACAAAACCAGGAAAACAATTAGTGCACTGACCACAATATTGTAATAAAAAAACTTTGAAAGACTTGAAGACTGATAAATACAATGACCAGCTATTACTCTAGAGGACAAATGATAAAGCATATCTCACCTTTTTACAGAGAAGTGATGCACTAAAGGGGCAGAAGGAGCCATTTTCAGACAAGCTGGGCATACATTTTGTTTGAATATTCTATCATTTATAAGAGAAGGGCTTTTACTTTTTGTGGGGAATGAGAGAGGGATACAGTGATAATGACGCAAAAAAGTGTGAATGTCCATGAAGCATTACAAATTTACAGAAAGGAACTGAAGGAGAACTAGGGGCTAAACACAGACAAGCGGGGTAGTTTTAAAATAAATGTGCTGAATTTATTATATATTTTAAAGAAAAAGGGGAGGAAACCATAATGAAGATTCATAACATGATTTGCAATCTTCTCTTTGTTCTTTGTATATAGAAACAATCGTGTTTGCTGTTATTTGTCAAAATCAGAACGTAAAAAAAATTAATAAAGAGAAGGAAACTGAAAGAAAAAGAATTCACTAGACTCATTTCCTTCTTCACAGGATTACTACAGCTAGTAGATAAGGGGAATGCTGTGAATATAATTTACCCAGATTTTAACAAAGCTTTTGATAAAGTATCTTATAGTATTTTTATGGACAAGTATAGATTAGAAGATAAAATAATTAGATGAATTTAGAACTGATTGAATGGTCAGAATGAATATTCACCAGAGATAAATGTAAAATAAATAAATGAAAAATAAAAGAAATGCAAAAAAATTGGAGTATTAAAAAATCATTTTTTCTAGTATAGGAATGAAGCATAGTTAGGCAGTAGTTTTGAAAAAAAAACACATAACTCATATGTGAAGTCATTGACTTCACATGCAATTGCTGACTCCTACATTACAGACTGATTTGTCTGTCAAATATGAGCATCTTCTTCATCTTGTTTCCCTTTTCTGCTTCCTGGATATCTTACAATGTATATACCTTCCTAATACATAATGCTACTTCCCCTCCCCTCTTTTTAATCTGCCCTATTTCTTTTGAATAAAATATGCTTATCAATTTGATCCAGACATTGATTTCATCCCTACCCCATATGAGTCAGCAATTCAATGTGGCAGCCAAAAAATTCTAAGTGAATTTAGGCTTCAGTAAGAAAGGTATAGCTTCTAGGAATGAGTACTTAATGGTAAATCAGTTCAACTCTATATTGTGCTCTTTAAAAAAAATTTTTTTAAATTGATGTTTACCATTTCTTATGTTACCATGGTATCCCATGTATCCTTTCCCCCCCCCCTTTCAGAGAACCATCCCATATGGCAAATAGTAATTTTTGAAAGGAAAAAAAGTCAACTGTCAACTACATTGACAAAGTCCCACAACATGTGCAATATGTAACACCTCTGGACCTCCCACCTCCACAAATGGATAGGTTGAGGTGTTTTCTCATATCACTTTATTTGAGTCCCATTTGATCTTTATAATTTTGTTATTCACACTTGATGTTTTTGGTATGTCATTCTTTCCATTTAAATTGTAGTTTTTCTGAATATTGTTTTCGTGGTTCTGCTTATATTGCTCTATATCTGTTCATAAAGATCTTTCTGTGCTTCTCTGTATTCATCATATATATAATTTCTTACAGCCCAGTTGTATTACAGAGTTTTTAGCAAAAAAGGTCATTGTACTTTATCAAAGGCTTTTTCTGCATCTATGGAAATGATTATGTGTTTTTTAATATAATTGATTATGTTTTTTATTTTCCTAGTATTAAACTATCATTGAATTCCTGGTATAAATTCCACTTGATAATAACAAGTGGTTTCTTGGATAAATGACTGTAATCTGTTTGGTAAGATTTTGTTTAAAATTTTTGAGTCAATATTGTTTTAAGATATTGGCCTACAGTTTTCTTTCTGTGTTTTATCTTTCCCTGGTGTAGGTGTTAGGACAATATTTGTCTCATAAAATTATTCTGGTAGGATTCTTTCTTTCTTGGTTTTTGAGAATAATGTGTGAAGTATGGATACTAACTGTTCATTAAAAGGTGGATAGAATTACTCTGTGACTCCATCAGGTCCCAGGGTTTTTTTTTTCTTTAGTAGGTGTTTTGAATAAGTAGGTAGTTGAATTGATACATCAATCTGAAAATGTAGTAGGCATGAAGATTATTTCAGAGGACTAATATTCCAAACTTTATTTTATTTTATTGATGTATCTTTCTTTAAAGGATGAGAAGCCCTGGTGGAAAAAGCAGAGGAAGTTGGGTAAAGAGCAGGATAAATGTCTTTGGTTGAAATCATTCACAGGTGGAGAAAAATCTCATTCAAAATATTGTGAAAAACAGAAGACAAGGATGTTATTTGGAGAAACTACATGAATTGTGTAACAGAAGATTCTACTATGGTGACATGGCCATGTAAAAGAAGGTTGAACCAAGTTTTTGTATTTTTTCACTTGGACTATATACACACAGCTGTTTCAACCACCTAACACAGTCAAAACAATCTAGCTATTTATATGCCCAACCAGGGACTCAACAAAAAAATGGGAATTTTGGTAGGGAATTGTGGGAGGCTATGGGGAAGAATTTCTACCAAATAGAAGACACATTGATATGCTGACTCACTTAGATTTTTAAAAGATATACAGGTAGGTAACAGAGGGTAAACACAAAAGGCATGACACACTCCTGTGAAAATAGCATCAGATATGTTAAAACTCAGAATAAACAGAAGCCAGAGGAAATCTAAGGACAAAAAATGTAGTTTTATTAAAGTTACAATTAAGTAGGAAAAGATGGTCAAAGAAGGGACAGTATGATGATAACTTAGAAAAGAGATAAGAGAAAGGTGCTCAGTCCTTATTTTGTTTCTGTTTTCTCAGCCAAGGAGAATGTTCCTTGTCCTAGAAGAGAAAGAATAATAATAGCTAAGAAGTTGATTACCAAGATAAGTAAGGAAAGAGTAAGAGAGTATCTGTCTTTAATGAGTTCAAGTCACTTGGCCTAGTTGAATTGCATCCTCAAGTACAAGATAGTTGGCAGGTGTGATTGCTGAACTATTGTCAGTAATATTTAAAAGCCTATGGAGACTAGGAGAAAAGTACCAATGGATTGAAGAAAGATAAATAAGTTTTGTCCCATTTTTTGTTGGTCAATGAACTTGTCTTTGATTCCTGAGAAAATTCTGGAATGGTTCATTAACAAGCTGGCTAATGAATGTGTAGAAAAAGAAGTGGCAATTACAAAGACCCAGTCTGAATTCATGCCATTCTAACCCTATTTCCTTTTTCTGACAGGATTGTGAAACTGGTACGTTAGGAGAATACTATAGATGGTTTACCTGTATTTTAGTGTAGCAGTGGTTGTGTAGACTGGTTGTTCAGCCACTATTATTCACTACCACCCTACTGCTAATTCACTGTCTAGCTGTCTTTCCCCATATAAACATCTTTCTGTTACAAGATGTAATAACAAATCAGTCTATAATGTATCTTTTTTTTCTAGCTCCAAACCTCTAACCAGAGATAGAACTCCAGAAAAATAAGTAATTTTAAATGTCTGTGTCTGTCTCTGTGTCTGCGTCTCTCTCCTTCCCTTTCGTCTCCCCTCCTCCCCCATTAAGGGTCCCCTAATTTCCTTTTTCCAACTGCATTCCCAGTAAATACATCCAGATTAGCAAATGGCTGCTGTAACACTAGTTTATTGAAACTTCTGGCTTAAAAGACAAAATAAACATTTAAAATAAAGAAAGATAAGTAAATTCTTAAGAAGTAGACTTTCCCTGGGTGCAGAAGAAAGACTTTAGGCTCCAATAAGGAAGCTGAATGGGAGAAAGGAAATAAAGAAATATTACTTTAGGGCAGCGGTTCTCAACCTGTGGGTTATGTTCAATTTGTAACAATGAAAATACGTCCTGCATATCAGGTATTTACATTACAATTCATAACAGTGGCAAAATTACAGTTATGAAGTAGCATTGAAAATAATTTTATGGTTGGGGGGTCATCACAACATGAGGAACTGTATTAAAGGGTCGCGGCATTAGGAAGGTTGAGAACCACTGCTTTAGGGTCTGCGGTAGGTATGAGAGAAGAGATTCAGCAACATGACATTCATCCTTATAGGCATGGGACCTGAACAATCCACAGAGCTTTGCTTCCAGAGCTGGGGCATACACTCCCACCATTCCTCTATGTGTTTGGTTTCTCCAGCTCCATGGATTTTCTATTCATCTTGTGGAGCCCTGAATGCCTCTTTGACTGAGAGAGAGGGCAGGAAGACTTGTTTCTTTTAAGGCTTAGTAGAAGCATGGTTAATCGTCACTCAGGCAAGTAACCCTATTCTTCAGATTATCCTGAATATACAATTACTGGTCTTTCATTCTCTAAGTCCTTTTATAAGTCTTCCTTAAAATCAATAAATCAATCAAAAGGTATTTATTAAGCTCCTACTATGTGTCCTGCTATGTACCATTCATTTGAACTACTGCACTAGCCTATCTACATTTAGTCTCTTCCTTCTTCAAATCAGTCTTTGCATTCAATGTTTCCTTTATTGTAACACAGATCTGACCCTGCCATGCTGTCTCTCAAGAAGCTACAGTAATTTCCTATTTGTCTTTAGGAAAAAAAATAACAAACTCCATTTTGAATTTGACAATCTGGCTACAGCCAGATTTCCAAATCAAATAAGGTTTGGTTTCATCGTATTATGATTCCTGTGTTCTCCCTTCCAGACAATCTGTCCTTTTTGCAATTCTCCCAATGCATCTGTCATTGTACCTTTGCATTGCCTGTCCCCTGCCCATGAGTGGAATATATGTTCTCCTCCTTTCTGCCTCCTAGAATCCCTAACTTTATTCAAACTTTACTCAAGTTCCACCTGCTACCACAGAACTTTCTTAATTACTCCTGATTCTTAGTATCTACCACGAGTGATTCTGTATTTCCTTTGTATTTATTATAAATTTATTTTCCTATATTCGTGGTGTTTAGCACCCATCCACCCTCACCTCTAACAGGATGTAAGCTCCTTGGGGGAAAGGACTTTTTCCATCTTTGTCTTTGTATCCCCAGAGCCTAGCACAACGCCTCTCCACATAGAAAGAATGTAATAACTGCTAGTTCAATGGATGAATAACTAAAATTAAGGGGTTAGAATAGGCTGTCTCTGGGGTCCTTTTCAATTGTAACATTTGACAGTGGTCACATCTGCCTTTTCTCACAGAGCTTCTAGTGCAGCTAAATTTTAAAGTACTAGAAAAAGTAATAAGTGCTATATAGAAGTAAAATGAAATGATGATGATGATGATGATGGTGATGATGATGATGGTGATGGTGATGATGATGGTGATGATGATGGTGATGGTGATGATGATGGTGATGATGATGATGATGATGGTGATGGTGATGATAATGATGATGATGGTGATGATGGTGATGATGATGATGATGATGGTGATGATGATGATGATGATGATGATGATGATGATGGTGATGGTGATGGTAATGGTAATGACAAAGATGACGATGATGATAATCATGCCCAGACCTGAGATTTCATCAGCCTGGAGAACTCATAGAGTAGAAAACTCCCTCCACCAATGCAGACTGGCAGCTAGTCTGTACATTAAAGTCTTAGAGAGTTGCTCAGCATCCTGACAGGTTAAATGACTTCACTCTGGTCCCATGGTGAGTGGATGTCAGAGGCAGGATCTGACCCTACATTCCTGAGTCTGAGTGGGCCCACTGCATGCAGCACATGGCCTCTCAAAAGATTATTTTACTATTATTACCATAAGATGCTGTAGGTTAAGAATCAAAATACAGCAGCATTCCCTTAAGTGGCATGGGCATGTGTTTTAATAATGAGACAAGGTAAAATCAGGGAAGTATACATTAATATTTTCATTTACCGCTTGGCAAAAGTAACAAAATACTAATAATAATTGGTAACAGCCACAGACTGATCTCTTGCTGTTTATTTTCTCTAAATGTTGAAGACAAGGGCTTAGGAATTATGTCAGCAAGTCTGACTTTAGTTACATGAAAAGCTACTGAGTAGGAGGATAAAAAGTTTGATGGTAAATCAGTGTTGAGGAAATATTTGTCTCAGCATGGTTTTACAATAAAGGTCATGTCTAATGACCTGCCACAAGTATTATAAATCATTACTTCCTCACCAGCTAAGTCAGTGCCCTCCATTCCTCTCTCTAAATAAGAGAGAAAACATAGTCTTATAAAATCCCAACAAAGGTCTCAATGAAAATATGAAACGCGATGGCTCAAGAATGCAATTCAGTTCAGCAAACATTGACTACACACCTGCTGTTTACATGGGAGACACTGTGCTAGGCTCTGCATGGGATTAAGCCAGATTGTGAGGCTCTGAATGGAGGAGTTTGGTATTTTTTCCTAAAGACAATAGGAAATCACTGTAGCTTGAGAGACAGTGTGGCATGGTCAGATCTATGTTACAATAAAGGATACATTAAATGCAAAGACTAGATTGAAGAAGGCAGAGATTATGCTATATGGTCCAAGTATGAGTAAGACACAGGCCCTGGCAGCCCCTGTCAGTCCCTTAAACAAGGGCAGCTAGGTAACACAATGGGTCAAGCAGTGGGTCTAGAATCAGAAAGATCTGAATTCAAATCCTGCCTTACACACTAATTAGTTCACTGACCCTGGGCAAGTCACTTAACCTCGACCTGCCTTAGTTTCCTCAACTATAAAATGATGATAATAATAGCACCTAAAACTCAGGGTTGCTCTGAGGATTAAATTTATTATTTGTAAAATGTGGGGCACATTGGGGTGGCTAGGTGGCACAGTGAATAGAGCACCAATCTTGGAGTCAAGAGGACCTGAGTTCAAATGTGACCTCAGACACTTAACACTTACTAGCCGTGTGACCTTGGGCAAGTCACTTAACCCCAATTGTCCTTCCTTCCCTCCTCCAAAAAAACAAAAAAAAGAAAATGTGGGGCACATAGGCACTTAATTTTTATTTCTTCCTACCTTCCTTCAAGAAGCTTATGATCTAATAGGGGACTGAGAAAAGAATATAAGCAGCTATGCAAGGCAGTAATGATAAGTGTTAGAACCAAGGTACAATTCATATTCATAGGGGAGAAGGAATCAGAAAAGACCCCATGTGCAGGGCCTTCCTTGAAGAATGCTAAGAATTTTAAAGGCTTAGAGAATCTTATGAGGAAGGAGCAACTCAAGAAAAGGTATAAAACATGAAAAGAAAGGAGTATGTTTGAAGAACAATCAATTATTTAATATGAAATTCAGTCTTGTTTTGAAACTGTGAATCTATTATATAGCTTTTAAAGTAAATAATAATTTTAACCTGTGTTTCAAAGCATTTGCTTGTCTGTGTCTCCCTCTGATCTCTCTTCACTTCTTCATACATTTTTCAAATGCTTCACTGATGCTTTCTTTTTGTGGGGAGAAAGGATTACAATAGCTAAACTCCTTAACCTCCTCATTCTGTTCTCCTCTGGTCTCTTCCTATCTATCCCACCACTCCTTTTAGGACTTGGGACAGGGAGACCAGAAAGTTATCATAACGGTCGAGTGAGGGACTGAATGAGTAAAGAGAAGGGGATGCATGGCAGATACTATAAAAAGAACTGGCAAAATTTAGCCATGGATTTGATGTGTGGGATGACAGTGAGGAGTTGAGGATGACACACAGAAGTTGGGAACCTTGGTGACTGTTAGAATAGTGGTGTCCTTGACAGTAACAGGAAAATTTGGAAGGCAGGAGATTGAGGGGAGGGAGTGGAAATGATTTCTCTTGTGGACATGTTAAATTGGTGATGCCTTATCTGAAAGGCAGTTAGTGATATGTGAATGTAGCTCAGCAGAAAAACTAAGGCTGGATCTGGGAATCTTCTAATTAGAGATGTTAATTGAACCCACAGGAACTGATCCCTTGGAGCAGGAGTGGGGAGCCTGCAGCCTCCAGGCCACATGTGGCCCTCTAGGTCCTCAAGTGCTGCATTTGGAGGGTCTGATTTTTTTTTTAATTTTATTATAGTTTGCATCATTCATTTCCACAAGATTTTGAGTTACATATTTTCTCTCCGTCTTTCCCCCGCCCACCACCCCAAAACAGCCATCCCAGTGTGTCCCCCCTCCCCCAGTCTATTCTC
>CM053581.1:138453097-138518585 GCA_028627135.1 Pseudochirops cupreus
CTTACTTGATTTTCAAAATTCTTCTTGAGCTCCTCCATGGTCTGTAACCAATTCATATTATTCTTGGAAGCTTTTGGTGCAGGAGTTCTGACTTCATTGTCTTCCTCCCATTCCATACTTTGATCCTTTTTGTCCCCAAAAAAGGAATCTAAGGTTTGATTGCTGTTCTTGCTTTGCTTTCTCTGCTTGCTCATGTTGCCGTCAATTACTTGACTTTTGAGCCATTTGCCACAGTAGAACTCTGCTTCTAGAGAGGGAAGCTTTGTTCCAGATTGCTGGGGTTTTTGCAGCTACTGGAGCTATTAGTTGCCCTCTCTGCAGCCCCCACAAGCTCTGGCTCACTGGTCACACACCCAAGACCACCACCCAAGACCGTGATCCAGATCCAGAAAGGTTAAAACAAGAGCAGTTACCCTCTGAATGGTCACTTGGTCCCCCTACAATCTGCAGGCTAGGAGCTCTGAAGCTGCCACATGGAGGTGGCTGCATGTTTGCCATACGTCTGCCACTTGTCTCCCTGGGGGCATGGGCCAGACCATGCTCCTCAGTCTGCCTCTCCCCCCACAGTTCCAACAGAGTTCCATGACCTTTTATTTGTCTTTGGCATTTATGGGTTGATAATTCTGGAAACCCCCACAGCTGCTGGTGATCCACTCTCCTGAAGTCTGCTCCAACTGCTGCTGGTCAGGGCTGCCCTGGGGCTAAAACTGCAGGCT
Organism: Pseudochirops cupreus; assembly: GCA_028627135.1. NCBI lineage: Eukaryota > Metazoa > Chordata > Mammalia > Diprotodontia > Pseudocheiridae > Pseudochirops > Pseudochirops cupreus. Next base: position 138,453,814 of record CM053581.1, read on the forward strand.
TATATGGGGCGGGGCTTGGCTCCCCATGTGCTGTGATGGACCCTTCCTGTCTACCTGCTGGCTGCCTTCAGCAGGAGATTTGTTTCTTTCTGTCACTTTATGGGTTCTGTAGCTCTAAAATTTGTTTAGAGTCATATTTTATAGGTATTTGAGGTGGTTATAGGGGGAGCTCAAGGAGTTTTTCTGCTTCTACACCACCATCTTGGCTCCACCCCTGACTAGATTTCTTGATGGAAGACCAAGCCTTAAACCCAATTCACTCTGGAGCTCATGGGTTGGAAAAAAGGTCCCTGCCCTCCTAGCACAGAATGAATGTAAATACTAAATAGTAACTGTTTCTCTTTTGGCCAGGAAGCCTAAGGGTCTTCCCTTCCCAGTTTGATTTTTTTTCTTTTTTGATTAACTTCTTAAAGAGGCCCATTCACTGAATAAGTGTTACCTCATTCAAAGGGAGAACCTGAAAAGACCTTGGCCTAGAATTGCCAGGGTCTCCCATTGCATCCTGGGCCATCTCTAGTCATTCTGATGAGTATCTGACCACTGGACCCAGATGACTCTGGAGGAGAAAGTGAGGCACAGACCTCCCTCACTCAAATCCAAGTCACCTGCAAGTCATGTCATCATTTCCCTGATGTCATGGTCCTCTTTGAGAATGAAGGACAAACACAACAACAACAACAACACAAGGATCTCCAAGACAGGGAACCCATTATCCCTCTGGGTAGTCCATTCTACTTCTGGACAGATAAAATTATCAGGAAGTTTTCTATCATAGCCTCACAAGTCAGGCTATGTACATTATTATTCGTAGGATCATTATGTTTTGTTATTCATGAACACCCTTTTTAATATGTGTTGACCTTTACATATAACATATAATGACATGGTCATATGTAACAATAACATTGAGCTCCCACCTAAAGCATGTTTACATGAGCTATGATATATAAAAGATAATGTATGTATAATGTTATATGTGTAGGTTCATCTTAGGTCATTGTTTGGAAAGGATATGTTTTTTCTTTTCTGCTGTTTTCTTTCCTGTTATTGGTATTTCTAGATTTTATTGAAACCATTGGGACAAAGCTTCTCTTTCTATCCTCCAAAAATTGTAATTAAAAAAAATTATATTTCCTTAATTTGAGCAAAAATATTGGTCTGGCTTATTTGTTTCTTCTGAATGAATTTTTCTGATTTGTTGCTTTTGCATTTTCCAAATGTACACTTAAATCTTTTTTTTTCTTTTCTATCTACCATAACATTCACAGGTTTGATTCCAAGAAAATCTTGCCTTTTCCAATATTATTTTCAGTTTTGTTTTAGTGGTATTTTTAAGTTCATGAAGATATAATCTTTCTGTAATCAATCTGCTGCTATCATGGAAATATTATTACTCAAAATGTTTTGTTGACACTACTAATTAATATACTATGTTGAGGTTTTGAGTATGAGCAAATGATTAGGTTTGTTGAATATCATTTGATTAGTTATTTGCTAATTGTTGGTATAGGAGAGAAGTTGTTGACACATTTTTCATGATCCAGTTCTTGTTATTTCTATTAAATTCTTGCCAATTTGCATATTTGTTAATGGTTTTATTCACTGCATATATCTCTCCTGTTGTGGCACCAAAGCAATATTTACAGCACCTATGGTTTCTATGAATGTGCTAGCATAGTTCTAAATCACAAAATATAACAGACTCCATATAGAAGACAAAAGCAAAACACTTATTCAGATATCAGAAAGCTGAATCCCAACACCAGAAAGCCAGATCCCAACACCAGAAAACAGAATCTATTATAGCAACAAAGAAGTTAATACATCTTATCACTGCAGGAAGCAACACCATCCCAAAGCTTTTCCTCTGCTTGGGCCTTCCCACAAACAAACACAATCTTAGCTGTCTCCTTGCCTGTGTTCTCTCCTCTCTTCCTTCTAACTGCTCTGATTCCCTGCTCTTTCTGGGCTGTGCTCCACTCTTCCTGCTCCTATTCAGGAGACTCAAACTTCTCCCACCACAGGCTCCATGTAATTACATTCAGCCTGTTAAGGGACAGGGAAGATCTCCAAATTACCATTACCATTACAGTTGTATTGTGCTTTTGTGGTATAACTGTAAGTTCAGTGCTTAAGCTGGCATTGTAGGTTTGCTGAATATTTTAAATATGGATCAATCTCTTGAAAAGCTAGGCACTAAATTGGTTCAAATTATTACCAAGTTATAGACAATGGAATTCGTAAAGGCCTCCTGATTTCAGGCATTAAAATCAAGTATAAGAATAAAGATATTACAAAAACTCTGAAAAGAAATGTAAATGACTTGGGAAATTGCAAAGTAATGTACAGTTTGCTGATTATTTCTGATTAATATTGTATGTAACTTGTTTAGACATCACTGTTTGCATTTTGTCTCCCCCATTAGACTCTAAACTCATTGAGAACAGGAACTAGTTTTGTGTTTTGTTTTGTTTTGTCTTTTGCTTTTCTTTATATCACTAGTGCCCAGCAAAGAGCCTGGCACATAGTAGGTGCTTAATAAATATTTATAGACTGATTAATAAAAAAGTTTCTGCCAAGGAAGACCATTTAGGAAGTGCTCTATGGCTTACCAGATCCGTTTCATCTTTCAAAAATTCTTAATTAATGGCAAATCATAACAGGCAAAGCTATTTCTTTTTCTTTTTGTCAGGGTTAGTAAGTTATTAGATCAAGGGGATGTTGTAGATATAGTTTATCTAGTTTGTAGCAAATTTGGTAAACTGTTTTGATAAAGTAACTCGTTATTTCTGTCAAAAAGATAGACCACATGTGTAGCAGCAAGCACCCTAGTATACCCAGGTTGGCTGCTAGCACAGGTTCTTAGCTCTGCTTTTCTAAAAGAAAGCAACTCAAAATGGGTTAACGGTCTTACTTTAATCAAATGTATATCATTTACCTAGTTCAGGGGAAAAGTCAGCACCCTGAACTTCAGAGAATACAAACAGAAGTTCCAACAGAAAATAATACAATTCAGCAGACAGGGCTTCCAGCTGTCTGACCATTACATCCATACCCAGTTACTTACCAGAGAGGGAAGCACTAGCATCTGGGTTTTCAAAGCCAGGGGGCTCAACAGCTGCCCAGAGTCTCTTCTGGCCAAATTCTCATAACTCTTCCCAAAGTGAGCCCCAAGGCAAAACCTCACTCAGGGTATATATAGCCTTCTCCTGGGTTAGAGAATGTCACAACCCTCTTGAGCCACTGCCCAATCACAAAGTAACAAGGTGTGGGCATTCCTAAAAAATAAGCCTCCTGCCACAGGCTCCATGTGACCACATTCAGCCTATTAGAGGGCTGAATATATTTTCAAATCTGGGAAGGTTCTCAGATTCACTTAAGCCTATCAAGGGGCCAAGGGGCAGGGATCTTCAGATTCCCATTCCCATTACAACATGATAGCACAAGTAAATAGATTTGGACCAGGTTAAATGGTTAGATTCAGAGTAGTTATTAATTCTTCACTTGACAGAAGGTTTCTACTAGAGTGCCTCAGGGATCTATGCTTGGCTCTATGCTACATGTAATTCTTATCAATGGCTTCCTTAGACAAAGGCATACATAAAGGTACACTTGCCAACTTTGTAGATGACATCAAAATGAGAGGAATAGCTACACACTGATAGCCACGATCTCTTAACAGTCTAGAACATTGAGCTGAATCTAATAAGATAAAATTTAATAGAAGTAAATATAAAGTCTTACATTTGAGTAGAAGTAAATAGAAAGTCTTATATCTGAGTTTAAATAATTCACTTCATAAGTTCAAGATGGAAGAATCATAAATGAAATTAATAAGCTAATGAGAAAGCTTGTAAGTGCCTACTACATGCACTAATGCTAAGCACAGGGGATACAAATACAAAAAGTGAGATAGACTTTGCTCTTCAAGAAACTCATGCCCTAGTTAGATAATACAACATATAGAAGAAAGTTTAGCTGCAGAGCAGATGGAAAGTCTCTGAACCAAAGCTCTAAGAATTTAAGGTGATTAAATCCTGGAGGATCTTAGAAGGCAGTGGAATGGTAGGTAGTATTCATCTATGGGGGGCACCTAGGTGGCACAGTGAAATAGAGCACCAGCCCTAGAGTCATTAGGACCTGAGTTCAAATCCTGCCTCAGACACTTAACATAGTTACTAGCTATGTGACCTTGGGCAAGTCACTTAAACCCCATTGCTTTGCCTTCCATCTTCCAAAAAATAAAATAAAATAAAATTAAATTAAATTAAAAAGTATTCATCAATGTCAGTTGTTCTCAACCTGTGGAGCATGACCCCTTTGGGGGTCAAATGACCCTTTTACAGGGGTCACAGGGGTCTCCTAAGACCATCGGAAAACACATATTTCTGATGGTCTTAGGAACTGAGACACTGCTCCTCTATCAGTCTCCAGGTGGGTCCACCCACATGCAGATATGCCCACATACAAGTATTAAAGGGTCGCAGCCTTAGGAAGGTTGAGAACCACCGATCTATGTCATCAGGGGGATGAATTTGCTGACTTCCACCTCACCCAGGCCTTATGTTCATTCAAGCAGCTAGAGGGAAGTGGGAAGCAAGGAATTTGGGAATGATGGCTCTTCCCACTAGCCTACCATCCAAGATGAGTTCTGGTATGGCTGAGTTTGTGAGGAGGGAGCAACAAGGAGGTAGGGTTCCCCCAATCATGGTAGCTCCCTTTGACACCCAGCTGCCCCAGATAAATACAGGTAGCAGTTTTTCTAGAAAAATATGTGGGGGTTTTAGTCAACTACAAACTAAATATAAGTCTATTGTTTAATATAACAGTCAAAAGATTTCTGGTATCAGAAGCATTGCTTCCAGGAGAAAAGAGGTGATATTCAGTACTCTGTCCTGGTCAGATTGTCGCTACAATATTTGTGTTCAATTCTATAATTATTGATAAGCAGGAAAAAGTTGAGATAAGGGCAACCTTGATGTTACAAAGTTTTCCATCTCTGCTCCATGATCATCATAAACTTGGAGAAGAGAAAACTTAATGGGAATATGATAGTTGTTGTCAACTATCTGAAGGGTTTTTGTGTGGGAGAGTGATGTCATGTTGTTTTACCCCAGAGGACAGAACTCAGAGCAACGGTGGGAAACATAATTAGAAATCCATGTGTTGGAGTTGCATTAATTTTATACATTTACAATCACTAATGAGTCCAAGTCTGCTAGAATGACACTTAGCACCACAGATACAAAAAAAGATAGGGGCAGGCAGGAAGTTAGGCCCTACTGGCTTACTAGTTCATACACCTAAAGTAGTAAGACATTACTAAAAATCTTCAACAATCCATCCCCAAAGTTAGTCCTTCCTTGCACCCTACATTGAAAGATTGCAGTCATAGATGACACTGAGGAAAATGAGAAAAATGAAGAAAAGCTAGGGGGAGGAAGGGATAAAAAGGAAGTAGCGACCACATCCTGCAGTGTAGAGATTTACTGAGTTGATGACTGACATTTTGAGGATGAGATGATATAAAATCATTGGAAATTGTACCATCCTCATCATAACAAACTGAATATATTTTCCTTCACATCATAGCACAACACACTAACAAGCTGTTTAGTTACAAATCTGCACACTATTGAGGTCTCTTAGGAAAAACTCATTGGACCTCTGTGGCCAAGGTAAATAGAGATTGCCCCAATAGGACTGACGTGACGTTCAGAGTGAATTATGCAGTGAAGGAGGCAGCTTCCCACCGTGTGGATTCCGTACTACATCATAAACCACTCACCTGGCTGAAATGGAAAGCAGAGCTGCCCAATAAACCATTTCAAAGTCACACCAGGCCAAACCTTTGAATCACCATCGGGTTACACATAATTTGCAGCAGTGGCCAGGCACATGAGTGATGGAGGAAGAATGCTGAGACTTAAACAGTTTCTTGGCCAGATGGATATCTGTATGGGAGGTGGGAAAATTTCTAGTCATGGAAAGTAAATATGTCACCCCTGAAAGGTGATAGTCCTGCAAACCCCAAGGAATAGAAACCCTGCATTCTGCTCTAGGCCACTGATCCCTTTCTGATTTGGAAGGAAGTTTGAGATGCCTAGCTTACTTCCCCCAGATGAGATGGTTTGTTTTGTAGTATCACCTGATGTTTTCTTGAGCACCTAAATCATTATTCTGAAAACTGTGAAGACTTCTATAAATTCCAGATATCCTCCCTCTCACCTTCCACTTATTCCTACTGGTAAATTTAGTCCAAAGTTTGAAAGAAAGAATGTAGGTTATGTGCCAACAAGATGCAGAATATATATAAACACATTGTGACCCAAGGACACACTACATCAATCCCTATTCCTCATACCCATCCCCTTTTATCTATTCACGCGGCCTCTATTCCAGTTTAACTCCTCATTACCACTCTCAAGGACTACTATAATACTCTTCTAATCAGTCCCTTTCTGCTCATTTCTACCCTCTTCAACCCCTCCACCACAAAGCTGCCAAACTTATACTCCTCAAAGATCTGAGCATGTCACTGCCCTACTGAAAAATCTTTAATAACTCCCTTATGCCTCTAGGACAAGATACGGACTCCTCAACCTCACATTTAAAATCTTCTACAATTTGGCTCCCATATATCTTTCCAGTCTTTTTTTCCATATTATTCCCCTTCATACACTCTATGTTGTTGTCAAACAGGTTTTCTAGCTCTTCTCCACATATGGCATTCTATTCATCATCTTTATGCTTTTGAACAACTGATTGACTATGTCTGGAATGCACACTCTTCTAAGCTCTACCTTGTGGAATCCTTAGCTTCCTTCAAGGTATGACCTAGGTGCTAGTTCTCACACTTTTCCTCTAAACTTTAACTGATCCTCACAGTTTTTAATATTATTCAGCTATTTTTATTTTTATACTTTAATACTTCATTTTTCCTACGTGTAAAAATAATTTTTAACATTCATTTAAAAAAAAATTAGTTCCAAATTCTTTCCCTTCCTCTCCTCCACTCTCATGGAGAACGCAAATAATTTGATATAGGTTATACATACATACGTATATATATATATATATATATATATATATATATATATATATATATATATATATATATAGATAGATAGATAGATAGATATATCTATATATATACATACATAAATAATGTAAACTTGTAAAACATATTTCCATACTAATCATGTTGCAAAAGAAAACAGACAAAAACAAACAAGGAATGTAATTTTTTTTAAAAAAGGATCTAATCTAAATTCAAACTCCATCAGTTCATTCTCAAAGCGTATAAACAGTTTTCGTCCTAAGTTCTTCATTTGAGAATTCATAGTAGATCATCATACAATATTGCCGTTACTATGTACAATGTTCTCTTGGTTCTATGCATTTCACTTTGCATCAGTTCATGTAAATCTTTCCAGGTTTTTCTGAAACTATCCTACTCCTCATTTCTTACAGTACAATAGTATTCTATCACATTTATACACCCAACTTCTTCAGCCATTCCCTAATTGATGGACATTCCCTTAATTTGCAATTCTTTGTCACCACAAAAAAAAAGAGCTGCTATAAATATTTTTGTCCATAGGTTCTTTTCCTTTTTTTTTTTTTAAATCTCTTTGGGCTAATAGATCTTGTAGTGGTATTGCTGGGTCAAAGTGTATGCACATTTTATAGTTTTTTGGGCATAGTTTCAAATTGTTCTCCAGAATAGTTGGGTCAGTTCATTACTCCACCAACAGTGCATTAGTGTCTCAGTTTTCCCATGCCCCCTACATTTGTCATTTTCCTTTTCTGTCTCATATTAACAAATCTAATAGGTTTGGGGTGATATCTCAGAATTGTTTTGATTTGCATTCCTCCAATCAACAGTGATTTAGAATATTAGTTCATATGACTACAGATAATTTTCTGAAAACTGTCTGTTCTTATCCTTTGTAGTTGTTCACTCATTTTTCATTTGTGTCCAACTCTTCATGACCCATTTGGGATTTTCTTGGAAAATATATTGGAATGTTTTGCCCTTTCCTTCTACAGCTCATTTTATAGATGAGGAAACTGAGGCAAATAGGGTTAAATGAATTGACCAGGGTAACACAACTAGTAGTATCTGAGGCCAGATTTGAACTTAGGAAGAAGAGTCTTCCTGACTCTAGGCCTGGCATTGTCTCCACTGCCCCACCTAGCTTCCTCTCATATCCTTTGACCATTCATTTGTTGATTGGGGAGTGACTTATATTCTTATAAATTTAACTCAATTCTCTATATATTTGAGAAATGAGACCTTTGTCAAAGAAACTTGATGAAAACAATTTTTCACAATTATAAAATTGTTTTGTTTTGACAATTACCTTCCTGAATCTGCCCTCCTTTTAGCACCACCACCACCACCTTCTCATTCTCTTCCCCTTCTATTTTCCTGTATGATAAGATAGATTTCTATACCCATCTAAGTGTGTATGTTTTCCCTCTTTGAGCCAATTCCAATAAGAGTAAGGTTCACTCACTACCCCCCCAACTTTCTCCATCATCCCCTCCGCTATAAAAGTGATTTATGCCTCTTTTATGTGAGATAATTTATCCCATTTTCTCTCTTCCCCCTTCTCCCAGTGTGTTCCACTTTCTTATCCCTTAATTTTATTTTTTAAGATGTCATCCCATTATATTTAACTCACACCCATCCCCTCTGTCTATCTTTACTTCCTTCTAACTGCCTTAATAATGAAAAAGTTCCTAGGAGTTACACATGTCATCTTCCCACGTAGGAATGTAAGCAGTTTAACTTTATTGAATTGCTTATGATTTCTCTTTCCCATTAACCTTTTCATGCTTCTCTTGAAACTTATATTTGAAAGTCAAATTTTCTATTCATCTCTGCTCATTTCATCAGGAATGCTTAAAAGTCTATTTCATTAAATATTCTTTTTTTTTCTCCTGAAGGATTGTACTTGGTTTTCCTGAGTAAGTGATTCTTGTCTATAATCCTATCTCCTTTGCCCTGAAGAATATCATATTTCAAGTCCTCCAATGTGGGCTCCATGATATTTTGCAATATTTTCTCCTTGACCTTGGAGCTCTGGCATGTGGCTGTAATATTCCTTGAAGTTTTCATTTTGGGATCTCTTTCAGGAAGTGATTGGTAAATTCTTTTGATTTCTATTTTACCCTCCAGTACTAGGATATTGGGGAAGTTTTCCTTGATAATTTCTTGAAAGATGATGTCTAGGTTCTTTTTTTGATGATGGTTTTCAGGTAGTCCAATAATTCTTAAATTATCCCTCTTTGATTTATTTTCCAGGTTAGTTGTTTTTCTAAAGAGATATTTCACATTTTCTTCTATTTTTTCATTTTTTAACTTTCATTTTATCATTTCTTGATGTCTCATGGAGTCATTAGCTTCCAATTGCCCAATTCTAATTTTTAAGAAATTATTTTCTTCAGTGAATTTTTGCATATCTTTTTCCATTTGGCCAATTCTGCTTTTTAAGACGTTCTGCTTGTCAAGATTTTTTGGCCTCTTTTACCATTTGGCCTATTCTGTTTTTTAAGGTGATATTTTCTTATTTTTTGTGTCTATTTTAGCAAACTATTAATTTTGTTCTTGTAATTTTCTTACATCACTATCATTTCTTTTCCCATTTTTTACTACCTCTCTTATTTGATTTTTAAAATCCTTTTTGAACCCTTCTAGGAATTCTTTTTGGCCTTGAGACCAATTCACATTTCTTTCTGAGGCTTCAGATTTAGCAATTTTGACTTTGTTGTCTTCTTCTGAGTTTGTGTTTTGAATTGCTGTCACCATAGTAACTTTCTATGGTCAAGTTATGTTTTGTTGTTGTTTGCCAGACTATTTCTTTGACTTTTTTCTCAACTTTGTATTAAAATTGGGCTCTGCTCCTGGGGTACATGGTACACTGTCCCAAGGTTCAGGTTTTTTGTGCTACTGTTTTCAGAGCTAGTTCTGGGGGTCTGTTTATTTTCAGTTCTTCCAAGATAGTATGATCCAAGGTAGTATGAGAGGTGTGTTTACTATTCTCCTGGTCTCTGCTCTGCTCTGTGAGCAACTACAAGCATTCTTCTCTGCCCAGGAATTGTGACCAGGGTCCCTATTCCCCTGCAAGCTGTGGTGTGCTAGTACTCCTCCTTGCCCTGGGATTGCAACCTAGACCCACATATAGGTAATGCAACAGAATCCTGCACCCAGTGCCAGCAAAGGAACCCCAATCTCCTTCTGACCACTTATCTGTATTGTTAATGGATTTTCGCTTAATGGGAAGGTCTTTCCCATCCATTTATAGATCCATATGACCTGCTTGAGTCACATGTAAGCCTGAGTCACATGAGTCTGTAGTGGGAGGAGCTTGCTGTGCAGGTGGAGCAGGAAGGGGTGGTTCAGGAAAGGTGGAGAGCCCAGAGGAAGTTGATCAGAGCAGTTAGAAGGAAGGGGGGAGAGGATGCATGCAAGGAGATTGCTGAGATTGTGAGTGTTTGTTTGTGGGAAGGCTCGAGAGGGGAAAGGCTTTGGAATGGTGTTGCTTCCTGCAGTGATAAGGTTTATTAACTTTTTTGTTGCTATGATGGGTTCTGTTTTCTGATGTTGGGATTCAGCTTTCTGGTGTCTGAATAAATGTTTTGCTTCTGTCTTCTACATGGAGAGTCCATTATATTTTGCAATTCAGAACTACACTGGCATACTCATAGTTGCTGTTGGTGCTGTAAATGTTGCTTTGGCAATGCATTGTCTGATCCCCTTACCATCTATGGAATGAAAACTCTAGAAGTCACTACTGACCATTGAGTTGCCCCCAATGCCTGAAGAAGGGTGGCCTATTGATGTCTTCCTTAGAATTGCCTGCACTGGACTGGGTTCACCTCTCACCCCAGTAAAACGGACCTTTCCTGCCAACTTTCTAAGTTGTCTTGGCGTAGGAAATTATTTCACACCATCCTTTTGTTGGTTCTGCTGATCCAGAATTCATTTGAGGTGTGATTTTAAAGTTGTTTAAAGAGGGAAATTTGTAAGAGCTAAGGCAAGTCCCTGTTTTTTCTCTTTATTTCCCTATTGAAATTATTTTTATTACTTTGCATATATACCATATTTACTTATTGCGCATGTTTTATCTAATCAGTAGAATGAAAACGTCTTGAGGAAAGAGATTGTTTCATTTTTATCTTCATATCTCCACGGCCTAACCCATACTCTTTTACCTAGAATATGCTTCATCAACATTTGTTGCATTGAATTGAAACATATCTGAGTTTTATCACTGAGAAAATCCTGGTGGAGTAACTGAGGCATTATGTTCTAATGGAAAAAGCATGGGAGTTGGAGGAAGAAAATTCATGTTTGAATATAAGCTCTCCTACTTACTAGCTATATGATAATGAACAAATCATTTTACTCTTCTAGTTAAAACACTTCTTGGAGAAACCCGAGATTTCTCAATCTATAAAATGGGGATAGTAACATTTACACCACCTGCCTCACAAAGTTGCTGTGAAGAAAGTGCTTTGTTGTCTATGACATTTCTGGGCATACTTAATTTGGGGTTTCTTTTTTGTTTGTTTTTGGAAGGGGGAAGGCAAGGCAATTCTTCATATTTTCTTCTCATTTTTCAGTCTTTTGACTTTGTTCTAATATTTCTCACAGCCTTAGTGAACCATTGAGTTCTAGTAACTCTATTCTGTTTTCCAAGGTGTCTCCTACTTGGGTAAGGTTTTATGCCCCATCCTCTAAGTTATTCTCTTTTCAAATGCTCTGTGAAGTATTTTTTGGTACATTATCCCAGAGCAAGGCTGGTTATAGCTCCGCTTTCAAGGTTCTAGGCTTACCCCAAGAGGGTGGTGTCTTTCCTCTGAGACGTTCCAGTCCAGCAGCAGCAGCCCAGCCTTCAGATGCTTGCTGAGAGAAATTCTCTCTCTCTCTCTCTCACTCTCTCTCTCTCTCTCTCTCTCTCTCTCGCTCTCTCGCTCTCGCTCTCTCTCTCTCCCTCTCCCTCTCTCTCGCAGCAGCTGCTCTGCCTCCAGATGCTTGTCCCAAGAAGTTCTGACTGTCAAGCTTGTGTTCTTCCTTAAATACAGTATATATTCTTCTTTAAATATGGTATCCTCCCTGTTATCAGCCCCTTTCTGTTATGTTACCAACAGGGGTTCATATCTCCTGTTCCTTTACAGAGGCTTACTTTGAAACTAGGTGCTAAATACCTGTCAGCTTAGCAATACAAAGGGATCTTCAAATTCCATTACCATTACAGTAACCAGCCTGGCCCTGGGATAATGAACCAAAAAATATTTGCCAGAACATTTGAAAAGAGGATAACTTAGAATAAGAGGCATAAAACCTTACCCATGTAGGAGACACCTTGGAAAATAGAATTAAGTTAATAGAACTCAGTGGTTCATTGAGGCTATGAGAAATATTAGAACAAAGTCAAAACACTGAAAAATTAGAACATATGAGGTATCTGTTAACAAAAGCAACCAGGAATTATTACAAGGAGAGAGAATTTTAAAAACTTCTTTCTAGACTATGAATATTGCAAAATGTGGTATACATTCTCAAACCTGGTCAATGTCCTTGTTGTTTTGCTGGATGACAACATGTTATGAGGTAGGCCTTCTATTTGGAGAGGGGTACTGGAGAAGGAGGCAGGGTGAGGTTATTGGATAATGATAGATGTGCAAAAAAATAAAGGCATCACTAAAAACATTTTTTAAAAAATATATGCTCAAAAAAAAAACCCCAAAGTGCAGAAAGGTATAGAAACCAATAGCATTTTTGTTACTACCTTGTTTAATTTAATATATAGATACTTTAAAAACAACAACAACAAATTATATATTATAGTTGGTCAGCAAGCTTTTATTAAGTACTTATTAGGTGCTAGACACAGCATTGAGATTTGGAGAAGGACAGTAAGAAAGAAAAAATGAACTGCTGTTCCTCTCTTCAAGGATCTTACATTCTAATAAAGAAGACAAAATATGAATAACTATGTGCCATACAAGAAATATGTAGTATTAATGAAAGGTAATCCCAGAGGGAAGTCGTAAGCTGTGGAAGAGAGGAGAGAAGAGGGAAGCAAGGAAGAGAGGAGGGTCAGGAAAGACCTTAAGAGAGTGGGATTTGAGATGGGTATTAAAGAAAGGCAGTCAATCTAGGAGGCTAAGAAGGGAGAACAAATCCAGGTATGGGGGGCAGAAGATGAAAAGGTACAGAGTGGACAGTTAAAATGTTGTGTGTGCAAAGAACAGCAAAGAGGCCAGTGCGGTACCCTAAGGGAGTCAGGTACAAAGAGACAAGAAAGGTAGAAAGGGCTAGATTGTAAAGGGCTTTAAATCTCATAATCAGAGTTCAGTTGTCCCAAAACCTTTAGTGCAGTTTTAAGTAAAGGCTTTTGGGATATCCTGTATAAGTATCTTTGTTTTTTTTTACTAATGAAATCAAAGTTTGGGTTTATTGGTGATTAAGTTCACAATAACTCTTATAATCTCATTATATATTAGCTGTCTACAGAAATAATGTGAATGGAGAGGGCACAAGAATTAAGAGATTTGTTGTCTTTCCTGATTTAGGCTCTGGCTTAATGGAGAAAGCATCCTACTCTGAGCCTCAGATATAGGTTGTTGTATATTAAGTAGAACTTAAATATACATATCTTGAGATGTTTATATGTATATATATATATACACACACATATATATTTATATAATAAATTAAATCCTATTTTCCCACTGACTTGCATTCAAGTTTCAGAGATTATTACAACAGTTATCACTGTCTACAGACCTGATTAGCTAGGTGGCATCTTCCCAAATTCAAATCTGGCCTCAGATACTTACAATTGTTTGTATGACCCTGAACAAGTCATTTAACCCTGTTTGCCTTAGTTTCTTCATCTGTAAAATGGGCTAGAGAAGGAAATGTCAAGCCACTCCAGTATCTTTGCGAAGGAAACCTCAAATGGGATCCCACAGAGTTAAACAGTTGAAACAACTGAACAACACAGACCCAATTGTGACTAGTTCTCTGTTTTGTATTACTGTTGCTCATACTCTTAAATTTCACACACAGACATCGTAAAAGTAAAAGGGTCTTTAGAAAGTATCTTTAATTACAGTTATTTGATTATAAGCTTTCTGCTAGTTATGAGCACTGAAATAGATGAGCAATGGATTTTCAACTATGAGATCTTTGATCAATGGATTCATGAACTGGATTAATGTAAGTATTCTCTCTGGTGGGACAGAGTACAACCCATCCTTTCATCATCTCTATGCATCTTTTGTCTGGGTAGTCCCACAAATCCAGGTCTTGCTCTAGAACTCCCAGCATCATGTGGGTATCAATGTAACACAAAGCAACTACTCTTTAAATGAATACATAATTTGCCTAGCTCACCTGTGAGCACTTACCGTTTTTTCTATTTACTAAGATCTGTCTTTATTTCTGTAAAAAGTGTTTTGGAATATATATATATATATATATATATATATATATATATATATACATAATATGTTTTATATATAATATATACATTAGTCCTATGTGTGTCTTGGTAGGTAGACTCCCAAATATTTTCTGTATTCTTTGTATTGAATGGAACGTCTCTTTCTATCTCACCCTACCATGTTGTGTTGGTAATATACAGAAATGCTGATAATTTATGTGGATTTATTTTGCATCTTGCTCCTTTGCTGAAGTTATTAATTATTTCAATTGATTTTAGTTGAATTTTTGGTTTTGTCCAAATAGGACATGTGAAAAGTGATAGTTTGGTTTCCTCCTTTCCCGTGCTTATTCAGCCTCAATTTCGTAGCTTGTCTTATTGCTACAGTTAGCATTTTGAGAACTATATCAAACAACAGGAGTCACAATAGGACATCTTTGTTTTACAAAATCAGGAACACCTCTACCCTTTCTCCATTACATATAAAATTGGCTCTTGATCTTAGATACATGCTGTTTACCGTATTGAAGAAAGGTCCCTTTATTTCCATATATTCTTTTTTTTTAACAGAACTGGGTATTAAATTTTGTCAAAATCTTTTTCAATAACTATTGACATAAAATTGTGATTTTATTAATGTTATTAATGTGGTCTATCATGTTTATATTTTTTTCTTAATATTAAACCAACTCTACATTCATGGAATAAATCCAAACTTGTCATAGAGTATTTTTTAAATATCATAACCTTTTAAAATAATATTTTACTCAATACTTTCACATCAGTATTCAAAGCAAAATGCATTTAATCATACGATATTATAATTAAAATAACCCAAAAAATCATTCCATGAACACAAAGACTACACAGAGAGCTGGCACCGTGAAGGAATATACATGGAGGGCACACTTGAAGGGAAAGAGGGCAGCCAGGATATATGCATAGAGTGTACATGTATGGGGAAAACAACTACTAGAACATATGTGTTGCCAGGGCAACTGAACCTGCTGACATTGTAAATGTCAATGTTGGTGGCATCGTACTACTATCTTCTTCTGGGGTTCAGCTTTTCAGGGCTATCTATAGGCTCTTTATTTCAGTCTGCTAAGATGTAAGGCCTTGAAAGCCTCTTCCTGATGAGGACAAGCTGAGTTCTTTTAGTTAAGGTCAGAGGCCTGGGTTAAGGTCAGCCCTTTAGTCAAGTGCTGGCATACTTAGGTAAAGGCAGCCAACCAGAATGACTTCAAGCTAATATTAAATCTCCCTTTGATGCCTGTGTGTAGTGCTTGTTCAAAGTCTATTATCCCAGACAATTATCTAATTTAGAATGGGAAATTCTTTATTATTCTCATTTAAACTCTTATGGAGATTCTGTGCTTCCAAAACCCATTTCAGGAAGATATGACAAAGAAGTCCTACAGGAGCTATTTGGAGTTAGGGCTACAAACCTATCCTAACCACCTTCTTACACCCCCTCCATCCAAACTCTTTCCCTTTGAGTTTAGTGTGTTTCAACAAATTCTTTGTATGTGTACATTTTTGTTTGAAGTAAGGTTCATATAGTGCCAATTCTCTCCACTTCTGTCTTTGTATATTTTTCGCTTTGTGCATCCCTACTTTGTGAACTAGTAAGTTCCCTCTCCTTCCTCTTCCTTTTTCCTCTAGTATTTCCCTTTACTCTCCCTTTTCTTTCTTCTTTAAGAACATCAAAATTGAACATTATCCCCAGGATCTCTGTCTAATTTAATTCCCTTAATGACATTTGAAGATATTAGGAATCTCTTGAGACTTGTTTCTTTTCTTTAGAATAAAAGTACTTCATTATGTATAAAGTTTCCTAAATGTTTGTACCTTTCTTGGTTTCTCTTCCGCTTGCATTTCAAAGTTTCTAATCAGCTCTGGTCTTTTATTTAGAAATGCTTAAAAGTCCTCCATTTTGTTAAGGATCCATTTTTCCCTGCAGGATTATACTCAGCTTTTCAAGGTAAGTTATTCTTAGTTGTAAGCTTTTATCTCTTGCCTTTTAGAATATTATATTACAGCATCTTTTATTTATTTTAGTAGCTTCTAAGTTTTGCTCTTTGGTACTTGAACTCTTTCTTACAGGCTGCTTTCCAGTACTTTTTCTTTAAACTTGAAGCTCTGGATTTGGCCCAGGATATTCCTAGGAGTTTGTTTCCTGGTTTCTTTCATTAGGTGACCGGTGGTCTCTTTCTATTTTCGCCTTGTTCTCTTGCTATAATGTATCAGAATAATTTACATTTACAATTTCTTAAAACATAGTTTCCAGGTTTTTTTGTTTGGGGATTTCTATTTTTGGTTTTGTTTTGTTTTTGGCAACCATTTTTAAGGTAGTTTGATGATACTTAGTTTGATTCTCCTTGACCTCTTTTCAGGTCAGATGTTTTTGATAGGATGTAATTAATCTGTTTTTATGTTTTCTAATATTTTAATTTAATTTTAATATTTCTTGTTATATCATGAAGTAATTGAGTTCTGTTTAGACCCGTCTAATTTTCAAGGAGTATACTTCTCATGTAGAGTTTACTACCTTCTATTATAAGCTATCAGCTCTGTTTGCCTCAGTTTCCTCATTTGTAAAATGAATTAGAAAAGGAAATAATAGCAAACCACTTGCCAAGAAAATCCTCCAAAAAGAAGTCACAAAGAGTTGGACACGACTGGAAACAATTTTAAAAAAGTCGTAAGCAATTACTTCTCTTTCCTTTCTGGTTTTCAATATATTTAACATAACATTTAAAAGACAATCTCACTTTATGCTTCCAGGGACTCTTGTAATTCTTGTGACCAGGTGTTTTTTTCTGCAGCTATATTTGCTCATGTAGTAGTTATTCTTTTCATCTAGTGCTATTTCTTGGATTTAATTCAAATCATAATTTTTCTTCATCGTGTTCATTTTTTTCCTCTTGTTTACTCATATCTCCAACTCTTCTCTTTATTGGAGTATGTAGTATTCTATATTTTTTATTTATTGGAGTATGTAATATTCTATATTTTAATTCTCTCTTTCCCATACCCTTGGTTAGTGTGGACGAGCCTGCCTTGGTCCTACCTGTAGTAGGTAAGATTAGGCCCCACCCTCTGCAAGAATCCTTGAGTTTTGACTCAGTCTCCTGGTGGCTCCATTTAGGCTTGGCCTTGGCCGCTTTTGTCTCTTCCCTGCACGGTACCAAATGTATAGTTGTCTCAGACCCTGACCAACCCTACTGAGATGTAGTTAATTATACGGTAGCAGGTGTCCTGCTAGATCTCAGGTGCTTTACATCCTAGATGCCACCTTGGCCCTTATTCCTGCTATTGCCTGAGTGTGGGCTATTTGGGCCCTGGTTTATCCCTGTCTCTCTACTGTCACTGGCGTACAAGCTGCCTTGTAGTCTCTGTTAGCCTCAGTCTCCTCGTCTGTAAATAGGGGATAATGATAACATCTTCCATACAGGTTTATTGTGGAGATCAAACATGATAATGTACATAAACTGCTTTTTTCAAAGCCTAAAGTGTTATATAAATATTAACTTTTTGTGATTTAGAGAAGAGCATCTCTTTCCTTTCTTCAGTGAGGCTCCTGTGCTCTGCCTAGTGTCAAAGACTTGGGTCACTGCACAGCATTTTCTTGCCTTTGTTTTTTGGAGAACAGAATCCTATTGTGGGGTCCTGCCAAGTCTCCTTATACCAGAAATCCAGCCCCTTGTGGTTTTTCTGTCTGGAATGAGCCTTGGCTCATGGACTCTTGTCTAAGACAGAATAATTTGAGACCCCACCTTTACTTAGTAATAAGAGTACTACAAGGGAACCAGGTGGCTATGACAAATTGCATATTTATGTGAGAGGCCACAGACTGGAGGAGAAGTTCGAAGTCAAAAACCTCTATCCCTTTCTGCAGGGGCTTGGAGTTAAAGCAGGACCCAGGTGCCTCTGGTGCATTTACACCAGCAGGGGGCTCCATATGACATGTTCACTTCTACCCCATCGGTAACCAGGTACTCATCAGCTGTAAGCTTACTGGCATATGAATTGTAGTGAAACATAATTAGGAAGAAAAACCTGGGGGGAAATGCTTTAATGCTTTAAAACATAAGTGAATACAATTTACTTTTGATTACCTCTTGTCTTAGCTGATCAATTGTTCCCTACATTAATACAGATCGTTAGGATTTAACTGTAGGAATAAAGCTGTCCTTTGGGGTGTTTTTGTTTTGTTTTTGGATATTTTTAATTTGCACATTTTAATTGGTTTGGACCTGTCATTTATTATTATAGGGAACTTCTGGTAAGGAAATGCTACACAAAAACGAATCAGCAACATTGTTGCAATGTACTTCAAGTGTTTCCTGGGCACTCAGTAGTTAAGTCATTCCACTGAAAAGCATTTATTAAGAGTCTTATTGTGCATCAGGAATAAAGATAAAAATGAAACTCCCTGCTCACAAGGAACTAGCATAGGAGGGAACACGTGAAAACAAGCATTTAGAAAAAAAAAAAGCAAAGTAGTTTAGGGAAGGAAGGGGAGGGGAGGGAGGATCAAGAAAACCTTCACTGAAGGCCCTTCAGGTTTTCAGCTGGTATGTATTGGAGACAGAACTTCACTATTTGACTTTGAGACTGGATTATAACCATTATACAACACTGCCTGTCAACACCCTTCAATTTCAAAGACGACAATAGTTGTATATTTCTAAAAAAAGGTCAAGATTGTGAGTGAGAACTGAGAAAGCCAAGAATCTTAGGGGATAGGAATTTTAACTTTGGGATCTAGCATTCTCTTAGTTACCTCTTTATTCTGAGAATAACACAAAAGTAAACTAAAAGACCAAAATAAGAGGTAGCAATTTGGTTTTAGCAATGGATGGCACTTTGACAACAGCATTTTGCTAGTAAGGGAAAGAGACAGCATGAAGACCAGAATTAATCTTGGCTTTGCTTTTGGGGCCCTGCCAAGGGTGCCTATTCACTATGAAAACCCTCATTGGATCGTATGCCCACATCTTATTGTAGTTGAAAGCAGAAATTGAGGTTCTTGTGGTCCAGAAGCAGCAGCTATGGCTTCTGTGGTGCCCTTGCTGTGTTTAGCCACTGTCCACCACAAATGTAGTGTCTGATAATGAACTGAGAAGCTGCCACTCTTCTAGAATAAGATAGACTGGGGAGATGAAAAGGAAGAAGCCCATGTTCTCTGTACCTTCACTAAGCTCTGGATCAAACCAGAGCTAGTTTCCCTTAGACAGCAATCATGGCTAGCTTCCTTCAGACCACCTGTTTATTGTAAAATGGCCATCCCACTGCTAGAGGACTTCTCAAAGACTTTGGATGATTTGAGCAACTCAAATGACAACTTAAAACTAACTATCCTGCCCTAATTGAGTACTATCAAAAATACCCACAGGTTGGCGGCAGGAGCTGGGCATTCTGCACGTATACCTCATGGCCTCTTCTATAATCCAACATATCTTTTCTCTGCCTGCTGTCTTCCTTTGGAAATTATTGTTTTCATTGAGAATGAGAATGAGGCAGTATGAAAGCTCCCTGTTGGGCATCTTAGCTCATTTGCCATGTGTCATCACGCTGGCAGCAAAACAGGAAGAATCATGGTTGCTTGTGACCGAAAATAAGGACTAAGCACAAAGTTCAGAAGCAATGATGACAAGACGCAAGGCAGTCTTTTAATTAAGACTGACCAGCAATAACATCCTTGTAGCATTGTGGTCAGACACTTCCTGAGACACACTCTGTCAGGAGCTAAAAATTCTCATCAATCATGGAAAAAAACCTTCCTTCTACCCCTAAACAGAAGAGAGACCCAACATTTGGTTCCTGGAGAATTCTGATTTGCTAAGTTTCTTGGATGCTATTTTTCAGGTATTTTCCTATGGATGCCAGCTTCTGAAGGAGAATGGATGAATTGTGTCTAATATGCTTTCTATGCTTTTAAATCCCTCTCTGTGGGTCACTGGTATCTCTGGAGAAACGGAGAAACTGTTTAAACTATTTAAACTAAATGTTTAAACATTTGCATTACTATTCAGAATGCAATACTATTTATTGCTCAAGAAATAATGGGTTCCTTCAGGTAGAACTCATTGCTGAAGAAATAATGAGACCCTTGGGGACAAATGTCAATTCCTGATAGAGAAGAAAAGGGAAGGCAGACATAGTTTGACATGTACTTTAGTTTTGTTTTTGTTTTTTGCAGGAGTGAAGGCAGGGCTTGCCCAAGGTCACATGGTTAGTAAGTGTTAAGTGTCTGAGGTCACATTTGAACTCAGGTCCTCCTGACTCCAGGGCTGGTGCTCTATTCACTGCATTACCTAGCTGCCCCAGTCCTTAGTTTTGGAAAGAGTGTGTTTCAAGGGTTCAGAAAAAAGGATAAGTATAACCCAGTAAGATGAACATTTTTTAAGGAAATCAATCAATAAATTCAGTGGCTCCCTATTATTTCCAGGATCAAGTATAAAATATTCTGTTTGTCTTGTAAAGTCTTTTGGAACTGACCTGTTTCTACCTTTACAGTCTTCTGCACCTCACTCCCCTCCATGTACTCTTCAATCCAGTGACACTGGTCTCCCTAGTATTCTTTGCATATGACACTCCATCTCCTGACTCTGAAATTTTCACGGACTGCTCCCTGTACCTGATATTCTATGCTCCCATTTCCATCTCCCAGCTTCCTTAGCTTCTCTCAAGCCTCAAATAAAGTCCCCACTTTTTCTCAGTTGTCCTTAATCTTTGTGTCTTCTCTCTAATGCTAGCCTCAATTTTTCTTGCATATATCTTTTGCCACATATCATGTTGTTTTCCTTTTAGAATGTGTGTTATTTGAGAGAGAAACAACAGGCATGATTTCTGCTACATCAGTTGTGATCTTTTCAGAATTTTGGGGAGTAACAAGAGGTACCTTGGTAATGGAGAATGGTAAATGTTCTGATTTTTTAAAAAGGGGGAGGGCAGAGAACAAAGTGCACAAACTATAGGCCAGTGAACTTGATTTTGATTCATGACAAAATTTTAGATATGTTATCAAGCATTTGGATATTGATTGTCAAGCATATTTGGATATATTAGCAAACATTTCTCTACCTCTCCCATTCCCCATTGATATGAAAAGAAAAAAGAAAAACTAAACCTTTCAACAAAATATGTATAGACAAGCAAAGCAAATTCTCCCATTGGCCATGTAAAAATTTATGTCTCATTCAACATCTGGATTTGATTCCCTTTCTGCCAAGAAAGCATAGCATGCTTCATCATCTTCTGGTATTATAGCTGGACTTTGCATTGATCGGAGTTCTTAAATCTTTCAAAGTTGTTTGTCTCTGTGATATTGTATAAATATTGTTGTTATTGTATAAATATCTGTTGTTATTGTATAAATTGTTCTGGTCCTGCTTACTTTACTCTGCATCCATTCATACAGAGATTCCCAGGTTTCTCAGAAATTATGCCTTTCATAATTTTTTGGCATAATTTATTCTGCAGTTCCCTAATTGATGGACGTCCCCCTAGTTCCTAGTTCTTTGCCAGTACAAAAAAAGCTACTATGAATATTTTTATTCATATGGGTCCTTTTCCTTTTCATTTGTTCTCTTTGGGGTGTAGGCCTAATAGTAGTTTTGCTGTGTCAAAAGACATACTAATTTTAATAACTTTGGGACATAGTTCCAAATGGCTTTGCAGAATGATTTTGACAATTCACAGATCTATCATCAGTGTATTAATGTGCCTGTTTCCCTACAGCCCCTGCATCATTTGTAATTTTCCTTTTTTATCAACTTTGCCAGTCTAAGGAGTATGAGGTAGAACCTCAGAGTCACTCTATTTTGCATTTATCTAATTATTGACTTGGAACATTTTTTCATATGAGTATTGGATTTCTTTCTTTGAAACATTCCTATTCATATCCTTTGACAATTTATCATTTGAGAAATGACTCTTCTTATAAATATAAGTTATTTCCTTATATATCATGCAACTGAGACCTTTTCTTCAGAGGAATTTTCTACAACATTTTCCCCTGTTAACTGTTTTCCTTCTAATCATAGCTGCAGATACTTTATTTTTTCAATGAAAAAAAATCTATCCTCTCCCCCTTCTACCTTCCCACTTCCCCACTGAAAAAAATAAAAATATATTGTAACAAGTATAGTCAAGGAAAACTAACTTTTACGTTGGCTATGTCCAAAAAATTATGTCTCTCAAACTGCCTCCTGAGTCCGTCAGTTCTCTGTCAGGAGGTGGGTAGCATATTTCATCATGAGTTCTCTGAAGTTGTGGTTGTTCACTGCATTGACCAGAGTTTCCAGCCCCCTCTTTATAAAGAAAAGTATGGAAAGAGCAGAGTGTACTCAGCACCAGAGCTTTAGGTTTGATACAATCTGCTTCTGTTCTCCTGTTCCTCTTCTCTTTTCCTAACCGGAACCCAATGACATATTCTGATACTTTCTTTCCTTTCAGAACCCTCATTGTGACCTACCTCCGTGGTTGAAGTTTGTTTTGATTAGGACTAATCTTTCTCTTAAATTCTTCTAATTATTTTTTCTCTTACTTGATTCTTGACTTTTCATGCTGTTTTTCCAGTAAGTGAAATATATTTCTGTACCAATTGTGTATGTATAGTCTTCCCTCCTTTGAGCAGTTGATACAAAGTGAGGTTAAAGCGTTATCTGTTCCCCAAACACTTCCTTATTATTTATTATGTCTTCTACTTGCTACCCAAATTATATAAGAAGATTTTCCTCACCCTTCCTCTCACTTTCCCCACAACATACATTCCTTTACCCTTTCATTTCTCCTTTTAAGACAATCAAAACATTTAAAAAACAACAACACTCCCAGACCTTGTGTCTATATAGACTCCCTCTATATTCCACAATGATGATAGGATTCAGGAAGGACAAATGTATTATCTTACCATATTAGACTATAAACAGTTTATTCATGTTTAGTCTCATGATTGATCACTCATGTTTACCTTTTTATGTTTCTTTTGACTCCTATATTTGCACTTCGAAGTTTGTACTCAGCTCTAATCTTCTCATCATGAATACCTGAAAGTCCTCTATATCATTAAAGGCCCATTCTCTCCACTCCCACCCCCAGTTATACTCAAGTTCTCTGGGTGAGCTATTATTGGTTGTAAGCCTCTATCTTTGGCCTCCTTCCAAAGGGCAAGCTTCCAAAGTCTCCATTCCTTCCTAGTAGTAGTATGTGGGCTTCTTGGTACTTAAATTCTCTTTTCCTGACTCTTTCTAGTATTTTATTTAACCTAGAAGCTTATAGACCTAGAAGTTATAAGGTTATAATGTTCCTGGAAATTTTTTATTTTGGGTTTTCTTTCAGGTAACCAGAGGATTCCTTCTATTTTCATTTGCCCCATGGTTTTAAGAGGTCTGGACAGTTTTCTTTTATGATTTCTTGAAAGAAGATATATAGACCTTTTTTTGGTCCTGGCATTTAGGTAGTCCAGTGATTCTTAAATTATTTATCTTTGATTTGTTTTCCAGTTCAATTGTTCTGGCTATGAGATACTTTATACTTTATTCTATTTTTTTCAGTCTGTTGACTTTTTTATAAGTTTTTATTTATATCTTTTGTTTCTTACATTATTATTATTATATTCTTCCCTCTACTCCTCCTGAAGAACTATCCCATACAACAAATAGTATTTTTTAAAAAGGAAAAAAGAGGGAAACCGGAAGCAGCAGGGAAGGGAGCAATGGTGATCTTCAGTGTTTATGTAGTGAAAAAGGTCAGCGGCCTCATCTACCAACTGGACAACTATGCGCCTCGAGCCGAGGCTGAAAAAACCTTCAGCTACCCGTTGGATCTGCTACTCAAGCTACACAACGACAGTGTTCTCTTTGCCTTTGGCCAGCTGGACGGCATCCAGGTGGGCCACGTGATTCTCTCCATTGGTGGTGTGGATGTGAATGGCAAGTATACTGCGGATGAGAAGGAGGTGCTGGAGTACCTGGGCAATGCTGCCAACTACCCTGTGTCCATCTACTTTGGCCGACCCCGTCTCCCGTCCAACAAGAACCTGATGCTAGCCTCCATGTTCCACTCGCTGTTTGCCATCGGCTCCTAGCTGTCTCCCGAGCTGGGGAGTTCTGGCATTGAGATGCTCGAGACAGACACCATCAAACTCCACTGCTTCTGGACACTGACAGGTATCAAGTTTGTAGTACTGGCAGATCCTCGACAGGGTGGGATTGATTCTCTCTTGCCAAAGATCTATGAGATTTATTCAGACTTTGCCCTCAAGAATCCATTCTGTTCTTTGGAGATGCCCATCAGGTGTGAGCTGTTTGACCAGAATCTGAAGCTAGCCCTGGAAGTGGCTGAGAAGACTGGGACTTTTGGGCCAGGATCATAGGCCTTCCAGCAAAGACCAAAGCTTGAGATGGACTCAGCCATTTTACTAGGATGGAGATGCAAATTCCCATGTTAGAGCACGTCAAGAAGAGTGGAGTCTGAGCAAGAGGGGTAGTGTGGTACTTTTAAGAACTGACTATTCGATGTACCATCTTCTCTTCCCTGTATATAATGGTTGTACCTCCCCAGTGTTGTAGAGATCTATTTATGGAAGGAGTGAGACCTGATTGAAGATACTGTAATAAACATTCCTGTAAATAAATAAAAAGCAAAAAAAATCAGGAAAATTTATTGATACATTGAAAAAGTCCAAAATTACATGAAATATGTAACAGCTATGGACCTCCCACCTTCATGGAGGGGTACATTGTTGTTGTCTTCTCATATCTCTGCATTTGAATCATGTTTAAACTTTATAATTTTGTTACATTCACTTTTGATTGTTTTGGTGTTCTTTCCATTTACATCATTGTAGTTATTATGTAGATCACTTTCTTGGCTCTGCTTACTTCACTCTGCATCAGTTCCTGTAAGTCTTCTCATGCTTCCATGTTTTTATCACATATATCATTTCTTACAGTCTAGTAATACTCCACTGCATTCACATATCACAATTTGTTTAACCATTTCCCAAATAATTAGCATATTGTTTTCAATTCTTTGCTATCACAAAAAGTCTCGTTATAAATATTTTGTTGCATATGGGGACTTTTTTCTTATTGATACCTTCCTTGGGAGTATGAGTTCATGTTGACTTTGTTTTTAACATTTCTTGTTTGCTGTCATCATTAATTTCTAATTGGTCCATTGTCATTTTCAAGGAATCTGTTCTTTGTGTAAAATTTTGTACCTGTTGGATCAAGTTGTAAATTCTCTTTCCAATTCTTTCTTCCATAGCTCCCATTTCACTTCTTGTTTGTTCCCCACACATTCTTATTTCTTTTCCAAATATTTCCTCTAGTAATTTCATTTAATTTATAAAATAATTTTTAGTTCTTAAAAAAAAAGAACTCTTGTTTCATCTCTTCCAGAAATTCTAGTTGAATTTTTTTCCAAGCTGTTTTTTGTTGCGGCTTTGCTTATAGATGTTTTGGAGTCATTTTCCTCTTCAAGGTTTGTGTTTTGAGCATCACTGTTACCATAATAGCTCTTTATGGAGGAATTAATTTTTTTGTTTGCTTGTTTTTCCAGCCTTACTTCCTGACATTGTATTTTATATTAAGAGTCAAGCACTGCACATTTCTAGAGGAAATGGCTGGTCAACACTTGTTCTTCTTTTTTGTACTCTTAAGTCCTGTTGCTGCTTTCTCAGGGTCTGGAGTGTTGTGTTGTTCTAGGATCTAAGGAACAACTCAGGTTGGGAATTGTAGGCTTTCAGTACATTCAAAATAATCTGGTCCATGATTAGGTCTGAGTCTTGTCTTCCTGGCCTGAGCTCTGCAACTTCCTGACCTAAGTTTGTGCTGAGGAACAAAACTATTGACTTGCTCCTGGTTGGAGCTCCAGTAGACTGATGCTGGACTCAACCAGTGTCAGACAGCTGGAAAACTCTGTAAGTTCACGGTGATAGAAATACAATTTGCACTTTGATTTGGGTTTCCTGCTCTGATTATTTCACTGCAGACTTCATACTGGGACATGAATATGACACCTTGTTCCCCTTCTGATATCTGCTTGCTTCTATGCTTTCTCCTCACTCAATATGCAACCTAGACTCTAGAACCATTCCTTGTCCTGCACTGTCACCCCTAGTCATAGTTCCTCTCTTTAGTTTCACACTGTATCTGTGACTCACCAGTAAGGTAGTGAATGACAGAATAGTCTATTGGTACCTGTTTCTGTACAAGGTCAGGTGCCCTGGTGCTAGAGCTGAGACCCCTTCTGTGTACCACGGTACACAGCTTTAGGTAGATAGGCTATCATTCAGTTGCCATTCTGTAATGCTCTGTATAGCATGCTTCTGACTAGATTTCATCCACAGTGTCTTCAGACCTCTCTTTCTGTCTCCCTGTGCTGACCTGAGATGAAAAAAGACTTTTTTTTTTCCTGGGGTTTCCCAATCAGGACTTGAGTCTGGTGTTTTTTCTAGATATTTGTGAAGGAACTGTGAGCGAGAGTAGAACTGTGCTCCCTCCTTCTACTCTGCCATCTCAGCTGGTCTCCTAGTGCATATTATGAAAGGGATGATTAGTGACTGAAAAATGAAATGTAGTAGTCATCAGTATGACTGAATTAAAGATAGATGATATCAGAATAATTTCATTTTCTTTTTTGAAAAACATTGCTATGCTGGTTGATCAGGGGAATGCTACTGATATAGTTTACTTAAATTTTTAGCAAAGTATTTGACAAAGTCTTTGATGCTATTTTCATGGACAAGATGAAGAGATATGGATTAGAGAATAGTATAGTTAGGATTTGAAAGTGACTGAATGGCCTGACCCAATAGTTTGATGTCAACTTGGAAAGAGGTCCCAAGGATCTGTGCTTGACCCTATTCTGTTTAACCAATTTTTGTTATGGTTGTTACTTTCTTTTACTTCTTGTCTCCCCCCACCCCAATACATACACCAATTACTTGGATAAAGGCATAGATGTGTATAAAGTTTTCAGATGATATAAAATGAAATAGGCTGCTTTGGGAGCTAATGGATTCTCTCTCACAAGAGGTCATCAAGGTACAGGTTAGTTTGATGGTATTTGAGGTTCTTCTATCCTGAGCTTTTCTAGTTTTATGATATGACATTTTCTCTGGTGGTTGCAACAGACTTGGTGTAGAAAAATGGTATTTAATGGATGTTGGTAGCATCTAGATATTGCATCAGAATCAAAAGTTCATTTTATACCAGAAAGCTATTGATGCCTCTCCCCCCCCCCCTTTCCCCTTACTCAAACATGACCAAAACAAATATAACATGAGTTGTGAGGCATGAGACAGGTTGCCAAGGGTAATATTTGTGTTTGGAAACATGGTCTCGCTGTACAGAGCAGTAGCCCTCTAGCTGCCTCCAACATTTCTTTTGGCCAGCATTTATCCAAACAGTCCTACTCTTCATTCATTTTTTATAGTTGAGAGGGAGCTGAGGGTTTTACATGAACAGGCTGGCAGAAGACATTGATGGGTGCGTCAATGTTGGGGTAAGGAAGATAGTCTAAGATCCTGCTGAACGTCCCCCAAACGCCCCACTCTGGGAAGGTAGGTGAGCGAGCATAACACACCGGGGCTTTGGGGAACCGTAGGGCTGATGCGTGTTGGCTCAGTTAACAAACACCCTAGTGTTCTGCTTACTCTAGGTCATTTGCCAAAGGCTCTGGGTCCATCAGAGACACTGAAGGCTCTATTCTACTCAGTTCAGCTCCTCCTGTTGCAGATGCTTTGCGTCATTCCAGTGGAAAAAGGTGCGTGAGAGACCACCCCCTTCGCCCTTCTGGGGAGTAGGGCGGAGATCAGTCCCCTCCTTTTGGTCTAAACCTGTTTTACTCCTGAGAGCATTGCAGTTTACCTGGTGATATCTAGGGGGAGAGGGGTCACCAGAACTTGGGGGGGTCAGGGGTGTGTAGTTGGTTGTGGTGGTAGTGGGGAGACAGAGCAACAAAATCTAGAAGTTCTGGAACATTCCTAATAGCCTGGTATCATTGGCATTTGCCTGTGATTTGTCGAGATTGTCTAGTTCTGTTTTTGGTGAAATGGGGCCCTGAACTCTTTTAGGTCCTTTGAGAATACCCCTGCAGGGCTTAAAGAAGAGTTATGTACGTAATTATCACCAGATCTTTTTTTTTACTGCAACATCAGTGTAGGTCAGTAGCCTGAAAAAAAAAGTTTAGTACCAGGAATATTGCAGGTTATTGGCCATTTTCACTGGAAATATTTTCTTTCTACCGTTTGATATTTTTCAGGCCTGTCCTAATTTCATCCGAGCTCTGGATCTGTGGGCTCATGAAATTTAGTGAGGTTGCTTTTGTGTATCAGAGGGTGGTGTAATCAGGACCTTACAAGAAGCCTTACTGTGATTCTGTCTCCTAATAGAGTTGACTATTTTCCTGTGTAGGTTCAGGATAAAATCTGACCTCTCCTTCTTAGCTTAGCCTTTGCTGGATCCTTATCCAAATAACATCCTCTAAGCATAGATATTCCACAGCATTCTGTACTGGGTCCTCTTTTCTTTAGTGATCTCATTGGCTCCCTTGTTTTTAATTATCATCTCTATGTTGATGATTCTCAAACCTACCTATTCTGCCCTCACCTCTTTACCACCTTCCAACCTCATATATCTGAATTGCCTTTAAGACATCATGAACTAGATGTGAAGTAGACATTATAAACTCAACATATCCAAAGTGGAACTCATTATCTTTCCTCCTAAACTCTACCCTTCCTCCTATCTTCTCTATTACTATTGAAGGCACCACTGTCCTCTCAGTCTCCATCCTCAACTCTTCATTACTTCTCACTTCCTCATTTCCAATTTGTCTCCAGATCTACACTTCTTCCTTTCCCCTGACACTACCACAACTCCAGTGCAGGACCCTCATCACCTCACACCTGCACTATTGTAATAGCCTGCTTCAGGTCTCACTCCACACCAATCTATCCTCCATTCAATCACCCAAGTGACTTTCCTGAAGGGCAGATCCAATCATGTCACCTTTCCTTACTCAGCAAACTCCAATGACGCCCTGTTGTCTCTGAGACCAAACACAACATACTGTTTGGCATTCAAAGACCTTCATAACCTAACCCTCCACCCTCACCCCCACCACCTTTCCAGTCTTCTTACATTTTACTCCCCACTGCATACTCTTCAATCCAGTGCCACTGGCCTCCAGGCTGTTCCATGAACAAGACACTACTCTTTCAGCTCCAGGTATTTTCTCAAGCTGTCCCCCTTGCCTGGAATGTTTTCTCTCCTCCTCTCCATCTATTGACTTCTCTGGCGTCCTTGAAATCCCCACTAAAATCCCACTGGAGCTTTCTTTCTGTTAATTAGTTCCTAATTTATCTTGTAACTAGCTTGTTCATACACATTTGTTGTTGTCTCTTCCATTAGATTGTAAGCTCTTTGAGAACAGGCACTATCTTTTACCTCTTTTTGTATCACTAGTTCCTAGCACAATGCTTGACACATAGGAGACACTTAATAAATGTGTATTGGCTAACTGAAATCACAACATCTCAATGTTAGACGTATCCTCAGAGGTGTCCAACCTGTATTAGAAGAAGCATCTCCCCTATGGCTACCTACAAGTTTTCATCTATCCTTGAGGTGATGACTTCTAGTAAGGGAAAACCATTCTCTTCAGCTCTAGTTAAGAAATTTTTCTCTTTGATGCAAAAATTTGCTCTCTGCCCCTACTATCCTTATTCCTATTTCTGCCTGATTACTTGTTGCTTCTTTTAAGGAATGATCTCAGTGTCCATCATCGTACTTCCTGTCCTCTTCTGTATTTTCTCTCAATTGTCATCATCCTTCTGAAAGTTCATGCAGTACTGTACATGTAAACAGTCAAACAAATCAATCGGTAAACAATTACACACACACATATAATACTTAATGTGTGTACTCTCCATACCCCCAAAAAGAAGCATTAGCATTTTTTGGCTGATATAATGCATGGTTGAATCAGATTGAGTTTGCAGCCCACTAAAATACCAGGATTTTTCCACAGGAATTTCTGTCCACACACACCTCTGGCATTCTGTTTACATCTTTTTGGCTCCTTACTCCATCATCTAGTGTGTTAAACAATTCTTCCTGGGCTGGTGTCATCTACGAATTTTGATGAGTATAGCATGTATACCTCTATTCCCCATCCTTAAAAGCAACCTTGACTAGATCCTAACTTGCCTTCAAGCTATCATCCTTGAAAAAAGTTATCTACACTCTGTCTCCACTTTCTTTTCTTTCACTTATTCCCAAACCCTTTGCATTCTAGGTTTCACCTTCATCTCTGAACAGAAAATGTTTTCTTCAAAGTTACCGAAGATCTTTTGATTGCCAAATTTGATGGTATTTCCTCAGTCCTAATCCTTCTCAACCCATCTGCTGCATTTGGTACCCCCTCCTCCTAGATAATCTCTCCTCTCTGGGCTTTGTGGCACCAACTCTCCTCATTTACTTACAGCCCCTCTCACTGTTTCAGTCTCCTTTGCTAGTTTATTGTCCACATCACATCCTCTAAACTGTAGATATTCCCTATGGGTTTGTCCTGGGTCCCCTCTTCTTCTATACTCTTTCTCGGTAACTTCATCAGATCTTGTGATTTTTAACTATCATTTCTGCACGTTTGACATATGCATGCCTGTTATGTTTAGGGGTGTGTGTACATATACGTGTGTAGATATGTGTACACACACACATACACATACACACACACACACACATATATATATGTATATATATATATTTTTTTTTCCACTGAAGTCTCTCCCCCAAGCTTCAATCACACATTACCTGTTGTCTATTGAATATTTCAAACTTGATGTCACACAACATCTGAAACTCAGTGTGTCTAAGACCAAACTTCTCTTTCTCCCGAAACTCTCTTTTTCTAAACTTTCCTGTTTCTCTTGAAGGCACCATCATCATTCTAGTGTCTCCAGTCTGAAATCTCAACATTATTTGGGATTCCCTTCATTTTTCCTCACCCTACATATCCAGTTAACTTAATAGATCTTGCCGTATCTGTCTTCATACCATCTCTCAGTCTGACCCTCTCTCATATCTCTCATACAGAGGCCATCTCCAGTTGTCCTGATCTATATCTGGCCACTGGACCTAGATGACTCTGGAGGAGACATTGAAGCTGGTGACTTTACACAGCCCTCCCTCACTGTAATCCAATTCACTTACATCATGGCATCATCTTCCTGATATCACGATCCTCTTCAAGAACAAAGGACAAACCACAGCCACAACCATCAAATCTCTCAGACATCTGCCCCCTTAGCTGGGGCCCCTAGAACCTCTTACCTAGATTATTGCAATAGCTTCCTAATTAATCTCCCTGCCATAAATCTCTTCCCATTTTAAACCATCTTATACTTTGCTGTCAAAGTAATTTTCCTTAAGCACAGACCTGACCTTGTGATTCACCTGCTTAGGAAACTCCCATGGCTTCTTACTGCCCCTTGGATAAAAGTATAACATATCTGTTTATCTTTAAAAGCCTCATGCAGTCTGATCCCAACCTATCTCTCCAGTCCCTTTGGACTTTACTCACCTCTCTCTGCCACTTCCCCTCCAATATACTTTGTGATCTGGCCAAACTGGGTTTCTCTCTGTTCCTTACTCACAACCCTCCAACTTCCATCTCTACACCAACATGTGCTTGTCCCCCATGCTTACCTCTGCCTCACAGAGTCCATCTTTTCCTTCAAGATTCAACTCAAACACTATCTTCTGCATGAAGCCTCTCCTGATCCCCCAATTACCAGTGTCTTCCCTTTCAAACCACCTTCCTTGTATTTAGTGAGCTTGTATATGTTTGCATTTATCAGCTTTATATTTATTCTGTATAAATTCTCATATGTTCTTATCTCTCCCATTGACATGTAAATTTCTTGCAAGGGGGATTCTTTTACTTTTTGTACTTCTTTTTTTTTTTTTGCTTTTTTTGGAGAGGGAAAGATAGGGCAATTGGGCTTAAGTGACATGTCCAAGGTCACACAGCTAGTTTTTTTGTGTTAAGTGTCTGAGGTCATATTTGAACTCAGGTCCTCCTCACTCCAGGGCTGGTGCTCTATTCACTGTGCCACCTACCTGCCCCTGTGCGTCTTTACTTTGTGAACTAAAGCACTTTTGTACTTCTTTACTTTGTACTTCTAGGCCTAGGTACTTAATAAATACTTGTTGACAGCTGACTGATTGAATATTCCCCTATCTATAAGTCACCAGGTGTGTTTACTAGGGTGTGAGTTGGTTTCCCTGGTACAATCCCTCTGCCAAACACCGAAGTATTTTTAACTGGCTTTGTTTTTGTTTTTTGCAGTTCTACCCTGTATGGTGGCACGTACTTCTATTTTGTTTTTATTTACTGTTGTTTCGTCCAGCTTTGCTGGATTGGACTTGGAAGAACTGGGCTTCCTTATATCCCTTCATGCTGTCATCTGAATCAGAGAAAGTAGAAGGCAAATTTGATTGCTCAGTTTCCACGACGTTTTGTTGCAGGGTGAAGGTACAAGAATACTGAGACTCAGTTACTCTACTGATCTTCTGGGCTGAGTGGGAACCGGGTAGGTGGTGTGGAAAGAAGACCATGAAACCAGTAAAGGCTCTTGCTGGAGGCTGGTTGACTGGTTTCTAGCTCCTACAGCTTTGATTATGGGCAAGGAGCCAGGAAGAGGACATCTGTAGGCCATTACTAAGGCATTGGTGGTAGGAGAGGTAAGAAGAACTCTTTAAAAAATAATTATATATGCATATTTATATACATATATATTATATATATGAATATGTGTGCATGTGTGTGTATATATATATACACATATATATACATATATATATGAAAATAAAAATTGGTTGGCAGTTACACTTGTGTTTTATGAAGATTATTTTGAAAGCTATGTAGAGAGTGAGCTAGAAAAAGGACAGACTAGAAACTGAAAAACCAATCAAGAAGATATTGCAAGAATACAGGTTAGTGGAGATCAGGGCCTGAAATAAACTTGTGACCACATGGGAAAGAAGAAAGAAAAGAAGGAAGGAACAAGGAAAGGAATGAAGGAAAGAAGAAAGAAGGGAGGGAGGAGGCAAAGGAAGGAAAGAAGAAAAGAAAGAAAGATTTATTAAGTGCCTACTATATGCCAAACATTCTGCTAAGCACTTTCTAGATATTATCCTCATTTGGTCCTCACAATGATCCCGTAAGGTTGGTGTTATGATCTCTATTTTACAGTTAAGGAAACTGAGGCAGACAAAGTTTAAACACCCTGTCACAATCACACAGCTAGCGAGTGCCCAAGACAAGATTTGAATTCAGTCCGTCCTGACTATAGGCCCAGACTCTCTCCACCATGTCACCTAAAAGGGACAGACTGGAGATGTTATGCAATAAATCATTAACTCAGGCATTTTTTCTGACATATTTGCTGCATGTCTGATATGGTGCTAGGCACTGTGTGATGGATACAAAAGAAGGGTGTAATACGGCTCCTATCAGGGAGTTTATATAATAACAATTATTACTTATATGGTGTTTTAAGGTTTAGGAAGTGCTTTACAAACATTATCTCATTTAATCTTCACAACAACCTTGGGAGGTAGATGCTATCCTGTCATTACACCCATTTTATAGATGAAAAAAACTAAGGCAGAAAGCAGTTAAGTGACTTGCCTGGGATCACACAGCTTATCTGTGTCTGAGGCAGGTTCTAAGTTTTCCTGACTCCAAGTCCAATGCCACCTAGTTTACTCCGTGGGGAGAAAGGGCATGTATAAATGAAATAATTGAAGGAAAAAACAAAGAACAAAGCTGTATGCTATTGACTATACATGGTTTTGGAATTTAAAGATTACACTTTTGGAGAAGGTTTCATGCAGACAGAGAGTGGAACTTAAGTTAATCAATAAATGTTTATTAACCAACTACCTTGTAATAGATACTATGCCAAATGCTACAGATATAAAGACAAAAGTGAAATAAATATGTCTTGTCCTCAAATAGCATATATTTTTAAAAGGGGAGCACATTTCCCTATATATATATATATATATATATATGTATATATATATATATATATATATAAGTATATTCCATATATGTGTGTGTACACATATAAATTCTTTCAGAATATGTGCAAAATGAGTATGATGTAGTTTTGGGAAGGGGGGCACTAGCAGCTGTTGGAGGTGTGGGGTCAGGGAAGACTTCATGTAGAAAGTGGCACTTTAGCTGGATTTTAGAGGAAATCATGGCTTCCAAGAGGCTAAGTTAAGGAGGGAGAGAATTTTAGACATGAAAGAATAGCCAATGCAAAGGCATGGGAATGGGAAATGAATTCTTATCTGTGGACAGAAATAAATAGGCCAGTTTGTCTAGAATGTAGTGTGTGAAGGGGAGTATATTGTGAAAGAAGACTGCTAAGGTAAGAAAGACCAGATTATGAAGAAAGAGCTTTGCCTTAGAGGAACTTATATTTTATCCTATAGGAAGCCATTAAAGTTCATGAAGTATGAGCTTATGAAATAAGGCAAGAGGTAATGAGCCACCCTGAGCCAGACTAGTGGCTATGTGAGTGAGACCCTAAATAGAGAAGGGGAAGACAAAATATGTTCCAAGAAGAGAGAATAGCATGAGCTAAGGCATGAGTATGGCACATAGGGAATAGTGAGTAGAATTACTTTTTTTGAAGTGGAGGATGAATGCCAAGAATAGTGAAAAATATAGATCAACAACTGGGTCAAATCATTATGGAAGCAAGAAAACTGTTCATAGATGAGTCAGTCCATTGAAGTCCAGATTTTCTTTCTCCTAAACTTGTGACACTGAGATGATTGCCTAGATCAGTGGTTCTCAACCTCCCTAATGCCACGACCCTTAAATACAATTCCTCATGTTGTGGTGACCCTCAACCATAAAATTATTTTCGTTGCTACTTCATAACTGTAATTTTGCTACTGTTATGAATTGTAATGTAAATATCTGATATGTGGGATGTATTTTCATTGTTACAAAATGAACATAACCCACAGGTTGAGAACCACTGGCCTAGATGAACGCAGAGGGACATGGGGCACTTTGCTCCCTGTTCTATACACAATAATTTCAATTTGTTTTGAATTCAGCCCTGGGAAAGCCTGCATCTAATTAGGGGCACCATTCTTCCCTTTCTCACACTGTTCTGGACCGTAAGTCCTTTATTCTAGTGTACTGGGAAATAATTTCCTTATGACCCATGTCTAAGGCCTTCCCAAAAAGTAAGGTGTAAAAAAGATACTAAGCAAACAAATATGAATCATTGGGACATGTAGTTTATTCCTACACAGAAAAGGACTGTTAAGCATAAAAGATTCAAGATTGGTCAAGTCAACAAGCATTCATTAAGCACCTATCTATGTTAGGCACTATGCCAAGTTATGGGGCTGCAAAGGCAAAAATACAGTCCCTGATCAATCTAATTTAGGAGACACCATGCAAACAAGAAGCATATGAGATAAACGATAATCTCAAAGGGAAGGTTCTAGCCTTAAGGTGGCTCAAGGAAGGCTATTTGCAGAAGATTTTAACTAAGACTTGGAGGAAGCTGGGGAAATCAGGAGGAGGAAAAAGAGAAGGAAAGAATTCCAGGCATGAAAGATAGTCAATGAAAATTCATGGACTCAGAAAATAGAGAATCTTGTGAAAGGAAAAGCAAGGATGCCAAGTGTCACTTATCATAAAGTACATGGTAGGGAGTAAAGTATGAGAACACTGGAAAAGTAGGAAGGGGAAAAGTTAGGAAGGTCTTTAAAAGTCAAAGGATTTTATATTTGATCCTGGAGGTAATGGAAAGCTTTTTGAGTTTATTGAATAAAAAGAGTGGTATTGTCAGACCTATGCTTTAGGAACATCAGTTTGACAGCTGAGTGATATGGACTGGAGTAGGAAGAGACTTGAGACAGCAGACTATGCATTGGTCCAGGCATGAGGAGATGATGTCCTAAACCAGGATGGTAGGAGTATCAGAGGAAAGAAGAGATATATTTAACAGAATTATTAGACCAGAATTCAGCAAAAGCTTATAACTATGAGTATAGTTAGGTTTAATATTTAAACCTCACTAGGACATAAAATAGTTTTAATGCTGCTAATTGGGCCTTTTATATTTCACTATGAGATTGTGTTGTCCAGACACTTAGCTGGTAAAAACCTGCTGAAGAAATGGTCAGACTAGGCCAGCCCTCTTCACAGTGGCCATTCCATTGGATGCAGAAGTTTCCCATTCAGTCAATCTACTCCTGCCACTGCTGCCATTTAAACCATTCCAGTAGACCGTTCTGACATCAGTAAAAGATCTCTATACCTTTTGAGGTCACAAGGTCATCTGCTTAAGGAAAGGAAATATGAAAGAGACAGAGCCATAGATCCAAATGCTAGTTTACCTAGTTATGATCCACAAAATTGGTTGCTAAATGGGCAGAATTGTTATCACAATTAGAATAGAGACTCCTAAAATGAGTTACAGCTTGCACTTTTGAGATACACAGACAATTAAAGGACCCTTTGTCATCTCAAACTGTAAACTCTAGCCCTGCTTCATACATGGCCAGAAGGTGGCCTCAGAGATCCAACATGGTTGGCAAGAACCAGACCAGGAATATTTGTGCATGTTCTAAGGAGAGGCCTCTTTTATCTCATTAACACTTGTGACAGTAGTAAGAGGTAAAAAACTAGAATTAAAGAAAAATTAGGGATTTTGGTGAAATAAAAAGTCGGCCTTTAGTTTCCTACCTGTAAAATGAAGGGATTGGAATTGATGGCTTTAGTTCCCTTCGAGATCAAAATCATATGCTACTTTGAACACCAGAGTTAGGACAAATATAAGGATGACAGGGCAGGGACATCTCTCTGGCCTTAATTTTCTCACCTGTAAAATAGAAGGGTCAAACTAAGTGGCCTTCTCCCTTCCAGCTCTATCATTCTAGAATTTTATGAGAAAATGTATGAAAAGTGATGAAAGAATAATGCCATTGAGGTTGGTGATGAAGGGAGAAAGCAGAAGTCACAGTCCTTAGGGTTTAAGGAGCAAACTAAGTCTGTCATTTGATTATGGAAGACATTTCAGTGATGTAATTGAAGGAGAAACTGCAAGCCCTTGGGAGCAGTGATACCAGTTGTCCCAGGTGTGCCAATAGGGAGAACTGGATAAAGCAAAAACTGACTTTTGTTCTTTTCCTCTTGTTTGTTCCTGGCCCCATATGGTTTGGGGAGTGAATTTTGGATGTAGCAACTTCCATGTGGGAGAATAATGAAGTAGGCGTTGTCCCCAGAGTGAAGAAATAAGGACATGCTAAGTAAGATATGAGATAATGCCCAAGTAGCCCAGTGTTGTCTTCAGACAAGAAACGTCTCTGTACATACACCTTTTCCACCTCACTATGGAGAACTGTTGGCAGAAGGTAGCACTGTCAAAAAAAACCCTTTGCTTTGGTTGAAATTCTTGACTTGTTACAATTCATGGGCGTTGGGTCTTATCTGATCCTGGACTCTTCTGGAACTTAATTAAATACCTATGCGTGGGTGGGGAGTTGGCATTGCCATTTCTCATTCTGCCAGGTAATGGAGGAATGCTACAAGAACAGGTATGAGAGTGGGGAGAGAGGATTCCCCCCAACTTAAGTAAGAGATTCCTCCATCCAGATCAGAGAGGAAAGTTGGCCCCCAGGCTGGCTGAGAACCTTTCCTTTCCTTTCAGGGCTGGTGCTGTGTTGCAATGTTTCCTGAGGAGGAGGCAGTGTTCCTGATGCATTTGCCAGCAAAGAGCACGAGAGTGATTTTTCGCTCTCCTGGAGACATTCCTTCCTGCAGTCCTGCCAGCAATGTCCTCCCCGCATCCTCTTCTGTTTACTCTCTGCCCAGAGTCCAGATGGATTTCTGAAAATGGTAAGAAGTTGCCTGAGCAAGTTGTGTGTGCCCAAGCACGTACATGCACACAAACACACGCACACATCATCCAGAGGCACCAAGTTAGAAGAATGCAAACCTCCCCAAGGGCCATTGTGTGACTTCAGCCAAGAGGGACATTCCAGGCCACTCTGCAACCTTTCAAGTCTCTTGTGAAATCTCTAAACTTGAAAGCAGACAAAAGCATGTGCCAGACATTGTCATCAGGATGCTGGAAGCTCAACATATTAATCAGCCCAGGGTTGTCTCCAATTAGTTTGTGAGATTAACTCATCCTGTCACCTCTAGGAGGGTATAAGGAGTTGTTCCTTCAACTCACATAACCCCATCTGTCTGACAGACTGTCAGATGGGAGAAACTTCAGAGCCCAGAAAGGCTGTCACATTCTCACCTTGTTCCTAGGACCTCTGTCTGTGAAGCAGCTCTGACATTACAACGTGGCAAAGGGAAGATGTCAGAAAGCGTTAGGATGAGTTTTCACTGAAAGAATACTCCAGTTCTCTAGAGGATCTGTGAGCATTCTCTCCAACAGTATGGATCCCAACCCATCCATCCCTCTCTATTCTGTGTGACTCTTCTCCATGCCCTCCTATAAATCTGAGGGAGGAAGAGAACCCACCCAACATTCTGGGGACCTTCTGAAACACCAGGCATCCTGGAAATAACTAAAATAAATAACTAAAACAAAATAACAGATCCACACACAAATTGTAATATGTACCAGGCTAAAAACCAAAGATTGGTTGGTTTCCTTCATCTGGGGTGGATTTCATATTTGTCTTCAGATGACTAGAGTTATCCTTGGTCTGTGTAGAGACAGCATGGTGTACTGAATTGGATGACAGATTTTGAGCTGGAGGGACCTTGGAAGACATCTGGCCTAACCCCCTCATTTTACAAATGCAGAAACTGAGGTCAGGAGAGGTGAGGTGACTTACCAGAGGTCACATAGCTATTGTATTCCCAGTGCTTAACAATGCCTGGCACACATAAACCCTTACTAAATATTTGCTGAGTATCTGACTGACCTATAAAAGAAATAGGACATTCCAAGATGTCAAGATTCTAAATGAGATCCAGTTCCTTTCCTTTATTGTTTGATTGGCTCAGGTTCTGTTTAGGGTTTTTGTGCCTCTGACTCTGAGTCATCTGGGACCATCTCCTCCCTGCTTGACGATTCATAATGGCGGTGATGGTGTTGGGGGGGGGGGGTTTGCTTTACAATTGACAAATTCCTTTATGTATGTTACCTCATTTGATTCTTACAACAACCCTATGAAGTAGGGCAAGAATGTCATTCCATACTGAAACAGAAACCATGGGAAACATTTAAATATGAAAAATCCACAGGTGTATGCTGGAGAAAAAGCATGAAGGGCATGGGAAAGAGTCACACAGAAAAGCAAGAGATGAATGTGTTGGGATCCACACATGGAGAGAAATGAATAGGTTTCTACAGGCACCCCACTTTCCAGAGGAGAAAACTACAGCCTCAGAAGGTTGAATGATTTATCCCAGTCTACAAATCCCCCTAATTCTACAAAATTGGGTGATGTTTCTGGGGCTTTGTGATCTTCTCACTGGTATTTCTGAAGACCAGAAGAGCTGAGTATTGGCAGGTAGAGATGATCATTGCTCTTTTTTTGCCCCATAGAAAAATATGATTCATTATCAACCATCTTGCTTGATGCCTGATACAATTGGAGAATTAATGAAGGCAGTTTCCCACTATAAACCTAATATGAACCCTTGGCATAAATGACCTCAGTGTTAACGTGCAGCATCTTGTGAATTGAATTCAACAGGCATTTATTATGAAATCAAAAGATGTGAGTTCAGATCTTGGTTCTGCCAATTGTGTAAACTTGGACAAGATGAAGAGCTTTTCTGGGCCTCAGTTTATCTAAGCTTATCTCTTCAACCAAGGAGTTAATACGGTAATGATTTCCAAGATCTCTTCCAGTTCTTAATCCTGGTGTTCTCAATACAAGCTCCTTTGCTCAAGTGAGGCCAGTTCAGGGGGACCTCAATTGAGTAAAGCAACTTATATTTAGTGGTTGGTCCTGGGCCAACTACAGGAAAGCCTGTAGGTTGTATGACTGAGCATATGTTGAGACTCTTCAGGTCCTCTTTCCTTAGCACCCAGGTGACTTCACTAAGGTCATTTCTTAAAGACTCATTTTCCTAATTTTTAAAATGAAGAGACTGGATTAGATGATCATTAAGGTCTTTTCTGGCCTCAAAAATCAATGTTTCTATGATTTTGTCTCATACAAAATGAAGGCATTATTCCCACCCATCCCCATGTTGAGCATAATTGAGAAACTGTCTGTTCAAAATAGATTGCAAGCTTATCAACTTGTCATTACCTCTATTTTCTGGTCTCTACGTGTGAAAGGATAATAAAGTATTACATCTAACTTCTGTCAGGTAGGGAGTAAGTCCCTTTTAATTAGATGCAGTTGAATATAGCACCTAACATAGGGTGCTTCTATGTGAATGCAGACTTAATTTTTTTTGATGCTAGCAATTATAGCAGTGTGTTTTTATGGCTGGGAGAGAAATTTTACTTTATGTTGTTGAATGGTAGACTTGCTCTTTAGGCTTTAATGCAAGTCATGTCCGTTCAGTGAATATGTAATGCATGACTCCTAAGCACCAAGTACAGTGCTAGATTTTAAGGATACAAAGATGAAAAATGAGGCAGCCCCTGCCCTCAAGCAGCTTCCATTCTACCAGGGAAGGAGAGGAATGCAGTACACACACATGCACCTGCACCCCCCTTCCCTCCAAACACATTTACAGGTAAGTAAATAATAAATATTTTCTAGAAGGAAAGACCAACTAATGACTAGAGACATCAGGAGAGATCTTGTGTCAGATGGGGCAACTGAGTTGTGCTTGAGCTGGAGATTTCAAGTGGCAAATGAGAAATAAGAACATTCCCAGTATGAGTGATGGTCTTTGCAAAGGCATGGAGTGGGAGATGGACTGTTCTGCGTGGTCCAGTTTGACTAGAACTGAGGTTGAAATTAGTTTGTAAAAGTGGATGGGAGCCAGACAGTATAGGAATTTAAACAGCAGACCGTTCATTTTGTATTTTGTTATAGAAGGAATAGGGAACTACAAAAAATGTTTGAGTAGGTGAGTGATATGGCAGCTCTATGTTTTAAGACTATCCATTTGTCAGCTCTTTGGAAGTAAGCTGCAAGCAGTAACAGTGAGTTCGTGTCCAAAGGAACAATGCCGTAGTTTGAATGGAAAATACTTTCAAGTGTAGTGTTTTCTAAGTGTCAAAACTTGAAGTACATATCATTCATTTAAATCTTATATCTGTCTTCCAGAGCCCACAAAATTTACCCCTATAGTTGACAGAACTCCTGCTAAGCAAATAAAGAATGTGAAAATGACCAACTAAACAGATGATGCAATCTACAGCACGTTGCAGATTAGAAGGTGACATCCTAGCCTATGAAACATATTTCAGTGAGAGGGTAAAATGTGGCTTGATTTAAAGCTGATGATATCATGTGTCTAGTCACTAAAGATCAAAAGAAGCCTTAACTGTAAAATATTGCTAATGAAACCAGAGCAAAGGGGGCAGGCTCCTACTTCAGATGCATAGAAGAGAAATCTCACTCTGTGTCCTATGCCAGAGGGGTGTGAGCCAGTCAGACTTCTTGGCAAGGGTGGTCCTTGACACAACAGGTAAGGCGTATTCTTACCAGGCAGGAACTCAATGAATTTGTCAACTTCACTCTTTGTCCTTTAAGCCTTTGGGTACACTTGGGCATAGAGGCAGAAGGGCTCTTCCCCTTTTCTAGGCTCAGTGACTCTGTATATTTAAGGGTTAGGTTGGATTATAGTTTGTAGGAAACTGGATATTGTGGAAGAATAGAAATCACCCTGATATATTCAACTTCCAAGTGCAGGTATTAATTAAGCAGTTCATCTGTGAGGTAACATAAATTCCTGTCTTATTCCTAGGGGTGGTGACCAAGGACTAATGAGATTTGACTCTTCTGTCATTTTCATGAACTGGTACATTGTGCATCTGAGAAAAAGATAAAGAATCCATGGGGAATGGTGATGTCAAGTAAGTAGGCAAGGTAATATGGAAAGAGTAGAAAGAGTCTCTGAAACCAGAGAATCTGGATTCAAATGCCCCCTCCTCGCTCTGATATGCTTGTCATCTGCATGAAATTGGGGAAGTCACTTACCTTCTTCATCTGTAAAATGAGGTCTAGATGCTATAATGCACTTAAAGTCTCAAAAGGCATGTCTTTCTGGAAGGCAGAGGATTCCTTAAAAAAAACAACACACGTATCCTGAAGCATGGGGGGATAGGATGGTAGAAGCAGAATATAAAATGATGTATCAGGACAAACGCCTCCCCAACACTAGTAGAAATTCTCAGTCTCCTTAGGTTTTCTTCCCTCAGTTCGTTGTGAGCGGAATGTCTACTTGAACTCACAGCCACAGTGCCACAGAGGCGCTGGATAACTGTCAGGGTGTCACTCACGGCTCAACCAAAGCACTCACGTTTCCTTTCATTCTTCCCTCTAGTTACTGAAAACATTTGCTAAAAAATTGCTGCCCCACTCAGGAGCTGTCAAAGGTAATTGTGTTGCACAAAAGTTACCAAGAAGCATGAAATAATATGGTTACCACCTGGAGACTGTGAGTTAATAGAACCTGTCTGATGCCCCGCCAAGTCTTGCCACATGTGAACATGCAATCCTCTGTCTGTAAACCACCACAGCATAAATTTGTGGGGGAGAGGTGGATCAGATGGCTCTTAGCAGCAATTTACATACAAATCCCTATGTAAGAGCCTTAAAGTTCAGTAGCCAGGTCATCAAATCCAGTGAGGTCTGAGGTTTGGTTTGGTTGTGTGTTGGGGTTTTTTTTTGGTGGAGAAGGGGGGGCTTTTGGTGGAAGTTGGAAGAAGGCACAAAGGAATAAAGGCAATGAAAGCTTGGCACCGTGTGTGCTCCTTACCACAGAAGGCAAGAGCTCTATTTTACTGTCTTCATCAGCTGGTGGTGACAAATGGCCTTGGTGTCTGAGACAATGAAAATCAAAGGATAAAAAGGTTAAAAAGGGATCTTTGAGGGGCCAGTAGTCATCCCTTTGCCCCTAGCAAGGGTAGTACCACTCCAGAACAATGGGAGTCTAGTACCTTTATTTTTTTTAAGATTATTCTATCTTACCTGATAGTTCCACTGTTTCACATCTCAAAAACAAGGGTGGTTTATTTTTATTTATGCCTTGGAGCGCTGCCCCCATGCAATATCTTAGGGTGTTAGTGCTTTTCTCAGTATGTTGGGGAAGAATCACGAATCGAGGGTCCAAAGGGATGTCAAAAGCCAAACTCTTCATTTTACAGATGAAAGGAAAGTGATGGAAAGAACACTGGACTTTGAGCCAGTGGGGGGCGGGGAATAAAGGAATAAACATTTATAATGTGCCTACTCTATGCCAAGCACTTCACAAATATTTCATTTGAGCCCGAGGACCTGGGTTTGCAATCCAGGCTCCAACATTTAAT
This sequence comes from Pseudochirops cupreus, assembly GCA_028627135.1. Taxonomy (NCBI): domain Eukaryota; kingdom Metazoa; phylum Chordata; class Mammalia; order Diprotodontia; family Pseudocheiridae; genus Pseudochirops; species Pseudochirops cupreus. The sequence continues at coordinate 138,497,818 of CM053581.1, forward strand.
AGCTGCATAAATTTGGTCAAGGCAGGTCACCTCTCTGGGCCTCAGTTTCCTTATCTCTGAAATGAGGGAGTTGTACTAGATGAGCATGAAGACCCCTTCCCATTGCGACTTAGCTGATCTAATTACTCAAAGACTACAGGAACTTGAAGGTAGACAGTTTTTCATCTGAAGGTGCTGAGTTTATTGCATTAAACCCTAGGCACTCTTCAATCCAGGTCACACTTCGACTTACTGTCTTTGGGTTAGACAATAATCAGTAAGAATTATGTATTCACAAATCCTTTCATAATATAACCAATTGCCCTGACTGATTAGTTTTTTAAGTTCAAATGTTTCTATACTAGCTTTTCTTAAAGTGAAGTTCCCGTGCATCTTTGTAACATAAAGCTTTGCTGTCTTCTTGGCACTTTGACACAGAAGGGTGTAACCACACCCTAGTTAAGAATTACTAAGATAAGAATATTTGAATAAAATTATGATTGATCATGAATTTGCTCATTTTACTCTGTTAGCTTAATCCTAAATTTATAGGTGTCCTACATCATCAACAGTAGAAATGACAATATACTTTTTGGTCAATAAAGTGTTTGTCAATAAGAAAGCTACCTATTCCCATATGAAATTAGTCCCAGCATAAAAAGAAGAAATTTATGCTTGCTTCATATCTTTGGCAAAGAAAGAAGGCACTAAGGGCCAAGGGGAGGAGAACATAGAGGAAAGCTACAGAAGTATTTTTTGAATGAGTGGGGGAACGTCTTTGGCATATTGGGAAGAGTGTTGTATAAGCAATCAGGAGATATGAATTCTTATCCTGGCTTTGCCACTAAGTAGGTCTGTTGCCTAATCACTCAGACTTTCTGGGCCTCAGCTGATTCACTGATACAATGGGTGAATTAGTGTTGGCATGTTTAAGGAAGCCAGGGCAGCTGAGATATGGGGTGACAAGCAATACGTAGGCAATAGTTGTGAAGGGGTGACCAGTTTCTCTCCTGTGCGATTGCCTGTAGGCAGTAGAAATATTACTTGTGGTTAGATCCATCATGCTGCATTTTTGCTGAAAGGAAGAAGAACAAGTGAGACAAGCAATTCTTCTTTGGCAGAGAGCTATGGGTCCACAGGTCCAGTATTCCTGGATGTCTTTCTCTACGTGTCTGTGTTTGTGTGCCTCTATCTCTGGAGAAAAGTTATGTTCTAGGACATGCTGAAAGTTGCCTGAGGTTTTAGAAACAGAGGACTCCTAAGTCCTACAAAATGATGAATCTGAGTTGCAAGGTTACTGACAGTAATATCCTTGATGGTACCTTCTGAACCTTTTCCTATTCTCTTGCATCTGCCTTTCAGAAACCACATGATCCTCAAAAAGAGCCAAAATAAGTGCTGGGTTACTCCTAGCACCTAAAGTTTGTGCCAATGGACAAGGAGAACCAGAGCAGGGCAAAGTGTTGAAAGGAAGGGGGTGAGAGAATGAACAGTCAGGGAGTGGGAGGACCTACAGGTAGGTCATGATGACTGTGAGTTCAAATAATGTTCTCATTCAAGTTAGTGTGAATTATAAATTGATTCCTGGTCACATTTAATGCAAGCCAATTTCAGTTAATGTGATGTGTGTGAGCTAGGCAAGTGTTTTAACATGGTTCTATACCTGCCATTGGAGCAGCGAGGTGGCACAGTGGATAGAGTGCCAGACCTGAAGTCAGGATGACTCATCTTCCTGAGTTCAAATATGGCCTCAGACCCTTAGCGGTTTGTGACCCTGGATCAGTCACTTAATCCTGTTTGCCTCAGTCACCTCATTTGCAAAATGAGCCGAAGAAGGAAATGGCAAGCCACTCCAGTATCTTTGCCAAGAAAGCCCTGAAAGGGATCAGAAAAAGTCAGACATGACTGAAAACGACTCAACAATATGTCTATCATTGCTTGTGTACGTACTATGCTGCTGCATATCAGTATTACCAGGTGGGTACTGATCAACAGTCTTTAATGTAGATGAAAAAACCTTATTCCAAGAAAGGAATGCCTCCTAGAAATTAAATTTCTAAGAAAGAAAAAAATTCAACCTGGATTGAAAGTATCTAACAATCTCCTAACAGTTTTATTGGGAGGTAATATGGAAGGGGATTTTAAATTAAAACCAATGCTTGTTTATCAATCTTGAAATCTTCACATTCTGAAAGGCTGAAACCATCAATTGCTTCCAGTTCTTTGGCGATCAAATAAGAGACCACGGGTGACTAAAGCTGTTTTCAAAGACTAGTTTTCAAGTTCTTTTAGCCCAGCTGTTGACAAATATTACAAGGACAAAAATATCACATTTAAAGCATTACTGATTTTAGATAATACCCCCAGGACATCCAACTACACCTGATTCATTGTGTGAGAATGTGCACGTGAAAATTGACTAAGATGTGGATAAATCTCTTTACTTCTATTGGTAAATGTATAAAGATGTAAAGAAAGACAAGACAGTTCTTTCTCCACTGCTAAAATGTTTTACATGACAGTAGTAACTTTTTTGTCATATTGTCAAAGTAGGCTTATATTTAGGTTTTGTTGTTCAATCATTTTTTCACGTCTGACTCTTCATGACCCCTTGTGGGATTTTTTTATCAAAGATGCTGGAGTGGTTTAACATTTCCTTCTCCAGCTTGTTTTACAGCTGAGGAAACTGAGGCAAGCAGGGTTAAGTGACTTGCCCACGGTCACATAGTTAATGAGTGTTTGAGGACAGATTTGAACTTAAAATCAGTCATTACCCACTGTGCCACGTAGTTGCCCCAATATTTAGGTATGATATTCAGTAATATTTTTTAGTTTTAAAATTTTGCTTTCTTTTCACTATTCTTTTCTTTATAATAAACTTAAATAAGAAATAGATTTTTCCTTATCCTTTGCTGCTATATTATGTTGATAAACAGATACGATTTATTTTTTTTAACTTTGTTGTATATTTCCATTTGGCTGGAATTAATTGCCATATCTGACATAATTATAACTTCAAATATGTGAATTAAAATAATGCAATTGAGGAGGCCAGCTTTCTTTCAAGCTTAATATGAACTGGCCATTATATTTGGAGTCAGAAGACTTGAGTTCAAAGCCTGGCACCACATTTCTTGCATGTAGGCCTTTGAGCAAGTCCCTTAACATCTTTGGACCTTATCCATTAAATGAGGGGGTTAGATTAAAGATAATTTCCAAGGCTCTTTTTAGTTCTAAATCTACAGGTATATTTTATATGTTTGTATATGTATATTACATTTTATATATGTGTATACAAATGTAGTTAAATATGTATATATGTACATATATACCTATATTTATGTGTAAATACATATAATATTGTAATGGTAATTACTTTAAATTTGAAGACCTCTTTTTGTTATGTCAAGTAAGCAGGTTCTTAGCCCTTAGCCAAACCTCTGTGAAAGAAACAGAAGGTGTGAACTCTGTCTCCTGTTGCTGACATAACAGGAAGGGGTTGACTGAAACAGGAAGCCAATGCTGTGTGTGTATATAAGAAAAACCCCAGAGAGAGACAGTCAGAATTTTCTCCTAACAAGATCCTGGTAGAAGAAGCTGTTCTGCTGAGAGATCTGGTGAAGGCTGGAATTGCTGCCAGGAAGGCTGCCTAGAAGGCTGAGATTTCTTCTGGGTCCTAGGGCCAGCCAAACTGCCCTAGGATTGAGGAAGGATGACCAGGATGCTAACACTTTGTTTGTGGCTTGGTTGTTCCTTGAATTCCCAGGAACAGAAATTGTGAAGGTTTTGAGATGAACTGGACCCTGTGAACTTCAGTGCATAGCAGGAACTGCCCGGAGGATTGGACAAGGACCTGGGAGCTGTCTGCCTCTGAATCCAGGTGACTGTTTGGTGGATTCAGGTAGGAGCTGGGAGCAAGGAAGGGGATCCAAGGAATCTGAGAAACCACCCCAAGTCAAGATGAAGAAAAGATCTCTCCTTGGATATTGAATGCTATGATAATAATGTGGTTTACTAGTGACCTAGAGGTGGGGGGGAGGGCGTTGTGTATTTTCCAATGATTGTATTTAGTGATTAGCAATACTTAGTAACTTAGTAACTGATTGCTAAATAAGTGGCTGATTAAGTTAACCTAGTTGCCCTATGAGTGGAAGACTGACTTGTATTCTGAGATGATTGAATGACTAAGTAAGGAGGCAAACCTCCTTAGGGATACCAGATGATTGTTCTTTTGTTCTTTATTCTAAATACTGTCACCACATTGGTGAAAACTATGGGCCATTTTAATGATAAGCCGTTGTGAACACTATATTGTGATTTTCTGTGATAAGATGTAATGTTGTGAATATTGTATCTTGATTTGTTGTGAATGTTTTACTTTGATCTGTTCTTGAATAAATAGAGTGTTCACTATACTGTGTAATCAGAACCTTAAAAGCTGTTCACAGTAGCATTCTTTTGAGAAGCTGTTCATGCATGGCATTACAAATATACATATACATACATATATGTATGTGTGTATGTGTGTGTATAAATTTTAAAAAAATATATCTTCATGGTTAATACCATAGTGGTCCAGCAGCTCCAGGAATAGCCCATAATAGATCTAATAAAAATTATGTGCTATGTTAAATATACATACATATATCCATCAAAGAATTGGAAACAAAGCATAGATGCCTATCAGCTGGGAAATGGCCAAACAGATTGTGATCCATGAATGGAATGGAATGGAATGTTGCATCATTGTGAGAAACCATGAATATGGAAAAATTCAGAGGAGCAGGGAAGTGAAATAAGCAAAATGAGGGAAACAATACACACAGTAACTAACACAATATGAGGAAACTATGATGGAAACAAAACCAAATTCTTTTTTTTTTTCCAAAACCAAATTCTGTACAATTGAAATGGTCAAATCTGGTCCTTGGGTTTAGCACCTCTCTTCCTTCATCCTATAGGTAGGGGATTTATTGGTGCAGAACATGGCATATTATGTTAGATTTGGTTAATGTGTTGGCTAGTTTTACTGAACTACTTTTCTCTTTCATTTTTATTCTTTTTTACAATTAATATATCTCTGGAGATTCAAACCATTTGGAAATTAAGATGATATTTTAAAAAGTTATCAATAAAAATTAAAAACCACATTGGGCCTCAATACACAAGGTACTAGCAGTAACCACATTGGTGTAGAGTGGTATTCATATTTGCATGGAAGAAAAAATAGCAGGATATGAACTCCATTTGAAAGAAATACTGGGGGGTGGGGTATATTGGATATTTTTATTTCTGAAAGCACATGGAGAGTCAAAATAGGCTTATTTGATAGTCCTTTATTCTGGAGAATGAGCGTATGCCTCTATCTTTGAACTGTAGTTCAAAGCTTCCTGCTCTGTTTAAAAAGAAAAAAAATATTTCATAGCCTCCAGTCATTTTATTTCACAGAGATTATATACCTCCATCTTAACTGTCCTCCAGTGCCTGTCCTGTGGGCAATCTGTCGTCCTCTGGCCCAGCCTCCTCATCCTGTGTCTGTCTGACAGTCTCTCTTCCTAAGCCCTTCTCTAACCCTCCTAATGGATGAACAGACTTCTTTTTTTCTCTTTACAACTATTTACTGTGGAGTCAACCGAACTCTTCTTCACCTCTTCATCCCTCTCCTCCATCTCTCCCACCACACACTTTGCTCCTATTGCTTCCTGAATTCTCTTCCCCTCAGCTGCCCTGTCCTGTTTTCCACTGCAAAACATCTGGGAAGACCCTAGGCAGAGAAAGTGTCCATAAGAGGTGACCCTGCCCCTCTCTCACTGATGTCTCCTTTGATCTCAGGAGATTATGAAAGAAAAGTGTGAAGAAATGTAGCTGCTAGGGAAAAAAAAATCTTTGTGATTTATACCATCATTACCTAGTAGGGTTAGAAACAAGGGCCTATTTATTCTAATAAGCCAAGAATCCTCTGGCTCTCCCCAGTGTTTTTTCCCTTGCTTTGCCAAATGTTTTCTCCCCCTGTGGTAACTGGGAGGACAGCACTTTGCTCAGGGTTTTTATTCCACATGGAATGTTAAGAGAGTTCAGATGCTGAGACAGGTCATGGCAGTGGGGGTGGGGAGAGGTGTGAGCTTATCCAGATCTGTGTCTAAGGCAGGACTGTTTTTAAGTTGACACAGTGCTAAATAAAAAGCACCTTTCTTTGATCTCAGTGACTTCCTGCGTAGACTGTCTGATTAGATAAAGATCATGTATCCCCCATCCCTTAGGAAGCTGTAACCTTAGCTTGGCTGCAACTGCTTGTCCAATACCCCTCTGTTTCCCTCTCACTCCTGACTTGTTCTCTGTCTGTCTGTGTCTCTCCCCTTGTTTCTAATTTTTCTTTCAATCTGGGTAGGAAAATAAAGGTTGTGGAACTGGAGCATCTCTCTGATCCTTAGAGAAGACATTGGGTAGGCTGGTTAAAAATGAAATAGATTTTGAGAGACTCAAATGGACTTCATCTGGTTCTGGGCATCAAAGGAAAATCAGTCTCTTCCTGCAATATGGTTAAGCCCTCAGGATGCTATGAAACAAATTGGTTGGTAGGGGGAGAGGGAAACTCAGCCCTTCAACTGGGTATGTTAACAGAGAAAAGAAAAGGGGGGGGGGGAAGGGAAGAAATGTGTTTCCTACGACTGCTTGTAGCACTTAGTATTAACCCAGGCACCCAGTGGATGCCCTATAAACATTAATTGAGGATGATGAGCTGCCTCATATGGTTGGACCATATGTGTTTTAGAAAGGTGACTTAGAAAACTGGTTAGGAATAACGAGCTTTTGAGTCCCAAATCATTTAGCTGATGAGACTTTTAATGGCTCCTATAAAAGCCAGGATTTTAGGGGCTCCTCTGTTATTTTCTTCTTTAGACCCCAGCATCAATCAATAAAACATTTATTAAGCACCTATGATATACTTGGAACTGTGCTAAAAACTAGAGAGATATAATCCAAGGTTTCTACCAGTGTTCCAGCTAAACTACCATCACGCTTGGCCGAGCAGGACACAAATACCTCAGTTTACAACTTTTATTTTTCTCTTAGAATTTGAAGGTAAATGGGATAACTTTTTTCCCTTCAGCTCCTTTCTTTCTTTTCCTTCTACCTGAAGACTCCCAGATTCAAGGTTGTTAGCCCTCAAACACCATAATTATCTGTTAGTACCTTGACAAAATTAGAGAGAGCGTTGGTCCCTGCCCTCCAGGCACTTATAATCTAATAAGAGAAATAACGTGCTTAGAGAACAATACAGTATAAGATAATACGTAATCAGGAAGACACTATATGATCATGCTAAGTGGTAAAGTGCAGTTCATATAATGGGAGGTTTGAGAAGAAAGGGACCAGTGTGGGCAGAGCTTGGAGTAGCTGGGGGAAACTTCATGGAGGAAGTGGGCTTTGAACTGGGTTTTTTCTCTGTCTTTCCATTTCATATTTTACTTCCATGAGGCTAAAGCCATGTCTTAAAAATCTCCACACAAATTGTCAGGTTTTTTAAAATTTTTACTCTTGTTGGGATGATGGCTCCCTACTGTCCCCTTCCTGCTACATGCACTGCTATGCTCGGTCATGATCCAGGCTATTCAGGAAGACGATGTCTTTTAAAGTAGGGTCCTCACAATGCCACAGTGAAACTTTCTCCTGTTCTTCAGCGATGCCCAAAGACCCCTGCTGCTCAAAAACCCTTATATCCTCTCTTGCTCACTCTTTTCAAGGGCCTAGTCCAACTAGACTGAGTATCCATTAGAGAGAAACAAGAAGGGAACAGAATGATCCTAAAGCTGGCATCTTCTCAGAAGGAAGAGACCAGTAGCTGGTACTCTTGATTTCTCATGTCCATCCTTAATTTCTGTAAGTTACACCCTCCAGCTTGCCAAGGGGTGAATGGGATCTATCATGCACTGTGCCATTAAGATTAGATGACCTCCTCAAAGCAGGCCAGGAAAATACGTTCTCAGGATGCCAGATCCCTAAACAGAAATTCCAGATGTTCTAGTTGGTTTGTTTGGTCGCTTTGTTCCTTCCTTGAAAAATGCAGAGTGAGAGCAGTTACCCACAGGCCACCAAGTATAAAGGACCAATTTCACCAGGAGATAGCCCTAACTTTGCCTCTTTGTAGAGAAATATGAATGTCATTATGGGCAGGCAGAGTCACAGTTTAGCAACTCATCATTGCATGCAAAGGGGAAATCATAAAACTCTGGAAACTGGCCCTCTAAGACTTGTCCTGCTAGCAAATATTTGAGTTGGACGAGATGGGAAAGAGTATGTGTGGAATTACTCTTTAAACCTTTCAGCCTTCTGTTCTCCTGTCACCTGTCTTTTCCATGTAGCTCAAATCTGAGCCAGACTTCACTTTCTCCCATCTCTCTCATGGGTGAGTGTTCTCTGTTAGGATTAAGGGAAGATCAGACCTCAACCCTTGCCCTCTGTTAAACCCAAACATGATGTGGATCAGGAGCACCTGACATGCAGTGCCTCTGCCTTATTTAGCTTCAAGTTTCTGACTGGAACTAGAAACACCTGGGGGTGGGCAAATGACTGCAGGGAAATCTGTTCCTGTGGGGGGTTTTTTCTAGCTTTGAGGGCAAGATCTTTTATAGTTCAGTTTTTGTAAGATTTTTTTCTTCCCAGAGGAATAAGTTGTTGAGTGTTATTTCAGGATAGAGCTTTAACATCTGAATGTTGTAACTGGTTATAAGGAGTAGAGGAGAGGAGAGGGAGGGAGAGAGGTCTATTATGTGCCAGGCTCCTATGCTGAGCCCTTTTACAAATATTATCTCATTTGGACATAAAAAGTGAAAGGCGGAAAAAAATCAATGAGTGCTCATCAATTTTCAGATAGAATTCATTTTAATTCTTAAGGTTCACAGAAAAGGATAAAGTTTGATTTTTTTTTCCTTCTGTTGCGGTTTTTGTTTTGATTTATTTTTGATCACAAAACAACCAAGTGTGCCCCCTAGGTACTGACCATTGATGTAATGGTGGTGAGTGAGTGAGGACCTTATGGGGGAAAAAAATACATTTGCAAAGAAATGGTCATGGTGTTAGAGACAGTGATCTGTGTATAGTCAGCAGATTATAGTGCCTGATAATGCTAAAACTTTCTCTTTTAGAGGTATTTGTACTTTTCAGAGCATTTCCCCATCTATTAGTAATTTTCTCTTTACAGTAGCCCTGTGAGGGAGACAAGAAAAATCTTTAAATGTATGTAGTATATGCTCTGACCTTGCTCTCCCAGAGAGATACTGGCTACAATTCCCCCCTCAATATCCTAGGGGGTACCCGAAGGTTTTGAGGGTGATTTGAAATGGGAGCATTTCTCTAATGTTCTAAGGTGGAGCCCAGATGCAAAGTAGTCTCACTTCTGTTAGCTGCCAGTGATTAAAGCCTCAGTTTCATCTAACCAATGAAAACCAACTAGCTTTTATAATGGGAAATTTGCTTTGCAGACATAGAAAGAAGTACCAAAATACCAAAAACATCTGACACAGACTCCAGTTACTGACCTCCTGGTCTATTGCTAGCTGAATCTTTCAAAGTCATAGCTATCTCTAATACTCTTCACGAAATAGAAAATATCAAACACCAAGGCCTGTATCCACTGACTACATGCTGGCCTTTATACCCAGGCCTATGCAGCATTATTTCTCTTTTGTCACCAAAACTTAAGCAGACAGGAAGGTATTAGACCAATTATATACATACATACATAGGGACAGGCCTGGGTTGACTGGTGGCTTTTGAATGTACCCCAATTCTGGCTCCAGAGCCAATCAAAGAAGCTCTCTTTCACTATGTGGCTAATAGACCAGGACCAGGTACAGAATGTCTGCATATGCTCCAAAGTCCGGCATAGAGATTGCATTAGCCAAACACTCTGCACATGCTCATAAGGGCTGGAATAATTGTCTAGTTCCTTGTCAACCCGACAATGAGTATTTAAGTACTTACTCCCAGCCAGATACTGTACTAAGCACTGACAGTCCATTGTCTCAAGGAGCTTATATTCTAATTAAGAAAGACAACACATAAAAGGAAGCCAAAATAAGAAGTATATGGGGTGGGCCAAATATAGTGGAGAAAGAGGGGGAGGGAGTCAGGAGAGAAATGAAGAGTGAACGTGGACCACCCTTTGTTAAAACGAAGGTTCTAGGAGGAACCTCGACAAATCAGAGGAAGGAGCCACATCAGCAGAAAGATCTTCTAGGGTGAGAAGACTGGTGGTGAATGATGAGAAAGGAGTTTGGAGAATCAAGAGCAGAGCCCAGAGAGGCATGAAGGAGTGACATGCAAATTTTACAGATGAGCCTGAGGCCCAAAGAGTCAGTGCCTTTTAAGATCACACAGTGAATTTGTGGAAAACCAGAACTTAAAGCTAGGGTTTCTGACTCTCAGGTTGGTACTATTTCCTTTAAATTGAGCTAGAGCTTCTTTATTACTAACCTCTGCTCTTGATAGAAGAGAAATGCTCTGATGTTGATGTAATAGCAGGGTTTTGGAAGATCTGAGAACTCCAGCTCTGAAACACTTTTGTAATTTTCCCCTGGGTCAATATGAATATACAAATCATGACCTGAGCCCCCATCCACTACAACATTCTGTTACTAGACTGTGTAAGAGTCACCAATCCAACAGCAAAAGCATTTAAGATATAAATTATAAGTATTTCATAGTAATATATTTATTAGTATAGTATAATATGTACACTATATATAGTATAATATATATACTATAATTATAAGTAAATTATAAGATATAAATTATATGTAAATTATAAGAGGAAATAAAATAGTACAGCCATTCTCTGTTCCCTTCCCCTCCCCAAATACTATAGAAAACTTAGGGAGAAGTGGGGAAACCGGGCAGAGTAGGTGAAGAAGTTGTCATAATTCCCCCCCCCCCATCTCCCCATATTCTTTGTGGTGAAGATCTGTTTTCCTCTCAAGACAGGCTTGAATTTGCTGAAGACGCTCAGCTTGGCTCTGGGATCATGAGGATTCTGTTAGATCTCCCAGATTTGGGAATGTCATGGTGATACTGTTCTGTGCACCATCCCACTTGCCTTTCCACCCCATCTATAACTTGCTTCTCTGTTCCTTCTTATTCTAGATGACCTAGTAGCCTCATTTGTCTTCCCTACTCTTATGCCACTCCCTGCTCACAGTTGCTCAGGGTGGCCAAGGACCCTCCTCCCCTTTTGCATTCATTTTCATGTCTCTTTTTTTTATATTTTTCCAAATCCATACCACCTGGTGCAGTTTTGGTCTTCAAGAGCAAGTCCCTCTGGGAACATGACATCCTGTAGCTTTTTCCAATGAACAGCAGCTTCCCTGTCTCATTTATAACTGTGAGCAATGGAAGCTTCACTCCTGTGATGACCCTGTTCACGGGCAACAATCTCATAGGATGGTCAGGCATCATTAGAGGAGTACCTACAATGATGACATATGGATTTAATAGGGTACTGGCGTAGCCCTAGCACCTAGCATAATGCCTTGGATATAGTAGAAGCTTAATAAATGTGCCCAGTTCTTTTGCCACTGATGGCCCAGTGCCCAGTTCTTAGTTCCTGAATCTCAAGTCCATTGGGTCCTGTGGTAGGAGGAAAAAGGATCTAATTAGGGGATTTGTAGATAATCCCTAAGGACCTTTCCAGCTCCACTATACGAAGTGACTTCTTGTGAGGTCCCATATCACTTAAGCTTTGAACTCAGAGGGTAGCTAACCTTACCTGCAGATGCCCACACCAATAATATCTGCTAATGATTTGATTTCAGAACACTTGAAACGTCAGGACACACCTGCCCCTACTTTCTGACTGATGTTTGAAACTTCTTTAACTAGGGACAAAGTCTTTCTTTCATTTCACACTGAGAAAGAAGCTGAAAATATAAATATGCCAGGGAGAAGCAAAACATTGACTGACATTTAAACTAAACTACAAATGGCTGTTAATAGAACCTTTATTTAAGAGCAGGTTTTAATGGGAGTAGGGGAGAAAAGCGAAAGGGAAGGCATGGGAAGGGGAGAGTTGGTGAGGATTTGGGTTGCCAAAGAAAAACACACGTTTTATATCTTTGTCTAATAATATTACTTGCAAAGCACCATGTATTTAATTCAATGCTCATAATAATATAGACAATGAATGTTATCTTTTTTTTAATGAGGAAACTAAGGTTCAGGAGACATTAAATGATTTTCTGATCACTATATATCTACTAAGAAAGGATCTGAAACTTGAACCAGGTTTTCTAGCTCCACATTCCAGACTCTTCCTACTATCCCACCATACCCAGAAGTTAAAACTGATGGAGAAAGACAGAAATAGAGGATAAAAAGACCTGGTATAAATACAGAGGAAAACAAGGGGTAGCAGATATTAATTGATCGAGGGAAATGTTCTTGTCTATTCTCATTCATGCGTCTGACATAGACATTATTTTCATAGGATCATAGATCTAGGGATGGAAGAGACTGTAGAGATGATCTTGGCCAAACCTCTCATTTTACAGATGAGGAATCAGTGATCAAATGAATTTAAGCGACTTGCTCAAAGTAAGTGGCCAAGTCAGAATCTGAATTCAGGTCTTGTTCAAATTCAGTTCTCTTTTCACTAAACCACCACTGTCTCCCATCTGGCATCAGATGGGATTTATGAATCTCTTCCTGTTACTCTAGGTGTGAATTAGGTACTGTGGAGGTCATGAGATCAAATATTGAGAGTTTATAGGGATCTTGGAAGGAATGGAGTCCAAACCTCTCATTTTAAAGATGAAGAAACAGAAAGCCAGAGGAGCTGAGCAACTTTTCTGGGGTCACCCAATTCATAAGGGTCTCCAGCAGGAGTCAAACCCAGGTCTTGCTGCTCAAAGTCCCACTGCTATTCATTATGCCTTGGGGACCTTAGACATTATCTGTTAGGATCATAAAGGATCCTTAGAGACCATCTGGTCCTTTGGGTTCTGGGCTAGAAAAAAGGAGTATCCTATTAGGAGATACATATTTGGCCAACTGGTCCAGTCCAGCATTTTCATTTTAAGAGAATAAACCAGGGCCCCAGATATTGGAATGACTGAACTAGTTGATAGTAATCTGGGACAGGCAAGTTGTTCAAGCTCACAAAGCGACTAAGTAGCAGAGCCACAACTGGGATCAATAGCGCTGCGTTAAGTTACTACCAAGTCCTCAGAAGAACAAAGAGTCCACTGACCCTAAATCTGCTGCTAACTAAAGCAAGCTTATTACGGAGCCAGAGTCAGAGTCAGATTCTCTATGTTGGCTCTTAAGGTGTAGATAAAGGGATGTGTTGGACGTGATGTATTCCTGTGATTTTAGTGTTTGCTCTAAGTTCCTTTGGAAACCTGGGCAGTTTTAGTAGATATTTTTATTGCTCCCAGCTATTAACCTGAATAACCGTGTTTAGCATTTGGTTTGCATCTTCCTTCTGCATTTGCTGTGTTTCATTTTGTGTTCTAATTATTTGTGTATGTTTTGTCCCCCTACTAGACAGTGAGTGTCAAGGGAGGAGGGAAAATCTTTTGTTTCCTCAACTTATCTCCCTGAATGCCTGTAGATGATAATCAAGGATTGTTTTTGAAATCATTGTTGGTATAGAGTATAGCGGAAATCCCCAGGAGGCCTGACTCTCAGCTCAGCCCCTGATTTACTGTGTGACTTTGGATAAATCACTTTACTTCTCTGGCCTTCATTTTTCTCATCTGTAAAATGAGGATGTTATCACTTCCAGCTCTAACCTTCTATGATTCCACACAAATCTCATTCTCTCCCAAGCCCTGGGTATGGAGCAAGAGGTATGCAGTATAAAATGGCACAGCAACAAGAAACTTGATCCTGTGTTAGTCTCTTCATGGGACATCTTTGTTTAGCATAAGTTGAGCATAATAGATGATGCCAGGTATAAGAGTATTTTCCAGGTATCTCTTTTCTTTCTTTTTTCCTTCTAAATTGAAAAAAAATGTTGAATATTAACACAAACAACTAAACTAAGTCAATTTCAGTGTATGAAATGTTATATAACACTTTTTCAGTCTCTACCTTTAGGTCTTCATCACCATTCTTTGTTTCATTCAATTTTCCACATATGATTATAGTTAATATATATTACATTTTTCCAGTTCTGCTTTTTTCACTATTTACATTTTTATATAAATCTTTCTAGATTTCTTTGTATTCCTCATAGTTTCCTATCTATACTATATTGTAATATTCCTTTAATTTAAGGCATAATTTTATCAGATTATTATTGAACATTTAGGCTGCTTCTAAATTTTTTAAATTACCTAGACTACTGCTATGAAAATCTTTGAAAAGCTAGATCTTTTTTACATTGTTAATAACATTTCCAAGGTATAGTCTTAACAATGGAGTTATTGCATAGGAATTACTTTTCTCTCACTTAGACAGTTTCTGTGAGTGGGTCTAGACCAGCATTTCCCTTTAAAAATTTTTAAATTCAATTTTATTTTCAGTTCTTGATTCTCTTCCTTCTACCCATTCAGAAAGCAAGAAAAACAAAAAAAATTACAAAAATATGTATAGTCATGCAAAATAAATTCATCTCTTAGCCATGTCCTAAAGGAAAAGGAAGATAATAAAATATGCTTAAATATGCCCTTTTAGTCCATTACTTCTCTAGTTGAAGGTGCATGGCATGTTTTGCCATGATTCCTTTGGAGTTGTGATTGGTCATGTATTGATCAGAGCTACTAAGTCTTTTAAAGTTGATTATCTTTACAACATTGCTGTTATTGTGTAAATTATTCTTCAGGTTCTACTCACTTCACTTTGCATCATTTCATAAAAGTATAATTAATATCTCCCTTAATCTACCCTTCCTTTTGTTCTCCTCCTTTCCTTTAACCCCTTTCCTTCCTATTTGCATGTTGGGTAAAATGTATTTCTATGCCCAACTATGTATATATATATTCTTCTCTCCCTTAACCAGTTTAGATGGAAATCAAGTTCAAGTGTCACTAACTCCCCTCTCCCATTGCCCCCTTCTTGTATGAATTCCTTTCTGAGTATCCCATTTATGTGAGACAATTTTCCCTGTTCTTCCTCTCCTTTCTTCCCTCTATTAGGGTATTCTTCTTCCCTGCCCACTCCATTCTTCTTTTGAGATTGTATGAACAGAAAAGAATCAGGCCTTCTATTTAATTAGACTCTCCCTATGACCCTTGGTGATGATAAAATTCTGAGGCATCTACATTTATCATCACCATGTATAAGAACGTAAAGAGTTTAAACTTGTTTAGTCCATTATGACTTCTCCCTCATAAATGCCTTTATACATTTTTCCCGACTCCTCTGTTTGTATGTCAAATTTTCTATTCAGCTCTAGTTTTTTCATAAGGAATACTTGAAAGTCCTCTATTTTGTCAAAAATCCATTTTCCCCCCATAGGATTATACTCATTTTTGCTGGGTAGGTTATTCTTGGTGATAAACCTAAAGCTTTTGCCTTCTGAAATATCATAATCCAATATTCCACTCCTTTGTAGTGGTACCTGCTAAATCTTGTGTGATATTGACTATGGTTCCTTGGTACTTTTTTTCTTTCTGGCTGCTTACAGTATTTCGCCCTTGATCTAGGAACTCTGGATTTTGGCTATATTGTTCCTAGGAGTTTTCACTTTGGGGTTTCTTCGAGGAGGTAACCAGTGGATTCTTTCATTTTTTCACTTTCCCTCCTGGTTCTAAGATAACTAGATAGGTCTTTTATGATTTCTTGAAATGCGATGTCTAGGCTCTTTTTTTGTTGATAGTTTTCAGGAAGTCTAATGATTCTTAAGTTATCTCTCCTCAATCTCTAGTGATTCTTAAATTATCTCTTCTCAATCTGTTTTCCAGGTGAGTTGTTTTTCCTATGAGATATTTCATATTTTCTTCTATTTTTCCAGGTTTTTTTTTACTTTGTTTTATTATTTCTTGGTGTCTCATGGAGTCATTAGCTTCCATTAGATTGTAAACTCTTTGAGAGCAGCTAGTTTGTGCCTCTTTTTATATCCTCAGAGCTTAACACAGTAAGTGTAAACACTTAACAAATGTTTATTAAATGAATAAATCTGACCAATTCTAAGTTTTAAGAAGTTACTTTCTTCAGCTAAATTTTGTACCCTTTTTCCAGGCTGCTAATTCATTTACATATGTTTCTTTCTTAGTTTTTGTCCCTTTTATAATTTGTCCCTTTATTCTTCTTCTTATTTTTTAGTTATTTCTTTAACTATTGCTTTAACTTTCTAGGAATTCTTGTTGGACTTGTGTCCAAGCTGCATTTATCTTTGAAGCTTTGCTTTTAGATTTATTCTAGTCATTTTCTTTCTCTATGTTTATGTCTTGAGCTTCCCTGTTGTCATAATAATTCTTTAATGTCAAGGTTTTGTTTTGTTTTTTTGTTTGGTCATTCTTTTAGCCTACTTCTTGACTTTGAATTTTGTGTTTGTGCCAGGCTTTGCACACTTCTTAGGGGAAAAGGATGTCTGATCCAAGCTCCAGTTCTCTTACATATTTTTTCTGCTTTCATAGCCCTGATTAGGGGCCTTAAAAGCTTTCAGTGTTCCCAAAGTGATATGATTCAGAGGGACATCTGTTTATTGCTCTCTTGGTCTGAGTTCTGCAAGTTGCTGGCCCATTTTGGGTCTCTTAGTTCCTGGGATCAGAGCTACACAACTACTGTTTGCTCCCTGGAACTTGTTTTATGCTCAGTATACAGCTGGGGCTAATGTTTGCCTTCATTCCCCTCTACTCTGGATCCATAACCTGGTTCTGGCTGGTGGGTGACAGAGCTGCCAGATTGCACCTTTTATGGAACCCAGTGCTCACTCAGGGATCCCTTTCTAGTATCCTGTCTCTGCTTTCTCTCAGTCCCTGGGTACTAGAATGCCTTCTGCCACTGTAGCATCCATGGACTCTCTGATCTAGATGTCCTCCCTAGCAACCACAAGAACTCTTTGTCTGCCTAAGCCTCTGGTGGCTGGGAAAATGACTTACTGTGACTTCTTCTCTTGGCTTTACCAATTAAAATTCAGTTTGATTCATTCTGTAGTTCTTTGTTAGGAGGTGTGAGGGGAGAATTAGACTCTGTTTTCTCTCACTCTGCCATCTTGACTTGGCCCACACTAGTATTTTCCTAAATTAAGAGACCTTCAAAGGAGCTTGTGAAGTTATTTCAAGAGAATCATGGAAAAAGATTTGAGTTAGGGAAGAGTAATGTTTCAAGACTTTTTCTGACCATTTCTTCTGATGGGGTGAAAGTCATTTTGCAGTGTTTTTAGAGTTTATCTTGATCTTCCTGTCATGGCATCTCCTAGTCCTCTCCCACTTCTTTTACTTTCTTCTTATCTGAAAGGTGGTAAGAATTATGGTTAGAATTAATCTGAAGAGGAGAGGATGTTATTTTACTCCCTGACTTCACCTCAAAGATATAGAGCTTCCAAAATTTTGGTTGGGGGTGAGGGTAAATAGTGTTCCTTTTTAAAAATACGTAGGTTTCCTTCCTTTATCTTCCTTGTAAAAATGACAAGATCTGACAATTGATTGGATTTGTGGGGTGAGAGAAAATGAGTAGTCTTGTACAAAGCCAAGATTGTGAACCTAGGAGACTAGAAGGACAGTGATGCCTCCAGCAGAAGCAG
Organism: Pseudochirops cupreus; assembly: GCA_028627135.1. Lineage (NCBI taxonomy): Eukaryota > Metazoa > Chordata > Mammalia > Diprotodontia > Pseudocheiridae > Pseudochirops > Pseudochirops cupreus. The sequence continues at coordinate 138,515,483 of CM053581.1, forward strand.
GGAAGTTTGGAAGAGAGAAAGACTTGGGGGAAAAGACATTTAGTTTTAGATTTGTTGAGTTTAAGGCGTCCAGTTTGAAATGTCTGATAAGCAATTGGTGATATGGGCCTGGAGCTCAAGGGAGAGATTAGAACTGGATGTATAGATCTGGGAATCTTCTATATAGAGATGATAGTTAAAATCATGGGATCTGATGAGGTTTAGCATGAGAGATTATAGAGGAAGAAAAGAGATCTCAGGAAAGAATTTTGGGGAACACCCATTGTTAAGGGATATGATGTGGATGAAGGATGATTGCCTAGATTGGTGCAACAACCTCCTAATAAGCCTCCCTGCTTCAACTCTCCCTAAAATTCAATCCACCTTACACTCTTCTGCAAAGGAGACTAAGGAGTGGTCAGACAGGTGAACCTCAAGAAAGTAGTTTCAGAAATGCCAGGAAGGAGATAATATCTTGGAACAGGAGGTGGTCAGCAGTGTCAAATGTAGTAAACAGGTCAAGAAGGATGAGGTCTGACTAAAGACCAAATGATCTGACAATTAAATTAGATGAAGTAGGTCCAAGTAACTGATTAGGTTGTAAATCAGATTATGAATGGTTTAGGAATTAGAGAAGTGAAGGCACTAAATATAACTAACTTTTTCTAGGAATTTGACTTAGAAAGGGAAGAAAGATGTAAGAAGGACTGGTAGAATCTAGTGAAGGTTTTTAAGGATGAAGAAGACTTGAGTATATTGAAGGTAGTAGTGAAGAAACTATTTGATATGCAGATGTTGAAGATATGAAAAAGGAAATGATTCAGGGGAAAATCTGCTGGAGAAAATGGGAGGTGTAGAGGAGTTGACCTTGGAAAGGAGAGGAGCCATCTCTTTGTAAAAGATAGGAAGAAAGGAGAAACAAGTATATGTGCAAGTACCAGTAGAACAAAAATAAAGAGAATAAATACAAAGTAGCTCATTATAATTTGATTTGAGAGGGAGGAATGGCTCCAGTAGTTGAGAGGATTACCCAAGCATCTATTAGAAACTGGACTTTTTTCTCTTTGAGAGCAAATGTGCAACAAGAGGATGAACTGATTACAGTACTAGGTAAATATTACTAGAAAATTCTGCAGACTGCCTTTATAAAGCACTCTCTTTGGTGACCTTGCCAGCTACCTTGTCAACAGTCGGTCAAAAAGCATTTATTAAGCACCTACAGTGTGTCTGGTACTGCTTTAAGTGCTGGATATACAAAGACAGATAAAAGATTTCCTAGGAGCTTGAAGTTTAATGGGGGAGACTACATGCAAATAACTTTACAAAGTATATAGAGGATAGATTGGATAGAATCATCGAAATTGTCCTTCATCTCACAGCAAATAAGTATTTGAAGCAGAATTTAAATGCAAATCCGGTATCTTATCCACGACAGGAGGCTGCCTGTCATATGGTGTTGTTAGTAAAACATTTTTCAGATTTTTAGTGAAAAACTAAACAGAAAACGTGCTTTGGGCTAATAAACTGCTCCAGTTAGATGCAGAAAGCATGTTTTTTTAAGTGCCCGGTATGTACAAGGCACTCTGCTAGGTGCTGATTATGCAAAAGCAAAACAAAAAGCAGCATCTGCTCTCAAGAGGCTTCTGTCCTTCTGTGGATATAGCATTTACATACAGAGGTACCTCAAGGTGGTTTGAAGAGGGACAGATCACTACTATTAGGGAGACCAGAAAACTCTTCTAGAAAGTGATGAGTAAGTTGAGTCTTGAAAGATGTTAAGCATTGGAAGAGAGAAGAGAGGAGAGGGAGTCAATTTGCCACATGAGGGGTAGCCTAGTGAAGAAGGAACAAAGGCTGGAGATAGAATGTCAACTTTGGGAATAGCAAATATATCAGTCTGAGTGGGGCTTGTGAAGGAGAGTTATGTAAATGTAGATGCCAAACTGAGGACTTTGTATTTTATCCTCAAAAAAAAAAAATAGACTGGAGGGGCGTAGCCAAGATGGCAGAGTAGAAGCACGAACTTGGTATGGGCTCTGGTTCCAACCACTTCCAATACATGTAAAAAAATGGCTCTAAACAAACTTTAGAACTATAGAACCCACAAAGTGACAGTGAGAAACAAATCTCCTGCTGAAGGCAACCTGGCAAGCCAACAGGAAGGGTCTAGGAGCCTGGGAGCCAAGCACAGTCCTGAATGAGTTGCGCAGTTCCAGCCCCAGGGCAGCCCCTACCAGGAGCGGCCACAGCAGACTTTAGGAGAGTGAACCACCAACAGCTATAGCGGTTTCCAGACTTCTCAACATGTAAACTCCAAAGACAAAGTAAAAGGTCAGTGTGGAACTCTGTTGGAACAAGTGGGGATGGAAGTACACAGTCCCACCCCTGCCCCTGGGGCAAGAAGCAGCGCAGGCTCAGCCACTGTGCCTTGTGGCTGCCTTAGGAGCTCCTGGCCTGCAGATTGTAGGGGGACCAAGCACCCATTCAAAGGGTAATTGCTCTTGCTTTAACCTGCTTAGATCTGCATTGTGGTCCTGGGTGGTGGTCCTGGGGTGTGTAACCAGTGAGCCAGAGCTTGTGGGGACTGCAGAGAGGGTGCCCTCCTAATAGTTCTGGCAGCTGCAAAACCCCCAGCAATTTGGGACAAAGCTCTCTACATTCTGGAAGCAGAGTTCTACTGTGGCAGAGAGCTCAAAAGTCAAGCAATTAACTGGCAATATGAGCAAGCTGAGGAAGCACAAACAGACCATAGAATCCTTTTTGGGGGAAAAAAGGGATCAAGGCATGGAGTGAGAGGAAGACAGCAAACTCATGCATCAAAAGCCTCCAAGAAAAATATGAATTGGTTACAGGCCATGAAGGAGCTCAAGAAGGATTTTGAAAATCAAGTAAGAGAAATGGAGGAGAAATTGGAAAGAGAAATGAGAATGATGCAAGAAAATCATAAAAAGTGAGTCAACAACCTGACTGAAGAAAATAACACCTGAAAAAATAGACTAACTTAAATGGCAAAAGAGGCCCAAAAAGCCAATGAGGAGGAGAATGCCTTAAAAAGCCAAATTTGCGAGATGGAAAAGGAATTTCAAAAATTCACTGAAGAGAATAATTCCTTCAAAATTAGATT
>CM053581.1:138518685-138534461 GCA_028627135.1 Pseudochirops cupreus
GAAATATTTCATTGGAAAAACCACTGACCTGGAAAATAGATCCAGGAGAGATAATTTAATCATTGGACTACCTGAAAGCCAAAAATAAAAAAAAGAACCTAGAACTCATCCTTCAGGAAATTCCCAAGGAAAATTGCCCTGATGTTCTAGAACCAGAGGGCGAAATAGAAATGGAAAGAATTCACCTATTGCCGCTTGAAAAAGTTCCCAAAAAGAAAACCCATAGGAATATTATAGCCAAATTTCAGAGTTTCTAGGTCAAGGAGAAAATACTGCAAGCAGTCAGGAAGAAACAATTTGAGTATTGTGGAAACTTAATCAGGATAACACAAGACCTAGCAGCTTCTACATTAAGGGATCAAAGGGCTTGGAATATGATGTTCCAAAGGGCAAAGGAGTTAGGATTAAAACCAAGAATCACCTATCCAGCAAAACTGGGTATAATGCTTCAGGGGAAAATATAGTCATTTAATGAAATAGAGGATTTTCAAGCATTCTTGATGAAAAAACCAGAGCTGAACAGAAAATTTGCCTTTCAAATACAAGAAGCAAGAGAAGCATGAGAAGGTAAACAGGAAAAAGAAATCATAAGGAACTTATTAAAGTTGAACTATTTACATTCCTACATGGAAAATGATCATTGTAACTCATAAGACTTTTCTCAGTACGAGGATAGTTGAAGGGAATATATATGTATATATATGTATACATACATATATATGTGTGTATAGGAGGGTATATATGTATGTAAATATATATGTGAGTGTGGGCATATGTATGTTCATGTATACATGGACAGAGGGCACAGGATGAGTTGAATATGAAGGAAAGATACCTAAAAAAATAAAATTAAGAGGTGAGGGGAATTTATTGGGAGAATGAGAAAGTGAGAGATAGAGTAGGGTAAATTATCTCATATAAAAGAGGCAAGAGAAAAACTGTTACAATGGAGGGGAAGAGCAGGAAGGTGAAAGGGAATGGGACAACCTTATTCTCATTGAATTTGGCTTGAGGAGGGAATAACATACACACTCAATTGGGTATCTTACCCTACAGAAAAATAGTGAGGTAGGGGATAAGAGCGGGGATGATAGAAGAGAGGGAAGATTGGGGGAGAGAGTAGTTAGAAGCAAACATTTTTGAAAAGGGATAGGGTCAAAGGAGAAAATAGAAAAGTGGGGGGGGTGGGATAGAATGGAGGAAAATACAGTTAGTCTTTCACAATATAACTACTATGAAAATTATTTGGGTAACCACATATGTACAACCTATATTGAATTGCTTATCTTCCCAGTGGGGGCGGGTGAGGAGGGAAGAAGGGGGGGAAATCTGGAACTCAGAGTTTTAAAAACAAATGTTCAAAAAAAACTTGCTTTTTACATGCAACTGGGAAATAAGATATACAGGCACTGGGGTATAGAAATCCATCTTGCCTTACTAGAAAATTGGGGGGGTGATGAGGGAGGATATAAGAGAGAATGGATTAAGGGAATAGATATTCAGTAGGCTTGCTGTTTTGGGGTGGGGGTAGGGGAAAGGTGGGGAGAAAAAATTGTAACTCAAAATCTTGTGGAAATCTATGTTGAAAACTAAAAATAAATAAATAATTTTTAAAAAAATAAACCAATGAAATGTCTTGAAATAACTCTTCTTTAGGAATATTATTTTGGTTGCTGTGTGGAAGATGAATTGGAGAAGGGATACCCATTAGGGAGTTATCACTATTCTCCAAAGAAAAGTGAATGAGAGCCTGGACTAGGATGGGGGTTTTGTAGATGGAATAAAAGGGTGAAAGCAAAAGATTTTGTGGAGATCAATGCTTTATTTTTCCTAGTTACTCAAACAGGAAAGAGAAGGGGAATGAAGCAAATATTCCATAATTTTTGACAAACGAAAATATACAGAGATTTTCCTACTTGAATTTATCACTGAACTCCTACAAAAAACCATCTGCATTTCTTCTGCTCTCATACCTCACACTCAGCCTTTTGGCTATCACTTAAGTGAGGCTGCTGACTCCAAAGAAAGGAATCCAACATGTTTGACCTGGGCATCCCCTTTAAAAAGAGGGAAACATTGTGCTTCTCAATGACTTCTTTAAGTGTCAAGAAGTTAGGTGAGCCTTAACAGAACTTCTGGCGAAGCGTCTTGACCAGAGAAATCCTACTATGATTATGGGGATGTCTATACATCTTTGAGCATACTGGACAACTCAGATGCACCATTGGTATCCACCCCAAATGGAAAGCATTTAAGGGCGACTCCTACAAGGGAGACATTTTACAGCAGATAGAGCATCTACGTGGCACAGTGGATAGAGCACTGGACTTGGAACCATCTTCCTGAGTTCAAATCCAGCCTCAGACACTTACTAGCTGTTTTATCCTGAGCAAATCATTTAACCCTGTTTGCCTCAGTTTTCTCGAAGGAAATGGCCAACTACTGTAGTATCCTTGCCAAGAAAACCCCAAAATGGGGCCACAGAGTCAGACATGACTAAAATGACTCAACAACCAAAAGGGCAAGCATTTCTGGTTGTGATTTGCATCACTGGAAGAAATAGCCACTTTGATGAGCCCATATTATCTATCGGCATCTTTAGATTAATAGCAGCTAATTGACAAGAACAATAATAACAGCTAGCGCTTATGGAATACTTCAAGGGTTTATGGAGTATTTTACATCTATTATCTCATTTGATCCTAAATACAATCCTTAAGGGTATTTGCTATTGTCATCACCCCCATTTACAGATGAGGAAATTGAGGCAGATGGATTAAAGTGATTTGCCTAGGGACACACAGCTAATAAATGTCTGAAGCTGGATTTAAACTCAAGTCTTCCTGATTTCAAGTCTAGCACTCTTTCCACAGTACCATCTATACTTTCTATTTTATGTTCCTCTTTTTTTTTTGCTTTTTTTTTTTTGGAGGGCAGTTGGCGTTAAGTGACTTGCCCAAGGTCACATGGCTAGTTTTTGTGTTAAGTGTCTGAGGCCGGATTTGAACTCAGGTCCTCCTGACTCCAGCACGGGTGCTCTATTCATTGCTCCACCTAGCCACTCCTATTTTCCTCTTTTTAACAACATTTTCTTCTATAAGGTTATGCACTCTGCTTTACAAGTTGAGGAGTCTGTTTCGGTATACTATAGGGTACCATGTATACCTTTTCCCCAGTAAATTTTCAGAATGGGTACTGTGAGCCAAGGGAGGGAAGAAACTTCTCAAGTGTGTCCCTGGGTCCTCTGTGTCCTAACATGGAGTCGATTTTTCACTTTATCTTTTTGATCAGTGCTCCAGGGGCAGAGAACAATTGTAAGTACAGAAGGCATTGTAAATAAAGTTAGTTAGAAAAATCATGGTAATTTGTGTAATTTATTAATAATCTCTGTTAGCACTCCTTTTCATTAGCGACTTGAAGACTGACAGTTATTTAGACTGTTATCTTTAGAGGGGAGATACATATAAGAAGGAAGTATTTAGCTATATAGAAACTTAGTGGCATAAAAATGTGTTTGGAAATAAAATGAACCAAGCCTTCAGTTTTCATATACTTTAAATATTATATATATATAATATTTATATACATTGAATACCCACACAAATCAAATGATTCTTCTTACTGCCTAGTTCTAGGAATTTTGCTCTCTGGTCAGCCTAAGACATATTTCAAAAATCATTCATAAGCTGTGTGGCTAAGCATGAAGTGATTTTCTGTACTATTAATGGGCTTTTCATTTTGAAGGCAAACATGAACATTCATACAGGAGACATTTATTATTCCCAGAACTGATAGAAAATTAGCCAGGTCATAAAATCCATGACTGGTTTTGCTATTGCAGCTGGGTATCTCAAAGAAAGCCAATAATCCTGTCGCTAAAATGGTTAAGGATGATGTTGTTTTTGCTAGTCCAGGCAAGGCAATGGTCCCATGTGTTTCACTTTCCAAATCCCTACACAGAGATCTAAAAGGAAAGATCTGTATCTAAACTTTGTTCTTCTGGTGGGGTCCAAATGGAAGCTACCATTGCTATAAATCTGTTCCTGTGGATCTTCAAGATCCTGGAGAAAGTTCCCATTCTTCTAATTCTTAACCAACCTGAAATACTGGATCAGCTTTAAAATTAATAAACAAATACTTTCCATATTAATTTATAGCCCTGTGCATAGAAGTACATACATAAGCCTATGTGCTTAGATTCACTACAGAATTACTTAAGGATATCTGAAATTCTAGAGGCATGGTGGAAACAGTGACTCATACACTTTTCTGTTTTTCAATTGAAAATGAATTTTTAATCAAAGAATACTCAATTATTTGTAGCTGTGTGACTTTGGACAAGTCACTTAGTGTCTCTTGGACTTAGTTTCTTCATCTGTAAAATGGATTTATTGGACTGGAGGATTCCTAAGGTCCCTTCTAGCTTTGAAAAACTCTGATCTATGAAATGCACTCTCAACAATCTTTGCATAAATCTTTTTATGCCAAGCAAGGATAGATATTCATAGGGGTTTCATCAATGTAGATTAGTTTATTAGATCAGCAAACTAGTGAGGACAAGGTCATGGATGTAACTCCCATGTAGGCTAGTTATCTTCAGTCTTTTCTGTAACTATTTCCTATGTTCATAAAGGATATCATATTGTCATTATTTTTCTCAATAACAGTTATATTGCTTTAATTACTCTAGCAGAATAGTAATAAAAAATAGCTCACATGTATGTTTTCTACAGATTTGGATAGACTTTTAAAAAAATCTCTTCATCTATTTTGCCCCGCTCCATATCTCATATCTCCTCTCTTATTCTGGAGTCAGAGGACCTTGGTTCAAAACCTATCTCTACCACATATTGTTTCTATGACTGTAGGAAAGTTACTTAGCCCCCTTGGGTTTCAGTTTCCTAATATGCAAAATCTCCTCTAAGGTCTCTCTCATCTTTAGATTTCTATCATCTATGATCATATCCTTTATGATCCTGCCTTTATGAAAAAATCACTGACTGGTGGGAGTCAGGACACTTGTTGCCAAACCTTCCACATTCCAAATCTATTGAGGACTTGAACTCTCAGTCCTTCTAGGCACCAGTCAGTCAAGTGCTTGAATAACAAATCCCCTAAATTAAATCTACACTTTTGCTTAAGAAAGGTGTAACATGGGCAGATATAGGTGTCACTATGGAGAGTACAAGAAATCATAGATTAATAGATTGTCATTATCCTTTCTTTCCTACCCCTTTTGTCTCTAGAGATGTAACTGGCCTATTGTTACGAAATTTAGCTCTTTTTTAAGTCTAGGGACAATATAATAGACCTCCAGGTACACATGGTTCTTTCCTCTGCTACTTTTGGGAATTTATATTAAACTAAAAATTTGGGATCTTAATCACAATTGGTCAGAGCCCCCAGTTAGGAAAAAGTCAATCATTTAGGCAGAGGCTTGGCTATCTGCTTGAATTTAAATTTATATTTATCTCTAGCCAACCTTTGGTCTCTGGTCGATGTAAGATTTAAGTCATAAGAAATATTTGGGCAAAGAAGCAGAATATATAACATGTCTGCTAATAGGCAGGCACCAGAAGAACAACTTGGGAAAAGAGCAGATCTTTTCTCAGACCTTTCCTTTTCTCTCGAAGAGATGCATGCAGACCTGGTAGCTTCAGTGGAAGTCTTCTGAGCCAAGATGTCTGTATGACCCTCCCAGATCTCTCCCTTCTCTGCCATAGTTCCATCTTTCTATTTCTTTCTCCTTTTGCCTTTTGCTCCAGGGCCACCAGCTCTTTCCAGATCAGCTTTTTACATCCTCATTCCTTCCTCTCTGCAGTCAGATATTTTGAATTCTTGATTCCAAACTAGCTTCCTGATTTTATGCAAGCCCCACAGATATGTGACCAAGTCCAAACAGACTTCCTATACAAGATTGCTCCATTTCTTCCAGTGGCTTTCAAGGACTTCTAAATTGACAAAGACCTTTTTGCACTTATTCTAAAGCAGATGCTCTTAACATGGGTCTTTGGAGTAGTGGAGATGGATCTTTGGAAAATTTTCAGGGGGTCTGTGAACTTGAACAGGAAAAACATTACATCTTTATTTCAGTACAACTGGTTTACTTTGTAATGCATTTTATTATTTTTTTATAACTCCTATTAAAACACTGTTCTGAGACAACAGTCCATAGATTCCACTAGACCAGCACTTCTTAAACTTTGGGTCACAATCCCAAATGGGGTTGTGTAATTGAATGTGGGGGTTTTGAAAGATTTGGCAACAAAAAAAGGCTTCTAAATGTGCAACTACCAAAAATTAATTCAAAATCAAACATATAATGAATCTAAGGTGTTTTTGATAGTGCTTGCCCATGTGGCATTGCATGACAATTTCTGGCCCTAAATACACTTAAGCCTTTTTTGTACTATGTATTTATGCAAAGCAATTGACAATTATAAAATCAAAATATCAATCAACTCTGAAAAACATTGAAGATGCTCTGTGTCCTACAGTATCAAATATTCCACCAAGATTTAATTCTTTAAACAAAATAAACAAGTAAAAATAAACAAGCAAACCATCTCGTTATGCAAATTTGCTTTCATCTTTAATAAACATTAAGATTATATGTGTACCAAAGAATTACCTTAAGATAAATTTCTTTATGATTTATTATCAGTAAATGTTTGATTTGTATACCTATTTTATATACCTATATACTCAGTGTAAAAATTTCATGGGCAAAAAGGGGTGACGAGTGAAAAAAGTTTTAAGAAGACTTGCCCTAGACTACCAAAGGGGTCCATGACATAAAAAAGGTTAAAAACCTCTGCCCCAAAGTCTTCAATTAATTGATTGATTCAATCAGTAGAGGTGTGCTCAGATATGTAGCATGAGTGGGGTATGCTGACTTCATTGATTTGATTGACCCTCCATGACTTTCACCCTTACAAAGGTAATTAATGGGAATTATCAGGCACATAGGGGAACTTCTTAGTGTAGTAACATACAAATATGTCCAAAATGATTCCTAGGTAATGAGAATAGACTTACCAGTAACCTTAAAAAATATGAAATGCAGTTATTTCGAAAAGCATAGATAAAGATTTTTTAGTACTTAACTGGTTTTGTGTTGACGTGAGAAAATGAGAGAGAAGAGAGAGAGAGAGAGGGAGAGAGAGAGAGAGAGGGAGGGAGAGAGGGAGAGAGAGAGAAGAGGGGGGGAGAGAGAGAGAGAGAGAGGAGAGAGAGAAAGAGAGAGGGAGAGAGGACAGAGGGGGAGAGAGAGAGAACACACAGGGGAAGGGTTTAAGCTTTGGTCACTTTTGCCTGCTAAAGGAGCAATCTGCTCCTTGCTACTCAGTCTCCAGGATACAAAAAAGGAAAGTTCAGAAGTTTCTGTTCTCCTGAGCAACGGCCAGAGAAGAGAATGAGAACAAAGCCAGGAGACTTTTATTCTCATGACCACCCAGGATACAGGACAGCTAGCTAGCTGCCTTTCTAGGACAGTGGACAGAGCTTTGAACTTGGAGTCAGGCAAACCTGAGCTTAAATCCAACTAGCTTTGGGCAAGTCACGTAACTTCTCTGTGCCTCAGTTTCCTCATTTGTAAAATAAGGGGTTTAGACTTCCTGGTCTCTAGGGTGCCTTTCAGTTCCAAATCTATGATCCTGTTATCTTCAACTGGTTTTGAAGTCCTGCCTTCTGCTTCCAATTATGTTCTTTCTCATTAAGATCTAAGCCTACTTGACTCTGACTTCTGAAAATTGGAGGCAACTTCATGCCATATACAGCACAAATTCTGTTGAATCTAGAGGTCCTTTTTCCAAGGAAGGGGTCAGTTTTGAGTGAAAGAGATCCTGTCTTATTCATAATAGAAAGACACTTCAATCCATAAGCATTAGGTACTACTCTTTGCTCGCACCTATTGTCCTAGATGGAGTCAATTGAGGGAGGACTGGATTATTTCCGTCCCATTTAGAATAGCTGGGAAGTAATTTGGTCTCTACTGTTGATTGCAGTGTTGCCCAGGATGGCTGAACCGGCAGTCCTGAGATTCAGTCCTATCTCTTCCGCTGACAGACTGGGTGACATTGGTCAAATAATTACAACCTTGATAAACTGAGCTCTTCTCAGCAACACACAGCTAGCTTTAAGACAACTCTACAAATCTCAGCATGGAAGGAGATGTCTACATTCAGAGAAAGATCTAGAAAGACCAGAGTTTAAATGGAGACTGAAGCTTTTTCATGATTGGTTTTCTTTCTTTTTTCCCTTTGTTCACTCCATTGGTTACAGCCTTTCTATACAACCAGAATATTGTACAATGTGACAGTATTTGCAGATCCTGTACCTGATTGCACACCATCATGGGCGGGGGGTGGGGGGGGAGGAGAAGGAAGGGAGAAAATTTGAAACTCAAGGGATTGTGGAACTGTATCTTGTAAACTAAAAGTAAACAAACAAGTCAATGAGAAAAAATAATTACAACTTTTTGGGCCTAAGCTTTCTTATCTGTAAAATGAAAAGGGTAGACTAGAATATTTCTCGGGTTCTTTTAGATTCTTGAAATCTTTTTTCTTAACTATATGCCTATCTAGTAGTTAGTATAACAAGTATATTCATTTCCCAACATTATACTTCAAGTAATTTTAAACATTTCAAATTTCAAGGGTACCTAATTTAATTTGCCTGAGAGTTTGGGTCTAGGTAAAGTGTTGTGTCAATGGTTTCCCTTAACTTGGCCAACGTCCAAGATTTGAATAAAGTTCCTTTACCCTGGCTAATTGTCCCATCAGAGCTCATAAGAAGGGGTAAAAAGAAGTATCTTTCTTTCCTTCAGCTATAAAATTTTAGAACGGGGGTGGGTGGGACTGTGGCTAAACGGTTCTGTGTTTACTGTGAAAAAGAACTGGGGAGTTTAGAAAATTGCAGGCTCAATATGAATCAACAGTGTGATTGGTAGTCAAAAAATACTGTGGAATACTAGACTTTATTAATATATACATAAATGTCTAGGACTAGGAAATGGTGGTTCTGCTGTATTCTTTCTAGATCAAGCTACAACAGTTCTGGCCATCACATTTCAGCCAAGCTAGAGCATTTCAAGTACAGTATGATCATGAAGGACCTGGAAACTATACTATATGAGAAGTGGTTGAAGGAACTGAGGATACTTAACCTAAAGAAATGAAAACTGGGGGGAGAGGAATATTCGACAGACTGTTATATGAAAGAGGGATTAGATTTGTTCAACTCAGACTCAATGCATAGATCTAGGAGTAAGTAAATGAGCAAACATTTATTAAATACCTGCTGTATGCAAGGTACACAAGTAGAAGTTACAGAGGGAGATCTCTAGTCAATAAAAGAAATAGCTTTCTAACTATCAGAGCTATCTACAAATAGATATGACTTCCTCATAAAGTAGTGAATGTTCCATCAGGTCTTCAAGTGGAAACTGGGTGATTTGTCAGAGCTGCTGTAGACTGGGCTCCTATTCAGGAGCTGAGTTATGGGCTGTACTTGTTTTTAGACGACAGAAATGGTCTATGGCCAGAATAGAACCATGTTCAGAATTATGATTGTCATCCTTTTAGGGTCACAAATTTAACATTACAGGCATTTTCCTCCAGGAATGAATATGCTTTCCTTGGAAAAAATGAGAGAAACCTGGGGGTTCTTAGTGAAGGAAGCAATATGGTACTAGAGAAAGAGCCCTAGCTCTAGGGTCAAAAGACCTGGATTCAAGGCTTGCCTCCGACAGTTCAACCTGTGGGACCTTGGGCAAATCACATACCCTCCCCAAGCCCTTTCCCTGTACTATAAAAATGAGGAGGTTGGACAAATGGATACTAAGATCCCTTCCAATTCTAGAAACACTATGAACCACTGGGATTCTTTGTTTGTCCTAAGCATCACTGATTGCTTAGGTGATTTCTGAAATTCTATGAGTTTGTATAAAAACTCCCATTATTTCACTGGGGGAAGAGAGAAATAATTCTTCTACTCTTGATTATTCAGAGATAAATTATAGTTAGTACTGTCTAGACCAGCAGTTCTCAACCTGTGGGTAGTGACCCCTTTGGGGGTCAAACGACCCTTTCACAGGTGTTGCCTAAGACCATCAGAAAACATACATTTCCGATGGTCTTAGGAACTGAGACACTGCTCCTCTATCAGTCTCCAGAAGGGTCCGCCCACATGCAGATACTCCCACATACAAGTATTAAAGGGGCACAGCATTAGGAAGGTTGAGAACCGCTGGTCTAGACCCTTTCATTTCTCTTGTTTCTTTCCATCTGGCTGTACATTGACTACTTTGCTCCTAAGGGATAACCAAGAGGGAGAGTAAGGAACAGGATAAGAGGCAAAAAACTCTATTCAGTTATTGTAATTGTGCTGATGGGGCAGCTAGGTGATGAAATGGATAGAGTGCTGGGCCTGGAGTTAGGAAGATTCATCTTCCCAAGTTCAAATCTGACCTCAGATTTACTAGCTGTGTTGGAGAAAGAAATGGCAAACCACTCCAGCATATTTGCCAAGAAAACCCCAAATGAGATCATGAAGAGTTGGGCACAACTAAAATGACAGCAACAGCCACAAGGACGTTACTTAGAAACTGTTCTTTGAAAGGCTTTGATAAACAGGGAGAGAAAGAGCAAGTCATTAACTAAAAGAAAGTTCAGGAATTATCTGTAGATGTTAGTCACGTGGCTCATTGTGTAAGGAAATGGAGAATTGGTTCTTACCTTTAGACAAAGAAAAAAAAACACAAAACTCCAGCATCTTTGAATCTCAGAGCTCCTCCTTGTGATTTAAAATCAGAAACTTCTTTCCATAACTCATCAACAGAAACGAAGTATTGTCCCCCAATGATAATAAATAATTTTAATTTGTATTTCATATTTCATATTCATAATTTCATATTGTAATTCATATTTCATAGGCTGCTCTCAAATAGAGGTGGCGTCTCTGAAATGAGATCATAGAATTCCAGCATTGGAGGGGATCTCAGAGGCCATCTTGTCCTGCCTGTAAGTCTGTGGGAATGACCTTTGTAACAAGTGGTCATCCTTGATTAAAGTAGATCTACTTCTTTAAGAAGCAGCACTAAAAGTTAGAACATTCTTCATTTTATTGAACCTAAATATGTCTCTTTTGCAATTTTCCCTATTGCTCCTGGTTCTACCATCTTGGACCAATTAGAACAAGGTTAAGCTCTCTTCACATGATGGCTCTTCATATTTTCAAATATCAGAGGATAACTGTCATGTCTCAAGTCAGTTAATTCTTCTCTACAAGCTAAATATTCCCAGGTCTTCAACAAGTTTTCATATGGCACAGATTCTAATCCTCTCACCATCCTGGTCCTCTTCTTCTGGACATGCTTCTCTTTATCAATCTGATTGTGTTGAATTGTTTCAGTCATGTCCAATTCATCATGACTCCATTAGGGGTTTTCTTGGCAGAGATACTAGCATGGTTTGCCATTTTCTTTTCCAGTTCATTTTACAGATGAGAAAACTGAGGCAAACAGGGTTAAATGACTTGCCCAGGGTCACACAGCTAATAAGTGTCTAAGGCCAGATTTGACCTCATGAAGAGGAGTCTTTCTGATCCTAAGCCTGGTGCTCAATTCACTTTGCCACCTAGCTACCCCTTTCTTGATCAATATCCCTTCTAAAATGTCATGTCTAGAACTGAACACAAAACTCTAGAAGTTGTCTGGCCAGTCCAGAGTACAGTGTAACCATCACCTCTCTCATTCTAGATTTTTCAAAGGAAAGAAACATATACAGGTATATCCTGGGGGAAAATTACTGATATTTTTGTTCCGACTTTACAGATGAGACCCAGATGACTGCATTTCCAGAGGAAAGCAAAGAGGATTGGAAAAGGCAGGAGGAATGTGAACTTTGCTTACCTTTCATCTTCTTGGGCCCCTGCTTCCATTGATGCTATTTTTCTTCACCCACTTTACACAAGCAGGAAATTGGTTTATACTTCCTTACTGGGTTCTCAGATTAATAAAGCATCTTTAATAATGGAGACAAGGATTAGGAAAGTGGAAAGAACCTGATTCTGAGGCAAGAACAAGTAGTCCCAGTCCTCTCTCCAGTAATGGTTAGACACTATGATTTTGAGCTATGTTTCCTGTCCTTCTCTCTCTCCCGCATCCTCATTAGAGCAGAGCCAAATATTCACCTACAGTTCACGTAATGGGGTGGGGGAAGAGGTTGATTCCACCCCCCCCCCCCCGGTTAAATTCCCCCTATTCCTCAGCTCATTAAGAAAATCGTAATCCCATACCACTTAATGGTCACAATCAGAGAAGGTGAAGTAATTGAGTTGATACTCAGAGAGAAAATTAGCCAGATTATGGAGAAGTACAATTTGCTCTTCTTATTAGAGATGAGGCTGGTACAGTTTTAAATGTTTGACTACAACAGATTTACCACAGCTGGGAAATAATCCTGAGAGCTTTGTGAGATGCAGAGTTCTGTGAGATATTCCCACTTCTTGAACCTAATCCCAGGATTTGGAATGTTTCCTTATTTCACCACAAATTTATTGGTATTAGAAATTTCTGTTTGAGCCAGCTTATACCAACATTCTTGAGATCTGACTGTTAAATTTTCCATGTGGGCATTTACACCTTGGAAATGGACAAACACTGCAAATCAGAGCCTGACTTAGTGTTTTGTTGATTGTCTAAAATTTTAAAAGTGATGGAGAAACAGTTCATTCATATTAAGCTTTAAAATGTGTCCTGTGCACATCTTAATTTTTTTTCTGAGAGCTAGTTATTGAATTTTTACCAGCATGTTGCTGCTTCTCAGTATCTAGAAATAGTAAGAGTATTTTGGCAACAGACTTCTCCCTTTGAATATCTTCAGTAGTGACAATTCTTGGTCTCTGCGGAGGCTTTTTAAGTTTTGGAAAGAACCAAAGTAATTCACAACAAAATCTGTCAAATATTATGTGTGATTAAGATGGTTTGTATGGTAGGTTCCAGTAGAATGGGTTCTAGATTTAGAGGAAGAGGACATGAGCTCAAATCCGACTTTACTAAAGACTATTTGTGTGAATTTGGGCAAGGAACAAAATTAGCCTGTCCAGGTCTCAGTTTCATCATCTGTGAAATGAGGGGGGTTGACTAAGGTCTTCCAGATCTCTAAATCTCATTATCTTTAGGGGCTCTCAAGTATAACTCAGCCTTTTAATGTCTCTTCAGGCTAAGCCACTAGAGGGCGACTGGTGTCTCTGTTTCTCATGATGGATCTCAACACATTTTGGTGAGCCTGGCCCTTGGGGGGTTCCCAGGCATGCCAAAGGCCTCTTTTCATCCTTGGAGCTGCAGAAGAGCTAAATGTTACTTCAGAAATGTTCAGGACTGGTATATTAGTAACATTCTAAGTACAGGTTACCACAGTCTTTATGCCATTGCCTATAATAACATTTGCAAAATGTCTGTATAGATTTCATTTGGAATTCACAACAGCCCTGTGAGTTAAGCAGTATAGGTATTTTTGAGGGGTCCAGATTTGTGATTGTACAAATGCTAGGGAATTCCAAGTGAAGAAATTCAACATGTCCAAAACTAAACTCTTTACCTTTGAGGTACTACCATCTTTCCACTCATCCAGGCCCTCAACCTAGGTGTCTCCCTTAACTCTTTACTCTCACTCCCCATATCCAATTGCCAAGACCTGTTGATTTTACCTTTCTGACATCTCTTGCATACACTCCCTTCTTTCTTTTGACACTGACATTACCCTGGTATGGGCCCCTTCATCTCTGCCTGAACTATTGCAATAGCCTGCTGGTTGGTCTGCCAGCCTTGGGTTTCTCCCAGGCCCAATCCATTTTCCACTCAGCTGCCAGTGATTTTCCTAAAGTTCAGATCTATGTCACCTCCCTTATTCAATAAAATCCAGTGGCTCCATAGCACTTCTAGGATCAAACAGAAAAGTCTCCCTTTCATGACCTTCCTCCTCCCTGGCCCCCCTGCCCACTCTTTGCCCAATATTCTTACGCCCTCTCCCCCAGCTCCATCTCTATTCTGCCACTCCAACAAGATACTCCATCAACTGATTCAGAGAATTTTCATTCTGTCTCCTAGGCTTGAAACTCTCTCCCTTCTCATCTCTGCCTCCTTGCTTCCCTGGCTTTTTTCAAGTCTCCACTAAAATTCTAGTTTCAATAGGAAGCTTTTCCCAAATCCCCTTAATTCTCATGCTTTCCTTCTGTCAATTATTTCTTATTTATCATATATATAATCTTGCCTGTCTATAGTTATTTCCACTTTGTCTCCCCATTATACTTTTGCTCTTCTTTGTCTCCCTAGCACTTGGCACGGTGCCAGACACTTAATAAAGGCTTATTGACTCACTGCCTTCTCTTAGGGCATATTAATACCTGTTCTGCAATTTATAGTCTTAGAGGGTTGCCTGGTATGCTGAAAAGTTAAACGATTTGCCCAGGGTCACAGAACCAGGATGTAACTAAGTAAAACTTGAAGCCAGAGATCTTCCTGGTTCTGAGGTTCTCTGTTCACTTGATTATGCGTCTCTTCTGGGAAGCAAATGCAGGTTCTGCCCTCAATCTAGTTGGTTTTATAGAGTGCTTTTCCTCCTTGCTCAATACAAAGCCAAACGTTCCGCCTAGAAGGCTTCCAACAGCTGGCTTAGTACAGATCAGTGACTACTTCCCTCTTCTTTCTTACAGGGCTGTTTTGATCAGGAACTCAATTAGTAAATCACAAAACCCCTTGTGCCTATGAGAACAGTGCCTATCAGAACCAGTATTTGTTCCAGATTGGTAAGAACAGAGATCAACAACCTTTCAGAAGTGAGGTGCTAAGATGGTGGGGAGGAATTGAGGGTTTTTCTAGTAGGCCAATGGCTAATTAATTCATAATTTTAATTCCTTTGTTGCCCCAATTAGAAATCTGTTTGGAATAACATATTGCTTTCAAAATGTAAATTTTAATAAAGAAGGATCAAACCATCATCCCCATATTTACACATTCACATAAATCAGAAAAGCTGGTTTGCTTTTCTCCAAGTATCTCCCTGAAAATCAGGTTATGAGATAATGGAAGTTCTGATTATAGTAGGAAGGAACTGGATGGATGGTTTGGAAACACTTTGGGTGGAATAGAACAAGGAGTACACAAAGAATCATGCTGAAGATATAGTTCCTTCCCATTCTGCATTTTTTTACTCACTGACTCTGCCTTGCCTCTGGCTACAGGTTGCTAATTCCTGGTATAGGTTTATGGACACACTCAGCTCTCTTGTCTTTGGGCTTTCAAAGGTTGAAGGAAAAGGACCTAATGCTCCAATCCATCTGGGGTGCTTACATATACAAGCAATGGGGATTTTATGAAATAGATCTGCGCTCTCCCCCACATCCTGTAACTGCAGGAAGCTGCTGAATGGCTAAAGTCATAAGCAGTGGCATAATTAGAGCTTCTGAACACAGTGCAGGTGAAGAGCCCTTCTGGTGGGTTTATGGAAAGGGTAGTTAAAGGGAAAGACAAAAGGGAATTATGTTATGGTGCTAAAGGAGGGAAAGGCTTGACATGATAGCAATCAGCATTCATATAGTGCGTTAAGGTTAGCAAAGTGACTTACGTATATTATTTCAGTTGATTCTCACAACAACCCAGAAAGGTAGGGACTATTATTATTGTCTTTTTCAGATGAAGAAACAGAGGCAGACAGAGGTTAGGTTACTTTCCCAGGGTCATACAACTAGTAAGTATCTGCTGCTGTATTTGAATT
>CM053581.1:138534961-138550752 GCA_028627135.1 Pseudochirops cupreus
CGGGGAGAAAATATGTAACTCAAAAAAAATTTTAATAAAATAAATTTTAAAAAAAATTTTAAAAAAAAGAAAGAAAATAGGTATTGAGTGGATATTTCTTACCAGATCAGATTGACAATAAATTGTTATATAATAATAACAACAACTAGCATTTATACAGTATTTTAAGGTTTGCAAAGCCTTTTATATTACATATGTTTTACATACATTGTTTCATTTGATCCAATAGAGCAGTCAGATCCCTGTCACACTGCTATCAACTGAGTGGAATGGCGCACAGGATGCTGGACAAGGAGTCAGGAATCCTGCCTCAGATGCTAGTTTTGTTAACTTCTCTGGGTTTTACTTTGCACAAAGGGGTTGAATTAAATAACCTTTAAAGCCCCTTTCAGCTCTAAATCTGTGATTTTATTAGGATCATAACTATAGTGATAAAAATTAGGTTAATAGATACTTCAGCCAGATTTTTAAAAAATCACTGGCTCTATCCTACTGTCCCAAGAAATATTCTCATCAAGTACCTTGAACAGAGATAAAATAACACTTGACCTCTCTCCTCTTCCTTCCCCTCAAATTTATCTTGTTCTAAGAAACTGGTAATCAGTCTAATATCAATCTAGTAATTAGCTAATAATAATTTGGGATGTTATCCTCTTCCTACCTGAAGATGTATTTACTATTTTAATAAGGACATTCTCAAACACCAGAATCAAATGAATTATTACTAATAGTAGAATATAAGGGAGAGATGAGTAGAGTGAATATTTCGAGGAGAAGAGGTACCTGCCCAGTGTGCCCTGCATGATGAACCATAAGCAATCACCTTACTCTGTTTATAACTCTAAAGACCTGAAAGATCATGCAATTCAACTTTCTAATTTTTTCAGGTAAGAGAACTAAAACTAACAGCAATTATGTGACTTTCCCAAGGCCACATGTGAAGGCAATATCAGAGTCAAGGCTAGGACCCCATCCTCCTGACTTCCAGTCTTTGGCAAGCCCTGCTGGTATGGACAAAGGGAAAAGGGGCGATCTTCTACATTTATGCATAATATACAAGAAAGCTACATTGTAGAAAATGCCCAATAACAAACACAATTATGGCTAAAAATGGACAGACTTAATTTTTTAAAGTAAAATCAACCACATGGAAAAAATGATTCCTTGTTAATCCAGTTTTTTGTATTTGGTTAAGGCAGTGACTTCCTTCTTCCTTATTAACTCCAGGGAAAAAGATGATGGATTTGGTTATCCTAGAATGAGAATGCCCACTCCCATTTGGTTTATTTCAAACTTTCCCTTTTTGTGCCCTCATCAAGGGGTTAGTAGAAATGATGTTTTGTCCTAATTCTTTTTACCTGTTCTCACACATACACAGAATTTCTTCTCTGCTGCTACCTGCTCTAAGCTTCTCTGCTATTAGGACTTTCTGTTTATCCCCCAAATGCTATCATTTTCCATTTGGAAGAACTATTCCATGGAATCATAGCATGTCAGAACTGGAAAGGTTCATAGAAACCAATTAATCCAGGGGTGAAACCAAGATGGTAGAGAAGCAGAAGGAAGTACAGTGAGCTGTCCTCAGTAACACTTCTCAAAACAGAATGCACCAGATCGAATCCTGATAGAAATTTTTTTTAAAAAGTCACAGTTAGTCATTTTCCCAACCCAGGTCAGCATAGGGAGACAAAAATATCTCCAGATACTGGACTAGGGTCTGGCTAGGAGTATGTGCCCAGAGAGAGACTATGCACTAGGGCAAGTGGAGATCCTATACCCTTACCAAGGGACCTCCAGATCCATAAAAGGTACATGATGGGGACAAGTGCAAACTGGCAACTTTGTCACTCACTGTGCAGTTTTAGATCACAGATCCCTAGAAAATGGAGGGTTAGCATTCTCAGGTAAGGAGCAGTCATAAGCCCTAGGCTCTGTGCTGAGTTAGGACCAAGTTCAGAAGTAAACAGTTGCTGTGGGACTGTGACCTCAGGAGGTGAACAAGGTCCCAGTTCCAATGTCGAGCTCAGTCTGAAGACTGCAGATGAATAACTGGAGCAGGACTCCCAAACCAAAGGTAAACCTATTCTCTTACTCTGAACCAACAAAGCATTTCATCTGGCTGATGGTGATTGAATACAGCCCTTGACCTGTAAAGGAGGCAAGCTCACAAATCTGTTGATCAAATCCAATTATAGATCAGTAATTTGCAGAGCTCAGATGGGGGGGTGGGGGTGGAGAGAAATGTAAGGGGACTACAGTCAGATTTTAGCCTGGATTAGACCACTTTGGGAGTACTGAGAGCTTCCGGGTACCTAGCCTGAGCTGTTCTTGTGATCCTGGAATAAGACAAATCTCTACTATACCCTAAAGAAATGAACAACTGGGCCAGTCCAGATATTCCATCCAGAAGTGTGCAGAGCATGGCCCTATATAAAGTTCAAAACCAGGAAGTAGACTTCAGGAATGAACAAACAAAAAAACAGATCCCACCACAAAAGGCTATTGTGGTAAAAGGAACACTTATATATAAATAAGAAGAGAATGATTTTAAAACAACTATAAGCAAAACCTTAAAGAAAAACACAGCTTGGACACATATCAACTAGAATTCCTGAAAGAGATGAAACAAAAGGGTTTTTTAAAAGTTAAAAATATTTTTATAAATGAAATAAGAGTGCCAAAGGAAAAGATTTGGAGAAGAGATGAGAACTATGCAAGAAAGAATTGGAAAGGGAATTCATAGCTTGGTACAAGGGGTAAAAAACATTGTCCAAGCAGCACAGATGAGTGCTACTTCAGTTACCAAATTTTTTCTACCACAAAAAAATCTGTATTTTTGTAATCCTTAGAGTTTGTTTTTCTTAGTATTAATCTGTCCCTTAATCTACCTTCCCCTTAATTACTCCTTTTCCTTTCTCCCCAATTTCCTCCTATTTCCCCTTTGAATGAAAATTCTCTGAGTGAAGTATTTCTCTACCAAACTCTGTGTGTGTGTGTGTGTGTGTGTGTGATTGCGCGCGCGCGCGCACAAGTACACATGTGCCAAAAGATCTTGGAATTCTTAGAGTAGATCAATGAGAAGCTAATGACTGCATGAGACAACATGAAATATTAAAGCAAAGTAAAAAGGCTGAATACAAAGAAATTGTGTGGTATCTCATAGCAAAAACAACTGACCTGGAAAACAGATGGAGTGGAAAAAGTTTAAGGATAATCAGACTACCTGAAAACTATTACAAAAACAAAAGCCTAGGTATCATATTTCAAGAAGTCTCAGAAGAAAACTGTCCAGACCTCTTGAAACAAAGGTCAAAGTAGAAATAGAAAGAATCCACCAGTCACCTCCTGAAAGAATAAGAAAAACCTCCCAGAAACATTACAGCCAAAATCTGGAGCTTCCAGGTCAAAGACAAAATAATGCAGGCAGACAGAAAGAAAGAATTCAAATATGGTCAGAATCCATCTATGATTTAGCTACCACTGTCAGAGAATGAAATATGATATTCCAGAAGGCAAAAGATAGAGGCCTATAACCAAGACTAATTTACCCAGCAAAAGAAAGTATAATCCTACAGCGAAACAAACCTTTAATGAAATAGAGGGCTTCCAAGAATTCCTGATGAAAAGATCAGAGTCATGTAGAAACTTTGAAATTCAAACACAGGAGTCAAGAGAAACATAAAAAAGTAAACACATGAGCAATAATAAAGGACTAGAATAAGGACAACTGCTTGCTTTCTAATATGGGAAAATGATAGATGTGTACCCCCTGAATCCTATGATGATTGGGGAGGTGGGGAAGAAAGAGAATCTAATTATTAGAAGGCCTAGGAAGGGATCTGTGGTAATGGTCTTAAAAGAAGAATGGAAATGGAAGTGAAGAGGAATACAGTGGGGAGAGAAGAACAAGGACAGGAGATGGTTAGAAAAATTTATCTCACATAATCAAGATATGCAGGGGCAGCTAGGTGGTACAAATGGATAGAGTGCTAAGTCTGGAGTGGAGAAGATTCATCTTTCTGAGTTCAAATTTAGCCTCAAACACTTATTACCTGTGTGACCTTAGGCAAATCACTTAACCCTGTTTGCCTCAGTTCCAAATCTATAAAATGAACTAGAGAAGGAAATGGTAAACTAATTCTTTCCAAGAAAACCCCAAATGGGGTCACAAAGAGTAGAAGTAGAAGTCTATACAAAGAAGGAGGAAGGTATGGAGGGAATGGCTGACAATTGACCCTCACTCTCATCTGAACTCGTGAAAGGGGGAAAGAACACATGAACACATACACGTTAAGTAGAGAAATACTTTTCACTCAACAGTGAAATAGGAGGGAAATGGGGAGAAAAAAAGAGGGGGTAATTAAGAGGAAGGTAGATTAAGGAAGGGATTAATTCTAAGCAAAACAAACTCTAAGGATTACAAAAATAGTTCTAGCTCTTTTTGTGGTAGGAAAGAATTGGAAACTATTAGAGTGCCAATCAATTAAAGAATGACTGTACAAACTATGGTATATAAATGCGATAGAATACTATTTTATTCCAAGAAATGATGAAGGAGATGGCTTCAGAGAAATCAAGCGAAGACTTGTATGGACAGATGCAGAGTGAAATTAAAGAGCCACTAAACAATTAATACATTAACAGCAATATTGTGAAGACAAACAACTTTGAAAGACTTAGAGTACTTCACCAAAGTAATGACCAACCACAATTCCAGAGGAATGATATAACATGCTACCTACCTCCTAATATAGACATAAAAGACTCAGAGGGTAAAAAGGGCTTTTTTGGTTTGTTTGGGTTTTTTCTTTTGATGGACTTGGCCAATGTGGAAATTTCTTTTGCTTTACTACACATGTTTGTAATAGGAGTTTTGTTTTTCTTTTTCTCAATTGGGGGAGATGAGTAGTTAGGAGGGAAAGAAGGAAGTTGTTTGCTGATTGGGGGAAAATGCATTAAAAAAAAAGAAATCTGCTAATTCAAGACCTACATCAGACAAAAAAGAAAACTGAAGCTTAGAGAAGTTAACTTGCCTGCTAATTGGTGTCAGAACTGTTATAAGAACTCAAGGAAACCGCTGCTTTTTCCATTGGTTTGTTGAATTTCAGTCCCGCCCCCATTTTCTTTTTCCATGCCCTTCCTTTTTATGATAAAGTATGAGTGGAACCAAGAGCAGAACTCTTAACATGGCAGGCAGAACACTGACTGAGAAACATTAACCTTTAACCTACTATGAAAAAAACTCATCAGGGTGTTACAGAGTAAGTTTTGAAAAAGAAATCGGGTCAAATGAAAATCAGTCTACCTCAAAGAAATTTATTACACTCTTTTGCTCCTTTTCTAAAGCTGAAGGCACACTGCAGGGATTTAGAAATGCAGAGCTCAAATGACACTGCTCTCTTCAAAGTTACCAGGGATCTTTTGCTTGTCAAATATAATAGTCTTTTCTCAACCCTCTTCTTGCCCTCTGCAGACTTTGACTTTGTCAGTCATCTCTTCTCCTGGATGTTCTCTCCTCTAGGTTTTTTATGACACTGTTTTCTCCTAGTTATACACCTGTCTGACTACTCCTCAGTCTCCTTTGCTGAATCTTCTTCCACATCACCCCCACTAACTGTGGATGTGCCCCAGGGATCTGTCCTGGCTCCTCTTCTTTTCTCCATCTTGCTGGACAACCTTATCAGCTCCTCTGGATTCAATTATTATCTCTATGCAGACTGTTCTCAGATCTATACCTCTCCTTTGAATTCTAGTCTCACATTACTATCTACCTATTAGACATATCAAACTGAATGTGTCATATACACCTCAAATTCAGCATGTTCAAAATATAATTCATCTTTTCCACCCAAACCTTTTATCTCTTCCAAACTTACCTATTATCACCAGGTATACCACCATCCTCCCCATCACCCAGGTTCACAGTCTAGGTTTTATTCTCTACTCACTTACATGCACCTACATATCCAATCTGTTGTCAAGTCTTGTCATTTCTGCTTCCACAACATCTTGTGTGTCCTCTCCTCTCCACTGAGATAGCTGCCACCTCCTGCCAACCCTCATCATGTCCCACCTAGATGATTATAATAGCTTTATAATAGGTTTCCCTGCTTCAAGTCTCTCTCTGATCTATCCTCCATACTGTGGCCAGTAATTTTTCCTAAGTACAGGCCTGACTGTGTCACCCTCCTCCTCAACTCCAATGGCTCCCTATTACCTCTCCAAATAGAAAATGCTGTTTGGCATTTAGAGCTTCACCACCTGATTTGTTCTTACCTTTCCAGTCTACTTATGCTTTAGATTCCTTCAGTGTGCTTTATGATACAGTCATACTGACCTTCTTGTAGTTCCTCACCCAAGAAGTTCCATACCTTTTCACTAACTGTCCCCAAGTCTGGAATGCTATCCCTTCTGGTCCCTGGCTTCCTCTGAGGCTCAGCTCAAAATCCTACATTCTTCAAGAGGCCTTTGCTGATCCTTTCTCATTCTTACTCCCTACCCCAATACCCACAAGTATCTTCCTTTCCAGATTACCTACTATTTACATTGTGTGTAAATATATATATGTAGGTACATATATACATATATATCTTCTTAATCTTGTATATTCATAGTGGTTTGTTTGAATGTTATCTCCCTCTTTAGACTATGAACTCCTTGATGCTGGGACCATGTTTTTTGCCTTTCTTGTGTTCCCAATTCTTAGCACACAGTAAGCACCTAATAAATGCTTATTAGTGGTGAAGATTTTCTTTTGGTTTCTGTTTTTGTGGGATTGTGTATTTATAGGAGAACTAGATGAATTGATTGCAGGACAATAGACTTATGCTATGTGTTTCCAGAGAGCAGAGCTAGAATCATCAATCAATCAGTTAATCACTAAGTATTTATTAAGTACTTAGTATACATATACATATATATGTATATATATATGTGTGTGTGTGTGTGTGTACATGTGTGTATATATATATATATATATATATATATGTACACACACACACACACACACATATGCCTGGCACTGTGCTAGATGTTGAGAATTCAAGCACAAAAAATGAAAGAATCCTTACCCACATGTAGCTTACTTTCTAATGGTAGTGGGAACAAGTGTATACATATATATGTGTGTGTGTGTGTGTGTGTGTGTGTGTGTGTATTTATATATACATTTATTTATATATTTATATGCACACACACACACACACACATATATATATATATATATACATACATACACACATCATCAATGTAAAGTTAGTAAACTAAATATATACCGAGTCATTAAGGTCACTAAGTCTGGATGAGAGGGCGGTGGCAGTTGGGGGACTCAGGAAAGGTTTCATGCAAAAGGTGGCGCTTGAGCTGCATTTTGAAGGAAGAGTAGTATTCTGTAATGTGGAGACTAGGAGATAATGCACTTCAGGTGTGGGGGACAGATACAAGAAATGGAAAAATCATATGGAAGGAGTATAAAGGACAGTTTGGCTGGATTACAGAGTGAAGGAGGAGAGTAACAACCAATGAGATTATAAAAATAGTTTTGGGGCAGGCAGATTCTAAAGCTAAACAGAAGAATTACTATTTCATCAGAGAGGCAATAAAAAGCTACTGAAATTGGTTGAGTAGGGGAGTTACATGGTCAGAAGGAAAATCACTTTGGTAACAATGGGTAACAAGGACTGGCATGGTAAGAGACTTGAATCGGAGAGACCAATTAGGAGGCCACTGGAAAAATAGACGAGAGGTCCAAACTAAGATGGCAATCTGGTGAGCGGAAAGAAGGGTAAGACCTAAAGGATGTTGTGGTAGTAAAAATGGTGAGATGTGGAAACTGATTGGATATGTGGAGAGCAGGAGAGTGAGGAGTCCATGATGATGTCAAAGTTTAAAACCTGATAGACTAAAAGATAGTGATGTCTTTGACAGAAATAGGGAAGTTTGGAGGAGGAAGGTATTTGAAGGGAAATAAAATTAATTCAGTTTTGGACATGTGTTTAAGATTCCTCTGGGACATCCAGTTTAAAATGACTATTAGGTAGCTGGTAAAGCAGGACTGAGGGTAAAGACTGGGGCAGGATATATGAATAAATTATCTATCTATCAATCTATCTGTTTCTCCATTTACCTACCTACCTATCTGTCTATGTTCTATCTATCTAAACACGTCTGTCATCTTCATAGACATGATTGGTTAAACCCAAACGAGCTAATGAGGTTAGAAGTTGTAGAGAGACAGATTTAGGCTCAGAATATAGAAGAACCACCTAATAATTAGAGCTATTCAAAACTGAAATGAGCTGCCTGTTAAGGTAGGGAGTTCCCTTTCATTGACATGTTCAAGCAGAGGCTAAACTGTTTGGTTAGGACATTATGTGGAAGATTGACGATTTGGATAAAACTTAACTAGATTACTTTTAACGTCTATTCTAGTTCTAGCTAAGATTCCCTTAGCCCAGTCATACAAGCCACAACAGAAGTAGGTGGGACCACATACAAGGGATAGAACAGGTGCTGGTAAACATGGAAAAGGCCAGTACAGGATTTTTTAGGCCAAAGGAATGCTTTGCATAGTGGAACATTTTAAAATAATTTTCAGAGCTACATCAGTCTTGAGAAGAGAAAGAGGAATCTTTGCCCTGAAACTTTTTAGTTCTTTTGGAAGCCTTATTTGTATTCCTTGGTACTTTCAGTGTAAGAGAAGATTAAATTATGGCAGTAGTAGCCTAATAAAAGGAGATTATGTTTCATCAATTTTGTTTGGAGAGCATAGTTCCCACATCCACCATTTACTACTTTTGTAACTTCAAACCATTCTTTCTAATGAAATTGAACCTCTATTTCTCCTTCAAAATAGTAATATCAACTATGCTACCTCATCTTTACCCACCTTTCCCAGGGCTGTGGTGTATAAAAGTGCTATAAATATGAAAGATGAATTTTTTTTCTTTACACATAAGTATATATCTGTTTGCCAGCACTCACTACCCTATGAAAATTCTAGGCCATCTCTTTCTCTCCCAGGTACCATCTTGCCCTGGGTTCCACAATACAGAAAAACCAACAAGATAGAAATTCCCTGGGGACTGGTTCAGAGTTATTTGAGTTATGTTGCAATTTCTGCTACAAAATATATCCTAGTTTTAGTATATTTTATTTTCTATCTGCCTTTAATTTTTTTCTCTGTCTATAAATTCATGCCAGTAAAGCAATGTAGAGCACAAAAAGATCTTTGTTTAGACTTTTGGTTGGGTTTTTGTTTTTTTTTTAAGCTCTCTTTTTCATATAACTGGAAAAAATATGACCTTCTGTCTGTGTTTAGGAATTGAAGACACCTTTCGGACAGCTGCCACAGAAGTAAGCCTGCTTGCAGGAAGTGAAGAGTTTAATGCCACCAAACTCTTTGAAGTTGGTAAGTTGCTGTAAGATTTTTATCCCAATATTGATTTAGCTTTTTTCTTCTTTCTGCCTTTGCAAAACGATCTTTGGATTCATCTTAAGGCCTCATTTTCCTTTCACTGGGCCCAGTTTTTCCAGGACATTATTTCCTCTCCACACACATTCCCAGAAAGTATTGGCTCCCTATCCCAGGCCATTTCCATGCCGGGTTTGGGGAGGTGTAGGGTAGCTATTAGAGGGGGGTAGACAGGGGAGGAAGAGTCCCAAGTCTGGGCTAGGGTGACACCAGATTTTATTGCTCCAGCTCTGCAATACTTCCTCCTTCCCCAAGCAAGGGAATTAAGTAAATCAATAAGAAAACACACGAAATGAGGCACAGGAATATGTAAACTCCCTGGTCTCAATTAGCCTTAGTAACTGGTAACAGAACTAGCATGAAATATTCTGTCAGCCCTTTATTCTCACTTTTTTCTCCTACACCACATCTTAAAAAGAACTAATTATCAGTTACCATGCTGACTGATTTTTGAATTTGAGTTACTTTCCTTGCCTCTAGCTAGGATGCCTCAAATGAGCGGCAGCCAGGTAACGTAACAGGTAGGAGGAAAAGGCATGCATGGGCTAGAATGATGCACATATGAATTAGCTACTAATTTACTGAGGAGCTATTACAATCATCAATAGGGTATATGGTTATTATAGATATATTCCATAATATAGTCTATATCCATTCTATGCTATCACTTCCATGAAGGTTTTGGTAGAAGGAAAATTATTTCAACCACAAAGATTCCCCAGACTAAGGATACAAGCCTTAATATCTAATTGAGGGGCTAGGCAGTTACATTCATTGGTGAGTTTTTCATACTCTTTGGTTTTCTTTGGTGAATCATCATCTCCGTCGCACTTGCTAGTATCCTTTGGCTCTGTCCTGGGTCTTCTTTCTCTGCCTTCTATAGTGATCTCATCAGCTCTCTTGGGTTCAGCAATTATCTCTATGTGAATTACTCTCAAATCTGTATCTCCAGCCCTTCTCTCCCTTGAGTTACTCCAGTGCCAGATCATCTTTTGCCTATCTACCATCCTCATTTTGATATCTATCCTATAAGCATCT
Source organism: Pseudochirops cupreus (assembly GCA_028627135.1). Taxonomy (NCBI): domain Eukaryota; kingdom Metazoa; phylum Chordata; class Mammalia; order Diprotodontia; family Pseudocheiridae; genus Pseudochirops; species Pseudochirops cupreus. The sequence goes on from CM053581.1 coordinate 138,545,472, forward strand.
CAAATTCTATATGTATTAAGTAGAGCTCATCATCTTCTCCCTAAATCTCTTCCACCTTTGAACTTCCTTTTCTCTGTTTAGAGTATCACCATTCTTCTAGTCATCCTGGTTAATAATCGTGAAGTTGTGCATAACCTTTCACTGTCTGTTACTCTCAGTTGCCAAGACTTATTCATTCTCTCTCTACAATAGCTCCTGAATCCTTCTCTCTACTCACATATCTACCACCCTAATGTAGATTCCGATCACCTTTCACATGGACTATAGCAATAACCTCTTAATTGGTCTCCCTTTTCCCAGTCTCTCCCCTTTCTAATACAGTCTGTACAGCTTCCAAAATAATTTTCCTAAAGAACAGGTCTGACCATGTCAATCCCCTGCTCAAGAAGTTTCAGTGGTTCCCTCTTGCCTCTTGGATAAAATAGAAACTTTTCAGGTTGGCATTTAAATACCTTCTCAGTGTAGTTGCAAACTTATCTTTTCAGATTAATTTTATATTATTCCCCCTTCATATACTATATTTTAGCCAAACTGACTTGTCTCTCCCACTTCCATGCCTTTGCCTAGATGGGTTACCCAGTCCCACCCTTGCTGAGCCGGCATACCCTTCCCACTTCTGCCTCTTCCAATCCTTACTTTACTTCTAGGATCCTGTCAGATGATACCTACAAGAAACCTTCCCTGAGCTTCACTAGCTATTACTGTGCCTCACTATCCCCAAATTATCTTTACTTACCTGTGTAAACGTTGTATTCCCCCAGGAAGAAAGTTCCTTGAGGTCAAGAATTTTATTTTGTTACATTTTTATATTCAGGAGTACCTAACCCAATGCCTTATGTGTATTAATCCCCTAATAAATGTTTGCTGAATTTGAAGTACCAATCAGGCTGCAAAAAACAGTGACCTGAGAATCAGGTGCCATGACTCCACCAGATCGTATTAATCTCTCTTCATGTTTTCCTCATCCATAAAATGGAGTTAATAATGCCCTACCTCACACTTTTTATTCTCTGAAAGAGGGAAAATTAGTTATCACAGTTTCATAGTTCTAGTAGTAGTCTTAGAGATAGATCTGAAATAGTGTCATGAATAAACACTATAAAATTTAGCCTGGAGAAAATATCTTTTCTTATGGGTCTCTAATTCCTTAAATGGGTGTTTTTCAGAAATAGAGTGTTATTTTCCATCTCCATTCATCACTTTGCCAGCTGGCAGAAAGCCTCGCTCCAAAACATGATACCTTTTCCCATCAGCTCTATAGTGGTGTCCTTACCAAGTCAGGGCTTTATTCTTCCTCAGAAAGATTCAAAAACTTCCCAAATGAGAATTTCTTGGTGGCCTAAGGAATTTTGACCTGTAGGTCCTTTCCAACCCTGCAGTTATGATCTTATTAAATTTGTGATCAATGGATAGCAGAGGATTTAATCATTGAATTTGAGAACATAAGAGCAGCTCAACAGTTCTTTAGGCCAAAGCAAGCACTCTCATGTGCTTGTGTGTGTGTGTTGACTATCAGGATAAAAAGACCATCAGTCCCACGAGAGGGATATTTTTGTGAATATATACTAGTTCTGTTTTTCTTCCTTTACTTCCCCTCAATACAGCCTCCTTTTCCTGAATGACCTAATTATTTCCCCAGTATCCCTTATTGCATGATTGATAATCACTGCCTAAATACTATGATTAGGTGCCAAATGTCTACTCCTCCACCTCTATCTATGAAATCCTATCCTTCCTTCTAGAGCCATCTCAAATCTTCTATGAAGGCTTCACTGATTACTTGCAATTAAGAGCAATTCCTCTGTCCTCAGAACAACCACAGCATCTGGTATATACATCTCACATTCTACTTTGTACCTTAATTACTGCTACACATGTTTTATCTCTCCTACTATCAGGGATCATATGTATTTGTCTTTTTATTAGTCACAATGTCACTAAATATTTGCTATATGTATGAATGAGCCAGAGAGGCTGCAGTTTACCCAAGACAACATAGTTAAACAAATGAGAGCATCATCATTAGAGCTTGGGTTTCCTGGCTTCCACTTTTCTGTAGCTCCATGTTCAATACTTGGAAAGCCAATTAAGGCACTGTAATAGAGAGGAATTTTCCAACCATCCTTTGATGTGCATGAGAATGACCAATTATAGTTTGTTTTTTTCATTCATTATAGGAGAGCTATTCATGGCCATTCTTGGTTCTAAATTCATCTAACAGTTTGACTGGATGTAACATGTCATTGTGGTTCTGCATGTGATCAGATGATTTTCCTTTGGCTTTTTTCAGACACTGACAGTTGTGAGAGATGGATGAGTTGCAAGAGTGAGTTTTTAAAGAAGTATATGCACAAAGTGATCAATGACCTTCCTAGCTGCCCTTGCTCCTACCCAACTGAAGTTGCCTACAGTACAGCAGAAATCTTTGACCGTAATAAGCGGAAAGACTTCCGCTGGAAGGACGCAAGTGGACCAAAGGAGAAGCTGGACATCTACAAGCCTACAGCCCGATATTGTATCAGATCCATGCTCTCCTTGGAAAGCACAACACTGGCAGCCCAGCACTGCTGTTATGATGACAATATGCAACTCATTACCAGGGGGAAAGGCGCTGGGACTCCCAACCTGATTAGCATCGAGTTCTCTGCAGAGCTCCATTACAAAGTAGACATTTTGCCCTGGATAATTTGCAAGGGAGACTGGAGCAGGTATAATGAAGCCCGGCCTCCAAACAATGGTCAGAAATGTACAGAAAACCCTTCTGATGAAGACTATTTCAAGCAGTTCCAGGAAGCTAGGGAATATTAATAGGATGGGGCTATTCAGCCTTGAGGGGGAAGGTAATAATTATATACCTAGCACCTGTGACACAAATTTTCTGCACTGATCTGTTTGAAATGGGGTTAATCTTCTTTTTATAGTATATATGTATATTTGTATATAATACATGTATTTTCCACAAGTTACAGTATGGGTATGCATAGAGCCATGGGGCTTTTCATATGAAGTCATACACATGCCTGTATGCATACTAAGAATAATGTATATGGTGATCAAACCTATGTGGAAAGGAAAAAAAAGTCAGGAAAAGAAAAAGGAATAAGTAGTTGGTGTGATTAAACTCATGCTTTGACCCAGTATTTCAGAGTATAGGGAGGGAAAGGGGAAAGAGAGGTTAGACAGTTTTTATATATAACTTATTTAATATGAATGTGACAAGCATAACCTTTTCTCTGGAGCTATATTCATAAAAATATTTAGTCACATCTCTAAGAATAGAGAGAGGAATTGCCCTGGGGAAGTAGAAGAGAAAGGGAATATTAATGTCTTTAAAAAAAACAAACCCGAATGCCAAAAACGAAAAAGAGAAACAACCTCAAACCAAATATTATTTAGTCCTAAGGCGCCTTCTTGAGGTTCAGGTCTCCACGGGCTCCTTGTCTCAAATTAGTGCTGAGCTCGGCATTTCGTGGCAAATCTGGGGCCCAGTTTTTTTGATGCCATCAAAAGCCTCTGGAGCGTAAGGTCCATGTTTGTTTACTTGGATGATTCTAGAAAAAGCCATAAAGGCACCAGAACTCTGAATTCTCATCCATGCCTTAGCAAGGGCTGGAAATCACAGGAATTTTGAGCATTCAGAAGGAAATAGCACTTTTTTTGGAAAGAGGAACAAGATGAATAGAAAATAAAACTCACTGTTTTGTTTTTATATCATCTCACCTTTCTCCTCCTCCCGCCCTCATATGCTCCCAGTTTGCAGTTTGTCAGTAAATGTTGTTTAAAGAAGGGCTTGGGGCTGGGGATCCTAAACAGTTTTTAATGTTTTAAAGAAAAAAACTGCATTATTTTTGTAAAGTATTTATTAAGTTGTTGTGTCTCATGCATCAGACAATTTTGATATGTTCTGCTTCTGTAGGGTGGGATTAGGTGCAAGTAAAGGACTGATTTGTAGGGGATATTTTACTTGCAAAACTCCAGAAAAAGAGAATCTATAAATAAAAGCATCATAGTATGTATGCCTGCATCTTTTATTTCATAACAAGATTTAGTACTTCTAGAGAGGTGGGTTGGTATAGTAAAAGAAGAGTCATATGACTCAAATTTGAGTTTCTGCTCTGCCATTTGTCAGGGCATCTAGATAGTGCAGTATTTGGATAGAGAGCTAGGCCTCCAGTCAGGAAGACTCATCTTCCTTGAGTTCAAATCTGGTCTTACTACTACTACTACTACTACTAGTCACTGACTAGCCCTGTGATGCTGGGCAAGTTACTCAACCCTGTTTGCCTCAGTTCTTCTTCTGTAAAATGAGCTGGGGAAGGAAATAGCAAACCACTCTAGCATTTCTGCCAAGAAGACCTCAGATGGGGTCACAAAGAATCACACATAACTGAAATAACTGAACAACAATCTCCCATTTTTTCGGATATGTGACAAATGGAAAAATCATTTAACTTCTGAGTGTCTATTTCTCATGAGTCAAATGGGGTTGATAATATGAGCATTAACTGCCTCCTGGCTTGAGAAGAAAGTATTTACTAGAACTTAAGTTATCTCTTAAGGGTCCCTTGCTAGAACTTAAAGACATTTCATAGAAGAATTTGATGAACCAATCAAATCTGAAAGCAGCAGACCCTTTTATTTGCTATATGATCACTAGATCATAGTCTGAGAGCCAGAAGGGCCACTAGAAACCATCTAGTCCAAAATTCATTTTCAAGTGACTTGCCAGATCACAAATGACAGAGCTAGGATTAGGTTACTTGTCAATGTCTCATAGAGTAGATCTCAGTAAAAAGTCCTGGAACATGAATCCAAACCTCGTTCTCAATACAGTGCTCTTTCCGCTATCCAGCATCATTGATGCTCTGATCTCCACCTTCTATTTCCTCTTCTCTGGAGTGGTCTTCCTTCCCCAAAGTACATGGCCTTTCGTTCTTTCCTACTTCCCCTTTTGTTCGTTTGTTTCAGTCATGTCCAAGTCTTTGTGAGCCTACATGGGGTATTCTTGGCAAAGATACTGGAGTAGTTTACTATTTCCTTCTCCAATTCATTTTACCAATGAGGAAACTGAGGCAAACTGGCTGAAGTGACTTGCCCTGGATCCCATAGGGAGTATCTGAGGCTGGATTTCAACTCATGTAAGTCTTTGTGATTCCAAGCACAGCGGGCCTCTTAGCCACCTTAGGAAGGAAGTATTATCAGTCATTGCCATTTTAGTGTGAATTTAATTCATTGTACTATCTCACACAGAGAGATCTCTATGTAAGACTTCTCTGTAATT
>CM053581.1:138551252-138599629 GCA_028627135.1 Pseudochirops cupreus
GGGAGAGCTCTGGCCGAGAACAATCGCTCAGTCCCCCTGCTGCCTGCAGGCCGCGGGTGGGAAGCTGCAATGCCGCGGCTTCAGGCCAGGCTGGTTTTGGTTCACAGTGCTGATATGGTTCCTCATAGCCGAGCTGACTTTAGTGGGAAGTATCTTTGTGTGTGTTTTGGAGTTCTAGGATTGGTTTAGAGTCCTATTTTATGGGTATTTTGGGGTGGCTATGTGAGAGCTGCGATGTGTTGCTGCTGCTACACTGCCATCTTGGCTCTGCCCCCTCAATACCTATTTTCTAGCTAGTATAAAATATTGTAAGATAAAACTCTACATTAATAAATCCCTCAGATGCTAAATTGTTTGGTAGTTTAATTACGGTGACTGGTAAAGTTTTAAGGGTTGGGAAAACATAGATCAGGTTTAGATGCTAAGAAAATGGGTTTAGGCCAAAACAATCATGAAGTCATGTGGTTGGAAGGAACTTCTTGCCTATAGAAAGGAATATATATCTTCGTGGACACTTGAACATTTTTCCTGTTTCTGAATGCCTCCAGAAAATATTTTTAAAGAGAAATAGAAAAAATAACCTATACAGTAGTGGCAGTATAGTTCTTCTGGGGAAGCTCCCTGCCCTTAAAAGTACAATCACCGTATGGTAGAGGAAGAGCATCGAAGGGAAGATCAAAATTGGGAAAAGAAACAAAGCATTTTCATTGACTTCTAAGTTTTTCCAAACCTATATAGGGGTGCTATTTCTCTCATGTCCCGTACATAGACACACATGCACAGGTACATACATGTATGCAGACACACACACACACACACACACACACTTTTCCTAATATGCAATTCTATACTGTTAGATCTTTTATTGTTTCTCCACACCCTTTCATTCAAAGTCCCAATCCCCACTTTTGTGAATAGGACTTCTGTGTGCAGGAAAAAAGGAAACTTCTCTGTGGGTTGTTTTTTGGAGGAGGGGAGGCTGAGCAATTGGGGTTAAGTGACTTGCCCAAGGTCACATGGCTAGTAAGTGCTAAGTGCCTGAGGCCGAATTTGACCTCAGATCCTTCTGACTCCAGGGCCAGTGCTCTCTATTCACTGTGCCACCTAGCTGCCCTGAAAAGGAAACCTCTAATAAAGAATTTTCTTTCCCTGAAAATTATAATTTTTTTTTTCAATTTGGAATTTGCCAGAAAGAAGCACATGGCAATATTTTACTCAGAACTGTAATCTGGTGATGAAGGGACCTAAAGGTGACAACAGAAAAGGAAACAATAGATGTTTGCAATTGTATAGTGTTCCCTGAACATATAAATTCAGTAGCCTAGCAATTTGGTTTTGTAATTAAGAAATCAAATCCTAAAACAACAACAGTAATTAAACAAGAAGTTGCTTTGGATCAAAAGTTCGTTTGTATCTTTGATCTGTATTTGGTGATGACTCTTGAAAATCCATGTAGATATCTACAGTAATATGACCTTATATTTACCCAAGGCTTTATAGTTTACAAAGAATGTTCATATTCATACTCTGATTTGATCAAGAAAATTTAGTAAAAACTCAGTATACTCTGTTGAAGGTACCATTATCCTTCACTTACTAAGACTTATAACCTTGGAGTGGTCCTTGATTCTTTTTTTTTCCCCTCTCCCCCATATCAAATCAGTTGCCCTATCTGTCCTCACATCTCTCCCATCCATCCCATTAATTCCACTCATACTGCCACCACCCAAATTCAGAGTCTCATAAGCTTTTGCCTAAACTATAGTCATGGCATCCCAGTAATAAAATACTACTGTGCCAGAAGAAATAATGAGAAGGACACTGTCAGAGAAACCTGGGAAGACTTGTATGAATTAATGCAGAGACAAATGAGCAGAACCAAGAGAGCACTTGATATGTGCTACCTACCCCCTATTAGAGAGGTGATGAACTAAAGGTATAGAACGAGACATGTTTTTGGACATGACCAATGTGAGAATTTGTTGTGCTTGACTCTGAATATTTGTTACATGGATTTTCAATGAGTCTTTGTATGTGTGCTGGCAGGGGAAGATGTGGGAGAGAGAAAACAAATTATTAATTGAAAAAAAATTAAATTAAAAAAACTCTTCTCCCTGCTTCCAAGCCCTTCCATTTCATTCCACCCTTCACATAGCTCTCAAAATAATCTATCTAAGATCCAAGCCTAACCATTAGGTCATTTCCCTGATCGAAAATATCCGGTGCCTCACCACCATTGCCTACAGGATAGAATATAAATTCCATGGACTGGCATTTAATCTTTTGCCCAGGCTTCTCATTTCTACCTTCACAACATCTCTTGTCTACATCCTCTTCTCTTCACTCACACTCCCTTGATTCAGGTCCTCACCCTCCGTCTCCTGGAATACTGCATTAGCCTCCTAATGGCCTCAGGTCTATAGCCAATTTTCTACAGTGCTGTCAAAGGAATTTTTCTAAAAGATAGGGAAGTGTTACTTCCCTCTTCCAGAAAATACAATAGCTCCCTATTACCTCCTGGCTCAAATATGAAGTCCTCTTTTGGGTATGTAAAGCCCTTAACCTGGGGCTTTCTAGCCTTATTAATTCAGTTCTCTCCATGAACTCTTACAGACCAGCTACATAGTCATTTCTTGAATCAGATTCTCTACCTCTTGACTATATGTACTTTCATAAATTGTTCTTCATGATTGGAAAATACCATTCCTTTTCACATTTGTTTCTCAGATGTCTTACTTAATCAGTGTTTCTAGATTTCTGCAGTGCAAATGCTCACACTGAAAATTTAACTATCAGCTCTAGTGAACCTGTACAGTCTCACTCCAGCACACCCCTGGGTCCCATTCCTCAACAAACCTGGACAGTTTGGATGGTCACATGTTCGGGACTCTGTGGCTGTGCAGGCATAGCCACATGACCTGGTTCGCTTCTGATTGCCACTTCCACAGGTTACGCTGCAGATAGACCATGGGCTCCAGTCTCCTTCACCATCAATGTAATCTGAATGGGATGAAAGGAGATGGCCTCTGAGGCTAGATAGATACACTCTGACACACCACACTACAGGTACACGTGCTTATACAACTGGCCTTGTACATATATTCAAATTAGCCTGCAGATTCCCTGCTAGCTAATTTCGTACTTACCAGGGGCCACAGCTGAAATGCCACTGGATCATCTGGAGCCAGAAACATAGTACCTGGCATTTTACTTTTCACTAAAATTTTCATCTTCTCAAAGAACAGAATCATAGAACTTTGATGATGGAAATAGCTTTAGATATCATCTAATCCAACATTCTCTTTTTTAATTTTTTTGCAGATGAGGAAATGCAGGTTCAGAATGGTTAAGTAATTCATATGAGGTCACACTGGCAGAGCCAGGACCAGGGCCCTGGGACTCCTACTTTGGTGAGCTTTCTGCTCTGGCACATGTCTTCATGATTTCCACTCAGATCATCCTAATTTCTTTCTAGCTTTGAGATTTAGGGCCTCTGCTCATTTGAAAAGGTGATATTAGTATATGGAGATGTTTGTGTGCCTTGATGAATAGATGATATGTGTATACAAAGCTAACAAATCGCTGGGGCTGGTATTACGTAGACAGAGCAAGAATGGAATCCACATGTTTCTACCTGAGAGTTAGGCCTGGTGCCAGCCTCACAGACTTCTAATGTTTCTAAGGGCAGTGCTATTTCAAAAAAGGAATTCTCTCATCTTGATTCTTGGCAGCAGAGAATCTTTAGCATTAAGCAGGGTGAAGAAGCATTTTATGGCTGTCCTACTCTCTGCTCCTGAGAGGAAAAGCCCACCACGACCACCATCTGAAGATCTCCCTCTCTTCAACCCCCTAAAAAAAGGAATTATTCCAAACTTTGATTTTTCTGTTGTGTAGAATTAAGTTTTCTAATCACATCAGCAAAACAAGTATTTAAAACATCTTCTTGCTATAATTTCAGGCTATTTTGGTCTCTCTTCTTCTCTCTCTCTAATACCTATTTGTCTGCATTTACTTATTTACTTCATTTTACTTATTAAAGCAAAAATAAAAGTAGAGGACCACACATATTCTGCAGGAGCAGAGTTAAGGAGACAATTTGATATAGTTAATGGTAAGAGCAGTCTCAGTTTGAACCTTGATCCTGACACTTACTGGTTATGTGACTCAGGTCAAGTCATTGAGCCTATGAAAGTTAAGTGATCTTCATGTTAGATCTCTCCACACTTTGTGACAGCCTTCTGGGCCTCAGTTTCTTCATCTGTAAAATGATGTTAATAATGCTTGTTCTTCCTATGGGCATTGTGGGGTAAATGCTGTGCTAGAAAAATGTGAATTGTGGTTAGCGAATGCTTTGTTTTACCTTTCAAATCATGGATTTTAGAATTTAAAAGGACTTTGGGGATTATCTAGTCCAGCCCCCTCATTTTATAGGCCTAGAGAGATAAAGTGACTTATCCAAGGTCAACAGTGCTGGGCCTGAAGTGAGGAAGCCCTGAATTCAAATCCAGCCTCGGACACTTACTAGCTATGTGACCCTGGGCAAGTCACTTAATCTTGTTTGCCTTAGTTTCCTCATCTGTAAAATGACCTGGAAAAGGAAATAGCAAACCACTGCAGTATCTTTACTAAGGAAACCCCAAATGGGATCATGAAGAGCCAGATATAACTGGAAAGACTGAACAACAGCAACCAAGGGTCACACAGGTAGTAAATAACAGAGTTGGGATTTGAATAAAATTATTCTTGCTCACTTTCTTAACTAATAGAACCCCACCACAAACATCATAGGTGTGCCTGGAGCATTAGTACTGGCACAGTCCCCCATGTGTCAAGAAGAATATTCAAGGGAAATGTACCATACACACATTTGTGTGCACACGTACAAACACACACACACACACACACACACACACACACACACACACTACTCAAAGACTGCACAGTTTGAACTTTTTTTAATAATTCAGATTTTTTTTTAGAGGAGAGCCACATTATGTGAATGTCAATGAAAAAACCCCTTTTTTTTTTTTAACATCATGCTTGTCTAATGATTTTGCAAGACAGAATGGGAATTTCTGACTTCGGAAAAAACCAGAAGGGCAGCATTGTCTTTATAATATTGTCACTATATATAAAATGAGACCTGCTTCATTCTCTTGCTTATCATAGATGTTTGCTTAAAACAGGAAATTTGCATAGGGATAATTTTTCCTTTATATAGTACTTTATACTATTCAAAGATAATAGTTGTCTCATTTAAGTAAAAATCAAAGAACTTAAAAAGGAAGAACAATAGGACACTTTAGAATAAGATGTGACTTTTGATTCACAAATACCTTTTAGAGATTTAAAAAATATCGTATTTCAGAGTGCCTCAGGTATGACTTCTATGAGATGGTTCAGTCTCAGTGTTAGGACAGCTGGAGTTACTTGACTCTCTTAACTCACCTGATGGGGAAGAAATCACCCAAAGGAAAAGCAGTTTGATATAGCAGAAAGTTCACTGACATTCAAAAGAACTGGCTCTGCCACTTATTAGCTGTGTGACCTTGGACAAGTTTTTTATCCTTTCTGGGTCTCAGTTTCCTCACAAGTAAAATGTTCTAAATGATCTTTACGATTCCATCTAGCTAAAATGTTCTGTTATTCTACGAGTTCTGGATTGAGAATCCAAAGACCTGTCTTTACCACTTACTAGGCTTGTGACCTTGGACAATCTGCTTAACCTTGTTTGAGTTTCAGGTTCTCCATCTGTATAATGGAGGTTTTAGTACTTACAGTACTCAAATCACAGAATTTTTATGAGAAGTGAATGAGATAATCTATGTAAAACTCTTTGTGAACCTTTGAATACTAAAGAAAGGGGAGCTACTATTATTAGGATAATTATGATCATAGTTGTAAAAGTTGCATGAGTCTCACTAACAAGGAAAGTGAGTTACAAAAGTGGAAATGAAATGAGCCTAGGAAGCATATGACCACCCCTTCTTCAAGTTTCTGGCATTGATGAAGAAAAAAGTCAGATGTCATCCGCCATGCACCCTAGATCTGGTGGGAACAGATTTTACAGGGTTCAATGGAAGGTTGAACCATAAGCACTAAAAATTCTACAAGTGAAGTCAGCCAAGGAGGGAAAGGAAACTCAAGAATGAAATCCTGAAGATCTCAAGGGAAATAGTTGTGAGGAGAAGGAGGGAAAATGGGAGTCTTCAAGCAGAGACTGGATGATCACTTTCCAGGTATGTTTTAGTGGGGATTTATTTGTGTGTGTGGGCTGGACCAGAAGGCCAGTGGGGTACCTCTAAAATTCCATGACTGTGAATTGTCTGAAGAGACTAATGTAGATGGACATGGATCTCAAAAGTCAACTTAAGTTTTGTTTCTTTTGTTCTGAAAAATCAGGTACAGAATTTGGGAGCAAGGGCAGTTAACAGAAGATGAATATAAAAATTCATAATGGACATGTAAATATAATATCAGAAATGGTAAATTCAGAACGAGCCGAGGCTGGCAAGCAAAAGATGAAAAAAGAAAAGGGTGTTTTGTTTTTGTTGTGCTGGATGAAAGAAGGAATAGGACAGTTGCTTGGGGGTGGATGCCATGATGATAGCTGACAACAGAAAAAAGGCAGAGCTGCTTAATTATTATTTTGCCTCTCTTTTCTCTGTAAAGGAGAATGACCTTTGCCCTGGAAATGACATACAATATTAATTAACAGATAGCTGATAATGGCCAAGACAAGTAAGGAGATTTATAGTAAGAAAACATCTAGGTGCCTTTGATGAATTTAAATCACCTGAGCCAGAGGAATTGTGACATCGCCTACTAAAAGAACTGGCAGGTGTGATTACTGAGTCTCTGTCAGAGATAACTCTGAAGGTCATGGAGAATGGAAGACATACTAACAAATTGGAAAGGGGAAAATGTCCCAATTTTCTCCCCTCAAATTAGTCATGTTCTAACAACAAAAGAAAAATAAGAAAAGAAAGAAAGAGCAAAAAAAATGTGCTTCGATCTGCACCCTGAATCCGTCAGTTCTCTATCTGGAGGTGGATAGCATTTTTTATCATGAGTCCTTTGGAACTGTGCTGGATCATTGTGTTGATCAGAGTTCCAGTTTTCAAAAATGTGGGCAAAGAAAGGAGTCAGTAAACTAAAGACTGGAACTTTGATTTCTGGGAAAATTCAAGGGATGATCATTAAAGAAATAGGCAATAGATATCTAGAAGAGGAAGTCAGCCATTGGAAAAGGCTAGTGATATGGGTTTATCAAGAATAAGTCACGCCAGAAAAACCTTACTTTCTTTACCAGGTTTAGGGTTACTAAGCTGCTACATATACAACTTACCAAGATTTTGCCAAAACATTTGCTAAAGTTTTTCATATGGAAAAGATGAAAAATGTGAGCTAGATGATAAATACAGTTGGCAGATCTGGAGCTGGTTGAATGGCTGGATTCAAAGGGTAGTCATGAATGATTCGATGCCAGTTCAGCAGGAAACCTCCATTGGATTGCTACCCACCCACCTATCCAGAGATTTGTGTATGGTTCTATAACACTGCAATGAATTGGACAAAGGCACAGGTGAAATGTTTATCAAATTTACAGTTGACACAAAGCTGGTAGAACTAGCTGACACACTAGCTAAACAGTATCTGAAAAGATGTTTATAAGCAAGACTATTGGGCTCAATCTCAGAAGAAATCCAATGGGAATATACTTTGATTTAAAAAAAAATACTACATTACAAACATAAGATGGGGAGGCATGGTTAAATAGTAGAGTCTAAAAATCTTTGAGTTTTAATGAACTTCAAGCTCAATATTTGCAGTGTGATGTGGAAGCCAAGAAAGCCATAGCAACCTTGGTCTTCATTAAGAAAGTCACAGCTTTTAAGAATAAGGAGGAGACAGTCCCATTGCACTTTACCCTGATCAAACCACATCTATATTATTGCGTTCTGGGCACCACAATTTAGGAAGTTATATTGATAAAGTAGAGAGTATCCAGAGGAAGGCAACCAAGATGGTAAAGTGTCTTTTATTCCATGCCATATGAAATTAGGCTGAATAGACTAGGGATGTTTAACCCAGAGAAGAGAAGACTTGGAATGACATGATGGCTTTCTTCAAATATCTGAAGGGCTGTTGTGTGGAAAAGGATTTAGATTTGTTCAGTTTGCCTGCAGAAGACAGAAACAGGAGGAGTGGGTGGAAGTTTCAATGAGGCAAATTTAGCTTGATGTCAGGAAAAACTTCCTAACAATTAGATCTTTCTGAAAGTGGAATGACCTTCCGAGAGAGGTGGATAAGTTCCTTCTCATTGGTGGTCTTCCAGCAGACTGGAAATAGCTGACTATTTATCAGGTGCGTTATAGCAGGATTTCTTTTGGGGATTTGCATTGAATTAAAAAGACCCTGAAATCCCTTCCAACATCAGAATTACATGATTCCATTTTGTAACTTGCCAAATGCTATGCAATACATCTCACAACAATTATTATATCATGTAACTATGTCTAGTTTAGAATGTTATATACACATATATCTTTAAACATATTTATATGAATGAAACTGTCTCTCCAGCCTTAGATCCGAGACTGTTTTGATCTACGTGGAAGGATCCTCTAAGGGTTTATGGTCATGCATCCATTACTAAATTTTTTTAATGAAGGCTATCTTTCAAAACTTTTCAAAATTTTCAAGACAAAAAGAATTACAAAATGTTAGTAGCTACATTCTTAGCTGTCATGAACTGCCTCAACATGATTTCACTTTTATCAGTTGTTTGCTTTCCTCAAGCAGATACTAAATTTCTTGAATGGTTCTCAGATCAAAATCCCTACCTATAAATTTCCTCAAGGGTATACAGGTTAATTAAAAATAATTAGTAAATCACTTTATCTAGTCAGTCTTTCCTTTCCTAACCTTAGACAAGCCCAAGGTGTTGAAACCATGATGAGTCCTATGGCAGATGATCAAATTCAGCACTACAGTCAGCAAGTCTACAAGTATTAAAATGCTGAGTTGGATGATTTTCTGCATCTTTTTTTCTCGGCATCACTAGAACTGTACTGAAAGTTCTCGGGATTATTCAGGTTATGGAAATTTTGAAGGACATTTTCAGGAGAAGTATGTTAAGTGTCTGGAACAAACATTTGTGGCTTGGAGACTCTTTTTTTTTTTTACTGACCTCTTTGAAAACCTGAGGAAGTCATCTTTGATGCAGTATTACTTGACATGTGAATGGTTTGATGTTGGGATATACAATAATAATAATAGGATATGTGACAGGAATAGTTTGGTGTAATGAAAAGAATATTGGATATGGTTTCAGAGGACCCGGATGGGATTTATAATAAATTTGTTATTTATAATTGCCTATATGCCCACGGAAAAATTCCTAAACGTCTTTGGACCTCAGTTTTCTCATCTGCATAATGAGAAGGTTGTATTTCCCCATTCCACTTTGAGAGCCTGTAAAACCAACTTTAGACTCATGTTTTATGCCTAGAAATTCTTTTGTTTCCTACTTTACAAGGTTTTTTAAAAAGATTTTGCCAAAACAGTTTTTTTAAAACTGCTTCAGTTAATTTCTTTTATCTTTATGTCACCTACATTCTCTCCCCGCCCCTCCCATCCCAAGAGCCATCTCTTTTAATAAGCACTGTATTTTAATTTTTGTTTGAAAGTTTCTGCAATAATCTTTGGTTGAAACCATTCAGGTTCTGATGATTAAAAATTCTGTCCCACTCTCAAACATCAACTTAAGTCCTATAAGTCAAATGACACCTTTCTTAGGATGCCAGTCCTCATTCTCCCTCTTCTCTAAACTATAGCTGTTTTAGTCTACGCCACTCACTGTTAACATTTGTAACATTCTGGTGTTGCTTTATGTTTCGGTAAGAAATTATGTTCCTTGAAGGCAGGTACTCTATCTTTAAATTGTTTAGTATGCCTCATAGCACTATCAGCTGAACGGTGTATGCTCTGTAAATGCTTGCTGATGGGTTAGTTAGAATTAGGAATTACTCATTTCTCACAGATATAACATGTGGCAAAAATGTAACTTTGGGATGAGCTATTATATATCCTGTGCTCCTTGGCTGTCAATCTGAAATGCCATGTTAGCTTTAACATGTAAGACACCTTCATACCCAAAATTGCTTAAGTAATATTTATCTACTTGCAATCCATGTAAACCATAGTATAATATAGCCCAGACAAAGAAGTAGAAGTAGAAGGAGTAGAATAAATTTTCTTTACTGGCTCTACTGTAACTAAATTATTTTTAGCATGGGTTTTTACAGTAAGACATCAATTTAGTCCTTCATCTTTAGATATGAAATTCAATTTTGCTTTGAAAAACAGAACAAAACAAAACAGAAACAACCCTAAAGACCCCTAGCTTAAAAAAACGCTTCCTTCACAGGGTAATTGGTATATATTTTAAAACTGAAGTCTTACCAGAGAAATGTGGCTTACTAGTGTCTCACTGGGGCTTCTGTTAAGTTTAGTCTTTATGAGGTATGCTTCACAAATGAACAAAAGCCACATATTGTAAACTGTGTTTTACTTGGCTCTGTGTCAATAATGTCTCATCATTCTCATTTCCTCCCCTAAATAGTTGTATAACACTGAATGGAAACTCACCATATTCTGGCTGTTCTTTGGTTTCAAAAGTCCGATGGCTGGGGGCATGGCGATCCCATCCCCTGGGGGGGTTGAGGAAGTTGCTATCTTCTGTAGTGCTATCAAACTTGTAGTCCTGGTCACCACTGTTTACCCTTGTCAAGGTGGAAGACCTCTGCCACCAATTACGCCAATCAGGTGATGGGATTGGCCAGCTGGGCTTGTTTTCTGGGTGCAAGTCTTTCTCTGACTCTGTGTCTGGACCATCAACAACCTCTATGGTAACCTGGGGGATTCAAAGCATGCAGAGAGTGAGGGTTCATTATCCCAACTCACATCTCTAGGGAGTGAGGGTCTTGGGAGACAGTGTGTTGTAGTGAGAGGAACAAAGTTTGGGAATCAAGAGACCTGGGGCTTAGCTTTAACTCCTAGTTGGTTGAACTTGGACAGGTCACAATTATTTAGGACCTCAGTTTCCTCACATGTATAAGGAGTTAAATATCTAAAGTTCCCTGGTAGTAAAAAAGTTTGATGTTGCTATGATTTAAAACTTGATATTGCAGAGGGAAATGGTGAACACTTTATTAGTTAAGAGATTCCTAGACATACAAAGATAGGTCCTGGTTTCATCACTAATGAAATTCAAAACTTGGTGGACGCTGAAATATGAGACTAATGCAGGGTGAGGTAATCCATAATACTGGGTCTACTGAAGCTATATCTGCCCTCATACTGGACCCTGCAAACTCCTGGGCATTGTCATCTGCCCTGCCTAAAGATCCCTGCTCCTTACTTGTCCTAAGGATATCTAGATCCTTCCACCCCCATTCCATTTGAACTCTCCTATATGTTATCTGTCTCCCCTCCCCCAAATAGAAATACGACGTCCTTGACAGCAGGAATTGTATCACTTTTCTGTTTCTATCCCCAAGGCTTAGCACTGTGCTTGACACACAGCAACCATTTAATGTCTTTTTTTTTCTATTCATTCATACTGAAAAGCAGGTAGTTCATGGCCCCATACCACCCATAGATTCTATTTAGCCCCAGTGGGAAAATATAAAGGTACAGAGTTGCTGATCTGTGGTCTGAGATTTGCAACTAAAAGACCCAGGAAGTTAGAGATCTAGGCAAAATTTCATAGGTGTTCAGGACTTCTTGGTGATGGCTCTTTCTTTCCCTGTAGCTAAAGCTCATCACAGATTAGTAATGCCAAATTCCAGAACAAAGCCCCTGAAGCTAGGGCAGGTAGAAGAAGTGCCAAGGTTAGAACCTGCCCACAAGTTAAGGCTTCTGCATTTTTAAGCCCACTCTGCCACAGCCACAGGGCTGACAGAATGGAGCTTCTTGGCTCTGAGAGACAATCAGCTTAGTGAGGCTTGTTCAAAAGACTTGTCGGGCTTCTTTGGACATCACACAGCTCTTGCAACATCACTCTGGATGAGTTATGTGTAAATGAATAAGAAACACGCACTCCAGAATAATAAAGGCAAGCTGTACTAGGCAGATGCCTTTTTGATTTTGCTCTAACCCGACATTTGAGGAGGGACTGGAGATGTCCTGCCAAATCAAACTAGTATTTGCCTGTCTATGAGACAAACAGCCCCTTCCCCTTCTGTTAAGAGGGGGAAAATGTGTTGAATGGAACAGGCTTTCTATTGCTTTGAAATTCCCAGCTAAATTATTCAGATGGCCTAGTTATGTTCCTTGCCTACTTAAGAAACTCACCAGGTAGGAATTTGTGAGTTCCCTAGGATCTAGGAGAGAAAATGTCATCAGCCAGAAAATGTCTCCCTATTTCTCCTCCATTCTCCAGAAGCCTTCTCACCCTGGAAGATCCTTCCACCGCTGAGGCCCCATCTTCTATCTGGCGAGTTCCTCCTAAAACCTCTATTTTGAGGAAATGCCCAGGCCAGACCCATGCCCACTCCTTCATTCATCTCCTAGGTCTACTCCTGACTCTCTAGACTTCTCCTCTATGACTCTGCACAAATGCCTTATCTCTTTTCTCCCCTTTCATTTTCAGCATCCTTTTATGTGTAGTCTTTCCCCGTTAGAATGTAAGTTTACTGAAGGTAAGTACTGTCCTTCTTTTTGCTTGTATCTCTATTCCTGGCGCCTGGTACATACAGGTATGGAAGAGGCAGCGTTACTGATGATATAAAGCTTTTCAAAAATAAACAAGGGTCCTGTCTGACTGTTTTACTGTTTGTCTTCTACTTTGGTAAACTGTTCTAACCAAATAACGATGACAGTAATGGTAGTGGTAATGATGATAGTTTGAGGAGCTTGTCAATGAAGGCATGGAAAGAAATGGCAGGAGTCTTCTGTCCCCAGATTCTCACCACACACTCCCCCAGTGGTTATGCAAAGGCAGAAGTATCTGCATCAAAATAATAATTAATCTTCCTTTTTTGGACTTAGCATAGGTAGAGATTGAGAGCAAGGGATGTAAGACTAACCACATAAATATGGTAAAATACTATCATAAAGCATTTCACTATAGCATAGCAATCCATGAATGTGTGTCATTGGTTAGGCTGTTTGCCAAATGCTACATAATGCATCTTTCTCACTCAAATACAGAAAATCAGTAAGTCAGGTGTTATATTGCTACCAGAAGAGGGTAATGTCAGAACTGGTGCATTGCTTTGATGCCTAGCATCTTTTCTAAACATTGGTCTTTACACTGTTTTTGCAGATCCCCCAAAAAGAGAAAGAACAAAAAGAATATATTTCAGTACCTATTGTTTCTATCTGCAATTAGTGGCAGGGGGTGGAGAGGAGGGATAGAGCTGGAGAACATAACCCAGGAAGTGGAAAAGGCTAGAGTCGAAGAATCGTTGCAGTTCAGTAGTGCAGAACCAAGTTGGGCAGTTACAGGACAATGCACATATTTCCTCTTTGGTGACATAAAACTTTGCATTTACAACCTTGTTCCCCTTTGACTACAGATGGAACAATTGAGATGCAGTGACTGTGAGGCTATTAAGAGACTGCAACAAGCCTAGACAGCCAGAGCCATACAAACTGCAATTGTGGTAATAAAAGAAGTCTCTGGGTAGCAGATAAGGTGGACTATGCCCAATGGTTTGGTATTACATTTGTATGCAGACTGGAGTCAAAGTGATTACTTCAACAAAACAGGCCCTGCAATTTCTCCAAGTCGGGAATAAAAACAATTTCATGTTTAAAGCTATTACCGTCAATCCATGTGTTTAGAATTGTGACACAGATCCAAACAAAATAGGTTTATTGGTTGGTCATGCAATGAGTAGCAAAATAAGTTTAGCCCAGTTGTTATACCAATGACTGAATCTCAGCAGTTTAGAGTTTTCTTTTTTCCCTTTAATTTGCACCCTCTCTGCCCCAACTAAATTAAAAAAAAAAAACAACCCAAGGATTCTTTCCCCGTTTTAAATTAACAATATGAAAATTTCACAATAGTATTTTTTTTTAAAGAAACTGGTTTTTAACCTAAAATTCTGCTAGGTCATGATAAGAGGCTCTTCATTACAAAATCATTAACTTAATTTATTTATTAAATCTTTTATAATGCAAGGTGTCCCAAAAATCTTAGTGTAGTTTTCAAGTTTTAAGATCTTCAGAAGTATGAAACCTACAAACTTACAAAAGTATTATTTGAAAGATTAATTATTTACATTTCTCTGACACTCTTAAGTTTTGTTAATTTTGAATAACAAAATTTTAATTTTAAATTTTAGCAAGATGGGATATTCTGTCATTAT
Organism: Pseudochirops cupreus; assembly: GCA_028627135.1. NCBI lineage: Eukaryota > Metazoa > Chordata > Mammalia > Diprotodontia > Pseudocheiridae > Pseudochirops > Pseudochirops cupreus. The sequence goes on from CM053581.1 coordinate 138,565,634, forward strand.
GCATTATATGTATGATAAATGACAAGATTCGAGGCAACACTTTCTCAGACCAGTGGTTGGATAGTGGAGGTCCTTTTGCTTGACCATCTTGATATTTGATCTATCTCCATTAGAGTCTTTCTTCTATAGTCATGTCAGAACTGTCACATATGCATCAAAACTTCATTCTTTTGATGATCATAAGGCTAGGCTTACAAACACAATCCCCTTTTTCGATCACAAAGCCTTAGCTAATGAAAGTGTTTACAGATTTCGAAAACTGACTAGAGTAATGCCTAACACAAGACAGTAGTTATGTTGAATATTAATTCTTAAATAACAACGTTTTAAATTTTTAAATAGTCTTTTCAATGTCGTTTTTTGCATAAGTGTGCAGAATTTATACTTCTTAAAGATTAAAACCGCACTAAGATTTTTGGGACATGCTATAGAAGAAATGTCTTCCGCCTTTATCACAACAATAACTACTGACAGAGAGCTTTACATTTCACAAAGATCTTCAGATACATTATCTCAACTAAACCTCACAAGAACCTTATGTAGGAAGTACTCAGCCCCATTTTATAGATGAGGAAACAGCAATTTAGAGTTGGCTAAGCAACTTGCCCAACTTCACACAGCCAGTGAATGTCACAGGCAATTACTCTGGATTTGAATCCATGTCTTTTTCTATTTCTCAAGTTCATTACTACTTATTGTCATTATTCACCTATTTTTTCAGCATCAAAGAATCTTGTTTGCAGGGCAGACTGCCAGCTGAAACAACAAACATTGGGAGCTTAATGTTTGTGTCAACGTAGAACAGATTTCCAGCACTGATAGAGGCACCAAGTGTTCTTTTTGTTGTTGTTGCTTTTTGGAGGGGGGAAGGCATGGCAATTGGGGTTAAGTGACTTGCCCAAGGTCACATGGCTAGTAAGTGGTAAGTATCTGAGGCTGGATTTGAACTCAGGTCCTCCTGACTCCAGGGCCAGGGCTCTATTCACTGTGCCACCTAGCTGCCCCAACACCAAGTGTTCTTAACCCTAATTCTTGTCCTTAAAGCAACTATATTTTGCATACATCTTGTATTCATCTCCTCCATTACCACATGTGAAGGAAACACACGAACTAAAGCTCTTAGAGAACTCTCAAACAATGCAACTCTTGGCACAATGTCTCAGATCCTTAAGTGAATTTACCCACCTTGTGTGCTAGTCTGGACAATTCTGCCTGGGAGTCCTGGCTTCCAAAGCCAAGAGATGGATGGGAAAATCCTATGTGATTCTCTAGCTCCTTCGCACTTCTTGAATATGGAAGTACTTTAGAAAGAAACACTTTGCTTCCCTTCTGTTCAGAAGGGTCTTCTAAAGGAAAAGGGTAACTTCCACACATGGGGAACTGTTTTCATCATTACTACTCACACCACAAGGAATACACACACACTCCTTCAAAGAGGAGAGATCTCTATCATCTTGTTAATTTTCTAAATATATCTGTGAGGTAAGGAGAAGACAGGCCTCATTTTGATGAATGGGGAAATGAATTCCTCCAGATCACACAGTAATCAACAGTAGTACTGGGGATAGACCACGTCTTCAGGTGTTGCATGTATTATTCTGTCCACAAGATGACAGCACCACTCTAGGGCCCATTTCTGGACAATCCAAGTGAAAAAAAAAATCACTAAACAGATTTTGGAAAGAAAACTACATTGAGATTACTCCCAATTCTCATTTGTACAGAAGCTGACTGCATTAGACTGTAAACTCCTTGAGAGCAAGGACTCTGCTTTTCCTCTTCTTTGTATGCCCAGAGCTTAGTATGTAGTACCTGTGAATTGAGTGACAATGGAACTTTCACTGAATTAGAGATAACAATATTTGGGACAGACGATAAAGGGCAAAGTTTTTGCTCTAGATCTTTATCTTTTTAAACTGCTTTAGGAAAATTTTAGGCTCTTATTTAAGACCAATTGTCAATGCTCACACTTCAAAATAGATGCTCCCCCCAGTTCCCCCACCCCACAAGGGAGAGAAGAAATCTGAAGCAAAAGTACTAAAAGTGATGTAGTCTGACTCATCTGATTGTATGGTGTGGAGCTTAAGAGCCTTGTGGCTATGTAAATACGTTTTAGCAGGAAAAAAAAAACATTTGGATGACGGGTGTGTTTTTTCTAAGTCTTTTTCAATGAAGAGAATGGAAGAAAATATGTATATTAGTTTAAATGAATGTTAATCTCAGATCATTCCAGAAAAGAGAAAGTTTTGGTGGTTAAAAGCTACTGTAGCAATGAGTCAATGCCCTAAACCTAATTATAAGTTTATTTTAGGGATTTTGTCTTTTCATTTGGGATTTGCTATCTGACAATCAGTTGTATGCTTAAAGCCAAGTCAGTACCATGGTTCAAGTAAACTAGTCCCAGGTGATTTACTTTCTTTCTTAAATACTTTTTTCTTTAATTAACTTCTACTATTATGTCAAATTTAATATTGAGAGTCAATTCAGCAGTTTGAAGTGATTTATTTTTATTTTGCACTTACTTGTTTTTTTGTCTCCAACCTACAACTTCCACTGCCCTAAAGCCAGACTTGGGACTACTAAAGAGAAAGCCTTATTAATTTGAAAAAGAGACTGCTTGAATTATTTGAAAAAAACGAAACTATAAAGGGATCTGAGGTTGTGCCCTATTCAGTATCACTCTCCCAAAAGGCTAGAAGGAGAATAGGACTGGGGGTATCCCCTCCTGTCCTCCCTCTGTTTGCCAGTTTCATCTTGGAAAGGTGTAGGCAGCTTCTGAGAGTCAACAGATTTGGGAAAACAATCGCCTTGCAAGACCTATGTTTCTTCCTCCCATCCCACCTCCTACCCCCTCCCCAACAGCTCCATAGTACAGAGCGTGGGAAACCTTTCTAGAAACTAGAGGGGCAAGGGAGTGAGCAAGTTTAGTTGAAAGTGGAGTATCAAGTTCCAAGCTTAGGCTCCCCATCAGAAGTAAGGAATAGGTGGGAGCAGGAAGGGAGGGGGCAGGTTGCCAAGGAAAGAGAGACAGAAAAGGGGGGGCATTGATCATGGAAGCAGATTCATTGATAAACCCCTTCACCTGGCTTCACTCTGCTTCACATAGGAAGGAAATGCTTTGACTGGGCCCTGAAGTCACCAGCAGGCTGTCTGCCCTACTGAATCAACCATGTGTCAAATCAGTGAATTTCAACAAAAGAGTGAAGCTGTGAGGAAGGGGAGAGTGTTGCCAACACGGAAACATATCACCCCCTTTTAAAATGCACCTCATATTTTAAAGGACCACCAGGGAATTGGTTTACTCAAGTGCAATGGTGCATTCGGCTGCAGCCGCCACTCCAGTGGTCAGGCCAGCTCCAGAGCAGCCCCAGCCTGCCCTGGATGTATCTGTGCATAAGCAGCTCCAAAGCTGGTGAAACAGCAGCTGCTCCATTCTTTCCTGACTGACCAATGCTCAGCAACTATTCTTTTGTGGTCTTCCACAGACATGAGGCCAGAAACTAGATTCAAAAAAAATTTTTAAGGGCTGACAGGTCATCAGATCGACAAAACACTCACCTCTGCCCGCCTGCAAAAGGCAAATAAGCCGACATAAGAACTATTTATCAGTGAATGGAGGGTACAGCTGGGAAGAGCAGGAAAAGGGGGTGTCTGTTGGCTCTTGCCCATATTTTTAACTTGAATTGCATCTGGGCAGTGATCATCTGTGTTTCCAGTCCATTTCACCAAGTGCTTTTTTGTTTCGCGGTGATGTAATCTTTACTCTGCTAGCCTTGAGGCAACCAATATTCTTTCAGCAGCTTGATGATTTCAGTTGTCCCTAATGGTAACCTAAGAAAATGTGGCAGCACTCGTAAAAATGGCACATCCCATTCTGTCATCACAGACTCAAAAGCCATACTCATTAAAGGATCACAGAAATGTAACCTCAAACATCTTTTTGGAGGTGAAATCTTCAGAGAATCATGACGTACACATTTCTTCCTCCCAGGGAATGAGAAAATGACACTATAAACATGGCCACTCAAAGCCATCATAGGTATACATGAGTCTGTTTAGATATGCCTAAAGGGTGGCACAGTAGACAGACTGCTTGGCCTGAAGTCAGGAAGACCCAAGTTCAAATCCAGTCTCAGACACTTACTAGCTGTGTGACCCTGGGCAAGTCACTTGACACTGTTTGCTTTAATTTCCTCATCTGTAAAATAAGTTGGAGAAGGAAATAGTAAGCCACTTCAGCATCTTTGCCAAGAAAACCTCATATAGCGTTGCAGACTCCGATAGGATTGAACAACAAACAACAGAGAGTTTAATGCTAACTGTTTCTATTTGTATCATATTAGCAGCCACACCTCCACAATTTGAGGCAAAAGGAAACTGAATTTTGAAAGCGATTACTACTAAATAAGTATGAACAGCTGAATGATGCCTTCTCATTAAGCTTTCTCAAATTTTTGAGATTTAGACACCCCACCCCCATCTCTTTCTCTCTTCTTCGCTCTCTTCCTCCCTGTTTCTGTCTTTCTCTGCCTCTCTCTCCCCTCCCTTTTTCTCCTTTCTTCCCTTTCCCCCTTTCTTCCATTACTCCTTTTGTACACCCTGCAACCTTTCCTTTTCCCTAATTCCACTCTGTTCCTCCACCTCCAGCCATGAGTAGGAATGTTTCCAAAGCATTCTTCACTTCATATTCAGCTAAACAAAATAGCTTATTATGATGAAAAATGAATTGCAATCTTGGCCACTTTGAATACTCCTCACACAGACAGATTAGGTGTGCAAAAATTAGGGACCATTCTTGTTTGTCATCTCCTGCTTTCTTTGGAAAAGAAAGTTTCTAGGTTGTGAACTCCAGAGCAAGTAATATACCCACTTTGTACCAAGAAATCTAGATGTCATGCAAAATGTGCCCAAGTAAATTTTGGATAGGTTGCATCAGCTTCTAGGCTTACTGAATTATCTGGAAGTGAGAGGAGGAAAGCTGAGAAATCTTCTCAAACTCAGTTCTTGGCTATAATTCTGTATATTTAATATCTTCTCAACAAATGGATACTTCCCCTTCCTCCCACCCCTCCCCGCCCTTGCTCCCACCTTCCTACTTTTCAGTAGCTTGTTTTAGTATTTAGTAATATTTTACACTATCCTTAGCTCACTCTGGAGCAGCTAGGTGGTAGAATGGATAGAGTGCCAGGCCTGGAATCAGGAAGACTCACCATCCTGAATTCAAATCTGGCCTCAGACACTTATTAGCTGTGTGACCTTGGGCAAATGCTTTACCTTGCTTGCCTCAGATTCCTCATCTAATAAAATGAGCTGGAGAATGAAGTGGCAAATCTCTCCATTATCTTTACCTAAAAAATCCCAAATGGGGTCACAAAGAGTTGGACATCACTGAAAAAAATAACTGAACTGAATCCCTAGTATCTAACGCAGGGCCATTAGTCTATAACTTAAAGTCTTTTCAATCTACCTTAATGTTAATGCCTTCCCTGTTTTTTTTTTAATTTTCATTTTTTTCAGTTGTCAAAAACCTACTTTTTCACTAACTGAGAAAAAAATAAAACACCTGCTTCAAACATGTATAGTCAAACAAAATAAATTTCTACATTGTGTCCAAATATGTATATATACATATATACACACATACATAAAAGCACTAAGGAATAAAGAGCATAAATGACAAAGAATGTATATTTATATGGATACACACATGTGTATGCATATATGCATATGAATGTGTGTATACACAGCTATATGACACATATGTATATGTATGCTATGTACATGTATATGTGGATTACATATACATATATTCTCATTTTGCACTCTGCGGCTTTTACTTCTCAGTAGTTGGGTAGCATGTTTCATCATTATTACTCTGGAGTTGCTGGTGGTCAGAATTCCCACATCTTTCACAGTTGTCTTTACAATATTGTCAGTTGTTGCTCCTGTTCACTTCAGTCTGCATAAGTTCATATAAATCTTCCTAGGTTTCTCTGAAACCATCTTCTTCATTTCTTAGAGCATAGTAGCATTCTATCATATTTATGTGCCATAACATGCTCAAGAGTCATTCCACAGCTGATGGCCAGTGCCACAGATTCCAATTCCTTGCCACTTCAAAAAGAGCTATAAATATATTTGTACTTAGGGGTTTTTTTGTTTAAAATTAATCTGTCCCTTAATTTACCTGCCCTCTAATTCCTCCTTCACTCTTCTCCCCTTTTCCCTCCTATTTCTCTGTTGAGTGAAATACATTTTTTGTACTTAACTCTGTGTGTGTATATGTATGTGCATTCAAGAGTCAGTCTCTTTCCCTGCCATCCCCTACCTCTTCCTCCTCATTTGTATGAACTTCCAATCGCCACACCCAGATTATAGCGCATTTTTTTCCTAATTTTCCTTTTTGCTCCCCACCTAATATATTCCTTTCACCTTTCCTTTCCATTTTGCCCACTGGTTCTAAAAGATCTATGCAGTTTTCTTTATGATTTCTTGAAATACAATGCTTTTTCTTTTTTTGGTCATGGCTTTTAGGTAGTCCAACAATTCTTAAATTTGTTCTCCTTGATCTATTACCTGGTCAATTGCTTTAGCTATGGAACAATCTTACATTTTCTTCTATTGTTTTTTAGAATTTTGAGTTTGTTTTAATATTTCTTTTTTTTCATGAAATCTTTGACTTCTGTTTGGACTATTCTAATTTTCAAGGACATTGTTGCTTGAACAAGGTGCCTCTGGTGCTAAGCTATTAATTGTTTTTCCAATTCTTTCTTCCATAACTCTCATTTCTTTTCCAGTTTTTCATCTTGCACTCTCATTTCATTTATAATCATTCTTTAAATTTTTTCATACTCTTGTTCCATCTCTTCTAGGAATTTAATTTGTACCTAAATTGTGTTTTTCTTTGAAGCTGTGATTGTAGATGTTTTGGAATCATTCTTATCTCATGGGTTCAAGTCTTGAGTGTCCCTCCTACCATAATGGCTTTTTATGGGATTTGTTTTTGTTTGCTTATTCTTCCATTCTGCTTTCTGACTTTAGATTTTATGTTAGGGCCAGGCTTTATGCATTTATGTAAGAAGTATCTGGGCTGGTTCTGGTGTTGCTTTCTTGGATTATTGTATTATGTTATTCCAGCATCTCAGAGACAGTTTGTGATCTGATCCAGAGCAAAATCTGATCACTGAATCCCTGGTCTGAGTTTTCCAAGTTCCTAACCTAGGTTTGGGTCTGCACAACAGTGGTTCAGAGTCATAGAACTGTAGGCTTCCCTTTGATCTGGGATTTCTGCCCTGCTTATTCCTCTGCAAGCTTCAGATTGAACTGGGGGCTGGAGCTAAGACCCTGCTCTGCTCCAAGGGTCAGAGCCACACAGCTGCTGCTTCCTTTTGAATTTGCTTCTTGCTCAGAAAACAGCCTAGCGCCAGAAGCCAACTACTTCTAACCCTAAACTTCTACCCCTAGGTGAAGATCCCTTCTTCCTTCAGTCCTGGATCTATGACTTGGAACTAGATAGTAAGCAAGAGAACTGCTATTTGGCACCTATTTCTGCACCTAGCAGAAGGTTAGGGCCCTTTCTCCTAGAACCTGGACCTATGTTTGCCTGAATGCACAGCCTCTAGCTGGTACTGAATGGCCAGACCCCATTCCCAGTTTCCATAGACCACTCTATCTCCCTTTATCAACCTTGGAAATGACTCACTATGATTTTTCCCCCCTGAATTTCCCAATCAGGACTGATCTGGTACATTTTTCTAAGTCTCTTTGGAGGAATTTTTTGGAGAGGAATTCACTGTACTTCTTTCTGCTACTACAGACTTGTCTCGACTCCATCTCTGTATCTACTCTGTGTTGATTATCTCCAGGGTCTCATGTATATGTCTTGTTTGTACGTAGTTGGCTTGTATGTTGTCTCCCCCATTCAACTATGAGCTTCCTGAGAGTAGGGATTATCTAAGCTAAGTGTTGCAGATACAAAGAAAGGCAAAACCATAGTCCTTAACTTCAAGGAACACAAGTTCTAATGGAGGATACACCTTACAAACAACAATATCTACATAAGATATATACAGTGCAAATAACAGCAAACCAGACAGGAGCGGAAGTGGCCTCTTGCAGGGGGTAGGATTTCAACTGAGTCTTGAGGGAAGCCAGGAGGTGGAGGTGGGAAGGGAGAATATTTTAGACATGGGGGATAGCTAGTAATAAAGTATGGAGTCAGAAGATGGAGCTCCACGTTTGAGGGACAGCAAAAAGACCCATTTCATTGGGTTGTAAAATACACAGAGAGGAGAAAGGTATAAAAAGAATGAAGAGATAAAAAGAGGTCAGGTGGTGAAAAGCTATGAATGCCAAACATAGTTTTTTATATTTCATCCTAGATGTAACAGGAGCCACTGGACTTTACTGAGTTGCAGGGGCTGGGTAATATGGTCAGACCTGTGCTATAGGAAGATCACTTTGGCAGCTGAGTACAAGACAGACTGGTGTGGGGAGAGACTTGAAGGAGGGAGACCAACCAGGAGGCTCTTACAATAGTCCAGGAGTAAAATTATAATGGCATGCATCAGGGTGGTAGCTACATGAGTAGAGAGAAGGGGATGTATCAGAGGAATGCTAAGAAACAGCAAGACTTGGCAAAAAGTTGGATGTGTTGGGTGAATGGAAGTGAGAAGCTGAGGGTGATGCCAAGGTTGTAAGCCTGGGTGACTGGGAGAATAGTGGTGCCCTCACCAATCATAGGGAAGTTGGGAAGAGGGAAGGGTTTGGGGGAAAAGATCATAGCTTCTGTTTTGGCCTTGTTGTTTTCACCTCACACAAATAATAATATTTTGTTAGAGGTTTTTCTGTTCAGAGACAGCCCAACAGAAAAAGTAGATACTAGAGAGATAATATTGTCTGGAAGAATCTATACTTTTAATAAGGCAACCAAAGAGTCAATACTGATTAGAAGCAATATTTAGGTAGATGGTGATTTCACTTCATTCTATAAGAGAGTCCTAACCTGATATGCTTAAAGTCCCCTGAATCCCACCTCTGCTTTTTTCTTTTTGACTGCTTCTCTTTCTCTCCTTTCCATCTGTTGCAATCGTATTTACCAATTTTTCAAGGTTCAGCTCAATACATACTTCCTCCATGAGGCCTCCTATAATCAACCATACTCTCCAATAGCAACAAATTATCACCCATACATAGTCCCCTAGGCCAAGGTGTGCCAGAAGGTTCTGTCCTATTTCTTTTCCCTTCCTCTCTCTACACCAGCAATTCTCAACCTGTGGGTTATATTCAATTTAAATACATCCTGCATATCAGAGATTTACATTATGATTCATAACAGTAGCAAAATTACAGTTATGAAGTAGCAACAAAAATAATTTTATGCTTGGGGGTCACCACAACATGAGGAACTATATTAAAGGGTCGCGGCACTAGGAAGGTTGAGAACCATTGCTCTACACTGTGTCTCAGTGCTTGGTGATTTAATCAGCTCTCATTGGTCCAATTACCATTTTATATGCAGATGACTCCAACATAGATATAAATAACTTTCATCTCTCTCTTCAGTTCAAGTTACAATAATAACAGCAGTAAGAATTTATATAGTACTTCAAGATGTGCAAAACTCTTTAAAAATATTTCATTTGTTTCTCGTGACAACCCTGGGAGGTAGGTGTCATTATTACCCCCATGTTACAGATGAGGAAACTGAGGAAGAGGTTAAAGTGACGTGGCCAGAATCTCACAGCTGCGGTCAGAGGCCACTTTTGAACTCAGGCCCAGTGCTCTATCCATTGTGCCACCTACCTTAAACTGTTTGCTATACATACCTAAATCAATGTCCCATAGGCATCTCAAACTCCACAAGTTGAAAACAAAGATAATTATCTTTACCCCTAAACCTACCCTTCTTCCAAATTTCTCCAGTTCTATTGGAGGCTCACAGTTTCGTAACTTCAGCACTATCTTCCGCTCCTCACTCTGTTATCCCACATATCCAATCAGTTGCCATGTTTTATCAGCCTTTACCACATCTCATCCAAGTGTACCTTCCCCTCAAGGCAGCCATGACTCTACTTAAGGTCCTAATCACCTCTTGCCTACACTACTACAGTAATTTCCTATTTGGTCTCTCAGCTTTTATTTTTTTCATTCCCTTCTTCAAGAAGGTTCAGTAACTCTCGCTCCAACCTAGTTTTCTAGACTGATTGCACATGATTCCTCCTTAACATGCTTTCAGTCAAACTGTCCTGATTTCCCATGTTACATCATACCTCCCATTTGTACCTTGTGGAATCCTTAGCCTTCTTTAAGGCTCAGAACAAGTGCTGCCTGCCACATAACACTCTTCCTGATCCTCTCCCCTCAGTTGTTAGTATACCCAACTAAATTACTTTGTGTATTTAATTATCTATTTATCTATTTGGTTTGTTTTTTCTAGAAGAACCTAAGCTCCTGGTTCTGTGTAATTTCACATGTTCAGCCTGTATTTGATTTGATTGGGGGTGGGTGACGAGGGAGGAAGAGAAAGAATCTAGAATCTAAAGTTCTATAATCAAATGTTAAAAATATATATGTATGTATATATACAATTATTATTATTATTATTCTTAACTACATCCAACTGGAACTTGAGATACACAGGCACTGTGGTTGGGAGATCCATCCTGCCCTACCAAAAAGTCAGAGGGGTGAGGGGGGAAGACATAGGAGAGAATAGAATGGGGGAGGGGGATACATTGGGATGGCTGTTTTGGGGCAGTGGGTAGGGGAAAGATGGGGAAAAATTTTGTAACTCAAAATTTCGTGGAAATGAATGATGTAAACAAAAATAAAATAAGAAATTTAATTAAAAAAAAAAAAAGAACCTAAGCTCCATGAGGGGCAATGAGGTGATACAGTGGATAGAGAGCTGGCCCTCAAGTCAGGGAGACTCATCTTCCTGAGTTCAAATCTGTCCTCAGATACTTGCTAGCTGTGTGACCCAGGGCAAGTCACTTAACCCTGTCTGCCTCAGTTTCCTCATCTGTCAGATGAGTAGAGAAGGAAATGGCAAACCACTCCTGCATCTCTTCAAGAAAATCTCAGATGGGGTCACAGTGTCAGACATGACTGAAACAACTGAACAACAAACGACAAGCTTTTCTTGAAGACGTGATTTTTTTTTTTTGTCTTAGGAACCTCAATGCCTAGCACATTCTGTTTTGGTTGGGAAGGTTCCAGACTTGTAATTTCATCTGTGTAAGCAACTCCCAGTGTGGAAACTCCAGCCCCACCTGCACCCCCCCCCACTGTTGTTCAGTTGTTTCAGTTGAATCCAACTCTCTGTGATCCTAATTAGAGTTTTCTTGGCAAAGATAATAGAATGACTTGCCATTTCCTTTTCCAGCTCATTTTACAAATAAGGAAATTGAGGCAAACAGGGTTAAGTGACTTGCCCAGAATCATACACACAAGACTACTAAGCATCTGAGGCCATATTTGAATTCAGGTCTTCCTGACTCAGCCCTCTAACCAACGTGCTATCGAGCTTCCCCCTCTAACATATATCAATAACTCATCTGTTATAGTTTCAGAGAGTTAGCTGGGGCACTGAGAGCTTTAGTGATCCACTCATGGTCAAGGTGCTGTTACATGTCAGAGGCAGGATTTGATCCCATATTTTCCTAAGTCCAAAGCCATCTGTCTATCCTCTATGAAATGCTGCATCTCAGTTATAATAGGTGTTTAAATGCTTGTTGAATTGAATTGACACATGTATTATCTTACATTGTTACCTTTTCAATTACTTTGCGAACTACTTGAGAGTTGCAGGGCCTTCAAGTTAATTTTTTAATATATCCCACAGTGCCTAGGTATAGTGCCTTATATTCAATTATAGGCAGTAAATTAAATAATGTATGATTTTAGTTCAGTTGTAGTTCTGCTTAGAACTCAAGCAAAGGTCCTCAATTTCTTTTTCTCTTGTCATTAGATTGTAAGCTTCTTAAGGGCAGGGACTGGCTTTGCCTCTTTTTGTGCTCCCAGTGTTTAGCATAGTACCTAGCACATAGCAGGTACTTAATAAATGTTTATTGATTTTTCAAAGTGGCATCTTAAACGAAATAGATCTTAACTTAACTGTACCTGGCAGAAATTTTTTTAGAAGAAGGCATGAGAACACTGCCACTAATTTAGTAGCGATCAGTTGTTCCAGTTTACATTTCAATGCACTCTCTGCTTTGACTCATTTCTGGCATTTGTTGATGAGAGAAAGGATAGGGAAAGGGTGGGCAAAGTTACCCCCAGTTCATTGAAAGGAGCTGAAAATAACTTTGAAAATTAAGAGAGCATGAAAGTGGAAACATCTGCTGGGGGGGCAGGAAGTTATTACTAGCCACTGAGCCAAAGCCCTATTCTGTGCAATTAGACAAACTGATGATGGAAGATCACAGTGGAGAACTAAGGTTCAAAGCAGGGCTTGGTCTAGGTAAAATTGTGAAACTGATGAAGTCAGTGTTTTTGTCTTTCTAGCCCCCAGTTTGACTATGCACTTTGTTAGTGTCACCCTCCTCCAGGTCACAAGTTCCCTCTACTTTCTTTCTTTACTTAACCTTCTTTATTAAAACTGCTCTCTGGAAATTTCTCAGTCATTCATACCTCAGCGTGAATGAGTTTAAGGTGATGTGTCACTTTTTTCAGGGGTATTTTTACTTTAACATGCTACCCGCTACTATCCCTGTAACTAGCAATATCCTACCACCTTTTTTTCTCTCCTTCTACCTGTATTACTAAATCAGGGACCACAGAGGAGCAAAATAACCCCGTTGCCCCATTCTCTCATTTCTATCCTCAACTTTTTCCATTCCAAAGTCCACTACAATCCTGTCCACCCTTCAGCTTACCTTTCGGGATTCACGTTCTATCTTTCCTTCATTCTGGACCTCTTTTTCTCAGATTCCTTCCATCTACTAGTACTCACTAAGACCTGACTTCCCTCAGATGTCCTTGTATCACATACTGCTAAATGGAGCTAAAAGAAGTTACATAACCAGGCTGCCTGAGGACATTACAAATTCATGTTATCTACCTCAAGTAGTCTCTCACATGAACAACTAAGGTCATTCAATAATGAGTTCCCTCTTTTCCCCTTCACTTCTGTAATAGTAATGGAAATGTGAAGATCTTCCCTGTCCCTTAATAAGCCTAAGGGAATTTGAAGACCTTCCCTGCTTTGAAACTATACTCTGCCCCTTAACAGGCTGAATGTAACTGAATGGAACCTGTAGTGGGAGGAGTTTGCTGGAGGATGGAGCAGAGCCCACAGGAAGCCAGGAGTCAGAGCAATTAGACATGGTAGGAGGAGAGGACACATCCAAGGGAGACAATTAGACTTGTAAGTGTTTGTGAGAAGGCTAAAGGATGCTGTGGCTCTCTGTGTTGATTTATGGCTTATTAACTTCTTTGCTACTATGATAGAGTCAGTTTACTGGGTTGGGAATTAGGGTTTCTGGTATCTGAATAAATGTTTTACTTCTGTCTTCTATATGGAGAGTCTGTTACATTTTGTGATTAAGGGCTATGCAGGCATATTTATAGTGACTGCTGGCACTGTGAATACTGCATTAGTGCTACAACTTTATCTAAGAATCCCCATTCTCTCCTCAATTTTCTCCAATCTCTGACAGTGAGGTAGTCCTATTCTTTGCCAAAGTCAGCCCCTCTACATGTGTCCTTGTTCCCATTCCCTTCCATCTTCTCCAGAAGACTGCCCCCTAAGTCACCACCTATGGACATACGGTCCTGAATGTGCTTGGATAGGAGGCAGCCATTAAACACTGGTTGCTGTAGGCTTTTGCTTAGGCAGTTAGGTTGTAACTGGGCTTGGAGTCAGGAAGATCTGAGTTCAAACACTGACACTTACTAGTTGTGTGATGATAGGCAAGTTGCTTAATCTTTCTCTGTCTTGTTTTTCTCTTCTATAAAATGATTCAGGGATCTCTAGGATCTCTTTTACTTCTGGATCTATGACTATATGGTCCTCTTTCCATAACTACTGGTTTTTCTTCTATACTCTCTTTAAATATGTCCATTCTTTAAAAAAAAACCCTCTACTATATTTTGCCATCCCCTCAAGCTTTCATCATATATCAATTCTCCCTTTCTCTGCCAAACTCCTCAAAAGGGCTCTCTATATTCACTCTATTTCTTCTTCTACTCTTCAACACTTTCTAATCAGGTTTTGTTCTGGAAAAAGTAGTCATAATTAGCTGGGAAATGACTTAGAAGGAACTTGGGAAAACAACTGGGTCACACACTTCATTTAACCCCCAACAGTTCCACCTTCTGATCACAGCACTTTACCTGAATATTTGGGTTTTGTCCATTGATATCAGCTTTTGAGAGATCTGGAAAGTTTGGTAGATCTAAGAGGAAGGATCGGGGACCATCCCTCTGCAAAGATGTATGGCTATGCTCCTGCCTGAATCGTTGCTTAGGGAATGGTCTGTGTGCAGCTTGGTGGTCAGGATACTCCCTCTGCTCTTCCCTGGTGAGTGAGAAGCTCGGCTCTGATAAAGAGTGGCTGTCCACATTGAGGTTGTTCTGGTGGGGAAAAAGAAAAGTATTAAGAAGTAATTAGAGAAAAAACAAACCAAACAAGCCACCGAAGTCAATCAGTCTTATAAGCTCATATGAGCCCATAGATGAGCAGGAAGTTGGCATGTTATTTCTAACACTGTAACTGACTCACTGTCACTCATTCACCAATAAACGTTGCTTCTCCATGCAACAGTAGGTCATTGATTCCCCTAGTTTACTTGAGAATTTTGTGAGGATTAATGAAATAATAGTTATTGAATTTGATTTGAATGGAAAGGGTAGAGAACACAAAACAAAAGCACCACCTTGAACTAAGATGGGTAGTCTTCTAGAATTAATTTAAGTAAAGCCAATAGAGGTCACCACCTAAAGAAACAGGAAAGAAATTTCCCTTTCTTTCCACTCTAACTCTGGTACCGTCAATGTGCTGTGTGTGTGTGTGTGTGTGTGTGTGTGTGTGTGTGTGTGTGTGTGTGCATAGCAAAATATTTGTACATTATTTTAGTTCTGCTGACGTAGTAATTTTTATCTCTTTATCTGAGTTTTAAAAAATTCAGATTCTCAACCAGGTTCTCAATTTCTACCTCCTTCTCTCTCCCTCTTCATTTGGCATATTTTTATTGCACCTAGAATATCTTTTTTCAATCAGATTTTTTTCAATTTTCAACCATTTATTTTTTTTCTTTTTCCTCTGTCCCCCCACTGAAAACAAAAGTCTTTTGATGATAGGAAAAGAACAAATAAGCAAATTACAAGGAGAATCTTTTTTCTGTGAAATTATTTGATGACATTCAAGAGAATTACTACCTTCCCAGTCACTCAAGCTTGATGTCTCAGTGTCATCCTCAAACTTCTCATTCTTACACATCTTACTCATCCCATATGGCCAGTCCATTGCCAAACATTATTTCTGCTTTCATTGCATCTGTTAGACACATCCCCATGTCTCTACTCACACCTTCATCATACTTGTTCAGGCCCACATCATACCTCACCTGGACTACTGCAATAGCCTTGTATAGTCTCTCTCCTTTGAGTCACTCTGATCTAATCCATTCTCTATTCAGCTACCAAAGTGATTTTTTAAAGTCTGACCATGTCACCTCACAACTCAATGAACTCTAACGCTCCCTATTGCCTTCTGTTTCAAATGTAAACTCTGACATTTAAAGGTCACCACCTGATCCTTTCCTATCTTTCCAGTCTTTTCACACTCTTCTCCTCGCCATATACTTTATGATTCAGCTACAGAGTCCTATTCACAGTCTCTTGACCACAACATTCCATCTCCTATCTTGGTACCTTTGCACTGACTTTCCTCCCATCTCTAAAAAAGCTCTTCCCCCTCATCTCTACATCTTAGCGTTTTCCTATTTCCTTCAAGATTTAGCTCAAATTCCACCTTCTGGGCTTTCCTGATCTCTCTCTGCTAATGCCTTCCCTTCTCAGATTGCCTTCTGTTTACTCTGTCTATATTTTTTAATATCTGGTTATTTACAGGTTGTCTACCTCATTAGAATGTTAGCCCCTTGGAGGCATGAACTGTTTTCCATCTTTGTATTCTCAGCTCTTGGTCCAGTGACTGATACATGATACATACTTAGGAAATACTTGCTGATTGACTACTGACAGTAGTTACTACATAATCTCAAGAAACAGAAACCAGAAGAGACATGAGGATTTCTCCCTTGGGTGAGTAGATGAGATGGTTAACTAGAGAGAGTCAAACGGCAAGTATCTACTAAGAGCCTAATAGGGACAAAAATACACATAAAGGATAATCTCAGCCCTCCAGGAATTTATAACATGAGCTCATTAATGATAAATGTGAAACAAACATAAAACACTCCCTACAGGGTGCTCCCCCAGCATGCACTATCAGTTAGAGTCACCAGAGGGACAATGGCAACCTTGGGTTCTAGGGATAACCCTGTGGGGAGCTGCTCCTGTTACTACTACTATAACTCTCAAATTTCCACATCCCATTAACAATCAGACAGAAGGCTTAATTAGCTCTTAGCAACAAAATTTGCTGAAATTTCATAACAAGAATAGTAGTTATCAAATATACTCCTGGAATACACTCTCCCCCCAAAAAACAAACTGCTCATGGAAAGAATGGGCTCAAACTTAGAGAAAAATGGTCTCTAAGTGACAACAAATACCACAGGAATTCAGAGGGGAATTTAAAGATTATTTCCAACTGGGATATACATATATATGGTGTATATATATGTATGTGTATGTGTGTGCATACATGTGTGTGTGTATATATATGTATATGTATGTATATATGTATATGTGTGTGTGTGTACACACACACACACACACACACACACACACACACACATATATATGTATATGTTGCAAAGGCAGACCACAAGTCCTGCTTTAGCAGAACCTGGAAGCATCTCTTCACAAAGTCTTCACACAACTCCCTGCTAGGTATGGCATCTGTGCTGTTCACCCTCAGGACCTCTGAGTCCTACAATTCCAGGCAGGTCATCCAGGTAAGCCAAAACCCTGTAGGTCCTTTTGGACCGCTCTTCCAGTTTCAGGGCTGGGCCTCTACATAAAAAAAAACTTATGCTAAATTATGGTAACTATCCAGTACCTTTACCAAATCTTCATCGCTGAAGGCTAAGCCATAACCATTAAATTGCCATTTCCCTGATAAGTACTAAAGAGTTCAGAGGTTCAGGTTTCCTCAGTTTTACTGTTTTGTTTTTTTCCAATATAAATTCTTCCATTCGTATATGCAGGTGAATGACTTATAAGAGGTAGAAGGTCATATATACCTTGGAGACGAATTCATTTTCTCTGCTGACTTCTTCATATGCCAATTAGATTCTCAAAGCCTAATATTCCTTAAAAGAGGCAAATGAGTCCATGGAAAGTTGAAAAATGATCCATTTACCTGAAAGAGGCCCATATTCTATCTGCTAGATCAGAAGGTTCTCTGAGATGGTTTCACTCAGATAACCTCATACATGGAGTTAGGGGTCTTCATTATTTTTCCCTTATATCATATATTTGTTTGGAATGGGCATACCCTTACTGATACTACTGACAACAAATACCACAGGAATTCAGAGAGGAGTTTAAAGATTATTTCCAACTGGGATAGTGAAGGAAGACTTCATAGAGGAAATGAGGCTTGAGTTGGATAGAGTGAGGACAGAGATGAATGAGTATGCCCATTGAAGAGAATTCATTCATTCATTCATTCATTCAACAGACACCTATTAAGCAACTACCACATATAAGACACTATGCTAGGTGACAGGAGTACAAAACAAAGTAAGCTGTCCCTTCCCTCAATAGCTTAAGTTCTTCTGGGGAAAACTACTTATACACAGTTAAATCAATATAAAATATGTAGAAAGAAATTTCAGGAGGTAGCACTAACAACTGAGGGGGAGAGGCAGAAAAAAACTCCTGTAGGAGGTAGCACTTGAACTGAACTTTGAAGGAAGCCAGGGATTCTCAAAGGTGGCAGTGACATAGTGTATTCCAGGTCTAAAGAACAGACTTGTAAAGGAATGGAGGCAGGAGTAGTAATATGTTGTCTAGGGAACAGTTTTTCTTGGATGTAGAGTATATGAGGACACACAATATGAAATCAGACTAGAAAGATAGAATAGAATCAGATTGAGGACAACTTTTAAGTGTCAAACAGATGAGTTTGTAACTAATTCTAGAGGCAACAGGGGAACTACTGAAGCTTCTCAAGCAAGGGAGTAATAGGGCTAGATCTATGCTGTAGGAATATTCATTTGACAGCTCTGTGGAGGACAAATTGGAAAACAGTGACTGGAAGCAAGGAGGCCAATTAGGATTACATTATTACAATAATGCAAGCAGGAAGTATGAGGGCCTGAAATACAGTAGGGCTTATAAATGGTGGAACCAAAGGAATAGAGGCAGAAAAACTAAACTACGGCATGGGGCCGTGAGCGGGTCAGTTTGCCTAGAATGGAGGATGCATATATGACGGTATTTTAAGGAAAACACAATGGCAGCAGATGATACCCAAATCTTGAAATTATACTTTGCCCTACTCATACAATAGCTAGATTATTGTGTTCTATTCAAGCCACTATTCTTTAGGAGAAACATTGATAAGACTGACAGCTTGAGGAAAGCAATCAGAATGGTGCTGGACCTGAAGACTGCGCCATGCGAGGGTCACTTGAAAGGACTAGGTCTAGTTAGCCTGGAGAAGAGGACGCCAGGAAGGACATAACTGTTTTCAAGTATCTGAAGAGCTGCTGCACAGAGGTTTTACATCTTTGGTCTAAGAGAGCAGAATTAGGAGCAACAGGTAGAAGCTGAAAAGAAATAAATTTGGGTTCACTGTCATTGGTTTCCAGATATCAGGATAAGTGGAGCTATCCTGCTCTAGGTAGCCATGAGAGCTATACAAAAATTGAATGGGATACACTGGGAGGTAGGGAGTTTCCCCTCCTTGGGTGGGTGGGTGGCGACGGTCTTCAAGGCAGAGCTGGATGACCACTTTTCAGGTTTGGCTACTAAGTTCTCCCCCAATTCTGTGATTCTCTGATTTTGGAAGTCCTCTCATTTCCTTCTTCACCTCTAATACAAATAACTTTTTTTATATTAGCCATCAAATACTTAAAGATGTAGAAGGCAGTGTTGTGGAACTCACTGACTTCTCTTTTTTACCAATCCTAACCTTCTTTTCTTCACCCAGTTTCCTTCGTCTCTCTGATCTGAACTTTCTTTGGAAGATTCCTCTGGGATGTCATTTTCATGTTTTCATAATGGATATGGGGCAGGGGGAGGGGAGAAGATAGGATTTCACCCAGCTTTGGGTCTGTGGTTAATGCTTTTGTTTTTGTTGAATGTGTTTTGGGGCTCTGCAGTGTACATTAAGGCCAACTGTCTCCACACATGGCCCCCTCCTCACCCCAAGTAGGAAAGCTGCCACTGCTTTTGACCCAGGCAAAGGGATACATTTAATATCAAAACATTCAACACCCTCGAGCATATCCAGGGTTCGGAAAAGCCCAAAGACAAGAAGAATCCGGTAGATAATTATCTTCTTAGAGAGTTAAAAAATGAAGAGATTCAGTAGATTTTAAGTTAACAAAGATGATTCTTCATACAAAAAGAATGAACTTGAAAATGCCTTTCTAAAATGAATGTTTCTGAGGTTCAAATTCATTATAAAACATTTGTGTGTATAAAGAAACTTGCTTCTTGAATCAATAAGAGACAGGGAGGCTGAGGCAAAATATGAAAAACCTACATCTCTACCTTCTTTCGCAAAATGCAGGGTGAGTGGGAGAAAGCTGGCTGTCCTTCAACATGTTTTGGCTTGCCTTTGACTTAAAAGCTGGAGATATGGCCACGGGCATCATTTTTTGTTCACCTTTCAAGCCATCTCTCTGCTATGGTTTTCATCTTTTGGCACATCTGAACTGAGTAAGCTCCCTTGGCATTCTAAGGCATTGCACAATAGAACTGAGGGCCCAATGAGTTATTGAACCAAACTCCAGGGTAGCGAGGGAGAAAAATCTTCCCTTCTAAAGGGGGGAAAAAAAAATCTCTTTCTAAAGCTCAACAGGAGCTAACTGGATTAAACTATTTCTCCACTTTTTTTTTCCTATGTTTGCTTTCTGCCTGCCATCCCTCTCCTCCCAAACATATAACCTTTCCTCCTCCAGACCTCCAACAATGCTGAAGGGAGCAGGTTCTCTTGGTTGTATGCACATAGGTGTGGGATGAGGTTGGTCTCAGAAGAGGCCACCGATTTATTCTTCTGGGTTTTGGAGGTTCTGTAAATTAGGCCTGAGTCTCATTGACTGAAGCAAAGCACACATAGTCTTTAATTAGAAGAGGTATATCCATTTGGTTAAAAATGGCATTAAAAAGATAAAATACATTTCTCATTTGCTACTTCTTGGCATTTTGATTAGTTGATTAAAAATATAATTTTATCTGATTAAATTTTTATTTTAGTTGTTGGATTTTTCTCTTGGTTAGGGGATAAAGAGCCACATACTCCAATCCCAGCTCACCTACTGACTTCTGTATGACCCTGAGCAGATCACTTAACCTCTCTCCAGTTTAATTACTTGTTTTGTAAAACAGAGCTGATAATACATACTAACCTCTCACCTTCCCAGCAGGACTATGAAGATTACTTAGATTGTGTCTACAAAGTGGAAAGGAGAGTGTAGAGTTAAGGCAATTAGCTGGGTAATTCAGGCCACAAGTACTTTTGCCGGGAATATTCAGATAATTGAGGTAGATGTATTTTTTGGCTGGGGTTAGACACACAATTACTGCATTGCTCTTTTTCTCCCCAACACTCCTCCCCCCATCCTTCACTCTCTACCCCCAGCCTGACTCTCAAATTTGAAGAGCAGTTGGAAGATGTGATGTAATACAGAAACTCAAACTCTGAGCCTTGTACAGAGTTCCCCATGCAACTCAAGAAGTGATCCTGGAGATCTGCCTGTAATATTCTCCTGGAGACCTTGCTATAGGACTGCCTAATATTGTATATTCTCTTTTCTCCCTTCTTTCCTCTTTCCCTTCTTTCTTTCTTCCTTTCTTTCTTCCCTCACTCCCTTCCTTCCTTCTATTCTTCTTTCTCTTCCCTGTCCCCTCCCTCCCTTTCCTGCTCCCTCCTTTCTCTCTTCCTTCTCTTCTCTCCCTTCTTTTTTCCTTCCTTCTTTTTCCTTCCCCTCCTTCTTCCATCTCTCCCTTCCTTCCATCCAAATACACAAACTTACACGCCCAACACATGGAAAGCACCCTCCCCCTTCCCGTACCATCTCAGTTCCTGAGAAAGGGAAGAGGATTACATTTTTTTCCCTACTTCAGCAATCTGATTCTTCCTTGAACATATTCCAAGACAGAGTAAAGCTCTATATTGTGCTAGAGCAAATTTCCAGTATAGTCAAGTAAGATAGGAAAATCCTTTCTCAAATTATGGAATGAAAAGCCTGGCAATCACATGCCAACCAGAATTTACTAAAGATGTAAAATGGGTCTTTACCTGTTCTCAAACAGTTACACTGCATATCTTCCTTATAAAGCACTTATTTTATGCTGAGCTTTTGGTTGGTAGAAATCTATCATTTATTTACTATATTCATTAATTTTCTGCATGCTTCATTCAACCAGCAAGTGCCTACTATGTACAGGACTTTTCAGATACAAAACCAAAACAGTTCTTGCCCTCAAGGTGTTGGGGGAGGGACTAAGGAAAGGGAATATGTAATAATTCTATAAAGACTACTGTGTGAGGCACTGTGTTAAGCAGTATTTAACAAATACCTCATATGAGCCTCACAACCTCCTTTAGAGGTAAGAACTGTTATTATTCCCATCTTACATCTGAAGAAACTGAGGCAAAAAATTTTGTGACTTGCTTAGGGTCACACAGTTGGTAAACGTCTCAGGCTGTATTTGAACCGGGGTCTTCTTGACTGTAGTCTCCCCTCCCCAATCCAATGTGCCAACAGCTGCCCCTGGGGGAGGAGGTATATACACAGGGAAATAAATCCTGTATATAGTTATGTAACTCTATTGTCTGCATCTGTGATTCCATGGGTGTAAAGAAACTGTGCCAATGTAAATGAGCACCTATTTTACAATTTAGTTTTACCTTAGTGCTTGGGAGCACTAAGAGGTTGTGACTTGCCATGAGTCAATTTGTTAGTCAACAAGCATTGATTAAGCCCCTACTATGGTGTTAGGCACTGGGCTAAGCTCTAGGAATGCCCCCCAAAAAGGTAAGACTCTTAGATGACAGTCAAATATGGTCACATAATTCATGTCAGAAGCATAATTTGAACTTGGGTCTCTTGCCATGAAAGTAGGGCCTCTAGCCACTAAGCCAAATGCAGGTCTTTCTCCATTACTGCCTTAGTTAAAAGGATATTCATGGGACAAACCAGATTTGGGAAAATGCTTTATGATCAAGAAGGTGTACTTGAAGCTGGACATTGAACTGGGAGATAAGTATCAGCACTGGGGCATCCTTGCAACAAAAACAAAAATATTCCCCCTTATAGCTGTGACTATACCAACAGAGCACAGAACTAAAATAGTTCTATATGTATGTATAGATGCACTCTTTCTTAAGGCAAACAAGCTTTTCTGAAATTGACTCTCCACGTTGACCCAATTATCCAAATATTCCTCATTGTTTAACACACTTGGTGTTGGAGGGGAAAAAAAATCCCACCTTGGTTTTAAAGTTTCTTTAGAATACTAAGAACATAGCAGATTCTATGCTTTACTGTAACGATGATGTATTAAACCTAGTTTTCTGTCTTTGGCGTCAAGAAACATCTTATGTCCTCCATAGGGAACTACCAAATGTTAGTCATTCAGCAAGTATTTATTCAGTGCTTATGGTGTGCCAGGCATGGGGATGCAAAGAAAGGCAAAAGTCTTTACTCTCAAGGAGCTCACAATCTAATGGGAAGATGACAGGGAAACAACTATGTGAAAAATTATACATACAAAGCAAATTGGAGATAATCAGCAGAGGGAAGGTATTAAGAAGATTGGAAAAGGTATAAGGCGAGACTTTAGCTGATATTTGAAGGGAAACCAGAAAGCAGAGGTGAACATGGAGAGAATTCCAGGCTTGGGGGACAGGTGTGACAAAGTCCCCAAGTTGGGGATAGGAGAGTCTTTTTGGAGGAACAGCAAGGAGGCCAGTGTCCTTAGATCATAGAGTATGTGGGATTGAGTGGGTAAGATATTAGGTAGGAGGAGATAGGAAAAGTAGGAGGGAGCCAGGTTATAAAAAGCTTTAAAAAAGCTAGAGAATTTTATATTTCATCCCTGAGGGGGTAAAGAGCTACTGGAGTTTTTTGAATTTGAGATGCATGTGATCAGATCTGAGTTTTAAGAAGATTAATCTGACTGCTAAGTAGAGGATGGACTGGAGCAAGGAGAGACCAGACCTGTGTCAGAGAGACCAGCGAGCATGCTGTCCCATGTAGCCCAGGTGTGAGGAGATGGAGAGCTTGCACCAGGCTGGTGCCAGGATTACAGGAGAGGAGGCAACATATGCACCAGATGTTAAGAAAATGAAGTTGACAGAATTTAAAGTACCATATAAATGTTCATTGTTATTATTATTTTTTCTATTCCTATCCTTCATGCCTTTGTGATTTATTAGAGCTTATAGACTTGACCGTATACCCTCTCAGCCTTCATCTTTTCATATTGGAATCTTAACTTGTAAATTTTTATTGCATGTTTTGGTGAGAAGGGATTTTAGGGGATAGATGGAGCAGGTGTGAGATGGGGAGTGAAAGGTCAGAAGTGAAGGTCAGAAGCTACATGGAATCTCCATAGCTATCTGGTATGATCCCCTCATTTTACAGATGTGGTAACTGAGACCCAGAGAGGTTGCTAATTGTCCGTCCTAACACAGACGGCAAGTGGCAGAGCCAGGATTAATAAAAGAAATAGGAGAGTAAAGGAAAACTTTAGGAGACTATAGCACTTTTTCTTCTAACATGCTGTGTCCATTTTTAACGTTTAGCATTCCTCATGAAGTCAGAGTTCCCTGCCTGTAAAGCCAAGCACAAGCTGTTTTCCAGAGGCCTGCTGCTGCAAACAGCTTTAAGGTTCTGATTACTTAGTAGAGTGAACTCTCTATTTACTTAGTAGTAAATTAAAGCAAAACATTCACAGAAACCAAAGTACAGCATTTACAATGTTACAACATAACAACTTATCACTAAAGTGGCCACATAGTTTTAAGCAAAAGATATCATTCAGTAAGTCCTTAATCATCCTTAAGGAGCAAGCTTCCTTAAGGGACACAAGGTACTATGGTCAAAGTTCTCCACCCCCAGGTCACAGTAAATCATAATCTTCTCAGTCAGCAGTATCCAAGAAGAGGTCTTTTCATGTTGACTCTAGGCTGGCTCTCAGATTCCATGTGTCCTCTTCCATTATAACAGCTCCTGCCCAAATCTACCCAACTGTCACCTAGATTCAAAGTCAATCAGCTCTCTGCTCCTTGTCCAGCTCCTCATCCAATTTCTCATCCAGTTCCCATTCCATATTGAAGCTCACAGTGTCCAGTCTACCTCAAATCCTTCACAGTTCCTGTTTCTGGGAAGACAAAGTTTAACAGAGCCAAAACAACATTCAGACATATTACTGGCACTATCATCAATTCACTATCTGCGCATGAAATCAACACAGATGCACAAACAAGGTCAACACAGATCATCAGTAAAGTCCCAGGACCTCTGAAACCCTCCTCCAGGACTGCTGTAAACAGACAACCAGAAAATCCTCTTTTAGGGTTTCCAATAAGGTCTCAGGGCTTCTGTACAAAGTATTACAAACACAAATCAACACAGATAGGATAGAGTGCTGGGATACCACAAGTTTTCTCCTTCTCAACTCTGCCACCACAAGAGTTCTCCTCTCAGTTCTTCTCAGTTCTTCCCAGTTCTGCTCTCTCCAGCCTTGCCCTCTCCTTATATATGGTCATTAGCACCTCCCCTTCCTGTTCCATAAGCAAGAGGAGTTCACAAGTTCTAGGGTTCACAAGTTCTGCTTCTCAACAAAGACTTGATACAATCATGGGCAAGGCTCAAAAGAAACTTGAACTGAAACCAGGCATCAATGAAATAGCTAAAACAAGGCTTTAAGTACTTCTTTGCTTGCCATTACACTACCCTTACAATTCTATCTAGAGGGTCACTTGGCTGCCTATTTCATAAAGAATACTGAGGTTCTCTGTGATAAGAGGGCTTTCAAGATTATTCTTCAAAGCTTTTTAAAAAAAACATTATTCTACTCTCTTTTCCTTAACTCCAGTGAAGAATAAAGACACCTTTTCTTTAAGGCTAATCCTATTCTTGGTTCTCATCATCTCAGCCTTCCTCCAACAGTCATCTTCCCTCCTTTAGTCATTTTCAGTCATTCCATCTCACTAGCTCCTTTTTAGCTATGTACAGACATTATTAGGTCTATACATGCCTTCAAAAAAACGAAAACAAAAAGTCTGCCCTTGACTCTTTTTTACCCTATCTTGTCATCATTCCTCCTCTTTCTCCCATTCATTACCAAACTTCTGATAAAAAGCTATCTCTACACTCAGTACCTCCACTTTCTCATCATTCATCTTACCTCTTGCAATCTGGCTTTCTTCTCCATCATTCTATTCAAATGTTGTCTCAGACTTCATCAGTCACCATTAATCACCAAATCTAGTATCTCCTCTTCATTTCTCTTCCTCTCTGACCTTTTGGCATCATTTGATAATCTTGACCACTTTGTTCCCCTTTGTATCCTTACTCTCCACCCTTGGATTCATAGTCATTCTTGGTCCTCCTACTACACAATTTAATTACTCCTTGTCTCCTGGCACATAAGGTGATTGCTCACAGAATTACATTATTTAGAGCCAAAGGGCAACATGGTCACTATCTATTTAAACCCAAACCCCCCAAAGAATTTCCTAAACAACATACTTGACAAGTAGTTACTGTTCACCCTCTATGTAGACCCCCAGTAAGGGGTAAACCAATTCTCCCTAAAGCAGCTGTTTTGAAAAACTCAAATAGTTAAGAAGTTTTTTTCCCTGACATAAGACAAAATTTATCTCTGAAATTTCCACCTATTTCTCATAGTTCTACCCCTTGGGCCTAAAGAAAAACACTAGTTCTTTTCCTGTATGACAGCCCTTCAAATGCTTAAGCATAGCTATCCCTTAAGTCTTCTTTACCCCCAGCTAAAAATATCTAGTTCTCTCATCCAATCCTCCCTCATATTGTATGGAATAGAATACCTTAGTAATCTATTGGCCTTTCACCAATTTAGCAGTGTGTTACCTGGAAATGAGCACAATACTCCATCTGTGGTCTGACCAGGACCAAGATACTTTCCTTGGACACTATGCTTCTCTTAATAAAGACCAAGATGACTTTAGCTTTTTGGTCGCCATATAATCCTGTTAATTCATAAATCTCTAGAATTTTTCAGACAAACAACTTAATGCCATCCTTCTCCCATCTTATACTGGAAAAGTTGATTTTAATTTTTTTAGCCCATGTGAGACTCTACATTCAACCCTATTAAATTTCATATTACATTCCATTTAGGTCAATATTCTAGACTGCCAAAAGCTTTTTTGGATTCTTCCTGTTTTTCACTGTGCTAGCTACTGTTTCCAGCTTTCTGTTATCTGCAAATTTGATAAACATATGATCCAAGTCATTGATAACAAGCTTCTTTAGAAAAAGTGCCTTCTGAGGTACTCCATATGAGGTATCTTTCCAAGCTGATAGGGAACCTGAGTCCAGCTAACCAACAATTCCAATTATACTATAGCATCTAACCCAGTGGTTCTCAACCTTCCTAATGCCGCAGCCCTTTAATACAGTTCCTCATGTTGTGGTGACCCCCAACCATAAAATTATTTTCATTGCTAGTTCATAACTGTAATTTTGCTACTGTTATGAATCCTGATGTGCAGGATGTATTTTCATTGTTACAAATTGAACATAACCCACAGATTGAGAACTGCTGACAGCCAAATGATATCAAACTCATATAGAAATGGGGGCCACTAATCTATAAATAAGGATCCCTGAGGACTGCATATTGACTTAGTTTTAAATTTTAATATTATCTATGTCTTATTGGATTTTTACTTATTTTGTCAGATATTTATATTTTAATCTGCTTTGGACTTCATTTTGCATTGTTGTAAACTACATTCCACCCACATCTCTTTTTCCCTCTAAAAGAATAGCATGTGATCCTTTATAAAGCACTTTAATAAAATCTAGTTAAACTATATCAAAGGCATTTCCCTCAAATCTATCAGCTTAGCTCTCCTATCAAAAAAGAAAAAATAAGGCTAGTCTGGCTTGTTCTTGCTAAAGCCATGCTGATTATTTGTAACTAACAATTCAACCTAATTCCAAAGCCATTTACTGCATATAAAAGCATTGTAAAAAGCCCAAGGGGGGGGGGCTAGGGATGGGGAGAAGGCAAGAATGAAATAGCCCCTGCCCTAAGGAAGCCTACAGTATTTTGGGAGAAAGAAGAAAACATGCAAATAGAAAATAATAAAGTCTAGACAATCGCTTGTCTGCTATACTATACTGGAGATTCCTTTTGTGAATAGGTTGGACTAGATGGTTGATGAGGTACCTTTTAACTCTTAAATTCTCTGATTCTGTTATTTCCCACAGGAACTGGAGAGAATCAGAATAGATTTCCTGTTGGAAGTGTCACTTGGCTTGAGTTTTGAAGGAATTTGGGAATTCTAAGAGGCATAAGTAAAAAGAGACAGTTTTCCAGCCATGGGCTGTCAGTTTTTGCAAAGAGATGGAACATCATGGATGGGAACACCAGGCGAGTTTGCACAGAATGTAGAGTATGTGAAGAAGAGCAGTACAGGAAACTTTGGAAGGTAGGTTGGAGTCAGACTGTGAAAGTCATTAAATGCCAAAGAGAAGAGTTTGTATCTTATCTGAGAAGCAAGATAGAACTACTGAAACTTCTTGAGAAGGGGAGTGATGTAGTCAGAATCTGTGATTTAGGAATAACAATTTTGCCATTGCTTAGAGAATGAACTGATCAGCAGAAGAACTTGAGGCAAAAAGACCAAGTTAGAGATTATTGCAACAAGCCTTAGAAAGATGGGATAAGGACTGAGCTAGGGTGGTGGTTGTATGAGCAGAGAGAGGGGAATGAAAACAAAGTATATTGTGAGGGTAGAATGAACAAGACTTTCTAGATATGAGATGAAGTAGAAAACAGCAAAAAATGATTCTGAAGTTATGATTTTGGGAGACAGTAAGGATGGTAATGTCCTTAGTAGATATAGATACATTAAAAAAGGAAAGAAGAGCTGGGGGAGAGGAGGCAGAGAAGATAAGGCATTCTGTTAGAGATATGGAATTTTAAGATGAATTTGTGATAACCAGGTGGAACTGCTCAGTAGGCAGCTAGTAATGTCAGACTGGAATTCAGGTGAAAGATGAGGGCTGGAAAAAATAGATCTGGGAATAACCTGCATAAAGATGATGATTAAAAAGGATGATTTCTCTTTCTAGATGTTCACTAACTATCCCATTAATAATATATCTTTTCCTTTTGTCAGGAAGTTTGAAGATTGGCATTGAAAATATGGCCTTTTTCAGGGAGAAGAAATTGCTACTTTTTAAAAATAATATTTATTTTTTTTTGTTTAGAACATATCTGGGATTTTATTGGTTTAGAGATCCTCTATCAAGGAAGGGAAAATTATTTTGCAACCTAACAGTCTTAGAGATGTGCCTGCGTCCCTGAAAGGTCTTAAGTAACTTGTTCAGGGTCACAAGACAGTATGTGTCAGCTTCAGGATTTTAACCCAAGTCTTTCTGATTCTGTTGCCTGTTCTCTATTACGTCACATAGGTTCTCAAATCATAATGTTATAATGTAATGATAATTTATAATAACGATGAGATGGCAGTAAGGAAAAAGGCTGCAGAATTGTATGTCTGTGTATTCTACAGACCTGGGGACACAGATCTGAAATAGGATTCATCATGAAATATTCAGATGAAAAGAAACTGAGGAACACACTATGTGAGATTCTCTAGAGCTTCCTCACCCTACCCCATTCTCCCCATCCCCAGTGCTCTCTAGACAATAGTTATTAGTGTTCTTCCAGGTACAGCTTTGGTCCTATTTTCTTCACTCTCTATATTATCTGCCCTAGCAATCTTATTTACTCCCACGGATTTAACTATTTCCTTCTCTTGGCAAATAATTCCACAATCTTCATCCCTAATACTGATTTCTCTTTTGAGCTCCAAATATACATCTCCCACTGTCCACAAGGCATTTCTACTTTGGATACTCCCACTGCAGCCTCAGATTCGACATGTCTAAAATTGAGTTCATCAACTAAATCAAGACTACTAAGTTCCTCAAGGGTGTAAACTATTTTATCTAAAATCCCACTCCTCTAATGCTAATTACTGTGTTTTAAACATAGTAATTGCTTCATTTTTTTTAAATCAGTGCATCTCAAATGAGCAGAGATTGCCCTACTTTTGGTCATACTAGATGGGCAACACATAGAATCATATAATTTTGTAGGCAGAAAGGAAAATGAGTCATAGGGGAGTTAAGTGAGATCTCTGATGCTTCACAGCTAAATTAGTGATACAGCCGGTACTAGAACTCAGATCTGCTGACCTCTAGGACAGAGCTTGTTCCCATTATTCCTGTCTGTAACTGCTTTGCTGGGTATCCTCTTTTACTTATTACATGTGTCTAGTCCTTCAGAGAGTTGTTGAAAATGAGTTCTTTATAAGAATGATCTTCTTCCTTGTTGTTAAACTTGATTTGAAAAAGGTTCTTAAATGCTGGTGGGCCAAGGTAAAATTGGGTAGGAAAAGCAAAGACGTTGGAAGAAAAGACAAAGAAGTGCAGGGTTCTAAAGTTTTTCTACTTGTGTCCATTTCCCCTAGTATATCACTAGTTAGAGATCAAGGATATGTAGCCACTGAATTAGACCGCAGTTTGGCTGGTCCTACTCATTTTGGTCATCTTCATGAATGAGTTGGTTCACCATAGCCTCATCAAATATGAAGACATCCAGAACGATCAGTGGCCCAGTCTGGTAATTCTGTTCAGGCAAGTCCAACTCAGGTTGTCATATTAACTAAGCAGAAAAGTAGAAAACCGTGTCAGAAAGTAAAGGGAATATATGGTATAGTTGGAAAAACAAGATACAGACGCCATAGGCAGCTTTATCCATCTCTGGAAAAGACGGAACTAGTTCAAAGTGATAATGGATTGATCTTGCAAATAACTCTTTGCTCTTTGAAGCAAACAACAACAAATACCAGGCAAGGAGAAAAGAATTCTGAGTTTACTACCTCTGAACCTCATCAGGGAAAGACAAGCTGGTAAAAATCTGCTGTGAGCTAGGAACATTTGGTGCTTGGTTTTCCAAGCTATTATAACTATTCCCAGATTAGCACAATCTGGCATACATCCTGAAGCTACACTGGATTGTAAATTCCTAGAAGGCAAAGACCATGCCTAATCTATAGTCTATAAACCCCACACAGCCCAGTACAGAGTATGATGAATACAGTGGGCGCACAATAAATGTTAGCTGATGATATGATGAACGTGGGCCAAATTATATTTTATTTTAAATTAGTCTCAGCCTACAAGCCTCGGGAACACTGATTTAGCTTTTATGTGGTCTTTTAAAGAAAAAATCTAGGAATTTCCAATTGACAATATTAGAGAAGATATTATTAGAAATGTTTATGGTCTTACGACTTTGAACAATAAATAGCCACAACTGCCATTAGAACTCCAGCCTTTCTCCTTGAAACATACTAATTATATTGCTAATTAATTGTCTGTCCTAATTTTTTGAGTGAGATGAACATCTGCATATTATTATAGTCAATGTTTTTTCCTTGTTGGGGGGGGGGGTGGGTAAAAGGGAGCCATATTGTAAATTTGTTAATGGTTTGAGTCACTTCCATACTAAGACTCTGCATTTTCTTCTTCCCCTTACATGTGATAAACACACAGGACTTTATCTGTGGTGGCATCTATTATGTCTGGAAGGCTTCCACACATCTAAAAATAAGTTCAAGAGCACAAAAAAGCATTTCAAAGAGAAGAACAAAAGTTTCTCTTCTTAAGAAGATAAAAGAATAAAAGGGCATATGATTATCTTTATGCATGAGTGAGATGAGAGCACTCCCAGGAATAGAGAGGATTGGGGAAAAAAAAATTAAATCAGTTTCAGACTGTTCAATCCCTTTTCCTAAGGGGGAAGGGCTGACCTGTTCTTACTGCTCAGAAAAGTGGCACAAGGCAGATTGTCATGAATGTGGCAGGCTCAGAGGATTGTCAGTCACCACTGTAATTACCAAAGGGAAGTAAACAGGATACGGCAGGCAAAAAGAAAGTATGCAATCTTAATAAAGGGATGGGATGACAGAGGCTAACCACCTTCTGGTATTGCATGGCCCCCGCATATGCGTGAGATAATTCATTTTAATCACCATGCCTGAGGCAGTGGGAATGTAACTGATACGCAAAGCCATGAACCTCAGAGAACATGAAAACATAATGTACTTTTAGGAATCTCTCCTGGAGAAAAAGAAAGCAGTCAGTCTGTACCAACCTTCATTTGGGTTTGGGTGCTATGGAGCCCTTAAGACTAAACTTAATGTTAAGCTACTTGGACAAAGAATGTGCTGAAGGACTGATGTGAACATAGACTCATGTGGAAAAGTTGGCTGTTTCCTCGGGGGGACAGGTCTCCTTACTGTGAAAAAAAATATCCAATTTTTTAATGTTTCTATTCTTCTCCAGTAAGGTTGATAGTGGAGTATTGGGGTATTACTTCACGAGGTAGTAGCAGATACCGAATTCTTGACTTCCAAGTGTCAAGTGTAAAGTCACTTTTAAGAGAGTAAAGGTCCAAGGAAGATAGCCACTTCATTTCAGTTTTATATGGAACAAAGTTTGCCACACCAACGATCAATTATGTAGGAAATGACTATTTGACTTGTAGATTATATAGGTCCAAGACTTCTCTACCCTTTCCTATTCCAACTATGCTGTTTAAGCTTTACTAGCAAGTTCTTGAGAAGCAATATGGGAGAAGTGAAGAGATAAAACTCAAATATGTTAATTTTAAAAGCATTTCTTCTTTAAATATGTATTTTATTTATTTTATTAAATATTTTCCTTTTAAATGTTAAAAAGGTTTAACATCTTTTTTTTTTTGACTTTTTAAAAGAACTTACACAATTGCCAACTGGACATTTCCAAATGGAAGTCTCATAAGTATCTTAAACTGAACATGTCCAAAATGGAACTCATCTTTTGCCCCAAACCCACCTCTTTTCCTAAATTTCCCATTTTTGTTAAAGTTACCACCATTTTTCATGTGATCCAGGTTCACAATCTCAGATTCATCCTCAATTCCTCACTTGCCTTCACTCACTATAATCAGTTGCCAAGTCCTGTCAGTTCCGTTTCCACATGGCTTTTGTCTATCCACTTCTCACCCCTCAAAGAGCAACCATTCCACTCCTCTGAACTATTGCAGTTGCCTATTAATTCGTCTTCCTGCCTCCAGTCTCTCCTCTCTGCAATTCATCTTCCACACACCTCCAAAATTGATATTTTTAAAGCACAGGTCTGACCGTGTCACTCTCCTATTCAAGAAGCTTTTGTGGCTCCCTAGTATCTTTAGGATAAAATACATAAAACTTTTCTCTCTGTCATTTATTTTTAAAATCTAGCTCCAGCCTATCTTTCCCTTGCTCTCCCTCATGTAATCTGCCATATAGCCAAATTTGCCTATTTGCTGTTCTCCACATACAGCACTGCTTTCTGGGACCATAGCTAGAATGCTCTCTCTCCTTACTTCTACCTCTGAATGGCTGGCTCCATCCAAGGCTCATCTCGGCTTCTCCTCCCACATGAGGCTTTTGATCATCTTCCAAAGAGTTAGTAACCTATGGTGGGGGCTCTGTAATAGTAATCAGTTTAGCAAGATACTTAGCACTTAGTACTAAGTGCTAGGTGTGGAAGGTGCAAACTCTGTCCCACTGTTGAGAAGGCATGAATTCCCCTGTTGATGTGGAAGAAGGGGATTGGCTGAGCCCCTGTTGATGTGGAAGAAGGGGACTGGCTGAGGTGTGTATATAAGCAAGAATTCCAGAGACAGACAGACAGAATTGGAATTTTTGCTCCTGGTGAAAGAAGAATCCTGGAGACTGAAGCCAGCTGAGAGAGAGAGAGACAGAGAGACAGAGAGAGAGAGTTTCTCTCCCAGCATCTGGAAGCTGAGAACTGACTGAGAACTGAGATGGAGTTTTCCTGAGACCAGAATCTGGTGAAGGCCGCCTGGAAGGCTGAGAGGGCTTGGCTGGAAGGCTGAAGAGGGCTTGCCTGGAAGGCTGAGGAGGGCTTGCCTGGAAGGCCGATATTCTTTCTGGGTCCTAGAGCCAGCTAAAGCGTTGGAGGACTGAAGAAGCATGACCAGGATAAGACTTTGTTTGTTCATGGCCTGGCTGATCCTTGGGTTCCAGGCAAGAGAAGTGGTGAAGAGTTTGAGATGTGCTGCACCCTGTGAACTTCAGTGTGTGCCAGGGACTGCCCTGAGGACTGGACAAGGACCTGGGAGCTGTCTACCTCTGAGGATTGGATAAGGACCTTGGAGCTGTCTGCTTCTGAATCCAGGTGACTGTTTGGTGGCTTCAGGAGGGAGCTGGGACCTTGGAAGGGGATCCAGAGAATCAGAGAGACCACCCAGAGTCAAGATGAAGAAAAGGCCTCCCCTTGGATGAAACTGAGGTTTTTTGGACACTGAGGGGTGGAGGGTTTGTGTGGTTTTCTAATGACTGTA
>CM053581.1:138600129-138675057 GCA_028627135.1 Pseudochirops cupreus
TTAATATTATAATGTTTTGAATGTTTGTCTTGATTTGTAATGGAATAAACAGAGTGTTCACTATATTTTGTAATCTGAACTCTAAAAGCTGTTCACAGTAGCATTCCTTTGGGAATCTGCTGGTGCATGGCATTACAGGCTCCTCTCCCACCAATATTTTGTGTTCCCTTATCTGTGTACAAGTTGTTCCTTCCTCCATTCCCTGATTCCCAAAGGATGTAAGCTCCTAAATGACAAGCACTGTTTAATTTTTGTTATTGTATCCTCAGTGCCTAGCATTGTACCTGGTGTGTAGCAGGTGCTTCATAAGTGCTGAATTAAACAGAAATGACAACTTCTAAAAAAACTATTTGAGTAAGCATCATTCAATTTTGTTCCTATGGCTGATTGAAGTTTATGTTGGGGGAGTGGCAAATTGAAACTAATGACTAAAATGAACTGTCAATTAATTTGATCTGTACTCTCTTCCCTGTTGTCACAGATAATTGAGAGCTGATTTTGTTTTAGGTTCTGTCAGACTAAGGATGTTGTACAATCACAGAATCTCCAAGTCTTGAAGGGGCCTGAGAAGAGAGTAGTCCAGCCTGTAACTGAATAAGAATCTCCACAATGAGATTCCCCAAAAGTGCCCCCCCCTCACCATGGCATCCCAGTCTACCTTTAGACGATTCAGAGCTTTAGGAAGTTTGTCCCTACCCCAAGCCTCAGTTTACCTCTTTGCAGCTTCTACTCACTCACTAAGGCTAGTTCTGACACTGAAGGCCAAACAGAACAAGTCTGGTCCAGTCTTCCACAGGGCAACTCTTCAACTACTTGAAGTTAGTGACATTGTCCTACCACAAATCAGCTAAAAGATATCCACTTTCTTCAGCAAATTCTCCAATAAGATGAACTCAATGCCCTTCGCCTTCCTGGATGCCTTCCTCTGAATATCTGGTTTTTCAATATCCTTCCCAAAAGGTGACACCAGAAAACTAAACCCAGTGCTTCAGACCTAGTCTGATCAAATCTAGTACTTCAAATATCATCACTTCTCTTATCCTGGAAACTAAGCTGTTCTTAATTCAGTCAAAGATTGTATTAGGCCTTCTTGGTCACCATATCACACTCACTGAATAGATCTGAGGAATGAATTGCCATTTCACATTTCAAGGCGTGGTGCAGAACAGGGTAGAAAAGGAAGAAGCATTTATATAGCACCTACCATAAGTCCAGGCACTGTGCTAGATGCAGAATTATTTCACTTAATCCTCAACAATCCTTCAAGTGTTGGATAGAGTCAGGAAGATCTGAGTGCAAATCTGGCCTCAGACACTTCCTAGAGACTCTGTTCAAGTCACTTAACTTCTATCTGCCTCAATTTTCTCATCTGTAAAATGGGAATAATGATAGCAGCAGTTAACAGCTCCTAGGATTGTAAGGATGTTTGCAAAGCACATGATATGTGTTCAATAAATACTTGCTTCCTTCTCAGTGTAACTGTTCTCCAGTGTCTGGAACACCCCCTTGCTTCCCATCTCCACTAGTAAAGCCCCTAGCTTCCTTCAAAGTAGCTCAGGTACAGCAATCAGCTATCTATGAGGCTCTTCTTGAGCCCCCCAGTTATTAATGCTAATTCTTTGGAAATTACTTTTTATTATTCATATATTACATACTTATGTATTTTTGTTGTGTCTCCTTGGCCCCCACTCAAGTAAGAACAGACGGATTTTTGTTTGCTTATAGCACAGTGACTTACACATATTTGTTGTTATTTAGTTGTTTCTGACTCTGACCCCGTTTGGGGGTTTTCTTGGAAAAGAAACTGGAGTGGTTTGCCATTTCCTTTTCCAGCTCATTTTACAGATGAGGAAACTGAGGCAAACAGGGTTAAGTAATTTGTCTAGTGTCACACAGCTAGTAAGTGTCTGAAGCTGGATTTGAACTCAAGAAGATGAGTCTTCCTGATTTCAAGCCTAGTGCTCTATCCACTGTGCCACTTTAAAAAAATG
The DNA here is from genome assembly GCA_028627135.1 of Pseudochirops cupreus. Taxonomy (NCBI): domain Eukaryota; kingdom Metazoa; phylum Chordata; class Mammalia; order Diprotodontia; family Pseudocheiridae; genus Pseudochirops; species Pseudochirops cupreus. The sequence continues at coordinate 138,602,121 of CM053581.1, forward strand.
TTGAATTGAATGTCAATAACTGGAAAATGCAGTCTAATTAGAATGAGAAAAATTAGCCATCATAGAAAGAGCCCCATAAAGTCATATTGATGTTAAAAAGATTATATCCCTTATGCACTGGACACTGATTGCCATGGAGGCCCTACAGGATAGAGGGATGCATTTAACTCATCTTGAAAAATCTGAAGTTGAGAGTACAGAGACTCAATATGGTAGAGCATGAAGACCAAGGATTCTTCTATCCCAGGAAAGGTTGCTGCCCTTTACTAAGAATGATCCTAGAGAAACCTAGGCAGCTCATCACTCTACTTAAGGAGAAAAGACACAGACATAGGAAAGCAAGAGAAGAAGTTTAAGGAATGGCAAGTAGTCCAGTTTGACTAGAGCAGAGAGAACATAATGGGGAGGAGTGGGAGATAGGACTAGAAAAGCAGATTGAAGACCTAGAATGCCAGGCTGAGTAGTTTAAACTCCTATTCCGTAGGCAACATGGAGCCATTCAAGGCTTTGAGCAGGAAGATGACATAATTGGAACTGTTCTCTAATAAATCTAATCTGGAAATAGTGTGTAGGATGAATAAGGGGGAGGAGAAAATTGTGGAAGGATTAGCAGGAAAACTATTATAAATGTTCAATGGAAAGGTAATGAGACCCTGAACTAGGTTTGTAGCAGTGGAAATGAGGCAAAGGGAACAGACACAGCAAATCTTTCAAGAGCAGTACTGACAAGATCTGGTGAATAATTAGATGTGAGACAATGGATAAAGAAAAGTAAAGAATCATTCAGTGGTTTGGTTTTTTTTTTTTTGTCTATGTGTTTGTTTATGGCAACCTAGTGCCATTAATAAAATAAGAGTCAAAGAAAAGGAAATGTTAATTTGTGGTGGAAGAGGTGGTTCATTATAGCATAAAGAGAAAGGGTTTGACCTGGGTTTGAATTTCATCTTGGTTCCTGACTACATTAACCAAAAGGTCCTTTCAACTCAATCCTATGATGTGTTCAATTTGGATTATGTTGATTTTTGAGGGGGTTGATGGGACACCCTTGTAGAAATATCCAATAAGCAAGTAAAAATGTGAACCTGGAGCTTAAAAGAAAGTCCAGGAATGAACACCCCAGAAAGAGGTGGATTTTGAAAAAGAAAATATTTGTGAGAGCCATTCTCCTCTTGCAAAGGAAAACTCAAAGTTCTAGAAACCTCAATTGGAGACATTTAAAAATACATTAACAAGGTGGATATCAAAGCTTACTACATGATGCTAACTGGAGGCTGTATGCTGTAAGTGCTCAATAAATGTTTATTGAATAGGATCCTCCCTACTTCTTCTCCTCACATTCCCCAACCCCTTCCCGGCTCCCTGCCTTCCTTCCACTCCCAATATCAAAAGTGGATACAAACCCAAGGGAAATTCAAACCTATTACATCCAATTTCATTCATTCATTTTAACTCCTTTGTTAACATCACATCTCCAGTTATTTCAAAGATCTTGAACTGAAACTTAACAGTTTGCCATTACTCTTTCATGATGCACCTGTATGGCACCTTGGGCTGCCAGAAACCAATAATGCTCATTTATTAGGAAACCCCTACTGACACTATAAAAAGATTTTATATAGCTATCAGAAACCCAACACAGCCTTAGGCTAAGAAGAGAGAGCTTTAGACCAAGGGGGCCAGTTCCATTCCCCACCTGCCTACACAGATTGTTCTGATTTGGTCCTGCTACATGCTACCTTCCACAGCTATTGTTTGATCCCTACCTTAATATCTAACAGCACCAAGAACCAGTGAGTCCTCTGGATTACCCTTTCTGTTTTTGCTAACCCTTGTTGTAAATGACTGAGGTTCTCATGTTGATGCTGACTTACACTTTTAAAGGTTAGTGGATGATGAGTGGACCTAGGTGAAGACATTAGCTTAGCCACGTTCTCATTTAATGTTTTTCAGCACCAAACTCCACTGCACAGCATTGGCTCCTCCAGCATTTGATACTCGATCTATACTTGAATAACTTCTACAGCACTATTGACAAGTGTTGCTCTGCTCTCCACTTGAAGACCTCCAGGGAGGGAGAATCCATTACAATCCATTCCAAATTTGGATGACTATAATTGTTTTTTGTTACCTTGAGTTTAAATCAGGCTCTTCACAAGAGGACCCGCTGCTCCTAGTCCTCCCCGTTGGGACCAAAAAGATTTTTGTGCCCCTTTTTCCCATGACAATCCTTCAAATACTTGAAGACAACTAGCATGCCCCACCTAAAATTTCTTTTCTAACAGTTAACTTACACTAGAATGCTGACCTTGAAATCAGGAAGACTATCCTCAATTGAAGGTAGTGCCCTAATTCTCCTTTTATTTTGGTTCTGTAGTCACTAGAGGTACTGATTGGGTCAGTTTAAGCCAAATGAAAATACCCTGAACTAGCTATTACTCCTCACATGGAGGAGTATATCTCAATATATTTAATCTCAATAATTTGAGATTAAACTCTCACTCATCTTCATACAAGTTGGGGGAAGGGGGTAGAATCATTATAAGGTTCTAAGGTACTAAGAACTGTAGCAGAGAGTAGCACAGAGAATAGTAGAAGGAGGTGGGTAGTACCTTGCTACCTACTTAGAGCTAGGTAGGGAACAAGAAATAAAAGGGGTTCTGAGTGTTCAAATGTCTTGTTGACTCCTCTTCTATAGGCAGCTCATAACTTTAGAGAGGTGAGTTCCTAAAGCAGGAAATTAGAGCCTTACTCCTTATAGCCTATTGGGTTATAAGTAACCACTGATTCTGTAGAGATCAATAGTATGTCTTGATTTAATGGAAGGGGATCCAAAAGGAGATATGGTTTTATAAAAGGAATCTCCATAATCAGGACCCCGTTTATGATGTAAGAATCTATCACTTCCCTAGGTGGCCCGAAGCAAAGAAGCCTTGGGATATGGCATAGGGTGGGGGTGGGGACAAGTTGGAGAGTTATAATAAAATACTGAAGGGCTGTCACTTGTTGAAGAAAGATGTTTTGACTTAAGACCAAGGTAGTTTTTAACCATGAATCGTGGAGAGTGGCCCGTCGATAAATTTCAGCGGATCTGTAAACTTGGATGGGAAAAGAAAAATTTTAATCTTTATTTTCAGAAACTTCTGATATTATTTTTAAATTCCTTCAATTATTTTAAAACATTATTCTGACAAGGGACCCCTGCCATACACACAAAAAGTTAAGAATACTTTGCTCTAGAGGAAAGAAGTAGGAGCAATGGGTCAAAGCTGAAGTGAATTTATACTTAATAACAACAGCTAACATTTATACGGTGCTCACTGTACCAGCACTGTGCTAAGGATTTTACAATTATTAATCTCATTTTATCCTCACAGCCTGAGAGGAAGGTGCTATTATTATCCCCATTTTATAGGTGGAGAAACTGAGGCAGATAGAGGTTAAACAACTTGCCCAGGGTCACACAGCCAGTCAGTATATGAGGCCAAATTTGAACTCATGTCTTCCTGACTCCAGGCCCAGAACTTTGTCCACTTAGCCATTTAGCTTAATGTAAGGGAAGAGTAAACAACCAGAGGGCCCCCGAAACAGAATGAATGGGCTCTTTCACGCAGTAGTGGGGTCTCACTCACTTGAGGCCAAAGAGCAAAAGCTGAACAACTACTTGTCCAGGATACAGGGGAAGAGATTTTTGTTCAGTTGCAAGTTGATTTGAATGGTTTCTGAGTTCTCTTCCAATTCTGTAAAACTGTGACATTGGGGGGAGTGGGGTAAGGGGATTGGAAAGGTAATACAGAAATCTGTGTCTTCCCTGCCCCTCTCACCTTCAGCCCCAATCATTCCAGAACCTTCTCTTTAACTCTGATTTCCAGAACTGTATGTAGGAAAACTGTCTAGACCTCACCTTCCCCTAGTTATGTTCCTGGTGAGAACACCACCTATGACATCTTCAAACTAATTTTGTCTTCTCATTTTCTCCCTCAAGAATTCCCATCTAAACCTGAATTCAAATCTCAGGTCTCTTCATAACTAGCTATTGACCTGGAGAAAGTCATACATCTACCCGGGACATCAATTTCCATTCAGTTAAAATGAGACAATCAGACTTTTACTGAGCTTTAAGGTTCCTTCCAAGCTTTAAATCCTATGCTTCTATGATCTAGTGAAATGTTGGTCCAGTCTGACCTTGCCTAACTTATGCAATTCAATGAGATCATAGACTTAGGGATAACTCTCCAACAGAAACAACAAACATAATTAGGATGAAATTAAAAGGATGTGGTGACTAACACATGAAGGAAGAAGACAGGAATGAAATGGCATGCATGATTATGAAAACCTGCTTCCATTAAAAGTCAGAATCAAGTGGGCAACACAGAAAACTGGACCAGAAGTGGCTTGAGGCTGAGAATGAGAGAAAGCAGAGCTAAGAACAGAGGGTTATATATCCTCAAGCATCAGTATGGAACATTTGGGTGAACTATTAAGGACAGTATCACTGAGATTGCTAAAGAGATACAAAATCTGCTTTTCTAACCAGAAAAAAACAACACCTATGTTAAATGGAGTCACTGGAGACCAAAGGGGGAACCCCCGTCTTACTCATCCTTGGGATTAGGAAAGTAAACCGAGAAATAAAGGCAAAGGAGCAGGGGCTGGCAACCTTTCCAAAGTGACCCTCCAGCCAAAAGCTCATTTATTCATTCTGTCTGGAACAGGAGATATGATTGGAGGGAGGGAGGTGGCTAGAGGAATGCTACCAGAAGGGGAGGTGAGTGCTTCGTTGCTTGGAGTCTTAAAGGCTTTTCTGGCTTCTAGCTCAACCATTAAAATGCAAATACCCCTGGGAGAGGTCACACCTTTGGGGTAAGGGGAGGAGAGAGCATAAACGGGATACAAGATAGGCCCCTGGAGGGGGGAGATGAGAATGCCAAGAGGGAGGAAAGTGGAGGAGATGATAGGAGAGGTTGGAGAGTGCCAAAGACAGGCTTGCCTAATTTCCAGTCTTTTTTAGGGTGGAGCCCTCATTAAGGTCCTATCCCTAAAGAGGTGTTTGGTTCACCTTAAAACAGCTTCTGAATGTTATCAGGATCTGGAAAAGGAGTTATTTGCAAATATCCTATTATGTAAGGATTCAAAGATATTTGCAACTTCTTTCTCTAGTGACCTAACCAATTTACCTCTCCCAATTGAAACAAACAGAAAAGTTAATAATAAATCTGAAATATCTCCATGACTTGGAAGAATAGCCCTGGCTACAGAAGAAGATCTGGGCAATTCTCAGAGACCTTTTGCACTTATTGTAGAAAAGTTCTATCCATGGGAATTTTGAAATTTTCTCCTAACCACAGTACATCTCCTAGTTTAGGTCATCTTGTTTATTTATTTAGTTTATTTTGGCAGTCTTGGGGGCAGGAGGAGAGTCCAGACCTGTAATTTCACTGGTACTTCTTCTAAAGCTATCCATTTAACTTTGAGGTTCCCTCATAAACCTTTTTCACCTCTCCCTTCTCCCTTCATTCCGCAAGAGCTCAATAGGGGTCGTTTATTCTCCACACTGCCTCCATGTAAGATAAGACCTAATAAAGGAAAGTCAGCATTGCACTATTTTAAAACTAAGACATTGAAAATTATTTAGAGTTCAATTCTTCCTCCCTCCTTCCCATTTTATAGATAAAGAATCTGAAACCAAGAGAGTATAAGTGACTTAAGAGCGGAGAATGGTATCCAGGATCTCTGCCAGAAAGGCAGCATGCTAGACTGGAAGGAATTCTAGTCTTTGAGTTAGGAACATCTGGGATTCAAGTCCTTATTGACACACATCATAGCTCTGTGATCATGAGCAAATCACACAGAGATTATAATACCTATACTACCTACCTGCTTTATTAAAGTCCTACTCTGATGCATCAGTGAAACACAGGTGACCCTGGGATCTTAAAGGCTATACCAATGTACCCCAAGCTCTGGAAGGTCCTACCAAGTTGAAAAGGCTTAGAATAAGACTCGGTGTCTATTGTCTATTGTCACAGAACAGCCTAGCTACATTTGGAGAAAATCATCACCAGGTTGGCCAAAGGATAAGTTATTTTTTGGCCACAGCAATTCTTGAAGACCATCTATTAGGTTATCAGGGAGTGATTATGATCTGTTTCAAACTGAAAGAAATACCTACACTGATGAAATTACAGATCCTTGAAATATTACCTGCCTTATAAAGTTAGTCATGAGAAAAGCACTTTGTAAACCTGGAAGTGCTGTATAATGTGAGCAATTATAATTTCTACGGCACCATCTTGCCCTCAGCTGGGGTCATCCTATCAGACTCTAGGGTACTCATCATGATTTTTAAAACCTATTAGAACCAAAAGGGTAGTGGTTTTTTTCCCATGGGAAAAAAAAAAGATAACCTTATGATTAAATTGACAAGTGGGGCCTACAGGCCTGAATAAATGACCAGATGATACAATTATTTTCTCCCACCCAGTATTTCACCTTGTAGAGAGGATCAGCTTTGTTTTTTTTGTGAAAGAGGTCGGTAAGTAGTCTTTTTAGGCCTAAGGCTCATCAGTACAGTAAGGCAATGCCTGTAAGTACCACTGGGTGTCACTGACAGGCCTATAGCAGGTGAGGGAAAAAAAGTTTCCTTGAGTGAAAAAATTAAAAAATGAAAGGAAGAGAAGAAGAGGAAAAAGTAAACAAAAGGAGTGTTACAAGTGGAAGTAAAGTTGGGGAGGGGAGATCCAGAGAATCTATTCATTTTTGTTGCCAATACTTTAGGGAATTAGACGTGTAATTAAACCAATCCCGCTGAAAGAGCCACCCCCATTTTTACAAGAAAGGGTGCTCTGCAGTGTCCAAACTAGTCCCATTAGCTAGTGAAAGGTATAACATCATGATATGGTACAATGTCTAATTTGCATTTTTATGCAATAATAAAAAAAATTAAGTTCATGAAGTCAGAGGAGAAAACTTTTTTCACTCGTTTTGCTATTTGTTAGCATTAAATCATGTGAGCTATTTTTTTCCTATAATAATAACTGACATTTAACAGCATCTGTCACATGGTTGCTGTTGTTGTCATGCCCGACTCTCTGTGACCCCATTTGGGGTTCTCTTGGCAAAGATCCTGGAATGGTTTGCCATTTCCTTCTCCAGCACATTTTACACATGAAGAACCAAGGCAAACAGGATAAAATGACTTGCCCAGGGTCACACAGAGAATAAGTATCTGAGGCTGGATTTGAACTCATGAAGATAAGTCTTCCTGATTCCGACCACAGTGCTCTATCCACTGTACTACCTAACTAGCATACAGCAGGTGCTGTATAAATACCCTTCCCTTCCCCACTTTATACTTAGCAAAGCCCTTTACTTAACATTATTTCATTTGAGCCTCACAATCATTTTATTAGTCAGATACTATAGCTATTATTTTCCCCATAGTACAAATGAAGAAATGGAGACTCAGAGACATATTGTAACTTGTCCATGGCCACTGTTAAGTATCAGAGGTAGAATCTGAACACAGGCCTTTTCTAGCACTGTATCCCCTAGACTCTACTGCCTTTCTCTTTATATAAATAGAAACCATGGTCATGGTTAACTTCTTTCTTTCTTTTGCCTTTCTAACTTAAAAGCTATCACCGAGAAGTGTTTCCTTACTCCTAGCCTACCATAAAATTGGTCATTACTTCTCTAGGAAAGTTTTTTCCTACTATCGAATACAGATGAATTTATTAACATCTATATGCTATTCTACAATCTGGGCAAACTGTACCTCACCAGAATCCAAACTACAAAAAGTTTATGTTTTTATTTTATTTTTCTCAATTACACGTAAAAAACAATTTTTAACATCCATTTTTTAAAAATAATCTTTGAATTCCAAATTCTCTCCTTCCTTCCTTCTTCTTCCCCCTCCCTAACAAGGCAAGCACTTTGATATAGATTATGCATGTGCAGTCATATAAAACATATTTACACATTAGCCATGCTGCAAAAGAGAACACAGAGCAAAAATCAAAACAAAACAAGAAAAATGAATAAAGAAAAAAAAGCATACTTCAATATATATTCAGATTCTATTAGTTCTTTGTCTGGGGACAGCATTTTTTTTTATCATAAAACCTTTGGAATTGCCTTGGGTTATTGTATTGCTGAGAAGAGCTAAGTCATTCACAGTTGATCGTTATACAGTATTTCTGTTACTATGTACAATGATTTACTGGCTCTGCTTAATTCACTTTGCATAATTTCAAATAAGTCTTCCCAGGTTTTTCTGAAACTATTCTGCTCATCATTTCTGGTAACATAATAGTATTCTGTCACAATCATATACCACAACTTGTTCAGCTATTCTCCCGTTGAAGGGCATCCCCCAAATTTCCAATTCTTTGCCACCACAAAAAGAGAATCTATACATATTTTTGCATATATAGGACTTTTTCCTTTCTCTTTGATCTTTTTGGGATACAGACCTTGTATTATTGAGTCAAAGAGTATGCAGTTTTATAGCCAATGATTCACAATTATTTTGGACATAGTTCCAAATTGCTCTCCAAAGTGATTAGATTAGTTCACAACTCCACCAAGAGTGTATTAGTGTCCCAATTTTTCCACATCCCTTACATTTTTTTCTTTTTCTGTCATATTAGCCAGTATGAAAGGTGTGAAGTGGTACCTCAGAGTTGTCTTAATTTGCATTTTTCTAATCAATAGTGATTTATAGAATGTTTTCATATGACTATTGATAGCTTTGATTTCTTCTTCTGAAAACTACCTGTTCATATCATTTTACCATTTATCAACTGGGGAAATGATTCATATTCTTATAAACTTGATTCATTATATATTTGTGTCTTTACCAAAGAAACTTCCTGTGAAATTCTACCTCAATTTCCTGCTTTCCTTCTAATCATGACTGCATTGGTTTTGTTTCTACAAAAGCTTTTTAATCTAATGTAATAAAAATTATCCATTTTACATCCTGTAATGCTCTCTATCTTGTCTGGTCATAAACTCTACCTTTAGCCATAGATCTGACAGGTGAAGTATTCCTTTTTCCTCTGATCTGTTTATGACACCACCATTTAGTTCCAAATCATGTATCCAATTTGACCATATCTTGGTATATAGTGTAAGCTGTTGGTCTATAACTAGTTTCTGCCAAACTACTTTCCAACTTTCCCAACAATTTTTATCAAATAGTGAATTCAAAAAACTCATTTTAGAAAATTTGCACAGGCTGAAACAGCAAAGACCTATGCTAGCAACTTGGAATATTGCTTTTCCTCAAGTGAATTATAATTTGGACCTCTGAAATGATCATTTACTTCTTTTTCTTCTAAACAGTCCCTATAGCTGAGGACAGCAAATAAGCTGTTTTGGAAAAACACTGAAGATATTTAATATAGACATGATAATGCTAGTTACAAATAATATTATTTATTTATTCCTCCAAATTCCTGTCTTTCCCTCCCCTGACATCTTCTCAAACTTTAGAGGAAAAGAAAACAAATACCCCCTCCCCCGCCAAAAAAGCTTTCCAATATGCAAAAGTTTTTGGAATAGGATGGGTTTTCTAAATTTCTTAATAATTTCTTTGGAAATTCTAAATTTACTGTATCTATAAATTAAACTAAAGGAGGTTATAGATAAAATATCTTATACGTGGTTTCTCCTTATTGATTAAAGCAGTGGTTCTCAACCTTCCTAATGCCACGACCCTTTAATACAGTTCCTCATGTTGTGGTGACGCCCCCAACCGTAAAATTATTTTTGTTGCTACTTCATAACTGTAATTTTGCTACTGTTATGAATCATAATGTAAATAGCTGATATGCAGGATATATTTAAATTGAACATAACCCATAGGTTGAGAACTGCTGGATTAAAGTAATTAGGCTGCTTATTATTCAAACTGGAGGGAAAAAAGGCCTTTGTAATCTACCCCTCCTTCCATCAAACTCACATCTGCTGCCCTCTCTTCCCATTCCCTCTGTCCCTTTTAGAACAAATTGTTGAACTCTCTCTGGTTTGGGGTTCTATAACAGACAACAACATTCCCTTGAACTCATGCCCTCTTCAAACTTGGAAATTCTCCCTGCTCTAGGTTTTGAGCAGAGATTCCACAAGACATGTTTGATCTCTTCACGCTCCATTTTCATTCATCTTTCACACTCTCTATCAGTTGGGAAAATACAAACAGTATGGTTCAGTTTTAAGGTTAAGAACTGACAGTATCCATAAACATTTTCACAATAAAAACTGATGTATCTGTTGCCAAAGCCCAATGTCCATGGGGAGGAGGGACTAGGGAGGTAGGGAGGGGTGGTAAAGATTGGGAAAAGTAGGAAGCCTTCAATTTCCTAAAAATTTTTCTAATGCAGTCAACATGGTTAGAAAACCAACCCCACAAACTGATGGAACTATTAATAAAGAATTGGGTTTATCTACTCCAGTAACTGAGGCATTTCAGGGGGGGTATGCACAACCTGAGAGAAATAAATGAGTATATAGAAGGATGGATAACTAACAAAGGGGAAAAAAAAATCATTCATCAATTGTAAGCTATGAAACTATCACATAATAATTGTTTTAAAATGGTCACTCCCTTTTCTGAAGGAGGCACAGAATCATTCAAAGGCATCTTTTGGGAAGGGCTTTTCTGCAGGCAGTCTAAAATGTGGCAGAGTCCCTGAGATACAGGAGAAAAGGAGGACCCTCAGTAGATGGCAGTGGAAGAGAAACAATCTAACTTAAAAGCCATGATAGTTAACATTTCTACTATTTTTTAAAGTTCACATTATTTCATTTCAGCTTCAAAATGACCCTGTGAACTAGGTTCTGGAAGCATTTCACAGATGAGGAAACTGAGGCTTACTCACATCAAAAGGAAGTGCTACATAGGTGGTAAAATGAGTCATACAGAACAGAACATGGACAGGTAGGCACAGGTGTTTCATAAATGTCCCGTAAATGAATGGATGCCTTGGCCTCTATTAAAATAGGGGGTATTCTCTTTGTGATCACGGCAACATATAGTACATTTCTAAGAAGGCAGGCAGCACCTGTCTTCCTATGCACTAAGAGATCTGCGGGTTTCTTTCCTCCATTCTACAGGAACCTTCTGAAGTTTTCCAGCTCTCACTCTCACTCCCTGCATGGCAAAATGTTAACTAATTCATAATTTCTAAGCCATTTTTCAGCATTTTTCATTCATTTTTGAAAGGACATAGCATGTTAAGACTCTTTCTATAGCTAGCATTAGGAAATTTCAAGAATGATCATAACGGAGAAGAAAGGAGTTCTTCTTTGAAATTGGAATGAATATGCCAGAAAAGAGCAATGGATACTGAAAAAAAAAGTCTCAAGAAGAGCCTCCCTTTGCTTCCCATCATAAGTTACAAAGGATGAAGTGGTTCTTTTCAAATAGTAGGAGTTTGCCAGTTGGCCAAACCAGTGGCATTCCATTATAGAGATTAAAACCAACTTTATGATTGTGGTGCAAATAATAAAGGGTCTGGCAAGGTTTCCTTCCAAAATAAAAGCTCATTTATTTTCTGAGGTGTATAATTTGGTTGTAAATGTTTCCTTTGGGCCAAAATGTCGCAGACTGGGTTTTAACCTGGAACACATCAGTACTTTGCTTGAGAAGAATGGAGCCCATGTGGTCCATCCACATCTATCCACTTGGGACATGGAAGGTTTAAAGTCTAGCTTACTCTTCTTCATGAGCCTTTCTGGCTGGACTTAGTGTGGTCTGGTGGGTATAGATTGAGTCTAAGAGGCAGGAGGCTGTAGGTCTAGACTGAGTTCACTGAGCTGCTACATGAGGTTGGGTAACATTAAAATTCTTTGGCTCTGACTTTCTACTCCATCTGAAAAACGGGTATTCCATCACTTGCTCTTCAGTCACAATTATGTTGTGAGTCATTCCTTCTTGGGAAGAGGGAGAAGGTACTATGACTACCTTGATCACTACATTAGTCTGATCTTTCCAGTCCTTTTGTGTTCATGTTTTATTGATTTTTTTAAAAGTCATCCAGCAATGACTAATATTTGTATAAAACCACAGCCAAATTCTGCCTTGGTTTGTGTGGGTGGCTTGCTGTGACTTCAATGGGGACTGACCACACACATTTGGGGCAGAATTTGGCCCATAACGTTTAACCAATCTCACCCAGACATAAACAAATCTTTTTACTTCTTTAAGAAGCTTAAGAAAATAATAGCTTTTTATACTATATCATGTTTGCCCTCCTATCAAATGTTTTTTACCTTCTAAAACCTCTATTGTACATTTGTGTTATAGTTATCCAAGAGTCAGATGCTTCATATGGATAGACATATGGATAGATAGATAGATCAATAGACAGATACACACACACACACACACACACACACACACACACACACACACACACACACTGACTTTGCCAAAAAACTGCTAATGCAAACTTAGCCTGAGCACAATGGTTCTTGCCATCAGAAAGAATAAAATAATCTCTTTTAGGGTCTTCAAAAACTATCACCCCAGAATCGGATTTGAGAAAAAGATACAGAAAGGAAAACAGGTCAGTGGGGGTACGGGAAGGAGAAGAATTTTCAGTCAACCTGAAGTGTTGGTGAAACCCAAGTGGAAATTAGACTTAGTTCCCTATAGTTCTGAAGCTCTGCTCCACAGAGAAACTCTCAGAGTTTCATTTATTGTATGATCACCTGCTGGGAGATGACAGGGGAGTGGTCTCTCCTGAACTGAGCTCCTTCAAGACCTGACCCGAAGAGCAGTATGTCAAGCAAAATGTTACATTAAAAATAGCTCCCTGAGGAGCATGGAAGTCTCACTGCTGAGATTAATGGTCAAACAAAGCTGACAAGATTCTATTGTTTTCCAATCAATCACGGTCCCATAAAAACTATTCGAGCACTAAGTGGCAATCAGCTTTTGGGATAATTACCTGCTTCAGATGATTGACTCCAGTACTAAAAGCTAAAATTCAAATGTAGCCATGATAAATAATGTAAAAAAGGAAACCAAGTGAGGATATGCTTAAGAAATAAAAGATCACTAGTGTTAGTTCAAAAAGAATATTCTTAATAGCAATCAAACAGACAGTGCTGGCCTCTATCTTCAAGTAAACTAATGATGGTTCCTTGGTAGTTAAACTCATTTGTAAAAGGTCCCTGATGAATGCTGAAGTCACCTCCATGTAGCCCACCTGGTGCTTAGGTATAGCAAGGAAGATGGAATGCAAGATCATTCCATATTGGGAAACCACAATGCTGATGCATCATGAATAGCGCATAGAGGGAGTATCAGCTTTAACTCAGAATCAAACCCACAAAAGCAAAGAATTCAGACCATGAGTGTTTGAAATGTCATTTTGTTTGTGGTTTAGGGTTTTTAGTCTAAGAGTCTGATAGTCCGCAGAGATAAAAGTGATTAGAAAACAAAGTGGAAACTCTTCTTTTAAAAGGACATGATTCTGCCCCTATTTAATGCTAATACTCAAACTATCTTTCATAACTGTTAAGTGTTTATTCCAGTGAGATTTTTTAAGCCTTCTTATATCTCCCAGTTGCAAAAGTGAGTGTACATCGAAAACCATCTGCTGTTTTGAAGGTTGTTTTCAACAGTCTGGATTGTAGTTTCCAAGAAGCAATCATTTCCTTGCATCCAGGTGACTTTTTAAATACTAAAAAACAAAAGCTCTACTCCAACCCCCCAAAACACCAAACACACTGCTTATGGAAGTGTCCATGGTTCAGTTTATGCCAGCTAGCAAATTCATTCTGAGAAGATTATAAAATATCTAACCCAAGTGGAACACAAACTATATGATTTTGTTACACAATCAAAAGTTAATATGGAACCAAAAATGCAATTTAAATCACATTTCCTGGTTTTCTGGAATTTTTTTTCCAGGTAAATGAAAAGAATAATTTGTAGGAAACACAAAAATCAAATGTCCATGAAGTTGCTTCATCTGTTGCCTGTTCCATTCCTTTCTTTCTCCAAGAACAAAGAGAAGTGGATTTGGTAAAATTCAGGAGTTCCCAAGTGATTTTCTAGTGTCTTTCAAAGAATAGGACACTTTGATGTTTCACAATGTTAAGTGGTTTGAGACTTAGTAACAGTATGAGAGAATGGGCCTGAAATTTCATTGATGAGAAACTCCCAGGTGAAGAAACTCCTCCTCCTAAATCAGTCAATATCTCTTCTGCAATTTCTAATCTTAGAGAGATGCCTTAAATGACAGTACTCCTCTTAAACAACCTTAACCTGCCTACTGACACAATTTCAAGGTAGCTAAGTGAGCTTTGCTGAGAGCACAGGACTAAGGGTTAAGAGAATTGAATTCTAGTCTCAAGCTTTGTCATTGCCTCCCCATATAACTTTGGGAATGTCTCTTAATCTTCCTATCTCAGTTGCTTCATCTCTGAAAAGATCACAAGATCATAGGTACACAGACTCAAGGCCAGAAGCATTCTCAGAAACCATTTTATAGTTTGCTTCATCAGTTTTTGGTGGAACAAATGAGACAACAGAAGTGAAAGTCCTTTGAAATGTCTTATTTATTTGGTACCTACTCTCAGAGGGCACTGTGGAAGATGCACTGAAAGATTCAAAGAAGAACAAGACAGAGACGCTGCCCTGAGAGAACTTACAATCTAACAGGGGAGATGAAAAACGTTCAGCACACTTACTCAACTTCAGACATCTATGATTTCATATGTATAGGATGAAAGGGAGATAGACAGTTTTCAAATTGTTACTATCAAAAAAATCTGTCAGTCTACAGCCAATCTGGTATTCTGTATCCATGAACTTACTTCAGCTAATCTTTAGATAGCAGTCCATAGCAAGACCCATATTTAAGACCTTTCCAGGGTTGTTAAGGTCTTCCAAAGCTTTTATTCTACTGACATTGCTTTTAAAAACCTAAGGTCACACAGACTAGGATTTGGGGGGGCGGGCACAATACACAAATAACCATAAAGCAAAACACTATGGGAGGAAGAGATCCTTCTTTTGGCTAGGGAGAAGGGATGATCAAGGCTTTGTGGATGAAGTGGCATTTAAGTTGGACGCTGAAGGAAGGGTAGGCTTTTAAGAGATTGTGAAAAGGTGGAAGAATATTCTAGGCTGAGCAGCATCAAGAAAGGCATGGAAGTGGGGAACATGAGGAATGTGTTCTGGGAGCAAACAGTTCATTTTGACTATAATGAAGGGAGTAAGGGGAAAAAAAGGAAGGAACCATTTATGAAGTGCCTGCTATGTATGTGCTGGGCATTGTACTAAGTGCTAAACAAATGCTTTTTCATTTAGTCCTCAAAACAGTCCTGGGAGGTAAATGCTATTATTAACATCTCCATTTTTCAGTCCAGGAAACTGAGGAAGACAGAGGGTAAGACTTGTTCAGAGTCACACAGTAAGTATTTGAGGCCAGATTTGAATTTGGGTCTTCCTGATTCCAGGCCTAGCATTCTATCAACTCTACCACCAAGCCTTCTCTAAAGGCAATGTAAGTTAAGGGGAGCAGTAGGATAACAGTTTAGGAAGGAAAAATAGGGGCCATATTGTGAAAATTCTGGAAAGTCTGAATTTTATTTAGCAGGCAGCAAAAAGTCATTGACCATTTTGAGGAGGGGAGTAAAACGGTCAGAATTATGCCTTAGAAGAATAAATCTAGCTATGATATATCAGATGACTGTAGATGAGAAAACCAATTAAAAAGCAATAGGTAAAAGGTAATTGAAAATACAACACAAATTCCGAGTATTATTACTTGGGGCAGGGATAAAGAAGGTCCAGATCTGTGATTTCAGTCAAAAACTCCTTCCCCCAGTATAGGGTGGCACATTGTCTAAGACACTGAAAAATGAAATGATTTACCATGGGTCACTCAACTAGTATTTGCCGGAGGGAGGACTTAAATACTTGGAATCAGGCCTTTCTGAATCCAAGGTTGGTTTCTATCTTCTGTGCCATATTGCTCCAGATATTATTATAATTATGAATTTCAATCTTAATAATTGTTATTACTGTGATCATCACCTCAGGGTGTTGAAATAAAAACCATAATAAAGAGAATCCTCAAAGGAGTGGTGCAGTGAAGGCATTTAATGACATAGGGGCTGGGAATGAAGAGATTTTGGAATGTTAAGTATGAAAATTCAAGCATCCCTATTCAGAGCTGTGATTTTTCACTCCAATTTTCAAAGCACAGTCTCATTTTTTTTTAAAGGAACTTTTCATAAAAAGAAACGACTTCCACCACCACTATTATCCCTTTTTCTTTCAATGTTTCCTAGGGCTGATTAAAGAAGCATGACTTGATTTTCAATTTCAAACGTCTGGGGTGGATGGGTACAGGGATTCCAGTAGACTACAGACAGGAAATGAATACCATACACACACCCAACAAGGCAGATGCTTCTGAATGTGACACTTAGGTAAAATAAAACTATCATTTTAACACTTCTTTCACTTTTATTCCTGTTACCTTTTGCAGTTTTTACTTTTGCAGTTACTTCTTTGGGAAATGTATTCTTGGGATAATAATTCATTCTTCAAATTCATTAGTATAACTGGACATTTGAAATTACCTGGATGAAGACTAAATTTTAAACAGATTTTTAAAAAGAAAATTGGACAATTCATTTGCCCCAGAGCTATGGAATCATGAAACAAAGCAACATGTTTGTCAGTAGTATAAACTAGCATTTTATCTTTTCAATATATTTCTGTGAGTATGGTTTGCTAAATCTTTTCTCTTGTTCTTGTCTCTGAAGAAATCTGTATGCCAAAATTATTCTATGCAAAATTTGCAGGAAAAAAGCCTATAAAATTTATAGACCAGCTCTTTCTTTTTTGACAATAGCCTAAAGTGGATTTTCTTTTGGGGCCATTATAAATTGGTATTATTTTTTGGTGTCTATTGAGTTCTGTCTTTTCTTGATACTTTTATAATATCTATTTCTTTCATAGGCACATCTGCTTTCCTCCTCAAGTTGCTGGCAGTGCCAACCAAAGATCAACTATTTGGATTCAAGTCTGTTTGAACTCTCTTTTTAAAGAATAAATTTAACCTCCAAATTTTAAAAATTCACTTAGCCTTATTAATGGCTCTTCTATCTACTAGAGATTACAAGCAAATTTCTAAGGTTTTTTTTTTTAAATATGAGGTGCTTTGCTAGTTGGATTGGTCAAAAGTGCCTTCTAAACCATAGGGGTGATATTTATTGCACTGAAGCATTACAGTTGTGGAAATGGATAGTAACACACTGACCATACTAGTGCTGACATCAGTCTTTGGTTCTATCCAAAGCCCCACTAAAGTTAATAAATCTCTACTTGTTATCTGGATAGTTTTAAGAACCATGCCACGGGCTTCTCTGATGGACGTAAGTTAACACTGGCTTAAATTAAGGTAAACTCCTTCCACCTTACTCCCCTTTATATATTCTACAATGCATTGACACTAGCCTCCAATGGGTGTGGCCTCCTTGCTTTTCCTTGAACACCGAGCTCCATCTCTCAGTTCCATGGATTTCCTCTGGCTTTCCCCTACAACTGACATTTTCCCCCTCATTACCTCTGCCTACTGGCTCCCCTAGTTTCCTTCAAATCTCCCTTAGAATCCCACCTTCTGCAAGAAGCTTTTCACAGTCATCCTTAGAGGTGGTGCCTTATCTCTGTGATGATGTCCAGTTTGCCCTGTATGTATTTTTTTGTACACAGTTAATTGTACATTGTCTCCACCACGAGACTGTGAGATTCCTAAGGGCTGCAACTGCTTTTTGCCTTTTCTATGTATCCCTAACACTTAGCACAGTGTTTGGCACATGACTGGAAATTAATAAATGCTTCTTGACTTGAATTGATTTGTTAAGCTGGGCTGTAAACCAGAGTTCCTCTTTTGGAAAAAGTCTGCACTAAGGAAGTGATGAGAGGGGAAGAAGTAAAAATATATCATCTAGGCCTAGGGCAAGAGCTGACTTTGATAAGAAATAGGATCAATGAAACTGAAAGTCGCATGACATTTTCAATGCCTAAAACAACCCAGGAATAGAAAAACAATAAGAGAACAATTAAGTGCAGCTAATCATCAACTAGATAGATACTAACAAGTTACCATGACCAAAAAATAACTATATAAATATTTCTGCAAATGTAGCTTTTGACCTCAATTATCTGAATTATTTGTGTAGGTGGACCCAGCCAGACCATGGCTGAATTGGCACCAGCAGACTTAGCCAAGGGGCTAAATTTCATACATAAAAATGAGATGAATGGAATGTCAATTTGGATGCACCCAAATAAAGGAAATGTGCAACCTCCAAGGAATTGAGGCCTTTGGTTAAGGAAAGGTGGGGTAGAGGAAAGATCACTGTATTGGGGATCAGGAAAGCTATCCAGTCTTAATTCATCAACTAACAATGTGATGTAGGTCAAATCTCTTTATTTCCCTGAGCCTCAATTTACCCATTCATAAAATGTGGGAGGGATTGAACTAGATTAGCTCTTTAGGTATCTTCCAAAAACAAAATCATATAGTTCTATAGGTTTGATGCAGTACAGATTTCACTGCCCAGGTTTAAATGGGTTCTAATGAACATCTGCTATATTAATTATATTTACTATGTATTCCAAAAATCTTGTGAATCTATTACTATTATATTTACTATAAAATAAGATATAACAAAGCTAGCTTACATTTATATAGTACTTTTCAATTTGTAAAGGGGTTTTCTCACTACAACCCTGTGATATAGGTAATACTTTCATTTTGCAGATGAGGGAACTGAGGGATAGAAATTAAGTGAGTTGACCAGTGTAAGAAAACTAATAAATGTGCCAGGGTCCGGAAGTTAGTAAATGTTAGAGCCTAGGTTTCCTGATTCTGATTCTGGCACTCTTTCTACCATACAATGAATATTTCCTTCTATACAAACTATTTCAGGGGCACCTGGATGACACAGTAGATAGAATGCTGAGCCTGAAGTCAGAAAAACTGAGACACTTACTGTGTTACCCTGAGCAAGTCACTTTACCCTGTTTGCCTCAGTTTCCTCATCTGTAAAATGAGCTGGAGAAGGAAATGACAAACCACTCCAGTATCTTTGTCAACAAAATCCCAAATGGGGTCACAAAGTTAGACATGACTGGAAAAAAAACCTGAACAAACCATTTCATGCTCATCAGCACTTAAGGAAATACTTTGTAAAAGTTAAAAAAGGGGTGTGTTGGGGGGGGAACAGAGTAGTGAAGGTAGTTTGAAATTCTAGGCTCTCTAAACTGCTTCACCAGCTGTCAGAGTAGAGAAGGGTATGCCTCTTGACATCTACTCTGAGCCTGAAGGGGGTCATGTGTGAATGACCCTGGGGTCTTCCAAACTCACCCCATCATACTACATGGTATGGTTTTAGTAGGCAGGGTCTTATATCAGCAGGACAACAGGGTCAGGAAGTAAGTAGACAAACACAGCTGTGTGCAGATGTTTGAGCAGGACTTGATAAGAAATAAGAACCAAGCCATTAGTCTTTGTAATGAACAAAATCAACACTGATTCCTACCTTAAACTAGATTATACCCAAGAATTCCCCTGATGGAAAAAACTACATTTCATAAATGGGGGGGGGGGGGCAGAAGTGTATCATTTAAGGTAAAAGCTGGCTTTGATAAGAGAAATGAGACTGAAAAGTCTCATGATGCTTTCAACTCTTGTAACAACCCAATCATAGCCAACCAAACCCATCTGGATAGGACTGTGTAACTTAGTCTTTAAAATTTTCAAGGGTGATGACAAAACATGCTACCCATCTCCTAACAGAGAGGTGATGAATTTAGGGAGAAGACTGAAACTTATTTTTTTAAAATAGCCAATATGGGAATTTGTTTTACTTGACTTCATATACACACACACACATACATATGTGTGTGTATAAATTTTTTTTACAAGGGATCTGTTTTCCATTTTTTACCCCAATAGCAGGGGTTGGTGGGAAGGAGAGAAAATAGATTTTTTTCTCATTAAAAACCAAATTTAATTTAAACATTTTCAAGGTTGTGGGGGCAGGGAGTGGTGGTGGAGTAGGCAGTGTAGCATTATAGAAAGAGCACTGGCCTGGGAATCCAAAGATCTAGGTTTTAGTGGTAGTACTCCTATTGACCAGCTAATGAGTTCTTTGGTGAGGCAATTTATCTTTTGCTCCCAATTTTCCTTATCTCTAAATGAGGGAGTTGAGCAAAATTCTCTCCAAGGACCTTATGAGGTCCAGGAGCCTGTGGATTCTGTAACCTCTCTCGGTAAACAAGGTGTTAGATTTAGGATCTCATCTAAGAAGCAGGGCAGAATTTCAACTCATTAGGCCAAGACACAGATTGCATACAGTGGCATGGGTATAATACTCAAGAACACCTAGGCCATCCAGTGCTAAAAGACTATGAAATTTGGGAAGTGCTCTCTCTGGACTAAAAAGGAAGACCTATGATGTCACTTTTGGCTGACCTCTTTCTTTAAAAAAAAAAAAAAGAGTCTGTGTGTTCCCTCTGTCTATCCCACCCATCCCAGCAGCCAGTTCCATCTTATTGGCAGGTTACCACAATGTTTCTATTTGCATGGTACTCTAAATAGCATGAAAAACACAAACCAGAAGGGGCCACTCCTGTCTAAAAAAGCAGCAAAAAAGGTAAAAATGCCAACAAACTAAAGTATCTCACTTCCATAGGCAATGGGTATAATGCTTCCAAAAAATAAAATAAAATTTTGAAAAGGAAGACTAGGGAAGGTTTCTGATTAGCCACTCTGAGGCTTTAACATGCTTCTTCCTATTAAGTGATTATAAAAATAATAGCTAATAACTATATTCATTTTAAGATGTTTTTGACTTGATCCTCACAATAACCTTGTGAGACAGGTGCTGTTGTTATTATTCCCCCTTTTACAAATGAGGAAACAGAGGCTCAGAGAAATCAACTGGCTCGCTTACGGTCACTCAGCTAGCATCAGGGCTAGGATTAGAATAGAGGTTCTCCCAGGTTCAAATCCGGTGGTCTTTTCACTATACCACATTATCTTAGTCCAGCTCTTACTAACATTACTAAGGTAAGAATAAATTTTCTTTTAAAAGAACTATCACAGCAGAGTGTCTACTAAGCTTTAGAAAATGTTGATCCTTACCCCCCACTTTTGCAACTTAACCTACCATGTGACTTTGGCCAAGTCACTTTTAGCCCCCTATGCCTCAGTTTCCTTGTCTGTAAAATAAGAAATTTAGGACAGATACTCTCTAAGGAGCCTTCCAGCTCAGCAATGATAAGATTCTGTGACCTTTGTCCTGAAGAGTAGTAAGCTTTGATGTCTATTTGTTTTGAACTTTATTTCTATAGGGAAATGCAACAGAGAACAAATTCCATTCCCATTGGCAGTGTGAGAATGCATATGGAAAGACATAAATTCTACCTCATTGCAATCAATGCATTTTCTAAAAAGGGTGTATTCTACCCATGTAATAGGAAAAGAAGGAGGGGGATGGGAAAAAACTCAAAAGAAGAAATGATGAAGCAGCATGCCATCTGGTTAAATGGAATCCCCTCCATCTGGAACCCAGCATGTTGCAAACACTAAGAAAACAGATGCCCGATGGATGTGCTGAACATTTCCAATGAGAATGGATAGTCTTAACAGGTCTTTTGCGTTGAGAGACCCATCTCCTCTCCAGGGCCCGAATCAGGCACAGTAAAAGGGCCGTATTTGAACAGCCCAGCCCCTTAGAAATGAGAGTTGGAAATGACTTAACATGTCATCCTCCTCAAGGTGCTGTCAATGCAGGATTAGTCTCTACCACAAATTGTGACCCAGCCAAGATCCACACATATATTTCTTTCCATCTTCCTACTTAATGTTCTCTCTTATACACTTTCACTTCTGTTTTGGAGGACAAAATGGTTTTAAGAATGTGATGCTCTGGTAAGAATGGAATCATGCCCAGAATCGTGGTATGCATCCTTTTAGGATGACAAGCCTAAGATCACAAATGTTTTCCCCTGGGAGTGAATTTCCCTCATCCCTGATCTTCACTTCCTAGGAGAGAGGGAGAAATTAGAGAAACAGGGGCTGCTCAGTGAAGGAGGCAGTGTGGCACGATGGAAAATGCACTGCCTCTGGTGTCGAATCTTGTTCTAGCCTCGTCTGATGCTTACTGACCCTGTGACTTTGGACAAATCCCTTAATCTCCTTCAGCCTCAGTTTCTTTCTCTATAAAATGAGGGGACTGAACAAGATTGTCTCTGAGTTCCTTGCTAGCTCCATATCTGTGGCTCAGTGAAGAAGTTACACAGCTTTTCTTATTATTCATATTCCATTGCCCATTGATTGACTAATGTTGCTTTCTAGAGGTCCTTCCCTTTATCTGTCTAGCCAAATCTTCCCTGGCTATAATTTGCAATTCAGTCTATTTCCTCATGGTTTTCTGTGGAAAAGGAAAACACCTGGCTGGAATTTAAAATAACTTGTATTTAACGGCAGTATCAGTTTGCTTTTTAAGTAAACTGTATCAGCAATACTTAATTAGACTGTAGTCTATCATGTACCACAGATCTTTTTCTGCTATACTTGGAGTTGGCTAGTCTTTTCCCTTTTCTGTAACTTTGCTTGGTGTCATTTGTTCTTAAGTGAGCTACTTCACTCTCATCCAATCGCATTTTACTATGTTTTAAAAGAAAAAGCGGATTGTTTCTCTCATTTAGCCAGGCCAATTTGTACTCTAGTCTTCAAAATGTTAACAAACTTAGTCTTTACCTCTATTCTCCCTGGTTCCCTACCACATCACCCAGCACCCCTAAATGACTGAGGCCTGGCTAATCTTATCATTTGAGTTGTCTCAGTGATTGATGGGAATCATTACAAGATCAATTTGGCTGTGCTGATAGGAATTGACTGTGTGAATGGCTGAAACCATCAAATTAGCTATTGTCAGTTCTGGCTTAGAGACTGTGTAGAGCCATCATTTTGATGTCATTTATAGACAGAGGGGATGTCAAGATCTCTGGGCCCATATTTGGCCATGTTGTTAGATATGACCTTGAGAAAGCAATGTACTAGGGTGATTCAGTTTCTCTGAGTAAAAATTTTTTAAAATGCTCAGTCATTTGTAAATGGTGGATTCCAAATCATATACAGGATAACACAAAGAAGGCAAAGATAAATTTAAAAAATAAACAGACAAGCAAAAAAGATGAAAAGGTCTTAGTTGCAAGGAAAGAGAAACAGAGGTTTAGGAATCTTCTTCCTGGGACCAGTGTGCCTGCTATGCTGGAGATTATTCTCTCTCCAATTTTTAATGAATGCAGACTCGCTGTTTCTGTGTTATGGGGGTCCTAATCTGCCTCTGTGCCCAAGTTCCATTGTTAAAACATCAAAGACCAACTGCTGACTGAGATACAGTCCATATGAAAAGAGTGACCAGTGAATTTACTGCTTGACTTCATTCCCTTTAAATGGAACAGGCCCCATGGTCCTCTTTCAAAGCCCAATCATGGACATATATCTTCTTTATAGGACATCATGTACAATAAAGTGAAGCAATAACTTCTTTTTGCTAAAATAAAGAATACCTTTGAGACTCCTATGAGATGAACATTCCATTTAATAAACATCACTGTGGTTACACATTCTCAAACTCTCCTAGCATGCTAACCAGAAGTCCTAGCCCCTTCCACTCTATGTAATCATTTTCCTTACTAATTAAGTTATAGTTTAGAACTTCAACCCCATTCCTTGGACTTACCTTGTGTCAGGACAAAAACAGTTGAATGATTTCAAGGGCAGAATCATTGAAATAAAGCAAACTGAGTCCCCACAAATCATTAACTGACTTGGGACTACCCTATTTGTGGAGTAAACATTTTTATTGAGAGCCAAGTCCAGATTAAGTGCTGGGATCAGTTACACACAATACCATCAATGTCCACAAAGACATCACTTCTTCATTTAAGACCCTTGAATTCTGAAATCCCAGGAGATCTTTAAGTATTTACAGATGCTAGAACTGTGGGCAATCATAATTGGTTTTAGTATTGAGGGGAAACAGAAGAACTTTAGTCCTATATTAAAGGAAAGGCAAAGTTGATTATATATAAGTGAGAATCCACTGTAAAATAAAGGATTACTTCAGAATGGCATGGTGGCCCCCAACGCAAGTTGATAATGGAGGCATCTGCAATAAAAACCTGGTCACCACTGGACTTACCCCAGGACTACTCTTTTGGTGACTGAATCACTTACCACTACAGGGGGAACTGAATATATAAAACAGTAGCAAATTCATCCAGGCTCATCTAGCTTAGCCTTCTGCTCAATTCATTATTCCAGAAAAAATTCAGTTCTGCATACCTTGCTTTAAATAGGCTAAATAATAAACGGATATTTTCTTTTCCTCTCCTGTCAGAAACCACATACTGTCTGAAAACCTAGTCTCACAGCCGAGTCTAGACTTTCATGGGGTAAAGCACACTATTAGAAAAACACCTGTTAAAAGAAGCAGTTTGGTGAATTAAAAAGAAAATCCAGCAACAAGAAGAGATTACTTCATTTGGAAATGCAACAAAATCACAAGAAGACAATAGTAATAATAAGTTCTGAATGACAGATGACGAAATGCACACTCTCTACTGAACCTAGTAATTTAAAGGGGAATAAAAGAAGGAAGGAAAGAAAGGAAAAGAAAAGAAAGAAATCTGCTCAGAAATCATTCACCATGCTTTTCACACACTTAGCATATGCCCTTTTGAGATGTATTTGGTTGCAGTAAGCACCTAACAAATTATAGTTCTAGTACTGTAGGTCACATTTTCTATTTTAATTTTAGTTTTTCTATACCTGTAGCATATCTCTTGACCTTTTAAATTGCATTTGGGCCTGGAGCCTACAGTTGCTATTGATAGCTCCCAGGACATTTCCTAATAGGCTTATTGCTAGTTTCTCAGTGCAAAATTGGGGTTCCCCTGACACCATCATGAAGCTGGGTTTTATAGTGGCCTTGGGGCAGGCTTGAATATTAAATGTGAAAGTACACTGCTCCTGCTACCCCCTCCTGGTCTTACAAAACCCTTTGGAGGGAATCTCTTTGTGGATTTATTAAGAATAATAATAATTTATATAATGCTTTAAAGTTTGTAAAGCGCTTTGGGGGAGGGGAGGGGAACAAGCTTTTGTTAAGCACCTACTATGTGCCAGGCACTGTGCCAAGCACTTAACAAATGGCACTTCATTTGAGTCTCATGACACCCTCTCTCCATTGTACCACTGGGCTGCCTCTAGCTTTATGGATATTATCTCATGTGATTTTTTTTTATGCTTTTTTGGAGGACAATTGGGGCTGTGACTTACCCAAAGTCACATGGCTAGTAAGTGTGTCAAGTGTCTGAGGCTGGATTTGAACTCAGGTCCTCCTGACTCCAGGGCCAGTGCTCTATTCACTGTGCCACCTAGCCACCCCAATGTGATCTTAATAGTTAGAATTTACATACCACTTTAAGGTTTACTAGATGCTTTACAAAAATTATCTCATTTTATCCACACTATAACCCTGGGAGGTAGGTACTGTTATTGCCCCAATTTCACAGTTGAGAAAACTGAGATAGACTGAAGTTATGTGACTTGCCTGAGGTCACGGAGTTAGTAAGTATCTGGGTCCACATTTGAACTCAAGTCTTTCTGACTCCAGACCCAGTGCCGCTGTATAGATGGCTGGGGCTGCAAATAGAAATAAGACACAGAACTCGTATGATTTGTAAGCTCCTTTCCTATTAAATTCTAAGTGTTAGGGAGGGAGGGAATGTGTCTTCTACTTTTTAGTTTTCTCACAACAGTCCTGTGAATTAAGTACTATTATTATTATCACCATTTAATGGATGAGGAAGCTGGGGTTTAAGAGGTTAAGTAACTTAGCTAGGGTCATACAGCTGTCTGAAACAGGTTTGAACTCAGATCTTCTTAATTCTAAGTCTACCACAGCCCACATTTATAGTGACATATTCTTTCCCTCAAGTATGTGCGTGTGTGTGTGCCTAAGAAATTGACTAAATGATATTTCATAAGCATGAGGCGTGTGACGATCAAATGGTTGTATCTATCTGTTTTATTCAATAAATAAATAACTACTGTGTGCAAATATTTGATGGCAATCATTATAAGATCAGTTTGGTCATGGTGAAAAGAATTGATTGTGAAGATGGCTGGGACAGTAAAGATAGGTAAGACATAGACCCTACATTGCTAGCTCCTTCTTATTAAACTCTAAGTTCAACAAAGGGAGGAAATGTGTTCTGTATTTTATAGTTTCCCACAATACCTAGCACAGTGCCTCACATAGGCTAGGGCTAGGCAAATCCATTGAATTGAATTTAACTGTCTCCAGGACTTGTCATATTTTGGCTTGTTTGTCAGGTTACTAAAACATTCCCTGATCTCATGGGAAATGTATCTACTTACAAACACATAGCAATTTTCATTATTATACACTTTGAGAACTCACAGGATTCTGTCTACAAACTTATCTCCAAATTTATTTTGGTGCTTATATCCTAATTCCAAATTGTTAGGCTATAAGGTACATGGTGGTCTAGGTTTAGAAGATGGAAGTTCTGCTCTCACTCCTTTTCACCTGCAATGAAACAGGGTACAGGGGCCCCAGTTAAGGACGGTACCAGCAGCTGTTTCATCAAATAATAGAGAAGGGGAAGGGGAGCAACATTTCTCAATGTGGATAGTTTTCTGGGCCAATACTTTTGTTGAACACCTATACATGGAACAACTATATATGGAAATTAAATAACTAGAGAATTGAGCCCTATAAGATTATTCAGATTTGGAAATTCTTTTGGGCTACAGTTTTCAGATTTTGAAAATAAAGGGTGACACCTGATAAATTAAAAAGTACTTGTACTTTGAATCATCTCAGGTCTTATTGAAAAATACATTTAAAGCTGGAAGGGCCCTCAGAAGCCTTAAGTGCAACCCTCTCATTTTACAAATAAGGGACCTGAGGTACAGAGAGGTTAAGTAATTTATCCAAGGTTACACAGCTTTTAATTGCCTGACGTAGAATCTGAAATAAAGTCTTCCCAATGCCATGTTCAGGGCTCTGTCCAGTAGTTTGCTGACTCTTACTGTCTCCCATCTCCATGTGTTCTCTTCTTTCTATGCTCAGTTTACATGTTACTTTCTCCATAAAGTCTTCACTGATTCCCAACTGCAAGTATATGTTCCCTCTTCAAGTTCTTCCATGGCACTTTATCTGGATCCCACTTTTTCTCTCTACCTTCTATTATAATCATCTCTATCTCTAGCATAACCTTCCTAGGAGATCTTAAATTCCCTGAGGGCAGAGACAGTGTCAAATTTTGTTTGTTTGTGTATTTCCAATACCTTGAACAGTGCTTTATATATACAGGTGTTTAATCAGTGTTTGTTGACTTGAATTTCAAATGAAACAATGTTATATTCTATTATATAATATGTGTGTGTGTGTGTGTACGTATACACACACACACACATATAAATCTCTGAGCTTAGTGGTTTTTTCCATTCATAAAATAGGAATATTTGTGCCAGTTATTAGACAATGGTGCTATAAGGAAAATACTTGGTAAATTACAAACTATTGTATGAATGTGAGCCATTATCATTAATAACTTTTATCAAATAGAAACAACAGATCACACTTATATAGCACTTTCCCACCCTCACCCCTTTGAAGTAGATAGGAAGAGAATCCACATTTGGCAGATGAGAAAATTGAGGATTAGTCTCTAAACTTTCATCCATCCTTTTCCTCTCTATTTATATGGCCAACAACCTACTTGAGACCTTCCTCACCCATCACCTGGACATTTATAACAGTCTCCTAACTGGTCTTCCTGCATCATTTCTCTCCTCCCCTAATCCATTCTCCACTAAACTGCCAAATTAATATTCCTAAAGCACGAGTCTAACCATGCCACTTCTCTGTTCAGTGCTTTCCCTGGTTCTTTTATACCTCTACTATAAAATCCAAACTTCCATTGAGCACTCAAAGCCCTTCACAATCATTCCCCTTCCCATCTTTCCAGAATGATTACATATTGCTCTCTTCCAAAACTCTGTGGTCCAGCCCGGCTGGCCCATTTGGAGTTCCTCACGGCTACTAGTCCATTTTATATCTCCATGCATTTTCCTAGGCTATCTCCCATGCATTCATTTCTTCCTTTTCACCTCCTGGAATATCTAATTTCCTTCAAAGCTTGGTTCAGGGTGTCACTTCCCTCACCAGGCCTTTTGTCATCCACCTAGTTGCCAGTTAACTCCTTCAGATTACTTGGTATCTACTTCTCTTGTGTACATGTTGCAATCCCTTGCAGTCACTTGGAAACTCCAGATTGGAGGGACTCTTTGTATCTCCATTTCGTGAAACAGTAACTGGCACATAGTAGATGCTTGTAAGTGCCTCCTGAATTGACTTAAATCTGAAGTAAATCGGTAGATGCATCTATAGATCTGTAGGCTGAACTCATACAGCTAAAAAGAGTAAGTAGCAGAACTTGGACCAAGCTCTTCTGACTCTAAGTTTCATATCCCTTCTATCACACTACGAGAAACTATAAAATAATCTATCTTCACAGATATTTCTTACACAAGCCATTCTCACTGAAAGAGGGTGGAAAAATGTCTAAAACCATGTTAAACTAAGCTCCAATGTTGTGCTCACCATTGCTACTGTTCAGTGTTCTGCCTCAATGTAGGGCAGCTAGGCAGCACAGTGGATAGAGTGCCAGGTATGGAGTCAGGAAGACTCATCTTCCTCAGTTCAAATCTGGCCTCAGATACTTACTAACTGGGTGACCTTGGGCAAGTCACTTAACCATATGTGCTTTACTTCCTCATCTGTAAAATTAGCTGGAGAAGGAAATGGCAAACCATTCCAGTATTGCTGCCAAGAAACATAAGGAGTCATGTAGGTTTGAAAAAATTCAACAAGAACCACATCTCAAAGCAGCTGATACAATGGGCTGGTCACAGGTAGCCATTTTAAAAAAAATATATTAAGAGAGTAGAACTGTTATATTCTCTATAGACCAACAATGTCCTTTCCTTCACAGGTGGTATTACCTGCTGCTGCTGCAAAAATAATATGGGGTTAGCAACAACAGAAAGAGTACTATGGAAGTTGGTTTAGGCTGCAGTGGTTCTCAACCTTCCTAATGCCACGACCCTTTAATACAGTTCCTCATGTTGTGGTGACCCCCAACCACAAAATTATTTTTGTTGCTACTTCATAACTGTAATTTTGCTACTGTTATGAATCGTAATGTAAATATCTGATATGCAGGATGTATTTTCATTGTTACAAATTGAACATAACCCACAGGTTGAAAACCACTGGCTTAGGGTAACAGAACGCATGGAAGAGAATATGCTAGAAGTGTCTCCAAGGCCATGAAAAAGTAGTTAACACTGTCAGCTTGTTTTTCTTTCTTTTCAGTTCACAAATGACGCACACAAGTCTGTGTTTCGGGAGTTGATGCTGTACTATATTTATCAAGGAACCCTGGGCTGTCTCTTTCTGCAAATAGCAAATGTTCCCACTCACAGTTGGGGACTCCCCACCACTCCCCATCCTGTCAACCAAAAACAACTGACCACATTTCAGTTTCTCCAAAGATAAATGACTTGTCACTTCCTAAAATGAGACTATATTAGAACTCCCTAAATTGCAGGTGTCACCCCTGACACTTGAAATTTGGGGATTCTCTTTATAACAGTCCTGGTAAGGATTATTACATTCCACCTCAGATATATCCTGAAGTACCTTTCCACCCAAATCACACTAATTTTACCCTAGTTGCTAGCAACCTACAATTCTGGCATAAAACTTTGGATGAGCCATCAACAACTAAGTTGGCACTTTGCCAATTGTCTCTATCCCTAGAACTTTCTCTATAACTTCACCACTCTTGTGGTTTTAGATGCACCACTATCACCAAGTATCATCCTTCACACATAAAGATAAATGGAATCACACAACATTACTAGGTTTATTGAGTTGTTTTTATTGCACTGGGGATGATTTCATCATGTTTATCATCTTTTGGTAGGTATTTCAAAAAACAACAGTCAGAAGAAGAGACGCAGATTGTGTAAAGTGATGAAGGAAATCATTAGAATCATCCTCTAAACAGGTATCATAGTAAAATGAATCCATTTTATCCCATACATGTTCACTATTTATAGAGTGCTTACAGAAAAGGAGAAGGCCCAAATATAATGAGAAAGGAAAGAAAAACTGGTGGTTTTAAATGAACAAATCTCCCTTTCTCGTCCTTTCTCTTTACACGAAATAAGTTTAGGACTTTTAAAATGACACCCCTTTCCCTCCCCCAAACAAGCTCATGTCTTTTAGGAGACTGAGTATAGTAGGGGTAAATAAGAAAAAAGCATCCTTGGCTGCCATTGGAAGAGGGAATTTTAATATCATCCTTTTCTGTATACAGCATTCAAACCCTGAGCAAGGCCTTGCAAAAGAAAGATCTCCCCTCAAGGAGAGGCAGAAATAAAAGAACCACAAAGATGATCAAAGGATTGTAAAGTAAGCCCACTGGTTATGTTTGTAATCTATAAAATGGGAAGATTTTCACTACCTATATAACAATGATTCTGCAAAAAGAATTGGGAGAAGGTAGAAGGGTTATTCATGATTTTCAGGTGGTGTATAAGGTAAGTCTTCAAGAGAGGCTAGTATTCTGTTTTCCCCTACCTCCCACTGCAGACAGAAAAAAAAAAAGAATCAAAATGACTTTAATTTAAGGCATAAAATATTTAAGTTAGATGTGTAAGGGGAAAAAACCCATTTTTGTCAAGGTCAGTTGTTGAAAACACTGGGTATGAATCAGAAGTGATAAAGGTGAGACATAATACTAAGATTTCTTTCAGCTTCCAAGCTAAAACAATCCAACTTAGAAATTAAATTCTTCTACTAAATTTGGGAAAACTTGCAAGCACTTAAGAAATGTTGGTTTAATTGAACTTCTGTGGAGGAGAAGGAGGGAGTTCCTTGGAATACAAAAGCCAATCAAGCCATAGAAGTTGTCTATATTGTACTTGTCATTAGTGATTGTACACATCCATGCCTTTGACAAGGGCGGGGGGGGGGGGGGTGTGAGACATGACAATGTGGTATTTTCTTGCAAGAAGAAGCAAATAGATCCACACTTTCAGCTTAGGAGGAGAGTGAAACTTGTTTATTTTCTTTTTGAAGTGTCCTGTCATAGAGGATGTCATCCCTTTAAACTTTCCAAGGCAGTTTGTAAAACAAGCAGGTTGTTAAGGGTTGCTATGGAAAATCAGACCAGACCTGAAAATTGGCATCAGCACTGCATGTAAATGAAAGTCAAATAAACTACCTCAAACCTAAAGGAGAGATGGGAGAGCTAGAGAGCAAAGTAAAAAAATAGGTACTTGAGATTAGGGGTTCTGCGCTTCTTAGGCAGAAAGACAGTCTTTTGTCTTCCTAGTTTGAAAAAAGGCGAAGAGCAGCTCTTAGAGTAGGAAGCCAGAAAGACAAACATAAAGATGGTACCTTTTTCTCATCCTCCCTGGCAGTTTTTTCCACATGTTATCTGACAAAGAGAATGGAAAAGAAGAAACTTTGATCTTGGAGAATAGCTTGGGGGATTTTAATGCTGACCAAGTCCTAACCCTGAAAAGTTCAATAAAACAAGGTGGAGCGGCTTTTTCTGCAAAATTTAAAGCAAGTGAATGAAAGAAGCTTATATTTTCTTATGAAAACCAAGTAACTGGGATTTTTTAAAGGGAAAGGATAAGGAATTTAAAAGAATTAAAAGGATTTAAAAAGGATTTCTGTACTGATTTGTAAAAAATGTTTGCTCAAGTTTAGATTACTTAGAAATATGAATGAAGCTGAATAGGAAGCTGCCACCTGAAATCTTGGTGATGGCCAGAACATCCTTACTGCTCCCTAGTGAGAGCCATAACTGAGGGGGTAACCCCCCCCCCACACACACACTCTCACAAACAGTCAAACAGTCTCTTTCTCTCTTACTCTCTCTCACACACACACCCACCCACCCACCCACCCACACCCACACACACACACCCCCACACACCCCCTACTGTACTTCCAAGGGCTAAAAGTGCAACAACAACAAAATCAGCAGCTTTTAGCTTTTGACAGTGTACTTAAGCTTTCACCTCGAGGTCAGATGGGGCAAAGATTTTTTTTTATGGGGCAAAATAACCCCATAGAATTATAGAGAGAGATATAGAGAGAGATTTTTACACACACACACACACACACACACACACACACACACACACACACACACACAGATAGAGAGACAGACACAGAGACAAAACAGAGTGGCACAGAGCTGGAAAGGATCTCAGAAACCATATAGTCCAACCTCTTCATTTTAAAATGATGAAACTGAGTCCCAGGGAAATTAAGTGTCTTGACTAAGGTCATATAAGTAGCAAGTATTGGAGGAGGAAGGAAATACTACAGATATACTTCAGAATTTATTTGGCCTACCAATATACCAGTGGTTCTCAACCTTCCTAATGATGAGACCCTTTAATACAGTTCCTCATGGTGTGGTGCCCCCCAACCATAAAATTATTTTCATTGCTAGTTCATAACTGTAATTTTGCTACTGTTGTGAATTGTAATGTACATATCTGATATGCAGGATGTATTTTCATTGTTACAAATTGAACATAACCCACAGGTTGAGAACCGCTGCAATATACAATCAGTCGATAAACATTTATTAAGCATCTTCTCTGAGCCAAACACTGTGCTAAGCACAAGGAATACAAAGAAAAGTAAGATAATCCCTGCCCTCAAGGAGCTCACAGTACAGTGGGGGAGGCCACATATAAACAACTATGTACAAGAGCTATACACAGGATTGAAAACTCATAGCTATGTAGTGTGTATATATGTTCTTATTAATCATTGTTCCTATTACTCAAAGTTCAATTTCCTTTTCTCAGTATAGGCCACTAAGGATGATTGGTTTTTAAAAGGTGAATGGTTAATGGGACTAATATTCTCTGCCTTGTGTCAAAGGTAGAAAAATGACCAGATTAAACATTTTACAACACTGGAATACAACAACACTTCAAATGACCCAAAAACAAACTAAGCAATTGTATAAATAATCTTGACTACTGTTAGATCAGTTGCAAGTCTTAATAGCCAAAAGCAACTGACCTTATATAGAAGTATGCTTTAGAAGTGATGGCTAATTTACTACCATTTATGTAAATAAAAATTCTTTGGTATAGTTCCTTCTGGCTTCTACTTTCATAGTTTTGTTTTTATATTTTTTAAACAGTGAAAACAAAAAAAATATGTAGGTATATGCTTTCTAACTTGCCATTACGTAGGATTTTTCATCAAGTTTAAGATACCTAAGGAAAGATTCACTGAGCCTACCTCTCTAGGAATAATTGACATTATTTTATTAATAATGGATAGGGCATTTAAAGCCCTACAAATTTGGCTTCAAGTTATCTGTAGACTGATTTCACCACTGACTGACAGTAAACATCCTTCATATTTCCTGAGCTCTAGCCAAACTGGCCTATTTGAAGTTCCCAGTTCCTAACATTCCATCTCATGCCCCTATGTCTTCGTATAAGCTGCTCTCCACAATTAGAATACTCTCCAGTCATCTCTGCCTCCTGGAATTCCTAGCTCTTTTCATAGTTCAGCTCAAGTCCCACTTCCTACAGGAAGCCTTTCCTGATCCTGCTATGATTAAGTATTCTCCCTTCCCATTCCCCATTTATTTTAACTATACGTATATGTTCTCTCTCTCTCTCTCTTTCTCATCAATCTACCTTGCTATCTATCTTGCTATGAACATATTGTCCTCCCCTGTCTCCTGTGCCCCCAAAAGACTATACGCTCTTTGAAAACAGGGACAATTTTGATTTTGATTTTATTTATTCATTGCCTACAGGTGCCTAGTATATAGAAAGTACTTAACAAATGCTGTTTTTGGTGGCTGTCATAAGGACAAGTCTGCTTCCAGTTAGATTTTAAAATACACCTGTTACTTCAGAATTTAAAATTATTTTTGATTCTGTCTGTTGCTATAAAGGCAACAAATAAATTCCTTTATTTATTTAGGTCAGGATCCTTCCATGTGGCCTGACACTATTCTTCATGCCTTTGTAGAGTAAGATAGCCAAGCAAATTGCTGTAATGTCATTTCAGTCAGGAAGAATATAAAACTTTTATAACAAAGGACAAAACCAGGGGAAATATGAACAAAGCTGTTAAACTCATCATGTTGCTTAGGAGAAGTCTTTGTATTTAGCACACAACATAATAAAACATGGTTATAATACTTCTCAAAAGATTCAATGTATTGATTTTAGCAATCCCTTTGTGTCCAAGATAATCAGGGAAGCATGCCTCCTAAATCCCCTATCTCTTTTACCCTTTAGTACAGCACTTTAAGTCCCACTCCTTCCCCTCCCTTTGAGAATAACATCCACATTGCAACCCCCCCTTCCCATTTCCTCAGCTGTTTCCCTCATTATGTTACTGGCCTGTCAGAGAAGGCAAACTCAAGGTTATTCTAATGCTAGCAAACACCTCATAAAGAAACCCGCCAAATTTACTTTTCCACAGAACATCATTTTTATGACTTTTCATGAGCCTATGAGGAAAGAAAGCATCATGTAGAAAATATGATTACCAGAAATCTTGAAGATATTAAAAACTGTTCCAATAATGTTAAACTAGCAGACATATGTCGGCCTATAAGTCTGTCTACATTATATTCATACCCACTTCACAGGATTGTTGTGAAGATCAAATGTGGTCAAGTCCTTGGAAAACCTTAAAGTACTTTATAAATGTCAGCTATTATTAATGTTATTATCCTAGATTTTACTACATCAATTGTGATGTCAGGTGAACTGATAGTGAACAGTGAACAGTGAAACTGTTGACCGGCATGAAAAGATAATAGGATAAAAGAAGTCATTAATATTTCAGAAACGCCTAAATTACAAAGGACTTTTAGATTTAGAGTATATTTTCAATAATTAAAAAAAACCCTTTCTGATTTTAAGGATAATCTGTATATTAATAATAATCTATAAAGTTAACATTACTGATCATCCTCTCTTTAAAAAATTTCTTTTTATATATAAAGATATTAAAGCTGCTTTTAGAAGAAGGCAGGTTAAGGTGTAGTCAAGATTCCTCCCGTCTGAATAATATTTAATCTTAAGTATCCCCAAGTGACCTGAGAGCTGGAATCCAGAAAGGACCTGTAGGGTTAGCCCTGGACAACTGAAAAGAGGAAGGTCTAAGAGAAATGCCCAGTGGCTTCTTGGTCATTATTGCACATCTTTCCATCCAGGGCTCTGATTTGTCAAGTGACATAAACTAGCCAGGAAAAAAAAAATAAGTGCTTATTGGAATTATAAGGGCAGGAGAGGGCAAAAAAGTCAAGTTATATCAGAAACAGTCTTGATATGTGCAATCACTTAGTTTGAAACAGGAACTTGCATTCATTCCATTCAATACCACCTTCCCAAACCCATTCTTTCCCGATATAACACTCTGCCCCCATCCCCATCGTTGTCAGGGGAGGAAGAAAGTCGAAATTAATGCAACTACTGGGAAGGTGATCATCTGGGAAAAATAATTTATGTAGTTCAAAGAGAGTCCCAGAGGATGAATCTGACCCTAGAAGCTCAGGCTCAGGTAAGACTGGGATGACAGGTGCTCCCCAGCTTCCTTATCTCCAAAATTGGCTTTCTGAGCCTCCCATAAGAAAATGGGAAAAGATGGACCTTGCACATACATCAATGGGGTGGGGGTGGGGGGATATAGGGAGAAGTGCACTGAATTTGGAGTCAAGAGGACCTGAGTTGCCATTCTGAGAATCTGTTACCAGCACGAAGTGGCCAGTTTCCCCAGATCTGGCATCCAAACAGAGTGAAAAGCAACAGGCAGTAAGGGAACTTGTAGGGCTTTCACAGAACTCGATCATATGGTGTTCTTAGAGTGGCAGTCTGATTCTTTACTGGGCCCGAGGATCCGAGAGAGCCAGTGGGTTGTGTCAGACTTCCAGCCCACTATGTCCAGGTTTGGAATCCCTCCATCCCCCACATCCTCTTCACCCCCACCCCCGCCAATTAAAATCATCTTCTCACTCTCGTCTTTCCTTTAGGCCTGAGAACCTAGAATCTATGAAAGCCCTAAACTGTGAATATCAAGCTCTCATTTCCACTACCCATTAAGCCCTTCTCTTCCAGGGTGGGATCAGAGGGCTCATTGCTGCCCCTCCACTTCTCTTTCCATCCCAATATCCCCTCCCTTAACGGTCTCACCTAGCATGCTTGCCCTCATCCACAACCTTGGCACTCTCCCCACTGACTTCTATGGTTCGGGGCGCTCAACTCTGTCACTTTAGCGCCACAAATCTAGTCGGGGTAATTGTGCGTCCTACCCCGCAGCACAGGTCCTCCTCCAGCCCACTCCGGCCCAACTGACATGCTCACCTACGCCAAAATAATTGCAAGCGACGCAACTTCCCCAGGGGTAACTTCATTCTTCTCCCCCAAGTGCACGAGGTACCTTGTCCAGCTCAGCCTCCGAAGAACCTGCAATCTTCACCCCTGGCCATTCTCTCGGACCTACGGCGCTAAGTCCTAAAGCATCGTCTTCTCTGCGCAGCGTTCCTCTTCCACTACAGTAGCCTCTCCTCTGTATCCTTCCTGCCCCCCACCCTCTACTCCCACCCCCAAGCCCAGCACTTCGCCAGGGTGGGGGGACTGCCCAGGACTCACTCACCTGCAGTAGGCCCTGGCTGGAGTTGCTGGGGGCTGCGTTCGGCTCGTCCGCGCCGTTACCCCGTAGTACAGTGATGTGCAAGGTGAGCAGCAAAAGTCCCAGAAGCAGCAGCAGCTCCGCAGCCAGTCGGACCATCCTCTTCAGCCGAGCGGCTTTAGGACCCCGCGGGGCGGGCGGTGGCAGAGGCGGCGGCGGGGGCGGAGGAGGCGGCGGGGGTGGAGCCGGAGCCGGGGCAGCTCCGGCCGCCGCCGCAGCTACTACCGTCGCTTCCTCCGCCGCCAGTGCCTCCCCCGCGGGACCCCCTCGCTCCGGATCCGCCGCGCTAGGAGAGGCGCAGGCGGTGGCGGGCGAAGCCGGGGCTGGGGAGGAGGAGGACGGGGTGGAGGAGCAGGAGGAGCCGCCGCCGCCGCCGCCACACCACGGCGGAGCCACTGCGGGGCAGGGGGCGTCCAAGCCGGCGGAGAAAACCCCGGCGCTGCCCGACGGGGATGGGGAAGGGGGCGAGGGGCTGCCGAGAGCCCGCGCTGGGGAGCTGAACACGGTGGCCACCCTGCGGCCAGCAGGCTGCGGAGGCGACTTTGCAGAAGCACTGGAGACCCCGAGTCCACATGGGCCCTGCGAGTGTGGCAGCGGCTGCAGCAGTGTCAGGGAGAGGAGGAGGAAGAGGAGGAGGAGGGCTTCAGCAACTAGTTACCTTCACTCCCCCCCAATCCCCCTCGCCGCCCCAAACCACTCACCCGACAAACCACCTCCCTCCCCCTGTCTCTGCCTCGTCTCCTATCCCTCCCACCCAGGAGAGGGGGGAGGGAATGAGAGGAAAGTTTCTCGTTGGAACCCACGCCACTCTAAAGTCCGTCCAGGTAGCCAAAGGCAGCGCTCAGCCGGTGGAGTTCAATCCACCTCCACGGAAGAGCTGAGCTACTCGCTGGAGGATAATTGGAGCGGGGGGAGCAGTAAGGGAGATTAACTTTGACCGGTGGTAGTAGTGTTCGTGGGGGGTTCCCTCCAGCTGCTGCTCCAAGGACTTTAAACGCTTTCGAATCCTGCTGAGTTCTGTGCCAGTGGTAAGGGTATGTGTGTGCTGGGGTAAGGAGGTAAGCAGATGGGGTTACTTTAGAAACCTTTATTTGCAAAGAGTGGTGGAGTCTTGAGGAGCACACCACCGAGTGTCTAATTCCAAACCCTCCCCCGGGAGTAAAAGTGCCTTTTAGAGGTGTCTTGACACTTATTATGCAGC
Source organism: Pseudochirops cupreus (assembly GCA_028627135.1). NCBI lineage: Eukaryota > Metazoa > Chordata > Mammalia > Diprotodontia > Pseudocheiridae > Pseudochirops > Pseudochirops cupreus. The sequence goes on from CM053581.1 coordinate 138,640,246, forward strand.
CCTGACCCGCTTTCCCTAGCACTGGTCCCCACGCCTCTCGACGCTCCTTCTAGGTCCCTGTGGCAAGGTACTCTCTGAAAGGAGAACGCAGCTGGGGCAGGTGTAACTGCTCCGGGTACCGGGAGGATAGCCCTTCGGGGAATCGCCCTTCTTGGGCCGGCGGCTCAGCTCCGCTCCCTGTTACTCCAGAGGGTGAAGGGAAGGCGGACTCAGCAGGCAAGCTCGGGTGGGGTGGCTGCGGGGCTCCTCACTCTCCTCTGGAACTCGGTGAGGTCTGTAGCCTCCGAAGCTCTCATCCTGGTACCCCCGGGCAGAAAGCGAAGGCAGCCGAAGCAGCAGCTACTCTAGCTAAACCTCATTTCGCCGAAGACACCCTCTGGCTCCCCCAGGTTTCCCTAGACCACTCATTCCCTGGCGATGCCGGTAAGAGGGCAGCAGTGTAGCGTTTTCTCCTGGAATGCAGGAACTCGGTCCCCAAGGGCGGGTGGAGGCAGTTGTCGGCAGTAGTGTAGAGACTAGGCTGTGCCCAATGTTCTTCTCAGGGTTCCTGCTGTGGTCCCTGCACGCCCCACTTCTTCAGTCACCTTTTCAACAGGACTTTTCCTGCCTTCCTTCCTCTTTTTTTTCCCCCTTCTTGCTACTGGGGTTGTTTCTGGTTTCTTCCTTTTCTTCGTACTACCTCTTCTGCTGCCTCGCTCGGCTTTAGAGACGGGAACGCACGTTGGTCTAAAGCTTTTATACCACTCTCCCTCCGCTGGTTTGCTGTCCTTCCCACTCCCCGCTTCCCTCGTCTTCCTATTGCAGGCCGATCACTTCCCCTCCCCCTAGTCGTTTTCTCCAGCAGCTTCCCGGCCACCTCCCCATACTAGTCTACTCGAAAACTCCCTACGCAGCCGGAATAGTGCCCCCCTACGCAGGCTAGGCATTCGATCCCAAGACGTATCAGGGCTCCGGAGGCTTTTTTCCAAGTTCGACCCCCAAACCACCTATACCTTCTACATCCCCACCTCCATCTCCATACCTCCAGTTTTTCCCGCCACCCCTAAATCATCTTATCTGGAAGTTTATCTATAATTGTAATTACCCTGTCTGTGAAAGTAAGCTCAGAACTTTCAACCAGAAGAGGAATAAGACAAAAAGAGTACTTGCTGTTCCAAAAGTTTCCTAGATCAGCATGACATTTTGTAAATATTCAATTAACAATTAACTCTTGCCACAATCTACCTGGTAAGTTTAGATCCAGGTGCCTAAGCATCCTGAAACCTCAATCAACGTCTTATTAAAAACGGAAAGTTTGTTTACAGAGCCAGGGCTCTGATGCCCTTTTCTTTTTCAGTAAAGTTTTGTGGGGTTCTTACTTTATTTTTACAGGCAGAGGGAACTCTCAGGCAGGCAGTCTTTTGCCATCTAAATATGAGACTCAAAACCCTAAATTGTCAGTAATTGTCAGATGGCTGGCTGGAGGAATACCCTGAAACAATAGTGTGCCCTGGTTCAGATGGCAGATCAAAGGATGGACCACAATAGTGTCTCATATCCTTCCACTAAGACCCCCTTCTATGTTTTCTAATCAGGATCATTTTAAAAGAAGACAGAAAAACAATCAAATGCGCAAGGCATGAGCACACAAAATAAGCTATTAAAATAGTAAACTATGATTCTATAGTAGCTAAGGAAATCAGAGACGTTTCAAGGGTTCCTCTAACCAGCAACCCCGGGGTCAAGTAATGTTGTGACACAATAGAACAAATGGTTTTCTGTTGCCTTGAGCAGGTCAATTTAAATCAGACTTTTTCATTCTTTTTTATCCCCTGTTTTCATAACATTCAGTTCCCATGTACCAATGTACCTTCTCAAATATATCATCACTTCTGTTAGACAGTGTCAAACTCTTGGATTATAAGGAAAATAACTTTAGAAATGCATCAGAGCAATTTAAAGTGTACAGTTGGGGAAGGGAGTTGCAATTATTATTTGGATGGGAGACTGGATTAACAACATGAGTATACCCAGCTGGAGAAGTTTGTTTCTTTGAACTTTACCAACTTCCTGATTTTAACTATTTGGGTTCATCTAATTAGGGTCAACATTGTCATCTATTCCTGCCTCAAAACTGTGAAATCCAAATGTCCCAATTTCATTTTACAATGGGCACACAAAACTAGAATTTCTATGCATAAGAAGAGAGGAAAGTTGACTCACGTTTGTTAAAATCGAAAATTATTTTTATTTTAAAAGTCCAAATAAATGAATAATTTAGTATTTGCTTTTTTCCTACTTAGAAGTTCAACTTAGAAATCATTATGAATAGTTAGGCAAAGCTTTAAAGATTCGAAGGCTTTATACCTTTTGTGTTATCACGGAAGACAAATGTTAACACATCTTGTTTCACAAAAACTGAATCACTAACCTCAGCAGCATTATCTTAAAACCATCTTCCAAATGAGAGTTTTCAACATAGATAAAAATTCAAGGATAACCAAACACAGAATAATATCTTAGAACAGGAAAGGGGAAAAAATGTCCCAAATACCACTTTACATGAAAAAAAGTGCTCCCTGTCAAATTTTACCTTTCTGAAAGAAATTCCTTTTTAAACCATCCTTTGCTTAGGAGACATTTAATTTAGATAATGTGTGTATATGTAATTTGGAGGTAAGATGAAATGGAGTTTAAAACTAACCTGATGTTAACCTGTAGAGAAGGCGAGAGACTGAAGAGTATTTCTGACAAACAATGTAATTTAATAAAGACCTCTCAAGTATGTCACCTATGCATGAGTACTCTTTCCAATGATGGAGTGTATATGTAAAGGAGAGTGTGCTCTTCATTTATGGGAGGCATATTCTATTGCAAATCTTGAATGCTTTCATCCTTTGTGACCTTGGGCAAGTCTCTTCAACTCCCTCAGCCTCAGTTTCCTGAGCTGTGAAATGAGGATATTGGACTAGATAACCTCTAAAATCCCTTCCACTTCTAAATCTGTGATCTTACTTTCCTGTTTCAGATGCTAGCTCTATGACGTTTGGCAAGACAGTTCAGTTCTCTGAGCCTGTTTCCTTATATGTGAAATAAGAATAATAATATAGCACCAACCTCAAAGGCCTCTTATGCAGATCAAATGAGATCACATAGATTATGTGCTTCGTGAACCTTGGGAAGAACATGGGCAAAAGTCACTGAGGATGGATAGTCATGGATGAGTTATTATCTGCACCACTGAGATCACAGATTCACCTCAGTATTTAAGTGACATGCTATCAACATGTTAATAATGAAATAAGAAAAGGGTGATTTATTGTAATAATAACAATAGGTATGTTTGTAAAACGCCTTAAGATTTGCAAAGCACTTTACATATATTATTTCATTTGGCCTTTGCCACAACCCTGTAAGGTAGGTGCCATTATTGTCCCCATCTTACAGATGAAAATACTGAGGCTGTCACATGTATTACTCTTTCAGGGTCACAGAGCTAAGAAAGGGTCTGAGGCAGGATTTGAACTCAGTTCTGGCCAGAAACTGAGAGTCTTCGTTTTCCAGATTGATTCTTTTATGAAGACAAAGCCGGGCATCTTTTGCCTCAATTGTTAACTAGTTTACTGAATAGGGAGGGTAACATGATCAGACTTGCCTCGTAGGGAGATCACTTTGTCCATTGAATGGAGGATGAATTTCAGTGGGGAGAGACTTGAGGCAGGCAGACCCATCAGCAGGTTATTGCAATTGTCCAGACGTGAGGTGATAAGAGCCTGTTCCTTTGTGAGGTGAAGAGAAGGGGAAAATTGGAGCTCAATGAATGGCCTCAATTTTTCAATAAAATATGAGGCAAGGTTCTTAGCTGAGCAGGCAGAGGAATCATGGGAGGAATGAAGGATAAAAAGATTTGGAAAATATGCTGTGTGAATGGGATAGCAAATCAATTAAGAAGGCATAAAAGGATTGCCTTGCCACAGGGCGCAGTTGAGATTATGCAACATAAATTTGTAGTGCACTCAGTACAGTTTTGTAATTTTTCTCCATCTTCATTCAGTAGTAGCATGTGAGTAGTAATGAAAGCAGCAGCTGGTAGGAGTAATCCAGCCTTGAGGTTTGGCAGGGGAAAAACTTAGATAAGATAAAGAGGTAAAGGACTTAAGACTGTAGAGTTGAATCAATTCACCAGTGGGTTAAGATGAAAGGGAAGCCAGAGGGGAAGAGAACAAGCATGTATTAAGCCCCTACTATGTGCCAAGTATTGTGTTAAGCACTTTAGTAATATTGTCTCATTTTATGTTCACAGCAACCCTGTGTGGTAGTTGCTAAAATGGGAAGGGAGGGGGAGTATAGCCAGTGTAGGGGTGATGATCTGGGAGAAAACTAAGGAATGGGGTGATGAGGTCTCAGTGAGCACATCAAACAGGATTTGGGGTTGCAGGCAGATGGAGAAGTGGAATGATTAGATAAAGGAATCTGAGAGTTCATGAACATGGTAGTAATGCATTTGTGACTGAAGGCAAGATCAAGTGTTTGAAAATATGCTAAGAGATGGGGTACAAAGAGTGAAAATATTGTTACTACTCTCTTTGGGGGCTCTCATGCTTTAAACAAACTGACTCAGTGAGAGTAGGTGGGTGTCTAGAGGAGGAGTTCTTAACTTATTTTGTGTCATGCTCCCCTTTGGCATTTTGGTGAAGCATATGGATCCCTTTCTCAAGATAATATTTTAAATGCAAAAAATAAAATAGGATTATAGAGGAAAAGAAAGGTTAGTGAAAACGAAGATATTACCAGTTATCCCTTCCACTTTGCAGGGGTTAGGGGTGTGGTGCCCCCCCCCCATGATCTCGAAAATTTTTTGGCTCTCCTTTCATACCAGAGAAGAAGTTGTGTATATTTAGGGCATTAAAAGAAAAATTTTTTTGATATTATACAATACATATGTTTTAGACATTTCTGAGTTCCTGAACTTTTTTTTTGTGTCATCTGCTGGCCTTTGTGTGTCATCTGCAGTTTCCTCAAAACTCCACCCAAATCCCCATTTAATTTCTTAGGCCAACCCATAATATATTGAAACTTTGATGGGGGAAAATCACGATGTAAAAGGGATAATTGTATTTCTTTTTCCCTTCTAATATCACGGGTCCCTTGAAATTTCAGTGCAGCACTTGGAGAACCCACTTTTTATCCCTTGGTTACACAAGCAGCCCACTTTCCTTTCTAATCATATTATTTCCAGGATGATGAATAACACCCCTTATACCACTTCTTTCACTTAGGTCCTAACTGGAAATATTCTGTAACCTATTTATACCTACCCACCATGGGACTCTCCAATTTCATTTGGATTCCCTCTGCAATTTAGATTCTTTGTAGATTGTGTTAGAAGATTCACAGTCATACATCACTGAGAGGAACTGATGTTAAAAGATAAGTTTTTGTCCTGGAGAACAGATTGGGATCCTTAAAATCAGTCAGTCATTCAGTCAGTAGACATTTATGAAGCTCCTACTACGTGCCAGGCACTGTGCCAAGTGCTGGGGATACAAATAAGAAAAAGGAAGACAGTCTCTGGTTTTAAGGAGTTCACAATCTAATGGGGAATGACAACACACCAAAGAAAGGTGAAAAGAGCAGGATGCTGGGGAAGAAGAGGTATCCAGCCTGGAGGCATGGTGGAGTCCAGTCCAGCAGGCTAGTTTTTGTTATTTTCCCCATTTTATAATTGAAAAAAATGAGACAGAGGTTAAGTGACTTGTCTAGAGTCACATAGCTAATAAATATCTGAGATGGAATTTGAATTCAGGTCTTCCCGACTCCAGGACCAGTGCTGTAGACCCTATGACACCTCGCTGCCTGGGCAAGACACTTAGCTTCTCTAGGCTTCAGTTCCCTCCATTCCTAAGTGAGAGGAAGGTGAAGTGGATGGACTCCATGGTCTCTTTCAGTTCTAAGTCTATGACCCTATATAATAATAGCAATGATCACTGACATCAATATGATAACAGTTGCTGTATGATCTCTCCAGTCAGGTAGCTACTTCAGATATCATTATCCCTTTTTTTACTGAGAAAGAAACACTGACAAGTCAATTGAATTGCCCAGGGTCACACAGCTAGTGCCAGTTTGAGGGAGAATTCAAATCCACATCTTTTTGACCCCAAGTCCAGCATGGCTGAGTTGCCTTACCTTTTACAAACTGCTTGCCTTACAGTATAGGCTATAATAGGTTGTCCTTTGACAATCACAAGAGGGTCTCTCTCTTAGTCATTGCTGGCAAAACTCTTGCCAGAGTCCTCCTTAATAGCCTCCTCCTTCACCTGGAAGATGGTCATGTACCTGAAAACCAGTGTGACTTAAGAAAGGGTAGAGGAATGGTTATATTGTTTGGGGCTCAACAACCCCAGGAGAAATGCCAGGAGCAGAATAGAGATCCATACAACATGTTTGTCAATCTGACCAAAGCCTTTGATGCTGTTACTTTGGAGGAATATCATGGCAAAATTTGTTTGCCCAGAGAAGTTTATAAGTACTGTATGTCACTTTCATGACAACCTGCTTACACAGTACTAGATAATGGACGATGCTTTCATGTTTTCTCAGTCACCAATGAAGTGAAGCAGGATTTTGTATTCCATGCTTTTTATTATGGTGTTTTCAGCAATGTTGTCAGACACTTTCAACAAGGATAAGAACAACATCAAGGTCAGCTACTGCACTGACAGTAAACTATTTAACTTGAAAAGGCTACAAGCCAAGACTAAAGTGGAGGGAGAATTGGTGCATAATTTTTCATTCCCAGGTGATTATGCACTCAATGCAGCCTCTGAGGCTGAGATGAAACAAAGAATGGGATCAGTTCTCTGCTGCTTGTTTTTGACCTGACAACACCAAGAAAATGGAGGTTCTCCACCAGCCAGCACCACACCATTGGCACACAGAACCATCAGGTATAGGAAATGGAGAAATTTTAAATGCTGTGGATAAGTTAACTGGCAATATATTTTCCAGGGACATCAATACAGATGATGAGGTTGATGCACACATTGCTAGAGCTAGCTCAGCATTTGTGGGGCTCTGAAGGAAAGTGTGGGAGAGAAGAGGTGTTAGATTGCCTACCAAACTGAAAGTCTAGAGAGCCATTGTACTGACCTCATTATTTTATGCCTGTGAAACCTGGACAGAATACCAGTGCCATGCTAGGAACCTGAATTGCTTCCATTTGAATTGTCTTGGGAAAATTCTGAAGATCACATGGCAAGTACCAGACACTGAAGTCCTCTTTCAAGCTAAATCTCCAAATATTCAAACTCCACTGCAGAGAGCACAATGGACTGGCCACATTGCTGGAATGCCAAATGTGTGTTTGTCTAAAAGAAGAGAACTCACACGAGGCAAGCACTCGTGCAGAGGTCAGAAAAAGATATAAGGACACTCTCAAAACCCCTCTGAAGAACTTTGGAATCAATTTATGACACGTGGGAGACACTGGCACAGGACCACCCAGTGTGGCACACCCACATTAAAGAAGGTACTGAACTCTTTGAGCAAAGCAGAGTCACAGTAGCACAAAGAAAACATGTGATTGACAAATTTAGAGCCATCTCCACTCCAACTTTTCACATGAACTATTTGTATCCAACCTGTTGTAGAACCTTCTGAGCTCACATTGGTCTGATAGTCACATTGGGTTTACTGTATCTTGACCCCAATATAGTGATGTCATGTTGGTCCTCCTCGAAAATGAAGGACAGCAACCAACAGACCAATTTTACAATAACTATGAGAAAGGGAGAGGTATTCGGTAGTGCCAAACAGGAAGATTTTGATACATTTCAATGTGCTTGTTGCAAGTTATTTTATTGCTTCAGGAAACCATAAGTTCATTGATACAAATACTTCCATGAACTTAGAGTGAAAGTGACCCTGCTTTTAAAAATAGATAATATTTGAGAGTTGTTTCATTTAAAAACTTGACTTTCCTGCGGCCAACCTGGTTGTAAGTTTCTCTGAACCAAACGCAGCTCGTCCTGAGACAATAGAATAGAATCCATTGATAGGTCCAGACCCAAGTGTTTTTCAGTTTGATAGGACCTGCCAAAACTTGTGCAGCTTTTGACAACATAGGATGACCTTAGCACCATGATAAGGCATTGGAAGAGGTCCTTAATAGAGTCACCATTAAGTGGTCACTGGTTGAAATAGGGGACTTTTTTGGATGCCCAGAAAACCATTTTTCTTTAATGAAATGTTTCCTTCAACATGGACCAAATCTTTCTATTCAATTAACTGTGACTTCATTAGTTAAGAAGATTGCCCTCATAAGATGAAATCTCTTTGTACATTAATTGTATTTGGTTGGTATGATCAGGAAGCATGGCCAAACTAATGCTTGATCCCAAATCTCCTCTGCTACAAGCCCTATGTAAAGTGAAGGAAACACAAGGTGTGCTACTAATCAAAACTATGTTAGGTGATTTTTTTTTTCATAAATACCTTAGCTTTACGATGCATTTTTGTTTCATGCCAGGAAGCTAAATGGACCTTGGGGAAGTTAAGTGGGACTTGGTGAAATGAGAAAAAGACCAGCAGGCTTGGAAAATTTAACCCTTTTTTTTTCTTTTGACTACTGGTATCTGGTGAATTGGAATAGTATATTTCATAGCTTTGTGTGGGGTAATGTCTGAAGCAAGCTCCAACTAGTTAATCTGCAAGTGAATTTAATGACACTCTAGCTTCTTAGAAGGAAAAGAGTCTACTGACACCTGTTTCCTTTACAGACTAAAATGTATTAAGAGGAATAGGAGCTCCATTCAAAATGCAGTGACCAATTTACTCTAAAAATCTTTAGTAAAAAACATAGAACCTCAACCACCAGCCCTTGTGGCTGAGGATTTCACAATGATTGAGGGTGTAATGTTTTCCAGAAAGCTTCATTTGCAGGCCAGATGTCAGAGCTGAAATCTGAAGATTCTCACTGTACACTCTCTAAACAAGATGATGAAAGTTAAATGAGAAATGGCCTGGTGAGAAAACAAACATGAAAACACTGTTTACACTTCTTTGGAGGACTCAGTGTGTGGTAGTTGTGATTTTTCAAAGATAAAGCTTTTCTTTTATTTACCTGCTGTCTAACTTGGCTTTTTATTTTTCATAAGTTCTATGTAGGCCAATGTAGGTGATAAATGCTAAAAAAAAAATCTGCTGGAATAAAAGTTTTATTTATCTGTTATAAAAATGAAATTATACCTTTCTTATGGTATTTTGATTCTTAAAAGTTGTAGGTTAACCTTTTATTACGGAAAATTCTTTCTAAAGGTTGGAGACAGCTTCAAAAAGAAAAAAATGATCATATTCAGTGCTGTGGAGGCAATATTTTTACACTACTGATTTTTCACCATAACTGTAATAATAATAGTTACCATTTAGGGTTTACAAAGCACTTTACAAATATTGTATCTTTTTATCCTCACAATAACCCTTAGAGGTAGGTGTTATTTTTATCTCCTTTTGAAAGGCACAGTATCTGAGGCAGATAGAGGTTGTGACCTGTCCAGAATCACATGGCTAGTAAGTATTTGAGGCAACATTTAAACCTAGGTCTTCCCTACTCCAGGTTCAGCACTCTATCCACTGAGCTATCTAGCTTCCACTATTACTTAAGCCTCTTTACCGAGCTGAAAAAGTTTCAACATAATACGATACAATATAAAGCAATGTGCCATTCCTTACACCTACTGAATGGAAAGTACAATGCTGGGTACAAGAGGACCTACAAAATTTTGGTAAGAAATAATCCCTGCCTTTTTGAAGCTTACAATCAACTAGGGGGGAATGATCCAAACACAGATAACTAGAACACATAATTCTGCAAGAAAATTGCATCACAGACTTGCAAAACAAAGATGTGAGGTCTGAGGGAGAAGATTGTTACCAACTTTACTAGAAAGATGAATGAAGGCTTCCTGGAGAAAATATTGTTTGAAGTGGGCTTTAAAGGATGGGAAAGAATCCAACTGGCCCTAACAGTGAGGCAGGGCATTCCAGTCACAGTAATAGTCCTAGCAAAATTCTGATGGAATGTTTGATGCTGTAATCAGTGCGTGTATGCACGAGCATGCATGTGCATATAAAAAGCAAACAAATCAAAAGATGAGGCTTTCTTGTTTAGCTGAGATTTTCTTCAGATTCTTTGCTGGCCTGATTTTAGTTATGGGTGGGACTTTTCACCAGATATTTATAACAATTTTATAAATGATCGATGAGACTTACCCAGATTTTTAGCAAAACATTTGACTGCTTTTAATGCTGTTTTTGTGAAAATGTTTAAAAGATGTGGGTTATATGAGGCAATTTGGTTGCCAGACCTGGAGATGGGAAGATCTGAGTTCAAATTTGGCCTCAGATGCTTCCTAGCTGTGTGACCTGGGCAAGTCTCTTAGCCTCTCTGTCTCTCAGTTTCCTCATTTGTAAAATGGACATAATAATAGCACCTTCCTTAAAGGGCAGTTATAAGTATGAGATCATATTTGTAAAGTGCTCTGCAGACCTTAAAGTGCTATGTAAATTCAGGCTGTTTTTATTATTGCTATTATTGTCATTATAGATTCAGAACTGGCTAATTGTCATACCCTAAGCACAGATTTAATTTCAGCTTGTAAAAAAATTCTCCAGTGGCATGCCCCAGGGATTTCTGGTTGGCCCTGTTCTTTTTGACATTCTTATCAATGGCTTCGCATTGATAAAGATGGCATATTTATCAAATTTGTAGCAAAAAGCTAGATGGGATAGCTAACCCATGAGATGACAGCCGAAGAATCCAAAAAGCTCTTAACAGGTTAGAACATGGAGATAATTTTAATAAGCTGAAATGTAATAAGTACAAAGTATTACACTTACCTTCAAAAAATCAGCTTTACAAGTACATGATTGGGTGTGGCTAGGAAGCAGTTCTTAGTGAAAAGATTTAGGAGTTTTAATTGCATATAAGCTCAATATGTCAACAATACGATGTAGAGCCAGAAAAGCTAATGTCTTCTTAGGCTACAAGAAGAAATGCAGTGTATGGAACTAAGGAAGTGATACTCTGCCTGTCCAGATTACATCTGGAATGCTGTTTTCATTTCTGGGTGTCACATTTTAGAAGGAATGCTGATAACCCATAAGGTTTCAGAGGACGGCAACTAGGATTATGAAAGGGTTTGATATCATGATATATAAGAATCAGTTGAAGGAACTACTTATGTTTAACCTAGAGAAGAGAAGACTTAATAGGGTCATGATATCTGTCTCCAAATATTTTGAGTATTTTAAGAGTTTTGGAAATCTTTCTAGAGTTTTCCATTCTGTTATATAGAAGAGGGATTCAACCCTTTCTGCTTGCTCTTAAGAAGAAAAACTAGAAGTGGGTACAGGTAAGCAAAAAGACAGATTTAAGAGCAAAGCAAGGAGAACTCCCCTAAATCTTGCCTTAAATTTTGCCTTACAATTACAGCTATCTAAAAGTAGAATGGCTTACCCCAGGAAGTAGTGAGTTCTCCATCACTGGAGGTCTGAAAAGCAGAGACTTGATGACTACGTGTTATATATTCTATAGAGGGAATTTTTGTTCAGCTATGACTTAGGCCGAAGGGCTTCTGAACTGTATCTCCAGTCTGAGCTCTAGCTCTGAGACTCTATGATTCTGTTATTTTCATTTATACAGGTTCAATTCAACTCAGAAAACATCATGTTTAATATAAACACATTGCTGGGTGCTGAGAACAAGAGACAAAAACCATGCCATTAAGGGGCTTATAACAAGGAGTACATACACAGACTTAAGTCAGTAAATACAGAGGATATAAGTAATTTCAAAAACCAGCTCTAATAACTAGGGTATCTCAGAAAGACTTCATGAGAAAAGTAACACCTGCACTGTGCCTTGAAGGAAGCTAAGGATTCAAAAAGGCAAAGGTGAGAAAGGAAATTATTTCACATATGCAGGAACTCTTGTGAAAAGTATAGAGGTAGATCACTGTATAAGGAAACAGCTGGCCTGGCTGCCCAATGTGACTGGAATAGAGTGTATGAAAAGGAGCAATGTCAAATGACTGGAAAGTTAGTTAGAAATCAGATTGTGATTTCGGTTTAAATTCTGTCTTTTATCCTAGAGTCCAGAAGGACTTTTTTATGGAGGGAGGAGAGAGGTGATATTGCTGGATATGTTTTACAAGGATTCGCTGAGACATTGGGTAGATTAGAATGGAGATGGAAAAGTCTGGAGAAGGGAGGTTAATTACAAGGCTGACTATCAGGACATTTCATGTGCAATGTGATGAGGGATAGGAGTAGAAAATGTGTGAATGGAATAGAGAGATGTGAGGAACATTGCTAAGGTAAGGTCAACAAGACTTGGCAATTGATTAGATATGGGAAGTAAGGGAGAGGGAAGAATCAAGGGTGATTCCAAGGTTGTGAACCAGAATACCTGGAAAGATGTGATGGTAGCAACAGAGAGTGAGAAATTTGGAGAAATTTGGGTTTAGGAGGATATGTGAGCTCTGTTTGGTCCATGTTGAGGTCAAGATGCATTTGGGACACTCAGCCATGACAGAAAAGGAAAAAAATAAATGTGGGAGGGGATGTGGAAAAATAGGAACACTAATTTACTCTTGATAGAGTTTTGAACTGATCTAACCATTCTGGAGAACAATTTGGAACTATGCTCAAAGGCATACCCTTTTACCTAGCAATATCATTATAAGGTCTGTGACCCAAAGAGATCAAAGAAAAGGAAAAATGACCTATATGAACAAAAATACTTATAACAGCTCTTTTCATGGTGAAAAAGACTTGGAAATTGAGAGGATTTATTTTCAACATTCTTTTTGTAAATTGTGGGTTCCAAATTCTTTCCTGTTCTCCCACACTCATTGAAAAACCGTCATTGGTGGGATAGCTGAACAAGTTGTGATGTATCATTGTGATAGAATACTATTGTGCTCTAAAAAATGACAAAGGGGATGGTTTAAGAAAAACCTGGTTTTTTGTATCAGTTTAAGAACTGATGCAAAGTGAAGTGAGCAGAACCTGGAGAACATTGTACACACTAACAGCAACATTATAACAATCAACTTTAAAAGATTTAGCAACTCTGTTCAAGACGATCCAAGACAAATTCCAAAGGACCCATGATGAAATATGTTGTCTACCTCCAGAGAGAGAGCCGATGAACTCTGGTTACGCATTGAAGTATATATACCTTTTAAAAATTCTTTTATTTTTCTTGCTTTATTTTTGTAACATGGTTAAAAAATCATGTTTTACATGACTTCATGGGTATAATTGATATTGTATTACTTGCTTTCTCAATGAGTGTGGGAGAGCAGGAAAGAATTTGGAACCCACAATTTACAAAAAGAATGTTGAAAATAAATTAAACATTAAAAAAATTTCACCATTTCTAAAACAGAGTTCATTTTCTCTCTCCAAACTCTCCCCCTCTGTTGTACTAGTACTATTGAGAGCACTACTATTCTTGCATTCTTCCAGGATTATAGCTTCTGCATTATCCTTGACTCTTCATTCTCCCTCATCCCATAAAGTCAAACCTACTTCCATAACATCAATCACATCCATACCCCTTTTATGACTCACAAAGCTACCAAAGTTCAGGACCTTATTGCCCCTTATCTAGATTATTGCAATGGCTTCTTAATTAGTTTCTCTACTTCAAGTTTCTCCCTACTGCAATCCATCTTCCCTACAACTGACCAAGTGACTTTCCTTTAAATATCTGATTGACCACATCACTTCCCTGGGACTCAGTAAACTCCAGTGACTTTCTATTGCCTCTAGGAGGAAATACAAATACCTCTAATTTTTCAAGTCCTTCAGAATCTGGCTCCAACCTACCTTTCTAGTTTCATTATATATCTTTTTCCCACATTCCACAGTTTAGCTAAGTTGACTTTCTTTCTGTTCCTCACATGTGACACGCCATCTGTTATCTGTGTCTTTGCATTGACCATCCCTCAAAACTGTAATATATTTCCTCCCCGCTTCTCTTTTATACAAACCCTTACTTCCTTTAGTATTCAGCTTGTGTGACCTAATAATAGCTGTAAGAACTATCTCACAAGTTTGTTTTGAGGATCAAATGAGATAAAAGTGTATGATTTGAAGCTGTACAGCACTATATATATACTATATATTATATATTTCAAAGGGGATTGCTATTACAAAAATATTGATCATAACACGTTCCAATATCTTGTTTCCTTTTTTATTTTTATGAATAATAGAAACTTACATATCTATTTTCTTAATTAATTTTATGGTTTTCTTGCTTTCTTTTACTTCTCATTTTCTTCTTTTTTTGTGATTTGCCTTGTGATTAGCCGTGACCAAAGAATTCATCACTTAGTGACCTTTCTAGTGATAAGCTTTACCCTAAGGATAGGAGAGAGTTTGTTCTTAGGTGGTAGGCTCTGTCACTGGCATTGTATGTTAAGCCTTTCCAGAATGTTAGAACCTGTCAGACCACTCATACCCTGCTAGCTTTGAGAATAGTGGGTCACCACCACGGCAATTAGATATTGGCATAGGACTTCTTGTACAATAAAACCCAACTTTTTTTTTTAACACCAGTGTCTGGTGATGTTGTATGGTTGGGAATCTTGAAATGTCATAATCTCTGAAGAATCAGTGTTGAAGATTGCCCCAAAAGGCAACAGGAAGATAATAGGTCTAACTAAGCTTGACATATTTCAAATATTAATTTTGATTGTAATAATATTTAATTTATTATTTGATAATATTTAATTAATTAAATTAATATTTCAACGGGTTCCATGAAAGGCTTGGGTCAAGCTTCACTGAGAAGGTAACTGATCAGTTGGTTCTCTGGCATGGCCTGAAAGGATAAGACCCCATCACATGAAGTGGCTTGGTATGTTGTGTAAATGAATTAGAAGGTAACTTAGAAGTCATCAGTTTAAACTCATTTTTTTTTAATTGGGGGAGGAATATGAGGCTAAGAGATGTTAAATGACTTGGGCAACATCCCACAGAAAGCACAAGCCAAATTAGAATCTGGACTTCTGACTTCATATATAGATTGGGTAAGGCTTGCCTAAGGCCAGCCTGGTAGATTGGGCTCAGGACTAGAATGATTGGAGACCCTCCAACACTTAACAAAAAGGAATTTAATTAACTATGGTATAGAAAGTATAGTCAACAATTATATAGTATTGGGTCAGGTAAATGCCGTCCCACTCATCTCTATAAAGAAATGCATGTGGTCAAAATAAGGTATTGACTCACACAGTAATGGGACATCTATCAAGTCTGAAGGGCCCTGGAACCTGGTGTACTAGCCTTTTATGCTCTATGTGATCAGGAAACTTATCAGAGGCTTGAGCCTTAATCCTCCTGAATGATCTTTAAAGGAAAAACTAGCCCAGCGACATGACTGGAAAGCAACATCAACAGTTTGAATCTTATTCCACTGGACCAATAAAGCTTCAGAGCTTCTGTGCCTTTTAGAGAAAATAAAACCCAAAACAAACAAACAAAAAAAACTAATCTAGTCTAAATGACAGGAACCATAATAGATATTGCCCTTACCCCCAGCTCCCTTTACTTTTTCCTAATTTTTGTTGTTGTATTTTGTGACCCATTCTCTTAACCTAGTGAGTCATCTCTTGTAATAGAGAATAAAAAAGAATGATTTTAAAAGTACATAACTGGATCTGAATATATATAGATTTGTATGTAGATAAATATACATATATGTGTACATATGTGTGTGTGTGTATAGTATTCCACATCAATAGTTCTTCACCTCTGGGGAAAAAGAAAGGAGGACAAGATTTATTTTCTCAACTCTTTTCTGGAGTCAAGATTTGTCATTACAATTGCATATATGTTGGCTCTGTTAAATACTTCTCCCACACTGGTCTCCAGTCCCTTCTTACAAATCTTACATATTTTCAAAGTATCATGGTGAGGCTTATAATGGGACAGAATTACTCAAACTTATTTTCTAAATAGGACTGTACTGATTTGCCCAGGGATTTGCAGAGACAGGAATTAGAACTAGTGCTTTAATATTAGCAGGCCGCTGAGGCTTTGTCATAGAGTAGGTAATTTAAATGGAAGCAACAATGCTCTCCTGGGCCTCAAACCTACCTTTATCCTAACTTCCTCTAAAAAAAATAAATAAATAAAACTATTGAGCTGTGCACTCTCATTGCCCAGCAGGGATTGTGACTTTATCTTGGAGTTTTACTTCCCTTTCAACCCCTAGGGGTTATCCCCTCTACATTGAAATTTCACAGTGTCCTAGAGCACAGTTCATTCTCTTAGCATGCTTGCCTAGAAGCAAAATTGTTAATTATGATTTTGGTGAGAATTTTTATATTCTCTTCTGAAATACAATTTTTGCTCAATTTAAACTAATCCGACTCTATCAAATCTAATAAGAATTTGTTAAGTACTTATCATGTGTAAGGTACTACTATGACAGATATTGGGGATACACAGACAAAATGAAAAATAGCACCTGACCTCATACAGATTACATTCAATTGACAAGAGAGGTGGTGATGAAGTTCTGTTTTGGACACATTAAGCTTGAGATACTTACAGGTGATCTAGTTGGAAATGTCTAGTAGGTGTTTGCTGGTGCAGAACTTCCTTCCCACATCATCAACCACCTGTGGAGTCCCACATCATCATCTGCCTCCTGGACATTTCCAACTTGATGTCCCAAAGGCATCTCATTCTCAATATGTACCAAACACAGCTTATCATTTTTTCCACATAAACTCTCACTAATTCCTAATTTCCCTGTTCCTGTCAAAGGCATGACCATTCTTCAAGTTGCCCAGGTTCACTATCTTGGAATATTTTTTGACTCTTCATTCTCTGTCACTGCCCCATCCCATTGAAGCCCATACTCAGAAATCTAGCAAGGGACTCTCAAGTCACTCTTTCTCTGCCATTCAAATCTAACAATGGTAAGACATAAACTTTAACCATCAACTGATAAATTAATCCATAGTTTAATCACTAGTGATACCCTAGCATCAAATAGTCAGTGCAAATACTGATTTATACACTTGCTATATTCCTGAAAAATTATATATAAGTTGCATTATATTCTAAATCCTCTGAGAGAACTTGATATTTGAAGTTCCCAGTGATTTATCTGTTCTTAAAAGTATAAAATCCTTTTGTCTAATGTCACCCCAAATTATATATTTAGTGACCCTAAGTTTTCAGCATAAAGTAAGATACATATGTCATATGTTAGCTTAGTTCTGAGTTATATTAAATATGTTTTAATTAAATAATAGATTTTGATTTATTAATAAATTATTATTTTAATACATTTATTTCAATCAATAGTCTAAACCTGATAGGGAAAGTTTATAATTTAAAGAAACTTGTAAGTAATTTTGTAAAATGAAGAATCATTTACGAAACCTACATTCTAATTTATCTGCCTTATACCCATATCTACATTTACCTTGTCCTAGATTCTCTCTTCAGTTCTAACCCCACATTCTCAACTACCTGCCAGAGATGTCCAAATGGACATCCATAGACTCCTCAAACTCAGTATATCCAAAGTGGAGCTTTCCCCTGCAAAACTACTTATCCTCAAAATTTCCTATTCTTTTGAAGGAAGTGTCATCATCTTTGACTTTATACTTTGCCTCAGCACTATTCCCAAGAAGTTCTTAAGTCTTATTGATTTTGTTGCCACACTAACTCTTGATATTGTGGCTGTTAGTGATGCAGTGGATAGAGCATTAAACATGGAGTTAAGAAGCCTGGAATTCAAAACCTGCCTCAAATATTTAGTAGCTCTATGATCTTGGCCATCATTTAACCTCTGCTTGCCTTGGTTTCCTCATCTGTAAAAATAGGAATAATGACAGAACCTATCTCCCAGGGTTGTTGTAAAGATCAAAGGAGATAATATTTGAAAAACACCTTGAAAATCTTAAGGTGCTATATGATGCTTTTGTTGTTTAGCTGTTTTGGTCTTGTCTGACTCTTTGTGACCCAATTTGGGGTTTTCTTGCTAAAGATACTAGAATGTTTTGTCATTTCTTTCTCCAGCTCATTTTACAGATGAGGAAACTGAGACAGAGTTAAATGACTTGCCCAGGTCACACAGCTAGTAAGTGTCTGAGGCCAGATTTGAACTCAGGAAGATGAGTATTCCTGACTTCAGGTACAGCACTTTATCCACTGTACCACCTACCTACACTGAGCTAGCTAATATAATTATTAGCTATTATTATCCAGCCTTCTATCTCTACTTAACATAGCTACTAACTATATCCTTTACCATCTCTGCCTCCTAATTTGGCCTTGTTACCTCATTTCTCTCATCTCCAATTAGCTGCATGACTGACACTTCTAAATCACAGATCTAATTATATAATTCCCCCATTCAAAAACTACAATAACACTATTGTCTCTAGAATAGAATATGAAGTCTGTGGTCTGGCTTTATCCTACTCTAGTCTACCTTTACAAGGCTATCACACATTATTCATCTTAATGGACTTTACAATCCAGCCACATTGGTTTACTTACTACTTATTCTTGTAGGTGACATTCTGTCTTCCATTTATTTCTATGCAGTTGCAGACTCTATTCACTATGCCTGGAACCCATTCAGCAATGAGCTCACCTCGTTCTCCTAAAATCCCTACCTTCCTTTAAAGCTCATCTCAAGTGCCACCTCTTACAGGAAGACTTTTTTGATTCCTCCAAGTAAAGCAAGTCTAATCTGCCTTACAGATAAAAAAAATAAAAATAAAAAACAATCCTTCAAATATTTCAAGATGGCTATTAATTTCCCCACTAAGTCTTTTCTTTGGTAGGCTAAACATCTCCAATTCAGCAGATACTTATGTAACCTTGACTACGCTGGCCCCCAATGCCTAAAAGCTAGATATATTACATCTCCTACCTCCCCCATGGTTATACAGTCTCCATAAGGAGGTTTTGGGTGTCTGAGATGTCAACCATTGGCTCCAGCCCCACCAATGGTGCTCTCTCACATGTCTCCTGCACCCCAGTTACATCTAACAATAAGATTAGCTTCTACAAAGGAAAATTTACTTCAAAAGTATAATGAATATGCAAACATAAGTGGGAGGCATAATCTCTTTCCCCATACCAACTTAGTCTCTGAGGAGGGGAAGGGGATTAGGTTCATAGTTTATCACAGTCCCAGTGCCAAGTCCCAAACCCCACTTGGGCTCTAGTCCCAGTATTCTTGGCTTCTCAGGGCTTCTCTGCCTGGCTGTCTGGCTGCAACATGCCACCTGGAATCCTGCCCATGAGGTCCCCTTGGTTCAAACTCCTGGTCAGGTAGGGATTGCCTCCTATACCTGAAACTGGTGCCTGGGCTGTGGTGAAACAGTGTGAGATGATTATTGTCTGGACACTGTAGAAAGAATACATAGGAAAGAATGCAAAACTGTGCCAGTCTGGAAGTGTTGAAGTCTTGGCTTATCCTTATTATGCAGCCAATAGGAAACCATTCCCACTTGTGGTGAGGGAGCACAGAGAAGGAGGGTACCTCCATGTTAGGGGATATGGGTATACTCTGAACTCCCATAATACTTGTATGGCACGGTCTCAAGGTTTTCCTTCATCTTAGTTTCTCTCCTTTAAACTCTATAAAATTTATTAATCTTCCTTCCCAGATGTATCATCCAGAAACTACTTTGAAATTATTAAGTGTTGGATATTCTATATGCAACCTACCCCTCCTAGGCAACAGAATGGTACTCACGTGTGTCTCTTTAAGGAAGATAGCCAGTAATGGGAATTTCAGAAAGTATGGCAAACAGGCCCAGTGGGGGATGGGATGGAGTAGGGAGCGATACTTTTGGATAAGGGAACTTTTCAACACGTCTCAGTTCACATCACATAAGTATTTACCTGTTCTTTCCATGAATAATGTCCATCATTAAATGGCTAGATAAGAGGTTCTTGTAATAACACCCCTTTCTTTATTTTTTAATTTCAAAAAATAGTTCATTATCAATGGAAAGAATTATAAACCAACATTGACTTTTCTCCTGATATACTGAATATCATGATTCCAGTCAATTTATTTAAACATATCTTTACTGCTTTTATGGTTTTATGTTGTTTCAATTTTAAGGACTTCAGTGTCAATATCATTGCTGGGTGGAAGGTGGCAGCCCCTTCCCAGGAAGGCTGGTGCTAATATGGGCTCTGCTCTCATCATATGTGTGCCTTGGTTATTTACCCTTGACTATCTCTCCTCTGGACTGTGAAGGCTTGTTAGACATGGTTCCTTATCTCTGAAGTGCTGTCACATTTGAGTGCTAGGTGCTAAATGCCTTCAGAAATGGATAGCATTTCATCCCATTCTATGTTGAAATTCTTAAAAATCCATGTAACTACCCCCCCCTTCTAAAGTGAATTTAGTCTAGCCTAAGGAAGAAAATAGAACCACCTGATTAGAGACTGTCCCAAAGCACACATTTTTGCTCCCTTTACTTTCTTTGTACGTTGCCACACACCAAATAAAGAATTTCTAACACAACCCCCATTAAAAGTTACTAAGGGGGCCCCTAGTAATGTTCTGTTCTTAGGGGAGGGATGCGATTACAGAAGTAGAAGAATCTTGCCCTGGAGAACTGGGACAAGGGAACAATCTTGGAATGTGCAAAGGCAAATCTTGAGCTCAAAATGTAAAATAATTGAATAATACTTGTCCAGATAGCAGGAACAACTTTTACCCAGGTGGAACCACTACTGCCTGACTTTCTTTAATATGGTGAGTTCTATAAACTGTATTTTGTGTGCAGTTGGGTCATTTGAAAATATGACTTCTTTGAAAGAAAATAAAATACTGGAAATCTAAAACCAATCAGTGCTCAAAAGACTGATCAAATCTGTCATTAAAAAGACAGAAGTTTAGAAACCCAGTTATCTGAATTATTGTATGCAAGAGGGCTATGAGCAGTATTGTGAAGTTGTTAAGTTTTATTTGAAATAAATTTGTAAAGTTATATTGTGTGTGATCCAATGTGAGAAGCATGTGGCGGGGTAAATATTTTCCCCTCTAAGGGATGCATTCATTGTTGTTATGTAAAAGGATTTTTAGAATATAGTCAGAAATCTTCTAAGAACTGAATTTATTGGTGGAGATTTTTCATTTAGCATTTGCCTGGTATAAGAATTCTGTGACCTGGAGTGTTAAAAGGTTATTAACCAAACAAATGGTCTTATTTGTTGTACATTCAGTAAATTAATTACACGATTGTTCTCTCTATAGGGAACTGAAGTATTAATAACACTGAAAAAATGAAATAGTATAAAGAAAAGTAGGGAGGGAGCTTTTGTAAGCTTCTCAGAGGTATTATAAAAAGTTGCTGCGGGATAAAATGACCCTGCTTCCTTCCTATAGTGGTGACGGAGTCAAATTGGGTGTTGCCTTTCATAACATTACTTTGATATTTTCTGGTTTTTTTTCTATTGAACCATGTTTCACTACAATAAAGATGGCTATTTTGATGGCTTCATGTACAGCTGAAAAAATTTAGAAAATTAACATGTTCTGTGGCTTGCTTTCTGGATCAGCTCACGAAGTTGAGTCAGAGTGTTAACCAGAGGGAACCTTAGATATCATCACTGTAACATTTTGGCACTTGGTGCACACATGTTTTCATAAATAGATATCATCTCATTCAACTCTACTTCAAAAGTCTTAAAAACTCATATAGCTAACTCTAAATCTAAAGATTTAGTCTACCTGGAAGAAGAAAATATGAACATGTTATTAGAAACTGTCCCAAATCACACATTTCCTGCTCCCTCTTAGTTCTCCCACACTTTGCAACACACCAAATAAATGTCTTTTTGCACAGCCCCTATTAACAATTACTAAAGGAGGTCCCTGGAATACTTCCGTATTTAGAGGAGGAATGTAATTACAGAAGTAGAAAAACTTTGCCCTTGAGAGCTGGGACATTTTGTAGATGCAGAAACTCAGGCTTGGAACTGAGATTATTTGCCCCAGGTAATAAATTTAATATTTTGTCTATGCCTTATCTCTTTTGGGTTCTGTTGACTGCTTATGAATACTTAGATATTATGAACTTCCCACCATATTCCAAACTTCCATCAGGTACCCCTCCCTCCAGGAATATACAATTAGGGGATTTAGGATTAATCCTTTAATTAGGGGAATATGATAGAATGGGAGGGATACTGCCATGGAATGTAGAGACATCCAAGTTTCAGTAAGATTATTTAGGCTACCTGGTTATGTGTTAACCAATTCATCAAGCATTTATTAAGTCTGTTACTGCCTTACAGCAGCTGCCAAGTCCCAAGAGGGTAAAAAGGGCCCCTGGCCTTGAGGCTTCTGGCTCTGAGGCTCCCGGGAGTGTATTCTGCAGTCTCTTATCTGGGTACAGAACATTCCCCATGATAAGTTGGCTTGTATCAAGTATGCACCATCCAACGGGACGTGTCTCCTCTCTGATAGGAGGAGGCTTGTTGCTGGGGCACATGATAGCTACCCCTATAAAAGGCTAAGGTTGGGGGCAGGAGAGAGAGGAAGACGGGAGAGACCGGGGAGAGACAAGGTGGAAAGAGGAGAGAGAACAGTACGCACAAGATGTAATCCGCTACAATAAAGTCTTGCTGTGTGAAGTGATCCAGAGTCTGTGTGGGTGCTCTGTCTAGGGTAAGACGCAGTGACTGCGGGCAGTGACTGCTGCCGGAGACGTCTGAAGCCTGGCGAGGGTAAGCAAGGTGGTCCAGTTGCTGTGGGGAGACGGCCGGCTCCCTGATAGAGACAGCAACAAGGGTTGCTGCAGGGAGGTAGCAATCAAGTAGTCTCGGGGTGCTGCAAGTAGGCAGCAACAAGTGGCGCCCGAACAGGGACGAGAATAGGGACCCCCCCAAGAGGGACCCCTGCCCCACTCTGTGGGAAGACGAGAAGAGAGACCCCCCAAGAGGGACCCCTGCCCCACTTTGTGGGAAGACCTGAGACAGCCCCGTGTAAGGACACGGGAAGACGGGAAGGACTGCCTGACCCACTCTGTGGAGATCCACTCAGTGGATCAGTGCTCCACGAGTAAGGACACGGGAAGAAAACAAAATGGGAGCTGTTCTAGGCTTACCACTTGCCCCCAGCTCTGGTGACACTTACACAAGGCAATTGATTGTTGATCTTAAGCAGTGCAGGAGGTTTGTGGAGCACATTCTCATGGTCTCACCATGGCTTGACCGCACTGGTATAGACCCAGAGAAGTGGGAGAAGGTGGGGTCCCAGATGACTTCGTATGAGGACTCTTCACCAGGTTTACTAGTAGATCAGGATTTTCTCATGTATGCAGTGGTTAAAGCTGCACTGAAGGGGACTCCTCGCGAGCCCCTTCCCTGCTCCGCTATATGCCAAACAGGGGACTCCCCAGAGGAGGAGACTGACCCAAAAGCAACTACTGTTCCACGGCTCTATCCAACCCTGCCACCATATTCCCATGACATGGCACCCCCCACAGCTGTGGCGCAGCAAAAAGTAAACCCGGAAGCTGCTACCACCGCAGAGGTTGAGCGCTTGCGCCAGCAACTGCAGGGGCTGGGTGTGGCTACCCATGAGATAACCGCCTGTCCTAGTGACATCACAGACCTCTCCCCGTCAGGCTTGCATCTGGCTCCTCGCGGCCTTAGTATCAGTGGCAAGCTGACACCTTTGCAGCGCAGTTTGCGTACTGCTAGCATGGAGGGAGAAGACATCGGGGACTGGGATGGTGGTGGCCCTTGTTGGGCATTCCCAATAGACACTGATTTAGATGATGAACGGAGGTATGTTCCCCTCCCATTCAAATTCCTCAAGGAGGTCAAAGCTGCCTGTTCGTTGTATGCTCCCAATTCTCCGTATGTGATCGAACTGTTACAGCATATATCCCAACGGAGTGCATTGGTACCCAATGATTGGAAGTCCTTGGCTTCAGCATGCCTAACCCCTGGCCAAGCGGTGATTTGGCTAGCCCTGTTTACTAAAGAAGCCCAGAAATATGTGCAACAGCACCCGCAGCAGCCAGAGGAGGCTGTGCACCTGATAACAGCGACAGGACGTTATAGCACCAAGAAACCCAGCTCACATATGATGTGTCCGTGTTCCCGGTCACTGTACAATGTGCCCTACAGGCTTGGGAGGCAGTAGAAGCCCCTGGAGTGGTGCCACAAAAATTAACTGCCATTAAACAGGGACAGCAGGAAGCTATCCAAGATTATGTAGCCCGGTTGAGAACAGCAGTAGATAGAGCCATAGGTAAAGGGGATGCCGCAGGTTTGCTGTTTATGAGACTGCTTTGTGAGGGCCTTAACAAACCATGCCTCCAAGCAGTTGCGTCTCTTCCTAAGGATGCTCCCTTGCAAGACATTATTGATCGCTGCTCTGCAGCTGATTTGCAGGCACCAGAACGTGACGCCATGGCTACTGCCATTGCCCACGGAGTGGCCCAGGGCCTCTCTGGGAAATGTTATCGCTGCGGCAAGGCAGGACATTGGAAGAACCAATGTCCCTGAAAGAGGAGCATGGTCCGCCCTACTTGTTTTACATGCGGAAAACCAGGCCATGTAGCTAAATTCTGTACGCAGAGAGGTAAACATTCTGCAGTCCAGGGAAACGCCATGCAGGGCCCCTCGCGGGCCCCTCACACAGCATTTCCTGTCACCCAAGCTCCTCGGCAGTCCAGTCACGAGGACTATCAAGGACTGAGACTCTCACTGGATGGCACACCCTGGAGGCCGTAGGAGGAATATACATGTCACCTTGGACTACAGTCCAAATACCTGTGACTCCCTGCCCAGTTAACAGATTGGTTATAGGATTATCTGATTTTGCCTCTTGCATAGTGCATACCATGGTGTTGCCCAAAGATGAGACACTTATCATAGTTACCAATCCACATGCCTATCCGGTTACAATCGAGCCAAAACAACCTGTTGCCAAGGCCATGCCCTTAGAAGGGACCCAATTGGACATTAATTTCACACAGATAATAGATTGGGAGAAACCCACCTGCATTGTCCGTTTAAACGGACAACCCTTTCAAGGCATGATTGATACTGGGGCCGATGTTTCTGTCATCCAACGGCTTGACTGGCCGTCTCATTGGCCCCTGGAATCACATGCAGTCACAGTCAATGGCATTGGAGGGACGCAGACAGCAGCTAGAGCTGCCCAGCCAGTTACGTGGGAATTTGAGGGGAAGGTAGGCACATTTCAGCCCCTAGTACTATCAGGCCTACGGTCCACCCTGTGGGGCAGAGACCTACTAAAGGAGATCCGTTTGTACCTTAAGACGGACCCGTCAAACTGATTGGGGCCACTGATGTTCACCTGGCAGTACCTCCCATTATATGGGTCCACACCAAGCCCATATGGGTCGATCAGTGGCCCTCACCACCCCAAAACTTACTGCCTTACGACAGATTGTACAGGAACAATTACTGGCAGGCCATATAGAGCCCACTTTTAGTCCCTACAATTCCCCTGTCTTTGTGATAAAAAAGAAAAATGGTGATTTTCGTATGCTCATTGATCTCTGAGCAGTAAATGCTGCTATGCGGCCCATGGGGCCCTTGCAGCCTGGCCTTCCATCTTTGAACATGATACCTCGGAACCATGCCGTGGTGGTTTTAGACATTAAGGACTGCTTTTACTCCATTCCCCTCCACACCCAAGACAGAGAGAAGTTTGCCTTCTCTGTACCTTATATAAATTATGAACGTCCCATGGAGAGATACCATTGGAAAGTACTCCCCCAAGGCATGGCCAATAGCCCGACCCTCTGCCAATGGTATGTAGACAAAATCTTACTGCCTGTCAGAGAGCAATTCCCTCAGTGTCGGATGATACATTACATGGACGATCTCCTGATCGCTGGTCCATCAGACAGGTTATTGCAACCAGTGGTAGAAGCTGTCATACAAGCTTTGAAACAGCAAGGCCTCCTCATAGCACCACATAAAGTACAAACCAACCCTCCCTTCCACTATTTAGGCCGTATTATGGGAGACATCCGAGTGGCGTTGCATCTGCCCTCTTTAGATCCGTCTAAATATCAGACACTCAATGACTTTCAGCAATTAGTGGGGCCATCCAATGGCTCCGTGTACAACTGCCCATTCCACCCTCTCTTATGCACCCTCTTTATGACATACTGAGAGGGTCCTCGGATTTGCAGTCCCCCTGACAATGGACTTCAGAGGCCCTTAAGGCCATGGAGGTTATTATGTCCCGGCTCACACAAACAACTGAGCGTGTGGAGCCCACCAAACCTTTCACCCTCACAGTCCTCTGGGATAAGCCTATGTTTGCGATCCTCCATCAAGCCAGTGCCATCATTGAATGGCTGTACCCATCTAGACCACACAGAATCTTAAATGACAAACTCACTTATCTCACTGAATTTCTTCTTCAGTGCATAGATAGAGCAGTACTACTAAGTGGCCAGCCTCCGGAAGTTGCCCTTCCTGTCTCTAGTGTTGAAATACAGGCTCTGGCCCAAGATCATTTCCTCTGGGCTGTGGTTCTTCTCCGCTGCCCCCTTACAGCCCCTAAGCCATATCAACTCATGCATCTTTATAAACGCCTTTCCTTGCGGGCTCCTCCATCCCCTATATCCATGAGCCCTGTTGCAGCACCAAATGTTTTTACTGATGCAACGAAAGATCATAAGGCGGCTATACATTGCCCTGATCTGAAGAAGGCTTGGGTCTTGGCCACCAAGTATGATTCTACACAAAATAATGAGCTGTACGCCATTTTGATTGCCCTACAGCACTTCCCACAGCCCATAAATATTGTTACAGATAGCCAGTATGCTCAGCGGGTTGTCCAACTGTTGCCCACAGCATACGTGGATCACCGGCATTCTTCCATTTCTGAGTTATTGGCATTGACACAATTGCAGTTGGCCAATCACACCTCTCCTGTTTATATCATGCATGTTCGGTCCCATACTAATGGCTTGGGACCCATATTTGAAGGTAACCAAACAGCCGATCACTTACTGTGTCCTTTGGAGACATTCCCTTCCTCAGCTCAACAGGCACATGATAGTCTCCACTTTTCAGCCCGATCACTCCGCCGCCTCCATGGCATTTCTAAGGCGCAGGCTGCAGAGATAGTACGGCGCTGCATTACCTGCGCCCCTTTCCGTCCTCCACCACATCAGTTTTGTACCAACCCAGTGGGGACCTTTCCTAATGAATTATGGCAGATGGATGTCACACACCGTCGTGGCCAGTTAATACATGTCTCTATCGATACCCATTCCAGATTCATTTGGGCCACTCTGCAAGCAGGTGAGGCCACACGGCACGTAATCTCACACATGTATCATTGTTTTGCCCTCGCAGGACCCCCTAAA
Organism: Pseudochirops cupreus; assembly: GCA_028627135.1. NCBI lineage: Eukaryota > Metazoa > Chordata > Mammalia > Diprotodontia > Pseudocheiridae > Pseudochirops > Pseudochirops cupreus. The sequence continues at coordinate 138,667,668 of CM053581.1, forward strand.
TACCTTAAGACAGAAAATGGTCCTGCTTATCAATCGAAGGGCTTCAGCACCTTTTTGCTGGAATTCTCTATTTCCCATTCCAGTGGTGTGCCATATAATCCCACCAGCCAAGCCATAGTGGAACGTGCCAACAGGACTATAAAAGCGCTCTTGTCAAAACAAGAGAAGGGACGAGGGCGACTTTCACAGAAACAATTAGATATGGCTGTATATACATACAATTTTTTGCAGGTTTCTCACTCTTACTCCTGCCATGAGATTTTTCCATTCGAACCCCTCACTCACACACAAGCCCAGGACGCCCTCCCAAGGCGCACTGCTACAAAGGGTCATGTGGAGAACCCATGACAAAAAGTGGTTAGGGCCAGGTAGGGTTCACTTGTGGGGACCGGGATATGCTTATGTCGTTCCAGATGCTGACGGATATACGGCTGCCCAGTGGGTGCCAACCAGGTGGATATGCCCCCTTGGAGAAGAAACGGAGGCACAGAAGGAGGAGAAAGAGAAAGCCGAAGAAGGTTAAGAACTGTTCCACTCTGTCCTGCAACCTTCATATGCTCCTGGGGACCTACACCCTCCTGAGCCTGACTGCCGCCACCTGGGCCTCCATGACCAACTGGACAACACTCACCGATGCTGCCCTACGGCGACAGGACTTAGCAGGACATTGGACTTGGGCCATACTCCCCAAGCCCCCTATACTCCATGCAGTGGGCTGGGGGGAACGAACCCCTACCTTTGGAATCCAAGGCAACACTTCTAAATTAGTGGGGGAGGCCCAACCAGCGGAAGCCCCGTGGACTCACTCCCTAGGGAATGCCACGTTCGCAACCTATTCCGCCCCACTGTGCCTCTCTTTTCTTGTCCCTCATCCATCCTACAGTTGCCTGCCTTTGGTGCCCCATAATTTTACCTCGGGGTATCACCAATCTGCCACCCTCGGTAACCATCCGGTGGACCTTAATGTTTCTATGCTTGCCATACCTCATTCCTCACGCCCTTGCTTTACTGGGAATTGGTCCTTGCTGTTTAATCATTCTGTGTTATACCCGCCATGTACTCGAGGGCAGCCGAACGTTTGGCTGCCACTACGAGCCTGCTCCACAGGCATACCTCAGTGCCTGAACACCACCCTGTATAGTAGTTTTACCAGACTGACTATCTGGGATGGAATAGCCCCAAATGCGACCTTTCTGACCCAAGTTCCGGTTCCAGCCCCTATTGCAATAATTTACGGGGTGCCCTTCTAGCCTCGAATGTTACCGACCAAATAGCACAGTTAGCGCACCTGGCGCCAGAAATCAATGTTGTAGCGACGAATTTTACCTTGCCTTCTGATGTATCTGATATGTTTATTGCCTGGGTTAAGGAGCACTCCTTTTCCCTTCCCCTTTGGCTTATTCATATGTTAACAGCTGGTGCTGTACTGTTATTATTGCTATTTTGCCTGCCCTGCTTGTTACATGCTGTTCTCCTCCTACTGCAACGAACCCTGACTGCCCTGAAAGCTGACCTAGTACATCCCGTTGGCAATCTGTAACTCCAAATTCATCGATAATAGCAGTTCCCGCTAAACAAGAAAAGGGAGTTGTTACTGCCTTACAGCGGCTGCCAAGTCCCAAGAGGGTAAAAAGGGCCCCTGGCCTTGAGGCTTCCGGCTCTGAGGCTCCCGGGAGTGTATTCTGCAGTCTCTTATCTGGGTACGGAACATTCCCCATGATAAGTTGGCTTGTATCGAGTATGCACCATCCAATGGGACGTGTCTCCTCTCTGGTAGGACGAGGCTTGTTGCTGGGGCATGTGATAGCTACCCCTATAAAAGGCTAAGGTCGGGGGCAGGAGAGAGAGAAGACGGGAGAGACCGGGGAGAGACAAGGTGGAAAGAGGAGAGAGAACAGTACGCACAAGATGTAATCCGCTACAATAAAGTCTTGCTGTGTGAAGTGATCCAGAGTCTGTGTGGGTGCTCTGTCTAGGGTAAGACGCAGTGACTGTGGGCAGTGACTGTTGCTGGAGACGTCCAAAGCCTGGCGAGGGTAAGCAAGGTGGCCCAGTTGCTGTGGGGAGATGGGCGGCTCCCCGATAGAGACAGCAACAAGGGTTGCTGCAGGGAGGTAGCAATCAAGTAGTCTCGGGGTGCTGCAAGTAGGCAGCGTGCTGCAAGTAGGCAGCAACAAAGTCCCTACAATTTGTCAGACACTCCAATAGGTGCTAGATACGGAGATTTAAAACTAAACCATTCTTCCCCCCAAGAAGCTTATATTCTACCAAGGAGGAAAATAGATACATAAATAAATGAATATTTGTATAGACACACGGGCACACACATGCTATAATATATACACACACACATATATATGCACACATGAACATGCATATGAGTGTGCATATATACATACACACATATATGTATATGTGATGCACATATATATGCATATGCCTATAGTACAACGTGGGTAGATGTATACCCATACATACACGTGTATGTGTGTGTATATATAAAATTCACACATACATAATTTGCGTGTATAGGGGGAATAATAGCCTAGACCTATAATTTCATCTTTATGGTATAAACTTAGAGTATAGAAATAATTCCTCCAGGAAATGACAGGTTAAATGTCTTGCTCATGATTACATAGCTGGCATATGTCAGATCTTCTTATTGCTTCCAAGGCCAATTCTCTATGTCCTCTTCTGCATTACATATCAAATGCAAAATATATTCAAAGCAAATCTAAGGAAATGGTCACAGAATATGAACATGCGTTTCTCAAGAGAAGAAATCCAAGCTATCAACAAACTTAGGTAAAAAAAGTTCCAAATCACTAATGATTGAAGAAATGCGAATGAAAGAAACTAAGATTTTAACTCATACTCATCAGATAGGCAAAGTTGACAAAAAATGAAAATGATAAATGTTGGAGGGACTACAGAAGACAGACATAGTAAATCACTATTGGTGGAGCTGTGAATTGGGTCAGCCATGCTGGAAAGCAGTTTTGAGCTATGGCCCAAAAATTACTAAACTGCTCATACCCTTTGACCCTGCCAAATTATTACTAGGCCTGCCCAGAGATCAAAGAAAGATGAAAAGAAGCCATACATTCAAAAATATTTATAGGAGCTTTCTGTGGTGGCAAAGAACTATAAACTAGGGAATGTCAATAAATTGGGGAATAATGAACAAATTATGGTATATGAATGTAATGGAATATTATTATGCTATAAAATATGATGAAAATATTGGGATTAGAAAAATCTTGGAAGATTTGTATTAACCAGTGAGAAGTGAAGAGAGAAGAATCAATAGAAAAATTTATATTGAACATTATAAACACAACTTTGAAAGACTTAGTAACTCTGATTAATACAATGACTAACCACTATGCAGATGATACCACTGGGATGGCAGAAAGTGAAGAATTAAGATGCCGCTTGATGAGGGTAAAAGAAGAGAGTGTAAAAGCTGGATTGAAGTTTAACCTTAAAAAAAGCTAAGATCTTGGCCACTGATCCCATCACTACCTGGCAAATAGAGAAGAAATGGAAGCAGTATCAGATTTTATATTCTTGGGCTCAAAGATCACTAAAGATGGCAACTGCAGCCATGAAATTAAATGATGCTTATTCCTTGGAAGGAAAGCTATGGCAAATCTGGACAGCACAGTAAAAAGCAGAGCTATCACCTTGTCTACAAAAGTCCATATATTCCATAGGAGCAAATGATCCAGGGGGGCAATAGTAGTCTCAGGTACAGTTGAGGGACTGATTAATTTTTTTTAAAGGAGGTAGAAGATAATGAGTTGGTGTCATTTAGTAAAATGTTTTTGTGACTTTATAAACAGACATACTTTCAACTGACCTCTCACCTATTTAACTGTGTCAAGTACCAAAGGACCAATCTCCCAGACCCTTGCCTGTAGCCTAATAGACAGAAGAATCTATTATCTTGAAATGTTTCCTATTTGTGGCAAATACATATTTTATAAAAAGCAAATGTGTCAGATGCCAACTTAATGCTGTTATTTTGATATTGTCAACATGAAATGATACACTATTTATCTACAATATGTGGATATGGAACGTTCTCTACTTTCTGCATTCTGTGTAATGAGCTGTGTAGCTCTCTCTTCCATATGGGTCACCCTTCAAAAATGTATACTGCATTATCTCCCTACCTTCTCTTCCTGCACCATTCTTGTATAGGTCTTTTCATCAATGTAGCTAATGCACTCTTGAGCTTCCTAGGAATCTTTTGATATCTTGGGGAGTACCATGTGATGCTCATATACTCAAATAGGTCTCCCATCTCTTCCATATGACTCCTTTTTCTGGTAAGAGATCTCAGTTGCAATTTTATGCAATTCTTGTCTGTGCCTTCCTTTAAATTTGCCCTAGGGTTCTCCCAAACATAGAGGGCCTTCTTTAATTTCTCTTGATGTGTCAAGGATACCAGTGGAGCCATTCAGAGGCAGCTAGGTGGTACATTAGGTACATTAGGTGGGCCTGGAGTCAGGAAGAGCTGAGTTCAACTTTAGCTTTTTGATACTTACTAGCTGTGTGACCCTGAGCAACTCATATAACCTCTATTTACTTGCTTTCTCTTCCTCCCTCTTTGTCCAGCTGTCTCTCTCTTTCTTCCCCTTCCCTCCCTGCCCCCACCCGACCTCTGTGTGGCAGTAGTTGATTTGATATGGGTAATTATGATACAGAAAGACTGAATTCTATTTGAATCTGTGCTTGATGATCTTGGTCAAATCACTTAACCTCTGGGTGCCTCTGTTTACTCTTCTACACAAATGACATAAGGGCACTTACCTGACAGGAACTTAACTAATTAAAGTTTGAAAAGCACTTCAAGACTTAAGGATGAAAGACACTTTGAAAGTGCATGTAATTATCATTATGACTAATCAAGTTCGTTCTTAACCATTCACCCCTCTGAAAGGTTGCTATTTATAATACAATCCAGATCGAGTTAAAATGTGACTCATTCCTATCCCCTTCTTGGTCATTCTGGGAATAGTTTTTCTATTTTAACTGTGAATCCTATGGAGATATATTGTCTTTTTAATGGTTGGTTAAAAAAAATTTTTTTTTAATTTAAAAATATTCTAGAGCTCTCTCTCTTTTTTTTCTCAGTCTCTTAAGATCAGGCAAAATATCTTGATGTCAGGTCACAGGAGACAGAATTTCTAGGTGGACCAAGATATTCCTCTTCCTTTTCCTTTGGAAAAACATAAGAGGGACATGGTGTCCTATGAACTACCATAAAAATGCTTGGTTTATTTTCAAAATACACCAACCATCACCCATCTTTTCTTTCCCCCTTAATGTCTTGTACCACACTGTACACTGTCAACTAAAGGAAGCACAAAGTGATGATGTTCATTCACACTCTGTTATTTAAAACCCAACTTTTCTTGATTTTCATTGGATTCAATAATTGCTATGATTAGAAAATGTTTTCCTAGGAATGAGGGTCATAATTCTCTTTTTTGCATTTGAGCTGTGTGAAATACAGTAGAACTATAGCAGTTTCTTCACTCGTTAAATGAAAAAAAAAAAGCCCTTGATAAGTTAAAACAAACAAACCAACCAGCGGTTCCTGTCCAAAGAGATAAGGAATATCAGTTAGCCAGCAATTTACCAGTGGGTTCTCCCCAGTGTGAGTTGGCATCTGTGCTAAACCTCGATCCACACCCCAGATCTGAACCCTGACCCCTAGCCCCAGAGCCTGGTTCTACTTGACCTGGACAAGAACACTATAAAAACCCACATCACTTTCCTCACACTGGGTACCTAAATCTATCTACACAGCTTTCTTCACACCAGGTTCTTAAATCCATCCCAGATCCCCACAGATTTCCTTGTCTGTGTCTATTCCATATTGACTATCCCTGTACTATACTGTAGACTTGGGGAGGTTTGGAAGGTCTAATACAGGGATAGACAAGACAGCTGCCTCCTCTATGTGTTAGAGTGTATTGTCTGTGTGTGACTATACCTGTCAATAAAGCTTGCTTGTTGCCTTTTCTTCTGCCCACTGTTTTCGGTTTTTCTGGGGCTATTGTACTTCTCAGCCCAGTCAGTTCTCTGCTTGGAAACAGGAACCTAATGGCAAAGCTATAACAAACAATTACTCAGCCATGCCTGATATCTGAGGTTTTTGACTTAGAAAATTCAGGGTGCCTCAAAAGTCTTAACTATAGTTTTAAATTTTAGCACTTTTGGAGACATCTTGTATCTAGAGAGGAACTCTGTGTGTCCTTCAATGGTTCTGTTCCTTCCCTCTCTCCAGCATACCACACCTAAAATAGTTGTGACTCAAGGCTCTGCCCCAAACCACGTATCTGAAAAACCTCAGCTTTTTCCCTTTGACAATACACTCTAACACATAGAGGAGGCAGCTGTCTTGTCTATCCCTGTATTAGACCTTCCAAACCTCCCCAAGTCTACATTAAAATAAATTGAGACCTATAGAAAACACCAATACTGAAAGATCAAGCTCTAATCTCATCTGTCTTGAGGCTTTCACCCTTCTCTGATATCTATGTAATTCCATTTGATAATGAGTCTTGTCTTTATTGCCTTGTGGCATCTCCTCTACTGTTGTTATGATTTATTATTTAAATTTCTTTTTGATCAATTTTTATATACTTATGACTTCTCTTCTTAACTTGATTGTGATACTGAACAGCATCCTATTTTTTTTATACCTTCCATAGAACCTAGCACATATTATGTATGTAAACAGTATTTATAGGTGTGATTTGATGATTGATAGAGAAGTAGAGAAAAATTAAATAGGGGTCAGAGAAACTGAAGAGAAATGGAGGAAAACGGACTTAGATTTTATCATTTCAAGCTTCAAGATGATGATGATGATGATGGTGGTGTTTACTGTTATCGATAATGTATTTAGGAGTAGTGTCATACTAAGTATTGCTATGGAATATACCCATAATAGGGTCCTGAGCCTATGAGAACTTAAAATAGGACAGAATGGATTACTTAAAAAGAGCTAACTCTTTTTTTTTTAATGTCTACAGTAACTTTATTTTTTTATTTACTTATTTACTTTTAATTTACAAGATTCAGTTCCACAATCACTTGAGTTTCAGATTTTCTCCCCTCCCTTCCCCCCCTCCCCCGGTGCAATCATGTATAGGATCTGCAAATACTTTCACATTGTACAATAGTTTGGTCATATAGAAGGGTTGTAACCAATGACTGATCACTGGGAAAAGAAAAAAAAAAAAGCAAAACCAGACATGAAAGAGAACGATAACGTGTTTTGCTTCAGTCTCCATTTAAACTATAGTCTTTCTATATCTTTCTCTGAGTTTAGTATCTCCTTCCAGTCTGAGGTTTGTAGAGTTGTCTT